>OX578150.1:5532177-6192810 GCA_951213105.1 Amaurobius ferox | reverse complement strand
CCTATCAGCCCATGCGTTAGTTGAGTTGAGATTGCACTAAAGGTGCGGGGGGGGGGGGGAGCTCTCTGGATGTAGTTTCTCGGATTTGAGTTATTTGAATGATTATTCCTATTTATCTGCTTGCTGGGTGATGGGGGGGGGGGAGTTTTGATTATTTTGTGTGAAGTTTGGATTGAAAATTTCGCCGTAGGGGTTTAATGGACATTCCTTGTAGTTGGCCGGGTGTGGGCCTCCGCAGTTTGCGCATTTGGGGGGGGGGGGTTAGGGGTTTTGTGCATTCCTTAGTTGGGTGGTTTTGGGCACACTTAAGGCATTTGAAATCACGTCTACACCCGTCGCTGGAGTGTTTCCAGAGCTGGCATCTATAACACTGTTTAAGCTTTTTGGTATAAAGGGGACAATATCTACATATATGTAATTTATATGGGTTATTTTATATAGGTCCGAGAGGTCTGTTTTAGCAGGGAGGAGAGTGAGGAAGTTTGGGAGGTTTTGTTTAGTTTTGAAGCTTCTCATTGGTGAGATTCTGATTATGGGATACCCTTTGCTTTCTAAAAATATTTTAATTTCCTCAGTAGGATAATTTGGGGGGAGTCCTTTTATAACAATCTTTAGTGGGCGGTCAGCTTTTAAGTTTATTGAATAAAATTTTAGGTTTAGGCTTATTAGCAATTTTTGCACCTTCCTATAGTCATCATGAGAGTCAGTAAATATGCGGAGCATTTCTCCCGCGAATTTGGCTCGGGCTCTTCCATTTGTAATATCTGCTAATTGCTGCATGAGCTCCTTTGGGTTATCGTTAATTTCCACAAAAAATGGTTCTGGGTTATCTCTTCCATTGATAATTGGTCTGTCTTGCATTTCCTCAGCGGGGGGGGGGGGGGGTGTTCGTTTTGAGTTTCGACTGCGTCCATAAAGTTGTTATCGGGCCCAGATTCCTCCGGATCAAGAGATTTTAGATATTTTGATGTAGGGGCTGCTAGGGGGGACTGGAATTTCCGCACTTTCTTTTGGTTCTGTTCTTACTTTTGCCTGAGTCCGATGCTAGGTCGGATTGGTCTGCATCCGAATCCTGTTGAGTTTTAGATTTTACTGAGTTACTGTTCTTTCTGGATTTTCTATATTTTACTTCAATGAATTTGTTATCTGAGTTTTCCACGTCCGAGATTGGATTTTCACTTTCGTTTTGCACTAAAGTTAAGTTGCAGCTATTTTTTTCTTTTTTAAGACTATCAATTAAACTGTCATAATAAGTTACTGTTGAGTTGATTTTATGATAATAAGTTAGATCGTTTACTATGTCTTCTAGACATGGGAGGGGGGGTGGAGCAAAAGATCAAAGATAAGTCATGACACATACCCTTGACTTCGGTGCTCAGTCTGTCCTTGCCGTCCGCATCCAGAGTCATGCAATTGCTTTGGTATTCCATCGCTTGCTTTGCAGTGGTGTGTAGGGTCTGGGCAAACTCCAGTGCGCTGATCTGGCCAAGAGTGAGGTCTGTTGCCATGGTATATTCTTTAGATAAGAGATAAAGTTCCATCGTTGAATATGTTGTAGACTGGTCATCTGATGCTCCAGTAATATCTATAACTAAGCTATCGCTTAACTCCATTGTAATACACGTTTGGTCGCTTCCCGTCGCGAGAGCTCCTCTCCTGTCGAAGGACGGACCGAGAATGGACTGTTCCGGAAACGCCCCCGGATATGCAAATCAGATGCGTACGCATTGAGAACTGATTTGCATCAAACCTCATGTTGAAAAACGTCACGGTTCACGCCGGTTAACGGGAAGAGTCGTTCATATTAAATTTGCATAAACGCCCGTTCACGGGAACGTGAATCGCGATGTATTGATTTTTTTTTTCAACAGTTTCTTGTCGAAGTATTATGTGCGGGTTTTGTTCCTGTGCTAAGTCCCTTAGCTCGTTTATTTTTGGGCCGACGCCATTGGCGTTCCACGATATGATTTTTAGGGCATTTTGGGGGGGGGGGGGGGGTTCATTACTCAGGTATGTTAAATTGGTTGAAGTATTTGTCGATGAGGATATCCAAACCCTTATCGACAATAGATTTGTTGGTGGTAAATATCTTTTGCAGGTCTTTTAGGATATTCAAGATGAATTTTAAGTTTATTGATTTTAGAGAGTTTTTAAGTTCATTAAAAATTTGGAGAAGGTCTTTTATGGCGAATGAATTGTCATTTGCGTCAGTCCTTTCCTGGGTGTTTTCACTTTCTATTGGTTCTGGAGCAATTTGATGAGTTCGAGTTTGGGGGGGGGGGGATTATTTTCAGTTTTATCCTGATTTCCAGGGATATGTCTGGGGATGGTATTAATTGGCGGTGTATTTTGGATGTTTTGATTTGGTTCTTGGGTCTTCTCAGTTGTCAAGTTCTGGATGTTCATATTTCTTTGCGGTCGGGGGGGGGGGGGGTGCAGTTTCAGAATTTACTTTATTTTGGTCTGCATTGTTATTTGATTCCGAGTTTGCTGTATTAGGGGGTGGTTGTGGGCGTCTGATTGTTTCCTCTATTTGGATTTTCGTTTTTGGAGTTTTAGATGGAGGGTTGATATAATTACTAGCAGGGATGGAATTGTTCTGATTAGTTGTATTTTCTTTTACTGAGGGGATGTCTTGGCATCTGACCGTGGAGATTTGCCTATTGGTCCAAGCATTTCCTATCGCTGGGTTAAAGGTACGAGGGGGGTGTGAGGTTTCTGCTTGTGCTGGGCTGGCTGGTCTGTCTATTCTCGGCTCTCGGGGAGGGAGGGGGGTTCTGGATGGATTTTGCAGTTTGGGGTCAAAGAGGTAAGGATTTTTGGGGCAGTTTTTGTAATTTGCAGGGGTAGATAAAGGTTTGGTGCATTCTTTTGTTGGATGACTGCCCGAGCATTTTAAACATTTATGGTCCCTCGTGCATCCTAGGCTAGAGTGTTGCCATTTTTGGCACCGATAACATTGTTTATAAGGCTTAGGGACGAAAGGGGTAATTATGGCATAGATATAGTTAATGTGATTTAGTTTATAGATTTGCTCAAGATTAGTTTTGGGTGGGAGGGTAACTAGGAAATTAGGGAGGGGCTGTTTATTGATAAGACTTTTCATTGGTGATACACGGACGACTGGGAATCCTTGCGATTCTAGAAATTCCTTAATCTCTTCGGGTGGGTAGGTGGGGGGGGGGAGTCCTTTTACTACTACTTTTAGATGTCTATCAGCTTTTAGGTTTATGGAGTGAAACTTGAATTTGTTATCTATGAGATATTTTTGTACGGTACGATAATGATCATCAGTTGTTGTAAATACACGTAACATTTCTCCTGCAAATTTTGCGCGTGCGTCGTTGTTTGTAAGGGTGGCAAGGTCTATCATCATTTTTTTGGGGTCTTCGTCGATTTCGACGAAGAAGGGTTCAGGATAGGCAGATCTGTGGATGATTCTATTTGTAGGCTGTCCGGATGCTTCGTTTGTGGGGGGGGGAGGGAGGGGCATAATTCTGGTAGAGTGGTCAGTATCATTTGAGTCCTGTTGCATATACTCGCAGTCAGTGTAATTGCTGGCCGAGACCTCGGAGTACGGTTTTTTATTTGGTGTTCTAAGGGGGGGGGGGGGAGAGAGAAGTTTTGCCAGTGGAATTTCTTAGCTTCCTTTTGCTGCTTTTATTCCTGCTTTTGACTGGTTGGAAATCACTATCATTGTCATTTGTTGATTGGATGTCTGATTGATCCGCGTCATTTCCATACTCTGCTCCTATCTGGTTTTTTGCTTGACTGCTAATTATTCCATTATTTGATTGGTCCATGCTAGTAGTTTCATTAGGAGTTTCTATTGTGGAAGTTACAGGGTTTGATTGACTAATCTCCTCAGTACTGTTTTGCTTGTCATTTACTAGGTTTTCCTCAGGATTTATATTGTTATCAACATTGGTAGATTTATCTTTGTCTGAATTTTTGTCTGATTTTTTGATTACTTTTTGCTGTGAGATTTTTTTCTTGATTAATTTTAGTATTTTTATCTGCCTCAATATGATATAGTTTTGTTAGATCTCAAAGTTTTTTAACCGATCTGATATCCTTTTCAATCGTGGAGAACAAGGGAGGGGGGAGCATGAGAGTAATGTTAAGTCATTGAACATACCTCGGATGTCTTGAACGATTCGGGCTCTTGCATTCGCATCCATCCTCGTTGATAGTTGGTATTTTAAAGCATCCGTGGCAACTCCTTGGATGGTGGCCGCTATCTCCATGGCTCTTATCTGGTCAGGAACTAGATCAGGTGTTGGCATAAAGTCCTTCACGAGAAGTTGAAGTTCAAAGATCCTATATGGCGTAGATTCGAGAGGGATGCCATTTAATAGATCATAGATTTGATCGTTCATGTTGTCAGATGGGCTGAACCGTAAGTTCAGAACGTAGCGTAATGTAGTATTGCAGAATCGCAATGAAAGAGCAGTACGCTAAAAAGAGGTGCTCACCGGTCGAAGGACGGGGTGGCTATGAATGTGTGTGTGCTATAATGTGTTAAGAGTGACTATAATGTGTTAAGAGTGCACTCGCAGAGAGCCTTTATACATGAAGATGGAATTTTTTTCAGTAGATTCTTTCGTAATTTCGAGGGGCAAATCTGCAGCAACTGAAACTGTCTTAGCTGTTCTTGGGTCAGCGTCATCTTTTCAAGTGATGAAATGACGCCAACACTTTACGTTTTTATACAAAATTTTTATGTTATGCTTTCATGAAAAAGCGTGTCTCACTTGGTAGACATATTGCATCTGCCCCGGTAAAATATTGGTGCGCAAACGCATTTCTTCGGGTGTTTCACTGCGCAAATCTACACTGCTGGTCATCCAAAATGCAACACCATGAAAGACAAGAGATATCAAAGCCAAATTTATTGGACAAAGAACATAAAGTACAAAGATGAATTGATTGAAAATACAGCCCCGTTCGACTTGCGGAACATGAAGAAATCAGTATTTTGTGCAGCCGCCATGGCTGACAATAACTGCAGCTACACGCCTCGGCATTGAAAAAAGATACTTTGGATGTGTTCTTGGGGTATGTCAGTCCATACTGCTTCCACACGTTGCCAAACTTCATCTGTCGTAGCAGCTGGTGGTGTTTGCTGGGCCAGTCGTTTGCCAATCATCGACCAGACGTTTTCAATGGGCGACAGATCTGGAGAACGGGCGGGCCAAGGGAGCAGTGAAACTTGGTGGGCATTGAAGAAATGCTGAACGATATGTGCCACGTGTGGTCTCGCATTGTCCTGTTGAAACTTGGCCGCAGGTAAGCCTTGAAGGTAAGGTAAGACAACAGGCTCCAAAAACTTCAGAAATGTATCGGTGGTTGTTGAGTGTACCGGCAATGCATATTAGGGGGGTGCGGGAGTAATTTCCAATGTCACCCCAAACCATAACGCCAGGTGAAGGACCGGTATGGCGATGCATAATGCAAGAGTTATGCATTCTCTCGCCACGGTGCCGCCAAACCCGGATGCGACCATCGTGGTGTTGTAGACAGAACCGTGATTCGTCTGAAAACACAATGCCGTGCCATTCGTTTGTCCATGTCCGGCGTTCAATGCACCATTGTAGCCGCATACGCCTCTGGTCTGGAGTAAAAGGTAATCGTAGCAATAGACGCCTTGCTGAAATTGCCCGTTGCTGCAGACGACGTCGAATGGTACGTGCTGACACAGATTGTTGTGCAACAGATTTTAATTCTTGCGCTAGGGTTGTTGATGTTGCAGTGCGATCCATCATTGCCATGTGCACAACATGCCTGTCCTCACTTTCGGTGGTGCGACGAAGCTGGTGCAATAGTTCCTGTCGGTTGGTCCGTCCCTCCTGCACCCACTGATTTCATATTAGCATCACTGTGGCTTGATTTCGTCCAATACGAGCACCGATTTCTCGGAAGGGTAATCCGCAATCTCTATAAGCCACAATTCTTCCTCTGTTAAACTCAGAAACGTGCTGGAATGGCTGCCGTATTTTTCGACGAGGCATACTGAAGCTTCCCACACAAAAACACAGAGTGAAAACAACTTTCCTGTACTTAGAAACAGCCTTCTCTTCTCCCCTTATATAGCGCTTGTAGGCGGCGCTACTGGCGCACATGATTTGCATATGAGCTAAAATTCTAATCATTTGTATTCCCTATTGAGGTCTACGTATGGTGTACATTTCATGCTTATTGGATGCTTCCTTCATGGTGTTGCATTTTGGATGGCCAGCAGTGTATAAACAGATACGAATACGGTTTTTTAGTAGCGTCTTCGTACACTTCTTGAAAATATCGTGTCTGCCTGGGATATAACTTTTCCCAAATGCGTGATTTGACTCAAATCTCTTCGATTTTACAAAGAAGGAGGTAGTGGGCGTTTAAAGTAATTTCACGCATTTATTTTCCTTTGTGAAAAAATTTTTGCGTGATAAACACGACACTCAAATTCAAATGGTGACTTCCCTTGGTAAACAAGTGCGTTAAGCGTTTATCGTTGCCACACTCGGACATCAAATCGTCTATAATAAAAAGCGTGTTGGATTCCAAATACTCTCGATAATTTCCGGGTAGGCCTTCCACAAAAGTAACATCGGGAATTTCATCGTAAAGAGGCTGTTGGATTCCATAAAACCACACAATTTTATCGAGGGGCGGTGAAAACATCTCCCGCTTGTGTTTTAATAAATCACGAACAAAGAAACTTTTTCCGCAGCCCGTAGGGCCCGAAATGACCATCGTGAAAGGATGTTGCAGAGTTGGAAACTCCATGGCAAATGAGGACACAGGTTTGTACAGCACTGAGGAAAGTGATCCGAAGTGTTTTCGAAACAGTGGTAAACTTAAATTCAGATATAAAGTGCGGCCAATAACGAATGTTTGTTTCTCTGAAATCGTATGTGTACATTCATTATCAGAATAATCGAACTAGATTAAATATTTTTATAAATCGTATGAGTAGAAAACGAATAATTCGAATTATTACAATGAAGTCTTGGACACGCTTACTCAAGAACAAATGTTGGCTTGCTGTAGAATTCATATAGTATAACTTTACGTAAATTATATAGAATATGAATATAAGAGAAAGTCGACTCCCACTCTACTCTAGATATTTTGTATTGGGTCTGCTAAGAGATGCATGATATACTATATAATATACATAACATCTAACATGATATACCTGTACATAAGCTTTTGAATATTTAGTGACCAATCTTTGACTATTGTATAGAAATAGGTCGTACAAAAACGTTCAAGGTTTATACTCTGACTTTTTTGGAAAACTACAATCAGCAATACTGCTTTTGTATGGTTTTCTTTTGTAACCAGTGGTTATCAAATATATAGTTTTATCAAAAATTGGTGAAAAACAATATGCATTAGATGCTATACAAAGACGGACTATTTCCAAACAAAAGCAAAATAATATATGACATATTTCATAACAATTAAAGTTTCTAAACTAAAGTAAAAATCAATAATGTTAATAATAATAATAATTTTAATAATGTGTACATTATATGAAGTGTCTCAAACATTTCAAATATATATGAAGTTAAATATTTACAGGCGCAAAATACAGTTAAATATTTTTAACTGGTTGTATCATGGTAAATGACTATTTTAAATACTATTCAAGATACATGATTATTAAATTGTCTCAGGTCAAAAGTTACACTTTTGAAGCAAATATTGTATATTTAAGTGAATTGTTGGCTATATTCACATACATAGAATCTTTCAAATTTATGTTATTTTGAATATATTTTTGAGTTAAACCATAAACTTATTATTTAAATTGTTTTTGCAGTATTGTCAATGTTTATGCTATAATAAAACATTTCGTTGATTGTACATATTGTTAATACTGTAAATATAACCAAAAACGCCATAAAACTATAATAAAATGTAAATATATAAGAAAAAGAAAAATAGTCAATTTTAACACAATATTTCAAGAGCATTGTTGGAGAACCCAAGTAAATCGGCGTATATATATATATATAAACGCATAAAAGTTGTCTCAGATAGATATTTAAACTATAATGAACTATTGAGTTTAGGGTACTCACTCAAAGATGTACCGTTTAGGTGATTTTGTAAATGAGTTTGGTGTGGAGTCTATTCTTTGGTATGAAAAATTTCAAAGCAGGGTGCTGCACACAGAGCTGTATTGCAAATTCTACAATAATATCGAGTCTCTCTCCGCGTTTTTTCCCCATTCTCATTTACTCTCTGACAGCAAACAGTGCATCTTCGCGTTGAGTTTTTTTTTTCAGTTTCTGGAATATAGGATGGGAAATGATTTCCCGAAGTGGGTTGTTTAATCTTGAAGAAGGAATACGTAACTGAGATTCATTTGAAATATTCTCCTCTGTTATTTTTTCAACAAGTTTTATTCGAAAATCCAAATGGCTCAGATCACCTCCACTTTTTTTGTATAGAACAAAAACATTCCAGACAGAAAAATCAACGATATGATGAAATATATTTTTGTAATATTTGATTTGTTTTCTTTTAATACCATAATTTGCAATTGATGCATCCATTCTATCAACACCTCCCATCGTATGATTATATTCCAAAATTGCAGTTGGCTTTTTAACAATGCTCCCGTTTTTTGTGATAGTTCCCATTTCTGTAGCATGGACTGTGCTAAGTATCGCTACCGGTCTTTTGTCTTGCCACTTCATAACCATTATTTTCCCCTTCTGAAAAACCATTACTTGACCTTTGTTCAATTTTTCAGTTTTCAAAGCCTTGGGAACATCTTTTCTGTTCAACCGTAAAGTTCCATAAACATCAGTTTGTCTCTTTATCAGAGTTTCAGCAAGTTCTGGGGAGTTATAAAAATTATCCACTGTGACACAATAGCCCTTATCAAGAATACTGTTCAAAAGTGTCAATACGCACTTTGTTCCAAGTGAGTATTGGTCATATTGGGGGTGCATAATGGGTATTTTTTCCAGTGTAAATTAAAAAATTCCATATATAATCTGATGAAGATTCGCAAAGGACAAAAAATTTAATGCCAAATCTGGCTCGTTTTGAAGGTATGTATTGCTTCCATGCAAGTCTCCCTTTGAAGAGCAATAATGACTCATCAATAGATACATCTCTTTCTACGATGTATGATGTTTTAAATTTAAGTACGACTATTGATACAAGTTCTCCAATTTTCTTTAAAGATATGTTTGTTGTAGAACTGGAGTCTGAGTTGTCGTTAAAATGGAAGAATTTCATGATGAGCGTAAACCTCTTTTTAAGCATCACTTTAGAGAAAAATGGTGTTTCTAAAGCAGCAATTCTTGACCAGTACATATTTTGAGTTGGTTTATGATGGATTCCTTGTAATATCAATAGCGATATGAACAGCAAAAGTTCCTTTTTGTCTAATTCTGTCCATTTCAGACTTCTAGACTGTGGTGATAAATAAGTTTGTTTAAAAAACTGCGATGCAAATATATTTGTCTCATCAACAATATATTGCAGAATATTATCGTCCATAAAATGCAAGAAGTATTGTAAAGGATCAAAAATTTCCTTTATAGGAAATGTTACTCCAGGTGTTCCTTTAAAAGGAAATCTCGGAGGAGCAGGAGGACATGTTGATATATCGATTTTGCACCAGTCTCTGACACTGGAAATATCCTCATCTGAAGAATCTAATGAAATATCAGAATCTGAAGATTCGTTCCAATCCTCTTCACTTGAACTTTCCATTATATATACATATAATGAAACACTTTAAAATCTAACAAAAAACAGGGTATATACTTTACAAAGAAACTATCTTGTGCAACCTCGAGATTTTTGATACTATTCAAATAGTCTTGTTTTCTGAAAAAAGGGAGTTGTTAAAAATACCCACGTTTCATTGGATGTGTTTGCATAAAAAGGACATCCCTCATTTCCTTTCTTTTTTTAGTATTAAACTGTGCTACTGGGGGAAACTTGCATGGAATAGAATGAATCCAACAAGTATTTAACCCCCCCCCCTCGCAACCCTCTTGCCCGGAGCGCGCTCCTTGCCGCTGATTACGGCGGATTTTCTATGCCCATTCAACTCTCGAGTCAAGAATCAGTGACTGTCTGTCTACAGCACGTCCTTCCTACGATATAACAAAGACTACCTCAAGTGCTTTCACAGACGTCGTTTTATTGCACAATACAAACAAATATTTGGTGCAATTACGACTTGTAGAAAAAAATATTTGTGGAATATTAGTCTTCTAGGGTGATTTAATTTTTCTCAAACGGTAACAATTATTAAAAATATATAAATGAACAGTTATGTCCTAGTGCTGAAAATAAATTCAAATAACTCTTTACATGGCAGAATTTGTGTAGTTTTCAGCATAATTGGACGTAATCCACGAGTCGTTGGTTCAATACCCAACTATGAACGAGTATTGTTTGTAAATAAATTTATTACAATTAGCGCTTGAACCAAAATCTTTAATGTTTATAACCGCAGGGTGTTGGTGTCCCATTCTAGCATTGTTTAAAAGGGAGAGAATGTATGCTAATTCAAGTAATTTCGTACATGGCACGAGTGGTGTATCTGATAGCACGCATGACCACAATCTACGAGGCTCTGCTTTTATCCTTATTGTATTCGTGAAATTTGAAGTTGGTTGCATGGAATGACTAACTTATCAATCATACAGTGGTTCACAAAATATCGGAATATAGCAAGTTCTCTTGCTGCGAATCTAATTATCGTCTACACCATGCTGAAGAGCGGTATAATGGTTTCCGAATGCTGGTTGCTACACTGGAAGCGCGATTCCAAACTTTGGGAATGCGTTTGATTGGTGGGTTCCTTAGTTATCAAAGTACTCTCACTCCTGAATGCAAATAACTATTCCTATTCTTCAGAAACATAGGCATGAGTTATTAAGCCGCAGTTGAGTATAGGACATTAAGTATATTCTGTAAATTACAATTAGTCTTATATAACTTATTTTAAAAGGTATTCTAACAACATTTCTTTATATTATTTATTTATAATGGTTCCACTTTACAGTTATAAAATATTTTGCAAATTAAATATGATTTATAAATTATATCATGAGGAAATGACATTTACGCAAATAATGATCACATAATGTGAAACATTTCACATGGTGATTGTTTCGAATTTTTTTTTATAAACTACAGTTTTTGTATACAATTCAATACAAGAAATTAAAAATATTAAAATACCACAATATATTTATTATATTGGAAACGTTTCATTACTTATTTTTTTAGAGCTTTCCCATATTAAGTCTTGGCCTCGGTTTTCAAAATTTTTATGTTATGCTTTCATGAAAAAGCGTGTCTCACTTGGTAGACATATTGCGTCTGCCCCGGTAAAATATTGGTGCGCAAACGCATTTCTTCGGGTGTTTCACTGCGCAAATCTACACTGCTGGTCATCCAAAATGCAACACCATGAAAGACAAGAGATATCAAAGCCAAATTTATTGGACAAAGAACATAAAGTACAAAGATGAATTGATTGAAAATACAGCCCCGTTCGACTTGCGGAACATGAAGAAATCAGTATTTTGTGCAGCCGCCATGACAATAACTGCTGCTACACGCCTCGGCATTGAAAAAAGATACTTTGGATGTGTTCTTGGGGTATGTCAGTCCATACTGCTTTCACACGTTGCCAAACTTCATCTGTCGTAGCAGCTGGTGGTGTTTGGTGGGCCAGTCGTTTGCCAATCATCGACCAGACGTTTTCAATGGGCGACAGATCTGGAGAACGGGCGGGCCAAGGGAGCAGTGAAACTTGGTGGGCATTGAAGAAATGTTGAACGATATGTGCCACGTGTGGTCTCGCATTGTCCTGTTGAAACTTGGCCGCAGGTAAGCCTTGAAGGTAAGGTAAGACAACAGGCTCCAAAAACTTCAGAAATGTAGCGGTGGTTGTTGAGTGTACCGGCAATGCATATTAGGGGGGTGCGGGAGTAATTTCCAATGTCACCCCAAACCATAACGCCAGGTGAAGGACCGGTATGGCGATGCATAATGCAAGAGTTATGCATTCTCTCGCCACGGTGCCGCCAAACCCGGATGCGACCATCGTGGTGTTGTAGACAGAACCGTGATTCGTCTGAAAACACAATGCCGTGCCATTCGTTTGTCCATGTCCGGCGTTCAATGCACCATTGTAGCCGCATACGCCTCTGGTCTGGAGTAAAAAGTAATCGTAGCAATGGACGCCTTGCTGAAATTGCCCGTTGCTGCAGACGACGTCTGGTACGTGCTGACACAGATTGTTGTGCAACAGATTTTAATTCTTGCGCTAGGGTTGTTGATGTTGCAGTGCGATCCATCATTGCCATGCGCACAACATGCCTGTCCTCACTTTCGGTGGTGCGACGAAGCTGGTGCAATAGTTCCTGTCGGTTGGTCCGTCCCTCCTGCACCCACTGATTTCATATTAGCATCACTGTGGCTTGATTTCGTCCAATACGAGCACCGATTTCTCGGAAGGGTAATCCGCAATCTCTATAAGCCACAATTCTTCCTCTGTCAAACTCAGAAACGTGCTGGAATGGCTGCCGTATTTTTCGACGAGGCATACTGAAGCTTCCCACACAAAAACACAGAGTGAAAACAAGTTTTCCTGTACTTAGAAACAGCCTTCTCTTCTCCCCTTATATAGCGCTTGTAGGCGGCGCTACTGGCGCACATGATTTGCATATGAGCTAAAACTCTAATCATTTTTATTCCCTATTGAGGTCTACGTATGGTGTAAATTTCATGCTTATTGGATGCTTCCTTCATGGTGTTGCATTTTGGATGGCCAGCAGTGTATAAACAGATACGAATACGGTTTTTTAGTAGCGTCTTCGTACACTTCTTGAAAATATCGTGTCTGCCTGGGATATAACTTTTCCCAAATGCGTGATTTGACTCAAATCTCTTCGATTTTACAAAGAAGGAGGTAGTGGGCGTTTAAAGTAATTTCACGCATTTCTTTTCCTTTGTGAAAAAATTTTTGCGTGATAAACACGACACTCAAATTCAAATGGTGACTTCCCTTGGTAAACAAGTGCGTTAAGCGTTTATCGTTGCCGCACTCGGACATCAAATCGTCTATAATAAGAAGCGTGTTGGATTCCAAATACTCTCGATAATTTTCGGGTAGGCCTTCCACAAAAGTAACATCGGGAATTTCATCGTAAAGAGGCTGTTGGATTCCATAAAACCACACAATTTTATCGAGGGGCGGTGAAAACATCTCCCGCTTGTGTTTTAATAAATCACGAACAAAGAAACTTTTTCCGCAGCCCGTAGGGCCCGAAATGACCATCGTGAAAGGTTGTTGCAGAGTTGGAAACTCCATGGCAAATGAGGACACAGGTTTGTACAGCACTGAGGAAAGTGATCCGAAGTGTTTTCGAAACAGTGGTAAACTTAAATTCAGATATAAAGTGCGGCCAATAACGAATGTTTGTTTCTCTAAAATCGTATGTGTACATTCATTATCAGAATAATCGAACTAGATTAAATATTTTTATAAATCGTATGAGTAGAAAACGAATAATTCGAATTATTACAATGAAGTCTTGGACACGCTTACTCAAGAACAAATGTTGGCTTGCTGTAGAATTCATATAGTATAAATTTATGTAAATTATATAGAATATGAATATAATAGAAAGTCGACTCCCACTCTACTCTAGATATTTTGTATTGGGTCTGCTAAGAGATGCATGATATACTATATAATATACATAACATCTAACATGATATACCTGTACATAAGCTTTTGAATATTTAGTGACCAATCTTTGACTATTGTATAGAAACAGGTCGTACAAAAACGTTCAAGGTTTATACTCCGACTTTTTTGGAAAACTACAATCAGCAATACTGCTTTTGTATGGTTTTCTTTTGTAACCAGTGGTTATCAAATATATAGTTTTATCAAAAATTGGTGGAAAACAATATGCATTAGATGCTATACAAAGACGGACTATTTCCAAACAAAAGCAAAATAATATATGACATATTTCATAACAATTAAAGTTTCTAAACTAAAGTAAAAATCAATAATGTTAATAATAATAATAATTTTAATAATGTGTACATTATATGAAGTGTCTCAAACATTTCAAATATATATGAAGTTAAATATTTACAGGCGCAAAATACAGTTAAATATTTTTAACTGGTTGTATCATGGTAAATGCTATTCAAGATACATGATTATTAAATTGTCTCAGGTCAAAAGTTACACTTTTGAAGCAAATATTGTATATTTAAGTGAATTGTTGGCTATATTCACATGCATAGAATCTTTCAAATTTATGTTATTTTGAATATATTTTTGAGTTAAACCATAAACTTATTATTTAAATTGTTTTTGCAGTATTGTCAATGTTTATGCTATAATAAAACATTTCGTTGATTGTACATATTGTTAATACTGTAAATATAATCAAAAACGCCATAAAACTATAATAAAATGTAAATATATAAGAAAAGTAAAATAGTCAATTTTATCACAATATTTCAAGAGCTTTGTTGGAGAACCCAAGTAAATCGGCGTATATATATATAAACGCATAAAAGTTGTCTCAGATATATATTTAAACTATAATGAACTATTGAGTTTAGGGTGCTCACTCAAAGATGTACTGTTTAGGTGATTTTGTAAATGAGTTTGGTGTGGAGTCTATTCTTTGGTATGAAAAATTTCAAAGCAGGGTGCTGCACACAGAGCTGTATTGCAAATTCTACAATAATATCGAGTCTCTCTCCGCGTTTTTTCCCCATTCTCATTTACTCTCTGACAGCAAACAGTGCATCTTCGCGTTGAGTTTTTTTTTTTCAGTTTCTGGAATATAGGATGGGAAATGATTTCCCGAAGAGGGTTGTTTAATCTTGAAGAAGGAATACGTAACTGAGATTCATTTGAAATATTCTCCTCTGTTATTCTTTCAACAAGTTTTATTCGAAAATCCAAATGGCTCAGATCACCTCCACTTTTTTTGTATAGAACAAAAACATTCCAGACAGAAAAATCAACGGTATGATGAAATATCTTTTTGTAATATTTGATTTGTTTTCTTTTAATACCATAATTTGCAATTGATGCATCCATTCTATCAACACCTCCCATCGTATGATTATATTCCAAAATTGCAGTTGGCTTTTTAACAATGCTCCCGTTTTTTGTGATAGTTCCCATTTCTGTAGCATGGACTGTGCTAAGTATCGCTACCGGTCTTTTTTCTTGCCACTTCATAACCATTATTTTCCCCTTCTGAAAAGCCATTACTTGACCTTTGTTCAATTTTTCAGTTTTCAAAGCCTTGGGAACATCTTTTCTGTTCAACCGTAAAGTTCCATAAACATCAGTTTGTCTCTTTATCAGAGTTTCAGCAAGTTCTGGGGAGTTATAAAAATTATCCACTGTGACACAATAGCCCTTATCAAGAATACTGTCCAAAAGTGTCAATACGCACTTTGTTCCAAGTGAGTATTGGTCATATTGGGGGTGCATAATGGGTATTTTTTCCAGTGTAAATTAAAAAATTCCATATATAATCTAATGAAGATTCGCAAAGAACGAAGTATTTAATGCCAAATCTGGCTCGTTTTGAAGGTATGTATTGCTTCCATGCAAGTCTCCCTTTGAAGAGCAATAATGACTCATCAATAGATACATCTCTTTCTACGATGTATGATGTTTTAAATTTAAGTACGACTATTGATACAAGTTCTCCAATTTTCTTTAAAGATATGTTTGTTGTAGAACTGGAGTCTGAGTTGTCGTTAAAATGGAAGAATTTCATGATGAGCGTAAACCTCTTTTTAAGCATCACTTTAGAGAAAAATGGTGTTTCTAAAGCAGCAATTCTTGACCAGTACATATTTTGAGTTGGTTTATGATGGATTCCTTGTAATATCAATAGCGATATGAACAGCAAAAGTTCCTTTTTGTCTAATTCTGTCCATTTCAGACTTCTAGACTGTGGTGATAAATTAGTTTGTTTAAAAAACTGCGATGCAAATATATTTGTCTCATCAACAATATATTGCAGAATATTATCGTCCATAAAATGCAAGAAGTATTGTAAAGGATCAAAAATTTCCTTTATAGGAAATGTTACTCCAGGTGTTCCTTTAAAAGGAAATCTCGGAGGAGCAGGAGGACATGTTGATATATCGATTTTGCACCAGTCTCTGACACTGGAAATATCCTCATCTGAAGAATCTAATGAAATATCAGAATCTGAAGATTCGTTCCAATCCTCTTCACTTGAACTTTCCATTATATATACATATAATGAAACACTTTAAAATCTAACAAAAAACAGGGTATATACTTTACAAAGAAACTATCTTGTGCAACCTCGAGATTTTTGATACTATTCAAATAGTCTTGTTTTCTGAAAAAAGGGAGTTGTTAAAAATACCCACGTTTCATTGGATGTGTTTGCATAAAAAGGACATCCCTCATTTCCTTTCTTTTTTTAGTATTAAACTGTGCTACTGTGGGGAAACTTGCATGGAATAGAATGAATCCAACAAGTATTTAACCCCCCCCCCCTCGCAACCCTCTTGCCCGGAGCGCGCTCCTTGCCGCTGATTACGGCGGATTTTCTATGCCCATTCAACTCTCGAGTCAAGAATCAGTGACTGTCTGTCTACAGCACGTCCTTCCTACGATATAACAAAGACTACCTCAAGTGCTTTCACAGACGTCGTTTTATTGCACAATACAAACAAATATTTGGTGCAATTACGACTTGTAGAAAAAAATATTTGTGGAATATTAGTCTTCTAGGGTGATTTAATTTTTCTCAAACGGTAACAATTATTAAAAATATATAAATGAACAGTTATGTCCTAGTGCTGAAAATAAATTCAAATAACTCTTTACATGGCAGAATTTGTGTAGTTTTCAGCATAATTGGACGTAATCCACGAGTCGTTGGTTCAATACCCAACTATGAACGAGTATTGTTTGTAAATAATTTTATTACAATTAGCGCTTGAACCAAAATCTTTAATGTTTATAACCGCAGGGTGTTGGTGTCCCATTCTAGCATTGTTTAAAAGGGAGAGAATGTATGCTAATTCAAGTAATTTCGTACATGGCACGAGTGGTGTATCTGATAGCACGCATGACCACAATCTACGAGGCTCTGCTTTTATCCTTATTGTATTCGTGAAATTTGAAGTTGGTTGCATGGAATGACTAACTTATCAATCATACAGTGGTTCACAAAATATCGGAATATAGCAAGTTCTCTTGCTGCGAATCTAATTATCGTCTACACCATGCTGAAGAGCGGTATAATGGTTTCCGAATGCTGGTTGCTACACTGGAAGCGCGATTCCAAACTTTGGGAATGCGTTTGATTGGTGGGTTCCTTAGTTATCAAAGTACTCTCACTCCTGAATGCAAATAACTATTCCTATTCTTCAGAAACATAGGCATGAGTTATTAAGCCGCAGTTGAGTATAGGACATTAAGTATATTCTGTAAATTACAATTAGTCTTATATAACTTATTTTAAAAGGTATTCTAACAACATTTCTTTATATTATTTATTTATAATGGTTCCACTTTACAGTTATAAAATATTTTGCAAATTAAATATGATTTATAAATTATATCATGAGGAAATGACATTTACGCAAATAATGATCACATAATGTGAAACATTTCACATGGTGATTGTTTCGAATTTTTTTTTATAAACTACAGTTTTTGTATACAATTCAATACAAGAAATTAAAAATATTAAAATACCACAAAATATTTATTATATTGGAAACGTTTCATTAGTTATTTTTTTAGAGCTTTCCCATATTAAGTCTTGGCCTCGGTTTCTGCTTTGTGTACCCAAGAAAAACGTTAAACCAAGTCTTATTACTCTCTTTTAATAAGCAGCTCATCTTAAAAAGCTATTTGCCCCCCCCCCCTCTCTTAAAATAAGTTGCTCTAAGCATATTCTTTTTCTGCTCTTTTGGCTTCCAGGTGGTTTCTCACCTGACCGAAGTGGCGCATCTGAAAGTATTGCTGAACAGATTCCTAGATGATTATATTCGATTTTCCGTTTTAGCTTATATAGTTTTTGAAATAAAAATCTAAATAATATTATACAGAGTATATATATCAAATGTATTTAAAATAAAAATCAGATATATTTATTATAAAATAAGTACATATATTAAAATGTATATTAAACGTATTTTTTAAAATGTATATTAAATGCATTTTATTAAGTTACAATGAGTACGAAAACGAATATTTGTAGAACTGCAATTATAATTTAACTAGTTTGTTGTAATTCAGCTTTTAAAAGTTTTGTTTAGATAAGTCCAACCATGTTTTTGGTTTATAAATCAAAAGTTATGAGAATTAAAAGCAATTAAATCATTATATGAATTTGTTACCTTTTCTCAGTATGGTTATGTTAGTATATTTTTTATCTAGTACTTATATATGTACCGCTTTATTAAGATTTATATGCCAATACCTTTTAACTTTCAAAAGTGAGTAAACATTATAATATTTTAATTAAAATATGTTTTGACTTTTATTGAGATAAATAACGTTGAGTGTTCAAATAATCACACATGATTGTATTTACACGAAATAAAATCGTGTTTTACATCGATACGCTAGTAGTTATAAAAGGCCGGTTCACCGGCAGATCGCGGAGGCGGAGCAGGAGGAAGCTTCCTCTTTGGGGAGGGGATTTCCCTCTTTTGGGAGGATCCCTCTGAGAGGGTCTTTCCTCCCGGAGGATCCTCTCTTGAGACCCCCTCTTTTGGGAGGAAGTTTGGTGAGGCGGAGCAGCACCCGATGCCTCTTTCCTAGTATTGCGAAAGAGGCCTCATACCCTCTGAGTAAATTGTCTTGAGAGGGGATGTCGCAATCGCTGACTGACCTTTGAGCATTGCACAATCTGGAAATGATGTGTCGCAATCATCGATTGATAACCTTGGAGCTCTTAAGCACACGTCCTCCCTCTCTGCTGGCTGGGAATAAAGTGAACGTTCTTATCAGCGTGACGTAGTTAAAGCGCCCTCTGGCGAATTTTGATGAAGTGCTGCCATCTATCGACATTTTTTTCCAAAAGAATTTAATTTCTCACTTGTCAGGAGCGAGACTCGAACTCGGAACCATTCCATTACAACGATAACGGCCTACCCGTTATGCCAGCTGGTTCACTCTCCATAGAAAGTTATCATCGAACTGTACCTTTTCAGAGGAAGCAGAAGGTAGAATATTTTTCAAGGTTCGTTCGAATCACTCGGCGCGTTATGAACAGATTGAATAGTGATGTATTTTATGGATTTCGGTGCGTTTTAAAACAGAATGTTACGAATTGAATATAAAATTGTGTTGTGATTTTTAAAACAAATTGAATACGGATTTCCAATGAACACAAAAATTGTATTAAGTGGATTCTAACACTACGATTTTTTTTTAAACGAATAGTATAAACTCAACTATAGTTACACATTTTCAAAATTGTGTTAAGTGAATAGGATTCGACCCTTTTGTGCACCTAAAATTTAAACGTATTATACTTAGTTAAAATGAAGTGAACAACCCTTTTAAGTGTGTACTTAAAAACAAATTTATACACGTACACAATATATTTGGCAAGCTTTAAAATAGCGCATTATACTTAGCTAAAATTAAGTGAACAAGATTCGACCATTCCAGGATATATACCAATGTGATTTTTTAAAAATAAATCTAACAGCATATACGACTATTATAATAACGAAATGATTTTTTTTTCTTTTTATAAAAATAATAATGAAAATCGGAACTCACATCCGACGTCTTCACTAGCTGCTGTCCAATCTACAAATGAGACATATGCACGCATTACGCTATTAAAAATTAGATCTTATCTATAATGACGTCAGCATTGTGAGGTGTTGCCACCTATTTTTTCCAATAATATATTTCTAGTAACTGGATACTTCAACGGTCTGATTTGCTACACATAATCTGAAATACATCATTTTAATGATATTGTGCATTGAATATGATTTAAGCATTTTTAAAGTGGTGGATATAATTGAAATATCCAGATTTAGAATTTAACAAACTAACAAATCGAACATTTTCACCCACAAAACTTTAGCTTTAAGTTTAAATAAAACCCAATGAATATGATTTGACCGTTTTCACATCGTAATTTTTTCTTCCATTATAGAACTTAGAAGTGAGTGTACAGTTTCGATTATTTTTACAGGACACCAACACGTTTAAAATCTATTGCAAGTTTGGCTTAAAACCACTCTTACAATATATATTCCAATGCAGACATTTACGAGAATCGTCCAAGTGAACATTTACGATTGCTTTGGTCAGTGTCAGCGCTTCTGTTCGAGATTAGCACTTCCTGTCCCAATCTCATGATAAGAATTGATAAAACTCACGAGTTCCATATATGAAGTGCATGTTAGAATGGCTAAAATCTTACCAGTGTGAAATTGTAATCCAAATATAATCTGAAAAATAAAGGTCACTTCTTTAAGAGGTTTTTTTTTGGTTTGAGTATATATATCTACATTGAGTATATTCATGCTGTGTGCCTTTGACATATCCACACCATGTGGTTTTGGGTATGACTAAAAACCATGCCAAATGGTTTTGGCATGTTTAAAACCACTTTTAAGTGTTTTGCAAACATTCTTTAAAACCTGAAAAACAAATTTAAACGCATTATACTTAGTTAAAATGAAGTGAACAACCCTTTTAAGTGTTGTACACTTAAAAACATGAATGTAATACTTAGTTAAAATTGTATTAAGTGATATATACCAATGTGGATGTGTTTAAAAATAAATCTAACAACGTATATGACTATTATAATAACGAAATGATTTCAAATGTTTAAAAACAAATTGAATATGGATTTCCAGTGAACACAAAAATTGTGTTAAGTGAATAGGATTCAACCCTTTTAAGTGTTGTGTATTTAAAATTTAAACGCATTATACTTAGCTAACATTAAGTGAACAGGATTTGACCCTTTTAAGTGTGTACTTCAAAATTAATTTATTACTAAATTGTACTTAGGCATTTTCAAAAATGGTGCGACAAGCTAGTCACTCCGCTCCATCTGAAAAGAAAGAGAAAAGTTTCCATTAGAAAATACATGTTATATGTTATTAAGAACTGTTACATATTATATAAAAGAAGTGTTAGAAAAAGTGGGAAATGTTAGTAGAAGAAGAGAAAGTTTGTGTGATTCCGACAGCCCCATGAGGTGTCCCACCCTGTCACTACGCTCTTTAAGGGCAGCGTTCCCCACCAGTCTGAAATAGTTTTATTAATTTAAATAAACCTGAATTTTATATTCAGATAGTTGCAATTTTATCTTTACAAGATAAAGTTTCATAAAGAAATTTAAACTTCATTGTTTTTAAAACAAACAATTTAAAATAAGTATAGTTAAATTTTAAAATTGGGTACTTGTAATTTTATAAAGAATTTTAAAAACATTTTAAAATAAGTAAAGTTAAATTTTTAAATTCAGATACTTGTAATTTTACAAGACAAAGTTTTATAAAGAATTTTAAAATACGTAAAGTTAAATTTTTAAATTCAGATACTTGAAATTTTACAAGACAAAGTTTTAAAAAATAAATCTGAATTTTCTAATTCAGATACTTGTAATGTTACAAGATAAAGTTTTAAAAAATAAATCTGAATTTTTAAATTCAGAAATTTATATTTTCTACTTTACAAGATAAAGTTTCATAAAGAATTTAAACTTAACTGTTTTTAAACAGTGAAAAATTAATTTAAATGTAAAGTAGTATACTTTCAAACTGGCAGGCCTATTTCCGAAACATTAAAATGAATACAATATGTTTTAGCATAAAATGTTTTAACATAAAAATGTTTTAACATAAAAATGTTATAACAGTGGAAAAAAATCTTTCCACAATACATAATTTTTTTCTTTTCTTCTTTCCATATTTTTTTTTCCCAATGCACTAGGATTTTTTTTTCTTTTCAATTTTTTATTTATTTTTTTTTCAATTTTTTACATTTTTTTTATATCTCTATATCTTTCTTTCTTTGGTCTTCATCTTTCTTTCTTTGGTCTTCACTTTTAATTCTGTGGTGGCCGTAAGCATAAGTATGCACGCCATCGTCCATTATGTAACGTTTATCATCGTATGGAGAGAGTGACACCTTACACTGTTTCAGAGTGTATAATTTGTGACACTCACTCCCGATGCGATACTGAACGTGGCGTGCAACTTTTTTATCAGTAAGACAATTTTTGTACATTTCATGCCTCAGTTGCTTACTGATAACTGATCGGGAGACCCCCCTTTGCTGTCTTTTTTGTACCACTAACTGCCAGTAGTTAGTACATTTTAGACCTGAGCGCCACAAACTCAAGTCCCGGCTGCGCGTTCAGTTCATCCTTGAAACAACCAATCTTCTTTTTATTAACACCACTGAATGCCGGATGGTTCACGGGGAAATCAGAGGTGTCAAAGAGATGGCTGTTTTTCTGAATGTCCTGATAAAAATCACGACACTGCACCTCATAAGTTAAAGAATCAGTGTCAGTGAACAGCAACACAGCCTTTGCTCCATAGTACTTTTTCATGTAGCCATAATGAAATGTGTACATATGGAGTTTGCTAAGCTCCAGAATGGTGAATCCAACGTAAATCGGTCTGTTAAAGACGATACAGTTCTTCACTCGCTCAACCCCAACCAAGTCTTCGTCAAATATTTTGAAGCGCTTGAATGTAGGCGCCGCCACAAGCTTTTCACCCCGCCGCGTGTCGGTGACCAAATCTACATTAACTCTGTTACGCAGATTTTCCATTGATTTTCCGTATACGACGTTGTTCCTGAGCTTGAAGAAATCCTTCTCAAACCCCGATTGAGACCTCTACCGCTGTTCAGTGTTGAAATCGATGTACGATCTCAACCAGGGCCGTTGATTAAACCGAACGACTTTGTGCACTGATGTTACGTGCAGCCCCAGTTCCAGGTACATTTTTAAGCATCTGTAATGTACCACGTAATTTTTCTTGTTGTACAGGTTTGGAACAAGTTTCTCTTGTTCTTGGAACTGGGGAACTCCAAGCTCCTCCATGATGTTTACCGTATACGGCGAGACATCTTCCTCTCGAATCAGCATTCTTTCTGGCGCAACAGGGAGATTATTATGGAGATCATTATGGAGATCGTGAAGTTCTGGCGGGTACTCCAAGTCGACCTCCAAAATGTAGCCAACCGATGCATGGTCGGGGCAAGACAGGATCCAAGCCTCTGTCGCAATCGTGGGTGACACCCACTCAAACTTTCCATATGGAAGGGGCTGAGACATAGCCCACCCGTATAAGTTGTTGGCATCCAAATACATGATATACTGGGTGGGCTGTGCAGGGTCATACTTCGCCATGTAAGGATTATTTGCACGTGCCAAACGCTTCGTAATGCCAGACACGCCACCCCTGATACCACGCTCAATGAAGAGATGCTGATCAATCTCTGTCATTAGATCGAGGGGCTGCTTGCACATCTTGAGAGCAGCCTGCCATGCCAAGCCGGGTGCTGTCATCAGGTGGGCACAATCCAACCCATAGTACTCCCTGCACAGGTGTCGAAACTGCTGAAATACGTCGGCCAACAGAAGAACATCACTTTTAACGTAGAGGTCGTGGTACTCCCCTAATGTTTTCAAGTTGAATGTTCTCCATACATTCTGAGCATGAGCATAATCATCAGCGGTGGGGGTCTCATCCGTCAGAGTGCTATAAAAAGCCGAGAGTAGAGGTAATACCTGCTCATCGAATTTTCCCAACGAATTCATGTACTCGTAAGGGTACACTCCCTTGCGAAGCAGCAGCTCAACATTGATGGGTATGTTTGCCTTTAAGATCTTAAACTCATCAGCTGGCAAATTGACCACTAACTTCTCCAAGGAAGCATTCATGAATTGGAGGCTATCGATGAATTGCAGCCTCACACTCTCCTTTCCCTCATACAGGGAGATGGAGATATATCTCTCCATATTTTGTGGAATGACCTCGAAGCTGTGGTCTTTCAGCTTTCCAAGCCCCGACATTAAGAGGTGCGAATCATAGTTTTCAAATTGTGAAACACTACAAGAACACTCTTGCGTAACTTGTATCTAAGATTACAATTTGAGTGTGCTGCACCCCTATAGTTTCCAACAATGTGACAATGATCGCGAACCTTCATAATGTACCGGTCACCGTCCTTTGCAAAGGCCCTCTTACACAGATAGCAGTGGGATGCGCTGTTGAAGGCCAGTGCTTCACTCCTGGTAAGTCGCATAGGTGCTATGCTATTAAAACGAACGGCCAGTTCGTCTCTTTCCAAGAGCATCCTCTGCAGAAAATGGGTTACGGCGTCGGGGCCCCGATAGCAATACACGGGCTTGTGTGATTTGCCTTGGGGTCCCACGACGACGTATGCGTAGCCGCAAGCCTCATGATTGGCTACCTTTTCTACAAAGGACCGACTATCGCTAGGCTGTGCGCTGGGCACTTCTACCAAAAGCGACTCGAAGCTGTGGTCTTTCAGCTTTCCAAGCCCCGACATTAAGAGGTGCGAATCATAGTTTTCAAATTGTGAAACACTACAAGAACACTCTTGCGTAACTTGTATCTAAGATTACAATTTGAGTGTGCTGCACCCCTATAGTATAACTTTTCTCGAGGCTTGGCATCCCAACACGTTGCGGTGCGTGCTCTTTGCAGTAAGGAGTGTGTGCCATGAGTAAATCTTCTCGGGAGAAGCGGTGGAGGCACCGATAACATACGTGAAAGGCATGCTCGTGTTGAGTCAAATGCCCCAGAAGTCTCGACATACTGCGGATCAGGCAGTAATGTTGTTGTGTATCTTGACTTATGAGGAGAAGGTTAATGCAGTCTGCATCGTTTCTTGCAGATACGTGCAGAGGAAACACTTCTTCATCCTCATAGCCGAAAACATTAATCCGGCAGTTGTTCAGCTTCTCTAGGGTACCAACCTTACTCACGGGTACCGGGCACTCCACATTCCCCAGGTTTATCTCATGCTCCCTAGGCAAATAATGAGTCACACGTTCCGGTTTTTCAGCCCACTGCAAATTGAGTCTGTGAGCGAGCAGGCACCACACAAAACACTTCTGGTCAGTGTTTTCAATATTTAAGACTGCTTTTTTAGCCGCATGTTTGGGGGGCAGGAGCAGATAACTTGCGGGGCGAAGAGGCCTGTACTTGCCCACGCAAACATCCATCTTCATCACTTGATCCAATGACCACCCAGACCCCAACTGTTGGTAGTCCTCGAAAGCACTCTGAATCTTCCGGTACCCCTCACTCACATGTTGCTCAATCGTGTGAGAAATCAGGTCAATTCCACACCTACTATGAAAGTAGGCCGTCGTGCTCTCTTCCTCCCCCTCAGAATTCAGTCGGACCATCTTTGCGTAGAGGACCAGGTACCATTTTATCTGATTGGCCGAGAGTTCTTCACTCAACAAGGCAATCAGTGGTACACGCATCTCTTCTAACGCCAGTGTTAGATCCTGTCGATTCTCCTCGGTGGGCTCCAAAGTGGGGGTCGTGAAAACGCCTAAAGCTCGCTGTGAGCGACGAAGAGCTCTCATTGGCTGGGTGTTTCGCCTCTTTACAATCTTCTGAACATCGGCCGTCTTACGTTTCACGCCCTTGGAGGAAGGGTGAGGGTGAGCACGGCGAATATGCTGTAACAGCACGTCGCGTCGTGTGAATGCTTCATCACACAGTTCGCACTTGTGCTGTACAACATTGTGGTGTCGCCTCGTGTGGCGAAGGAGGTCCATTCGGGACAAAAACTCTTCACCACACACACCACATTTTAAACTTGCGTCATGCATTTTAGCATGTCGTGTCAAATCATTTTTTCGGGTGAAACTTGTCTGGCATTCTTCACAGACATAGGGTTTGAGCCCTATGTGGGGCTTCTGATGTCGTGTCAAATTTCGCTTCTGCGTAAAAGACTTGTGGCAGGTGGGACATATCTATAAAA
The DNA here is from genome assembly GCA_951213105.1 of Amaurobius ferox. NCBI lineage: Eukaryota > Metazoa > Arthropoda > Arachnida > Araneae > Amaurobiidae > Amaurobius > Amaurobius ferox. Next base: position 6,166,751 of record OX578150.1, on the reverse strand, counting down.
TAGATAAAATGTCCGTATTAGTTTTTCTAGAAAATTCCTAAAAACACGCTATAAAATTGCGAGTCAGCTGTTTTTCTTAAAATTATTGATTGCAATTCCTCTAATAGAAATAACAATTTCTGTAATAGAACATGATACAATCTTATACTCCCAGAAACAGCCGATTTTCACTATCTACCCCTTCCAAAAGATGAAATAAAATAACGTGAATACCACTAGGTCCTGACTTTCCCACCATGGCCGGAGTTGCATTGGCTTTCACGGTCAGTGTTGTCACAGGCAATCCAAACACAATTAATAACCAAAACACAATTATCATTATTAGTAATGTTATTATTAGTAATTATTATTTATTAGTAATTATTATGTTATTATTATTAGTTATAATTAGTATTATTATTAGTAATCCAAAACACAATTAGTAACATCTTGACTTATATACTGAAGGGTATGAAAATTGTCCTGATTTAATAAGATTAATTTCTTTCTGAGTTGTCCAGAGCAAGGCGGTAATTGTTGTAAATATATACTGCTTTCATATACAGACACTAAGAGTTCATTAATTGTGAAAGATGAATTTTCACTGTCCATATTTGAAATGCGTTTTAAAAACACACTCCACGTATTAGGCGTGAGTGTTACGCCATGAGGGGTAGGCACGATAACATTGGAAGCATTCGTCTTGTACACACGAAAGTGTACTTTAACATTTCCTCGAAAATGTTGTACGGTAACGTAAATGTTCCATCCCAAATGGTAACGGAACTTTTCAGATGAGGATAATTCTATCGAAACCGATCCACTTTGAGAAGTAGCATAGTTCAGGGCCGACGATACCAAATCACTTTGCGAATCTGTAGTAGTTATAGATGGAGTATGCATATGGCTCCAATCGATTTCAGATATAGGCGAAAGCGCTGCAGGTGGGACATACATCCTGCCAAATTGTATTGTGAAGTATCAAAAGCCTGCCGAAGCACTACCGACTTTGCTGCCCTATGAATTAAAACTATTTTAATGCAGTGTGTACATAAAAATTTATGTGCAGAGTTGTATAAATCATATCAACGCGAAACATGCAAAAGTCATGGGTGTACCGATTTGAAACACAAGTGTTGTACACTATCCTGTCATATGCAATTTGTGGATTATGAACTAGTCGATCACGAACTTTTAATGATAAACACTCAAGAAATTGCTCGAGAGTTTTGTGAAACAAATGAAAACAATGTTTCACTACCTGAATTTTTTAAAAGTCTCACCGTAAAGGACTATTATACGGCCATGATTGAACTGTTCCATATGTGAAATACAAGTTAGTAGAATATTACTTTTGTAAAAATCTATGTATTATTTTATATTTTATTAAAAAAGTTTTTTTCTTTAAACGCTGCTTCATTCTTAGTTTTATTTTAAGTTATATGTTAAACTCATTATTTATTTGAATTTAAAAGTGTTATTAAAACATATACTAAAATGTTGACAACTCCCCCGAACATTCGCTAATTCTAGTGTTGTAATATAGTGGGGACTAGCCGTTTAACAGAAAACGGTAATTCTTCATGATACTATTCAGAGGTGTAAGTAGTAAGAATATGCCGGTTCTGCGCCGAAGGAGGTATGTGAGGTATGAAGTATGGCCGTCATCTTGAATTCTGTAATCGTGGACGGGGATGTAAAAGGGGGAAAAAGAAAAATGGTGAGGGTAAAAATTTTTAGAAACTTTTTTTCGGGTGGCAACAATTTCGTAGTCTTGTACGGGGGTTTAGGGGAAAATAAATTTTTTGGAATGAAATTTTTTCTAAGTATAGGAGAAACTTTTTTCAGGGTGGCAACACTTGGGATTCTGCCACGAAGGAGGTATGGAGCCATCAGCGCCCCCTAGCGTCGAAAAGTGGAACTTTCAAGGATGGAACTTAGAAATATTTTTTGTTTGTTTAGGTTGCCATAGCAAAACCTGTATGGGAGAAACTTTTTTCAGGGTGGCAACGCTTGGGAGTCTGCGACGAAGGAGGTATTGAACCATCAGCGTCCCTTAGCGGCAGAAAGGAGAATTAAAACTTGGGATTTTTTTGATAGTTGGGATTTCTTTTTTTTTAAATGAAGTGATTAAGTATATCAAGGCCTAAAAAGAAGCAATTAATGAGGATAATTAAATAAAGTAATTAAGTATATCAAGGCCAATGTTATTACATAACAAGGGTATGCCAAGACCATACCAAGGGTGTGTCAAGGTCATGTCAATATCCCTCGGCCTTCTAAGAAAAGAGTGCTTGTCCTATATCGAGGTTACGAAGTGAACTGTGAGAATTCTGCATTTTACTAACAAAATTTCGTAAATGCAAGTTTTTTTCTTATATTTTTTCGCAAATGTAAGTTTTCTACTTTTCAAAAACCACACTTGTGCTGTTTTCTCTATGGAAATTAACATAGGTTTTCACACTTGTGCTATTTTTTAACGTTTTTTCACAAAAACATACTTTTTACTTGTAAAAACCAACAAAAACATGTTTTTAAAGTAGTAGAACTTCGGGAATTGGGTGTATTGGAGGGGTGTGTTTCCCCAACCATTCCGGTCTTGGAGTTCAAAATTAAAAAAAAAATATTTTAAATAATCGTGAAAGTGTGCTTATGCCCAAAATACTTGAGTGTTATGAATCTCACAAGTTAATTAAAAGATGATAATTAAATTAAGCGATTAAGTCTTGGAGTTTAAATAATAGCAGATACCAATGTCTGTATGCATATGTTTTTACACGAGGGTTTCTTTAAACCAACATGTTTTAAAAAGAGAGTGCACTGTTTTAAAAACCGCACGACACTCCCGAAGGCTTAGTGTAGCTAAGCGTGTGGCTGGTTAGTGTTATGTTGTTGTTGAAACCCAGACCGTCCGACCTACCAGAAAGGTGTAAGGTAACTGTTTGGACGGTCGGGGGTTAGTGTTATGTGTGTAAGTGAATTATTTTAAATCGTAGGCCCACTACCACCCGCCAATTTAAACTGGATAAAAAAAACAAGTGTTTAATATCCAATGTAAATCGACGCCACAATTTAACTGTGATTCTCAAATGAATGAGAATCTTGTATCTTTTCCCAACTTCTCATCTTCAGAGCATCTTCTAATAGAAGCTATTTTTCTTCTATTTTCTTTAAAGTATCCAATATTTAAGAGTGTAGGCCCACCACCAATCCCGATGTCTATAAAATACATCCCTACACTTTATCTCATTGATCTTCAGAGCATCTTCTATTTAAAATGCATATTTTTCTTCTATTTTCTTTAAAGTATTCAATATTTCTTGAAAGTGTAGGCCCACCACCAATCCCGATGTATATAAAATACATCCCTACACTTTACCTCATTGATCTTTTATTTAAAATTTATTAATCTTCTATTCTGGGATATTAAAGTGTCCATATGCTAAGCTACTGAGACCATCTTCTAAAATGTAGCGTTTATCGTCGAAGGGTGATAGGGCTATTTTGTTGATTTCTATGGTATATAACTTGTGATGGTCATGATTAATCCTTGTTTGTTTTTCCCGAGTTGTTTTAAAAGGTTGAAAAGGCAGTCTCGATAATCTTCATGTCTTATTTTCTTTTGGACAACACTTTTAGAAACACCTTTGGCCGTTTTCTTTTCCATACAAGAAGTCTTCAGACTATAATACATCTTCGCCCGAAGTCCAACGAATTCCATGGCAGGGATACTATTCAATTCATCCTTCATTTGCCCGATAACTTTCTTGTTAGTTGTAAGAATGGAGGGGGTGTGCCGGGGGATAATCAGAAAAATCGTAAAAGTCTCTGTGCTGGTGCATGTCTTCCTAAATATCAGGGGTCTGGATCTCATAACAAAGGGAATCTGTGTCGGTGAAGAGGAGTGTGGCTTTTTCTTTATATTGGTTCTTTATGTGGTTGTAGTGGAAGTCGTACATCAGGAGTTTAGATAGCTCGAGGATGGCAAAACCTGCGTGGATCGGTCTATTGAGTAGGAGTGTGCTCTTGCATCTTTTAACCGCAACCAACTCATTATCAAAAATTTTGCATGAGTCGAATCGGGGGTCTGCAACTAATTTCTGGGCTCTTGTTTCAGTATTTACTAGTTCAATATCCACTCGATTTCTAAGTTTTCCATAGTTTTACCAAACACAGCATTATTCATAAGTTTAAGAAAATCCTTTTTAAAGTTGTTCTGGGCCTTCTTTCTTCTGTATTAAAATGTATGTATTTTTGCAGCCATGGCTTTTGTGAAAATTTCATAATCTGGTGAACTTTAGTTAATTTTAATCCCAATGTCAGATATAGTTTAAAGTTCCGATAGTGGATAATGTACTTGGTCTTGGTGTTTAAATTAGGTACTAGTTTTTCAGAGGATATGAAATGTGGATTAAAGGTTGCTTCTAGCATTTTTTGAGCATAGGGAGATAGATGGGATTGTGTAATCTTCACCCTTTCAGGGGCTAGAGGGTAGTCATGTAAGTTATGGAGGTGTTGTGGGTATTCCAAATCCACTTCTAAAATGTATCCTTTGGGTCCATCTTCGGGTATAGAGCAGATCCAATCTTGTGTAGCGTGTGAGGTAGGGATCCATTTGAAATCGGCGTAAAGTAGAGGCTGTGACATGGCCCAACCGTATAAGTTATTGGCATCCAGGTACATTATATAAGTGTTTGGCTTGCTTAGATCAAAATCAGGAAGATATTTGTTGTTTGCTTTACTATGACGATGTGAAATCATAGAAATTCCGCCTCTGATTCCTCGTTCGATGAAAAGATGCATATATACATCCGTAAGTAATTCTAGAGGGTGATCTAGCATTTTTAAAGAGGCTTGCCAGGCGAGTCCAGGGACAGTGATGACATGAGCAGCATCCAAATCATAGTTCTTTTTACAAATTCTTCGAAAATTCTCGAATACATCGGCCAGTTGTAAAACATTTGTCTTGACATACAAGTCGTGGTACTAATTTCTTATATTAAAAGTGTTCCATACAGTTTGGGCATGTTTATAATCTTCATCGGATATGGGTTCATTGCATAAGGTATTGTAAAAAGCAGAAGGGGGTGGTAGAGTGGTGTCCTGGAATTTTTCAAATTTGTTCAGATATTCGTAGGGGTAGATCCCTTTTCGGAGAAGGAGTTGTGTGTGTTCAGGGATATTTTCTTTCAGCAAATTAAATTTATCTTCATCCAAATTACTAACTAATTTTTCCCGAGATGTCATCATAAATTGGTAGCTGTCAATAAATTGTAAAAAAATGGCTATTTCGTTAAAATGTCTTCCAATCATAAAGGATATGTACTTTTCCATGTTGGTGGCAATCACATTCAGAGAATGGTCTTTCACGATATGGTGGGCATCGTAATTCTTGAGGTTGTGGAACACCACTGGAATAATCTTGGCGAGCTTAAATTGTAGATTGCATTTATTGTGGAGAGCACCTCTAAATTGACCGGTAATGTGACAGTGATCTTTCACTTTATCTCCATTCAGTTCTTTATGGCATACTAAACAATGAGTGGCGGATTCAAAGGCTTCGTGATCTTCATTAGTCATGAAAATGGGGGTTATACTTGTTAGTTCTTCACCAATCCAGCTCATTTCTTCAAAAATATTTCTAATAAAGTGATTTATGGTATCAGGGCCTGTATATACAGAGATGGGCTTCACACTTTTTCCATTAGGCCCCACTATTAAATAAGCATGTCCACAAGCTTCATGTACGGCCAATTTTTCCATATAAGCTAAGTGGGTGTCGGGTTGGCAGCTTGGCATTTCTACTATTAAAGCTTCAAAATCGGCATAGATAATGTAAGGGATATTGGGCTGATAATTGATATTGACAAACTGTAGATTTTTATTTTCTTCCGAGCGCATCTTGATATGTTGTGGGCTGTGTTCTTTGCAGTGAGGAATATGTTCTTTTAAATTTTGTTCTTTCTGGAATCGGTGAAGGCATCTATAGCATATGTGGGTTGCATGAGCATGATTCGTAATATCCCCTAAAAGTCTAGACATATTTCTTATGAGAGTGTAATGCTGGTTGTTCTCTTCATCTGTAATGAGTAAATTAACACAGTCTTCATCTTCACGCTCGGATATATGAAGTGGATATATTTCATATCTCTCATGACCATACACATTTATTCGTATATTATTCAATTTTTCAATTTCTGGAATTTTAGATATGCTGTACTGGACACTGGATGCTTCCGAGTTTGATATCGTCTTCATGAGTCTGATAATGTGTTATTCTATGCCATCCAACCCTATAGAATCTATGGAGTTGATCTGACCAGTGGATATTGTATCTGTGAGCTAGCAAGCACCATACTAAACATTTATTATCTTCATTCTGTATATTCAAAATGGCTTTCTTGGCTGCTAGTTTCTTGGGTAAGGGGATATAAGATTTGCCTTTTAAAGGATTATATCGGCCAACATGAGCGTCCATTTCACAAATTCTGTCCATCATCCATTCAGATCCTCGGTGTGTAAATTCATCAAAATGTGTGTCTAATACATTAAATGTATCATCGATTTGAAATGGAAGTTATTCTTCTCGCAGACACTTGACTGTCTTGCTGCGAAAATGATGTAAGATTCTTTCAGTTTGACCACTCTGCGACATTCGGGCCAAATACAAAGTGGCCACGATATTCCATTTGATTTGACGAAACGCATCCATTTTTCCTTGTAGATAATCCATTAATTCAATAATCCAATAAGATGTTGAAGAGCAGTGGACTAAGATTTCCTCCTTGAGGAACACCGGCCTTGATTGGTTTAATAGAAGAGAGAGATTTATCAACTCGTATGCGGAAAAATCTATTAGTGAGATACGAGTTGATGATAGCCAAAAGTTGAGTCGAAATGCCAAGTCGCACCAACTTGGTAATAAGCCCAGGCAAGTACATTTTATCGAAGGCTTTCGCCACGTCTAGAAAAACAATAGTAGTATACTGCCTGTTGGTAGAGTTTTTGTGAATAGTTTCTACAACCCGCATAAGCTGTGAATGCGTAGATGCTCAGAACGAAAACCATGCTGATTGGCTGAAATTATATTATTCGTCTGGCAGAAACTATTCAAACGTCTAAGCAACACTAATTCACAAATTTTGGAAAAACTAGAAAGCAGGCTTATTGGTCTGTAGTTCTCAGGAGCTGAGAGATTTTGAGTAGTTTTTGGAATAAGGCAAACAACGGCAGTTTTCCAGCTTTGGGGAAAAAAGCGATGGTCCAACATATGATTGAAGAGCATGGTTATCCAACATAAATATAAGTCTGGTAAATTCTTGATGAAGCGATTGTTGATATTATCAAGGCCGGGTGATTTTTTGACATTCAATCCATCAACGATATGTAGTATTTCAGCCAGAAAGACTCTCTCCAAGTCGTTGGGTGCTTGTACTTGTAGTGCGCTGTGATTGGTCTGTTGGAGTTGTTGTTCAGTTTCAGTGTATGTGTGGCTGAAGTTATGGTATATGTGTGGTGAGAATTGGAGTTCCAAGCTATCTGCGAATGCATTGGCTTTTTCCTCTGCAGTCTGGGCGAGTCTGTGTAGGCCATTAATGGGCGGAATTGGAATTTTCTTGGTTCGAAGAGATTTAGCTGTACGCCACAGATTGTGATTCGTAAGTCCCTCAAGATGTGTACGCCAGCGTTGCTGGGTGTGTGTTCTAATCATAGCTTTGACGTCGTTTTGGAGTTTACAGAATTGTGCGCGGTAATCCGGGAACCTGGTGCGCTGCCAATCCTTCCGTAACCGGTTACGCTGCTTAATTTTTTCCCTAATATCACCTGGAAGAGTGTGATAATTAAGGCGTGATTTTTTAGGTTTTGTGGCTGCAGCAACTGCCTCAAGCAGTATATGGTTCATTTTGATGCCACAGTTTTCTATGTCAACAGTGCTGGTAATTTTGAGGGGGGGGGGGGGGTGCTTTAAAATTTTGAAGAAAATGACGATAGTCGGCCCAATTTGTTTGTAGCTCCGAAGGATGTTCTAAAGAGATTTTATCAAAGCTTAAGGTCAGTATCACAGGAAGGTGATCAGAGTCCAGATTATCATCTGTTCTGATCGTGAAGTCAAAAGGAATGTTCCGAAAAAAAGCCAGATCAATAATAGTGGGGAACCTTCCTGCGGTGGTATGAGTTGGAGTGGGCGGAGCTACAATCCTACAGTTGGCGCACTGAGCCAATTGATTTAGAGCACGGCCATACTGATTTGAAGCTGTGTCCCAGTTAGTATGGCGAGCGTTTAGATCTCCAGCAATGACCATATTACTGCAAAGTCCGAAAAGTGCTTCGAGCTCTGAAGTAGGAAAATTTCTATTAGTAGATCTCGTTAATGGAGGGATATACACCGAAGCAAATGCAATCGGGACTAAATTTGGAATAGTAACCTTGATGAGCGTGGCTTCAAGCTTCGTGAAGACCGGGACGCTCAGACGATGATGCGGGATGCTATTTTTTATGTAGAGTGCAGTACCGCCAGAGAAGTTCCTAAAATGGGCCAGGGGTCTATACGAGAAGTATCCCGTATAGTTGCAAATTGCAGGAGCAGTGGGCGAAGACAAGTGTGTCTCACTAATCATGAAAATATCAAAATTATAGTTATATATTAATCTATAAAGTTTTGTTAATATTGTTTGAATCTATAAAATTTTCTTCCAAGTTTCGCACCATTTCAATAAATGCAATATCATTAAATTTATGTTGCAGACAACTTATGTCAGATAATCACAAAAACAAATACACTTATTTTCTGAAACAGTGTGCATTATTCATGATTTGCCATTGCATGTAATATTCAACTTTATATTTTTGAGACGTATAATTAAGCAAAATCAACATCAGTTTATAAATTAAAGCTAATGGAGTTGTGTTTTTAAATGTATTAATTATAATATTTACCCTTGTGTACTTTGTTTTCTTATTTTATTTTTATTTAAAAAAAATGAATTTCTTTAGTTTATTTTTATTTACAGCACAAATTGAAAAAGAATCTGTGAAATACTAATTCTTTGATTTTTTTTGGGGGGATATCGAGACTATTTGACCTACCAAAAGGTTTCAGGTAACTGTTTAGATGACTATGACAGTGTCACTCAGTTTAGACCAGAACCCAATGGCAAGCACAAGGATTGCAACATCATTCCCCTAACTCATCACCTTTTAGATGGACATTTGGGTCTACAGACTAACATACTCATACACTATGTAGACACAAAAATAGTTTTGGGCATCATCGACATTGGAACCTGGACCCTACTGTGTGCAAATCCCCTACCATCACTGAATATAACAATGTCATTTTTTATTTGAATGAATATAACAGGGTGTTTCTAATAAAAGAGATATCTATTTAGCAATACAATAGGAATTGTGAAAAACAACCTTAAGACATGAAAATATAAATATTTATTCGAAATAATACTATATATGCCAAATTTAATTATCAGTTTCCACTTTTATGACCATCAATGTTTCTACAGATCTGAAAGCTATAAACTGTTTTGTAGAGCACACATTCAAGTATTTCAGCTATTATTTGAACTAATGAACTGGTTTACAACAAAAAATGCAACTCAAATCAGATAAATAAGCAAACATATGTTTTGGAAATTAACTGTCTAAATGTGAACATCCAAATAAGTGCAAGGCTATGTAGTTCAAACTGAAATAGCTAAAGTTTGAGTAAAGAAATTAAATTGATTTCTAAAATGTATGTATTCTTATTTATTTTGATTTGCATTGCATTTTACATTGTAAACCAGTTCATTATTGATTATGTGCAAAGTCATGTGCTGTACTTATGAACTGTTGCAGTAATATGATTTGAATATCATTCCTATTTTTAATTCTTTTGTGTTCCACTAGTGACTTAATGAAGCCCCCAGGCAGAAAATATGTAAAGGTGCTAAATCAACTAAGACAAAAATTTAGGTGCCATTTTTACATCTAAATAATGGAATTTTAACTCTTAATTTGTTATATTTTCTAGATAACAAAGGGGGGGAGGAGACCAAAAATTGTGTTAAGATGCCATTTGTATGCTTTTGCAAGTGAACTAACACAAGAAAAATATTTTTCAAACTTAAATAAAAATTAACAGATGTTATTCTTTCTCTAATATTTTCTTATAGCATACATGCTTTGATGCTTTGAGTATGTGGTATACAATTCATAGTACACTAAAGAATGATAAATTAGAGTCACACCTATATAGAGTAGCACCTACATAGAGTTCTCCTTAAAATGTCCCTTTGATTTATATTAAATTAGTCTAACTTAGAATTGAAATTTATATTAATTTAAAATGTATAATTAATTAAAAAGAAATTATGATTTATAAAAGTAAAGAGAGCCAACTGCAGATTTACTATCTTTGCGGTTTTCACAGTTGAGGGGGAGGGGGGGGGAGAGAGAGAGAGAGAGTTGCTATAGCACTAAGATACAGAATTCTCCTAAAACTATTAATTTGATTTATAGCAAAATTATCTAAATTAGAATTGACATGTATACTAATTTAAAGTGTGAAAATAATTCTGAGTTGTAAAGAAAATCATTAATGTTGATTTAGTATCTACAAGATTAAATAGTGATGAATTTAAGGAGTCTATATTATACATTTTACATAGATTAATTGGGGACCTTTTAGCAGTGGTGGAGTGACCATAAGTGACTTCTAATTCATCTTTTTAGTAAATCCACCACTAATATAAGCTAATATCTCCATGTAGAATGACTGTGCATGAAACATCATATAATATTGATCGAAACTTCTTGCAGAAATATCCACATTGATTGCAAGTAGATTACCTTTTGCCATGCAGGCTATCCCCCTCCCCCCCAGAGAAGGGGAGGGAAGTTACGGCTTGCAAAGAAATTTATCAGTCACTCACTCCAGTTATAAAGAAAGAGGCTTAACTCTGCAAAACTCATAACTCCACTTTTGTCATTTTACTCACTTTGCTTAAAATTCATAAAACCTGAAAACCTTTTCATTTTAATTGTCGCCATACTGTAAGCTGAAATGATTCATAAAGAGTAATTTAACCACAGGAAAACAAAATTTATCCATGGTAAAAAACAAGATTTAATTGATGAATGGTATGTTTTACATCAAAACTAATTAAAATGTAACATTTTAAAAGAAATATAAAAATATCTACTTTGGTTAAAATAAGCTTCAAATACTATATTTTACAAATGATAATGAATCACACTCAACCATACTATGTAGCGAAAAGGTAATAGAAAAGTAAGTAGATGGCTGATCATGTGATCTGATAAAGTCTTCCTATTGGCTGTGAATGGAAAATGTGAGTTTTGCAGCAAAATTCACAGTGGAGAATGTCAGTTTTTCAAGTAAATCAGGTTCTGAATACTAAATAAATATCAAAGAATGTGACTTTTTCAGGATACTACTTGATTCACATACCTACCACCATGAACAAGAATATATATAATAAAGAAAAGCTTTTCGACCAAAAATGGGGAAGAGTTTTACAACTAGACTCTTCAATACTGACTCAATTGATCAGATGACCTACCAATAAAATGCACTTACTCTTACTCTAGATCACTATATAGATTTAAATTGTCCTCTTCTAGATATATGTATATACAATCTGGTCGGTGTCTAACAGCCACTGGCTAATGGAAATGTCTGACTTCACCAGTGGTGAAGTCAGACATTTCCATTTGAGTTGGGGTATATCTTTCCATTTGTAAAGGCTTTTTATTATTCACCTACTCATACCTTTTAATTCTTTGTTATATTCTAATTGTATGACATAGAAGTATTAAAATATTGTAATATTTGTAATTTCATAATGAAAAAGATACATATTTTAAATACATGGAAATACTTAAATCAATTTTCATAAGCAAGAGACCCATCCCCCGCCCTGTCTGTTCTCCTCTTCATGACATATAGTATTAGTATGGCAAAATTGCAACCATAATTATTTTAAATAACACTGAATTTGCACTTTTAATTCAATTTTCGTTTTCATTTGGTTACTGGAGTTATTAAAGGTAGTGCATCAAAAATGCAAAAAAAAAAAAAACATGAAATATATTAAGAGCGGCTAGTCCTAGAGTAATAGGGTTGGTCTTACTCTTTTCATTGTCAAAAGTTATATATAAAACAAGCATTTAATTGATACATTTGACCATACGTTGTCTTTTATTTTAAATTTTTGCGGGCCATTTCGTACAGAAAGGCAAATTTATCTTTTTTGAATCGTACCAAAATCTAATCAGCACCAAAAGGTATCCTTCATGTGACTTATCCACCAAATTTTGTGAAATTTGGTCATCTTCAGCTAGAGTGGATACAGGCAATTTTTGCGTGTTATTTTGCAAAAAAAAAGGCCGGTTCGTTTATCCGGAATCGTACCAAAATTTAGTCATCACCAGCGTCACCCAAAAGGGACTTACCTACCAATTTTTTTTTAAAATAAGGTCAATTAGTTTTTGAGTTAAAGTGGATAAATTGCGCAGACGTCACGCTAAAAATAGTTTTTTCGTGTTCTAAAGGTCTTAAAACATGTAGATCCGTCGAAAACTTCTGTTGCGATTTTCGAAACGATTCCAATACTTTCCCTATACATTATCAAGTATTGCAGGGAAAGTAAAAATACAATTATATATATTTTGGGCTGTAATAATAAATTTGGAGGACGTAATTCATATCTATATAATAATCGTCTAACATGCTTTTGTCTTCATAAAACACAAAAGCTGCCGCATTCCCCAGAATATAGATACAGGTCCAATTGCAAATATCAGCAATGTACCTATCTTTTTTGAATCGTACCAAAATCTAATCAGCACCAAAAGGTATCCTTCATGTGACTTATCCACCAAATTTTGTGAAATTTGGTCATCTTCAGCTAGAGTGGATACAGGTAATTTTTGCGTGTTATTTTGCAAAAAAAAAGGCCGGTTCGTTTATCCGGAATCGTACCAAAATTTAGTCATCACCAGGGTCACCCAAAAGGGACTTACCTACCAATTTTTTTTTAAAATAAGGTCAATTAGTTTTTGAGTTAAAGTGGATAAATTGCGCAGACGTCACGCTAAAAATAGTTTTTTCGTGTTCTAAAGGTCTTAAAACATGTAGATCCGTCGAAAACTTCTGTTGCGATTTTCGAAACGATTCCAATACTTTCCCTATACATTATCAAGTATTGCAGGGAAAGTAAAAATACAATTATATATATTTTGGGCTGTAATAATAAATTTGGAGGACGTAATTCATATCTATATAATAATCGTCTAACATGCTTTTGTCTTCATAAAACACAAAAGCCGCCGCATTCCCCAGAATATAGATACAGGTCCAATTGCAAATATCAGCAATGTACCTGTTTCGCGTTTATTATCGAGGAACGTAAACAGTTACGTTGGCCTCGTAACTGTTTACGTATTGGTTTTACATTGCCTCGTTATACGCTCGTCAGTATGGAATAGCCGATATCTGCAGTACCAACAAGAAACTTGCTGTAAGCCACAATTTTTGCGAGCTTCTATGAGAACTGACAATTTCAGTTCTTCCATGTGGCCGGCATAAAGAACTTTGCCTGTGCAGTTTCGTGTGGCCTGAACTAAATTGTAAATGAATTTTATTTTGTTCACGCGGAAGGATTGAAATAGTCTGAGTGTCTCTATCTTTCCAGATTCCAGAAGCTCCTCGGTGACCTAGAAAACTGAATGTTTGCAAATATAGTATCGAACACAGGATAGATCTTAATGAAGTTTGATTTTCGACCCCCCCCCCACCTACACACACTTTCTGAGACAAAAAAAAATGGGGGAGGGGGGGGGGGGGTCCGAAAACTATTTTCGGACCTTTCAAAAGTCCTCTCGTGGCCTAGAAAGCTGAATATTTACACATTTATTTTATCGTTCATGTCACAAACTCGACCCCCTCATTCCGTGGGACAGAGAAATGGTTTTATGGCATTTAAATTTTATTAGTTAAAAAGAACTACGTATAAATAAGATAGCCATGTGATAAGAGAGAAAGATAAGATAAACAAAACTACAGCGTTACGCAGTATTGCTTTATATTCAAATTGGCATCCTCATTTTAAAACTCTTTTAAAAAATCTCTTATTTTTTGGCAACAATACATATTCATGCCTTTCTTCTTATTATTAATATATATTTTAAAAATGAGAACTCGCAACACCTTTGATGCAATTGTAGTCACCAAATGTTCATGCGTCAGCCAGCCTCTATCAAGGAAGTATAAAGAATTTCTTATCAAAAATTGCATTTTGAATAATACAAAATTTAATATCTAAGTAAGTGAGTGAAATGTTATGCAAGATATGGTATTTTTCAAAGATTTAGACATCAAAATTTCTGTGTTTTGCATCTGTGCTTTCAAATAATCTATATTATTTGAAAGCCTCTTACTACCTACTCAGGGGTCCAGTAATTTTCCTATCGTTTCAAAAGATGCAGTGATGGGAACGTTAATCGTTTTTACGAATTGGGGTATGGAACCCCATAGCTTTCTAAAGGGCCGGGCTGTTCTCATAAAGTGTCTTATGTATAAACAGTACCGCTGACAGAATTTGCGGAACCTTATGCAGTAAATACATGGGTCCCCTTACTACCCAATTGTTGACCTTTTATCATATATATTTTTTATGCTGCTCGGGTCTCCGGGGTCTCTATACAATGTATAGTTCAAACGCGACCTCCTTTACCCGGTAGGTCGCAGTGTGTACAGGACATGGCTAAAAAATGGGTCAGGTCAACCCATTAAGGCTGGTTCTTTTTTATTTTTTAATCATACCAAAATCTAATCAACACCAGGGTAACCCACAAGTGACTTACCCTTCAAATTTAGTGAAATTTCGTCGAATAATTTTTGAGCTAGAGGGGATACATACATTGCACAGACAGACACGCACAAACACACAAAGCCGTCACGCTAAAAATAGTTTTCTCTCGGTTCTAGAGTGCTCGAAACGCGTAGATCCGTCGGAAATTCGAGTTGAGATTTTCGATACGATTCCAATACTCTTCCTTCCCTATACATTTCGATATATTGTGTTAATTATATAAGAATTAGTACTTGTATAAGTAGTAATTATATTGTGGGGATAAATATATATATTAGTAATTATATTGTGGGGATTAATATATATATTAGTAATTATATTGTGGGGAAAGTAATAATATAAGAATACACAAGAAAAACTGCATTTTAATAAATAAAGCCCTTGGAGGGATGCATGCATGCCCCCCGGTCCACCACCTTCTCTGCTCTACTGACTATCGTATTCATATTCCAGATTGTTTAGGTCCATTTGTATCAATCAGTATTGGAATATAAAAAATTCTGATGTGGGCAGCACATGAATTTCCCTGCAGACTTATTTCTTTAATAGTTCATTAGATTGTGTTTAATTGCACCAAATAACACTAAATTTGCATTTTTAATTCAATGTTTGTTTTTATTTGGTAATTGGACATTTTCCCGATAGCGACGTAACAAAAATGCAAGAAATCTCAAATATCTTGAGAACGGTTAGTCTTAAAGTATAATGGAGTGTGTGTTATATTCTTTTCCTCGTCAAAAATTGCGTATAAATAAGAATTTAATTGATACATTTCAGCAAACGTAGTCTTTTTTTTTTTTAGATTTTGGCGATTTTTGCAGGCCATTTCGTAAAAAAAGGCAGGTTCTGTTTTTACGAATCGTACCAAAAACTAATCAGCATCAGGGTCACATCCAAATGACTTATCTACCAAATTTTATGAAATTCGGTCAATTAGTTTTTTAGTTAGAGTGGATACAAAATCTGCACAGACAGACACACACACAGACGTCACTCTAAAAATTGTTTTTTCGTATTCTAGAGGTCTCGAAACGTGTAGAAAACTCGAGTTGCGATTTTCTGCATGTTTCCAATACTTTCCCTATACATTACCATGTATTGCAGGGAAAGTAAAAAATATATATTTTTATTAGCCAGCCTTCATTTAAAAATTTACGTAAAAGTTTTTAAGATATTTATTTTATCAAGTTGGTAGCAGGGCTGTCACCCCGATAAATTCGCCGCATTCAGGTGATTTGTGTTAATATATGATTTTAATACTATTTACGTGTAGCTGGCTAACATCATTTTCCCGCATTTATATACCAGAACCAGACGAGGTATAAAAAGAGATTGTGCACTAGATCTTCAGAAACAAAATAGATACTAGAGTTTCCCCCTTTACATTCTTCCAAGAATTAGGAGGGCTGGACCAAAAGTATTTCCTTTTATGACCCCTCTCTTTTATAACCTTCAACCTGCCTGTGCCCTGAAGGGTAGAGGCGACCTTCAGAGCTGACAGTCCTTTTGCTCACTTGGTCAATTCGTGAAATGAACTTTCATAGTTTTCGTTTTGAAATAATAATTTTCATAATTAAAAAATTAGCAGTGACTCCAGTTTAATGGAGATGAAATATTTTTGGTGGAATAACATATTTCTTTGTAGGTGATTTACCTTCATAGACATTTTAAATACAGTTGAAAATATTAAAATATTGAAATTAAAACTACTTTTTCAAAACAGTTCAAAATGTTAAAATATCAACAATAGAACCACCTTCCTAAAAAATTGTTCAGAATATTAAAATACCGAAATTGTAATCACTATAATTAGAAAACTAAGAAGCTGATCAAAAATCATATATATCCTTGTAGGGTTTTCAAAGGAGTACAAATTACTTTTTAGTTCATACCTAGCACTTTTAGTTTTATGTTAGTTAACACTTTCAGTATATATCAGGAATGTAAGAGTTCATACCTTTATTCTGATAATGATTGTGAGACAAACAGAACTAAATACTATATTAATGTTTGAAAAAGTTGAATGAAGACTCGGACACTATAGGGACTGGACTGGGTAGTATAATACCAACAGATACAAAGTATTAAATACACGAGAGCGTATCTTGAAAACTAAAAGTTCTCTATGAACAATAAGAGAGTAATTTGTAGATCTTTGAACCCCTATAAAGATATATAAATGGATTTTTGATCAGATTTTTAGTTTTCGAAATATGATGATTTCGATATTTCAATATTTTGAACTATTGCACTAGTATCTGTGCGTGTATGTGTCTGTGAGATATGGACACAAGCCAAAAATAAATACTTGTATCGCTATGAAATCTTATTTTGTCACGATATTACATGGAAACATTGAAACTAATTAGAATATTTTGTGCTTTACACTATTAAAACACAAATTATTCGAATTTCATTGAGCGATATTCATTGAGCGAATTTATGGGAAATAACCCTTTGAGTTAAGAAAAGTAAAGGCTATGCCTTCATAGAATGATAATGGTCAAAGATTTCATTTTATAGAATTTCCTTTTGTTCACTTATATTATCAATAGAGAAAATATAATATACAAAGCTAACTATAATAAGTAGCTTGAAAAATGTAGATATACAAGCAAACATATTTCAAATGCTGAATAAACTCAAACAACAAAAAATATTTGTCATTTTTGTATAAACCTATTCGCTTTTGTTGTCTGAAACAGTTTAGAATTGAGCATAAAAAATAAACAAAATATTAATGTATGCAAAATACCAGTTAAGTTAAATACTAGAATTTATCTACCTCATGAGCATTAGTGAGTAAGAGCTAACAAAATATACAAATAACTTAACAAACAATGTTTAAAAACATAAAATATAGGCGCAAAGTAAATATATTTAAAGTGTTAAAATTTTAAATACACTTCAATAAAATCAACTTGTCAGTTTTGCATTAAATCTCAGACTAATATTCAATACTATTATAAGAGCATGTAAAATGTTGTTATACAGCATTTTACTTTATTTATATGGGCTTTAAGTTAATTTGCATGTAATATAAACAAAATATTATCAATATGAAAAAACCCCGATAAATCTTACTTTTTTTTATTGTCTATTTCAAGGCAATTGCTTCTTCGAAGCTTATAGTTATTTTATATTTTATGCTGTACCCTGACATTAATATACAATATAATTTGAAAAACACTTGGAAACATGTCGAAATAAAGCCGAGTACTTCTCGGAGAAAAATTTTGTCTGTTGATCTTAATATCCCCCTAATATTAGGTTTTGTTCGGAATTAAATTAGAAGCGAAGAGTGCTACCGCAAATTGCAAATTAAACAATCGCCTTTTGGAGCATCTTGTCAAACCTGCAATATTCAGCATCATCTGTTCACAAAAGGTGAGGTGGTGGTGGGTGTTTCTAAAGCTACCTTAACTTTGATGTGTACACAATGTCTTAACTGTGCCAGTTTTATTTAGCATTGTTCTAAAAGAAATCTTGTTAAAACATGCCATTTTAGCTAAAATGTTAAAACTCATAAACACAACATTAGTCTTCGAATTCTGGATAGCATGAGCATTTTAAGCAAAAGAAATTTAAATTGTGCATGAAAGTGAAATATTTTTAATTTGCATATCTTATAATTAGTTAAAATTGGTCAATGGTAAAGAGAAGGCGCTGGGGATAGAGACGTGTACTTTGAACTAAGAAGACAGCAAATTATGATTAATGTTAGAGATAACATGCATCCGGTAATTTTCTGAAGCGAATCCAATTTTCTCTAGATTTTGGTATTACAGTTTTTGGTATATTAAATTAGTTAATGATTCTATTTATATTTGATAACTAGTACCTGCTATTCATGGTTGAAATGACATTACCATATAAGTATTCATACTTAAGATTTTAATATGATTTATAATTCAAATAACATTGGAATAGAATATTGTATAGTAATTACAACTTATTTTTCAGATAAACATTTAGATCTATTTCACCTTAATATTACAAAAATCAATACAGGCACTTTGGATAAAGAAAATATGAAAATGCTAAAATAATTTTCGATTTTAGTAAAATTGTTAAAGATTTTAATATGCCCGTTTAAACCCTATGTGCACATATATGGATTATTATGTATAGCGAGCAGGGAACATAGATCCCTAATACAGTAACTGTCGATCATTATATTTACTGCTATGACTCCCCTACTATATTGAATTTAAAAGATATACAGTTGAATTTCCAATTAAACCGAAAAAATTTCAATGTTCGCTAACACTGGATTCATAGGAAATAAGAAAAGGGATGAAATTGTCAATATCATTTCAAGTCAATTTAAACCTTTATTCAATTCTTTTTCCATTTAAGTCTGTGTTTTATTGGTACTGATGCAGGGTCACAACAAGGAAGTGGTTTCGACTATTCATCTTTTGGTTCAAAATGAGTAAAGTGACTTCATTATAAAATGTTTGTGAAGTATTCATTACTTAGAATTTTGTTTGTTGTTATCAAGAGAATAAAAACAATAAACAAAGTAGCTCTACAAATGGTTAAGAACATACATCATAGGTAGAAAAGGCAAAATATGTAAATTGCTGAAAATTCAAATACACTCCAACAACATATAGGAATTTCTCAGTTTTACCAGAAACCAATTTGTTCTTGATTTCTGAAATAGTTTAGAATTAAACATAAAAGATTAAGCACATCATTATGAACGCATACAAAACATTACCGATGCAGGTACATTGAATTTTGCCATGAGCAATTGAAATAGAGCTAATAAAATATGAAATGCTCAAGAGTGTATGTAGGTGATGGGCACGACAAGTAAATCCATTTAAAGTGTTAAAGTTTCAAATATACTTCAACAGCAATGAATGAATTAACTCGTCAGTTTCCCATCAACACTCATATAACAAATATTTATTACATTATGAATAGGCATGCTGCAAATTCAATTTAAGTTATGAATACGCATAAAAGATTTAAAATATATACTGATCCCAATGAACATGCAATATAAATACGAAATTTTATTATCAATATGAAGAAAGTTTCTACATACTTTTATTTTATAGTCCACGTTTTGAATTATCAGCTGATAAAACCAAGTTCTAATTGAATGCATTCACAACATCCGGTTTCAGGATTAATCCAGATTAATCAAGATTAATTTCAAATTCAAATCAGGAAAATAACTGTAATCTCTTTTTCATTTCAGTAAATAAAATTTCAAAGAAAAGTTTAACAGTGCATGTAATTTAAAGGGAAATGGCTACGATATTTTTTGCTTTCGGTTGGGGACTTTTAAAAAAAGTTTTGTGTATTCTGGAATTTTAAAATAACTTTAATATAAAACTAAATGTCAAATTAATGTTTGGTTGTCATACTACAGGGACATAATTATTTTGGAAAATACTTGTAAAAATTTTTAGCAACAATGGCGATTTTTCAGTTTTATCTAATAATACTTGGCATTCTTTTATTTGATAATAATGGAAATATTTATTTATTTTTGCAATAGTAAGAATGTTTAATTTTTTTGATTTGTTTTCCTATTTGTCCATCAATATTTATCTGTAGGCATCTTTAACCGATAGTCATCCATTTTTTTCATTAATAGTCACCATATATTTCTGTTTTAGATCAAACGCGTATTCAATATCTCAAGAACGGCACATGTCGGCGTCTGGGCCAACGGCCGTACCGTGCTGAAAACACCGGTTCTCGTTAGATCACCGAAGTCAAGCAGCATCGGGCGCGGTTAGTACTTGGTGGGTGACCACCTCGGAACACCGCGTGCTGTTGGCCATCTCGGGTGCGGTATCCCCGTGGTTTGCGCGCTAGATTTGCACGCTACCACAAATGCCGCCGTGTTCATGCGGAGTACGATCACGTTAAACATGTGGGTCCGTAAGTCCTTCCGAGAGGTTGGTGGTAGGGGAAGGAGGGTACGGTCCCTGTGGATGCCTCCCCCACTGGGTTCCGGTCTAAATTGGGTGGCACTTCCCGGCCGTCCATACAGTTACCTTACACCTTTCTGGTAGGTCGGACGGTCTGGGTCTCAACAACAACAACATGTCGGCGTCTAGCCAACGGCCGTACCGTGCTGAAAACACCGGTTCTCGTTAGATCACCGAAGTCAGGCAGCATCGGGCGCGGTTAGTACTTGGGTGGGTGACCACCTGGGAACACCGCGTGCTGTTGGAACATTTCGGGCTCGGTAGTGGATTTGCACACTGCCACAACTGCCGCTGTGTTCATGCGGAGTACGATCACGTTAAACATGTGGGTTCGTAAGTCCTTCCGAGAGGTTGGTGGTAGGGGAAGGAGGGGACCGTCACTGTGGATGCCTCCCCCACTGGGTTCCGGTCTAAATTGGGTGGCACTTCCCGGCCGTCCAAACAGTTACCTTACACCTTTCTGGTAGGTCGGACGGTCTGGGTCTCAACAACAACAACATCCGGTTTCAGGATTAAATCGGAAGTGAGACTATGGCTACCGCAAATTGAGCATAATCGCTGTTTGGCGCAAGGTCGGATCTCGCCAAACCTGCGATATTCAGAGCCATCTATCGGAAAAGGTAACTTTTCGGATCGGTCTAATTCCGCCTTAAGCCCCCAGGAAACAATTGAAAAACCACCGAAAAACTACAAAGAAGATGACGACACATCCGTCACCACTACAGACCTAACTGAGGATACCTCTGATCCCAACAACTGCTTTTTGCTGAAGGTCCGTCGATACACCAACCAGATTAACAACTATATTAACCGTAACTTTAAACCCTCTCCCTGCCAGAAAAGGTACCTCGAGGATAAAATCTCTCGATTGAGGGATGCATGCACCATCTTTGAGGGTCAGAATACATCGTACAATCCTGCTATGGGACCTTGTCCAACCGAATCCATCCAGGAATTAAAAAACTCTATGAACGAAGAACCTCAAAACATCCATTACTGTTAAACTGGATAATTTCACGAGAAAACTATCTGACAACTTCCCCACTGTTATCAACAACTCTGTAAAGGAGAAGGAATTGTGTCATTAATTAATCAACCTACTACTTCTTCTCGCTCTTCTTCTGCCACTCGTCCACCTCCTACTTACTCTAATATCCTTCTACAGGGAAAAGACAGAGCGAGAAATAATGCTCAACTTAAAGCCGACCTGAAATCACTCCGTTGCCCATCGGACATTAGAATCAAAAACGTTTCTGCATTGAGCAACGGCACACTGAAAATAACCTGCTGCAATGGAGATGTCGACTCCATCTTACCTAAATTTGCTAACTCTACTATTGGAGAGAAATTCAGAGTCTCCAAGCCACCTACAAGAAAACAAAACCTGATAATTTTCAACCTGCCTATCAACTTCCGAGAAGAGGATGTGAGACTACTGATCACAAAGAACCTCCCCCCTGGACTGTTGAAAGAATTCAGAATAGTAAGAAATTTTAAAAACCGCAACGACTCGGTGAACTGGGTGTTCCTCCTGGATGACGCCTCGGCCCGACATCTCCTCGAAACGAAAAAGATTTTCCACCACTTCAATTATTTCTTAATCAAGAAATACATAGGCTTTCAACTCTGCTTCCAGTGTCAGGGCTTCGGTCACACGGCCAGATACTGCACCTGGAGAGGGGGTAACTGTAGTAACTGTACTGAGCCTGGCCATAGCTATAAAGACTGTCGAGCCAAAGTTCCTATCTGCATAAACTGCTCTACAGCTAACAGAAACGATCCCACTCTTCAGTGGTCAACAAGACATAACTCTCGTGATAAAAACGTTTGTAAAGCTTGGCAACTAGAACTGAAAAGAATCCGGGATCTCCAGAAGGCCCTGTGACTTTCCCTGCCTTCTGCCTTATAATATATATGTTCCCCTTGTATGTATATTCCTGCCTGTTTATTTTTATTGATTTCATGTTATTATATTATATGTTGCTTATATTTGTTAGTTTCCCCCCCCCCCTCGGTGACCTGGCATTGAATCGCTGACATGGTTATTAATATTTTACAAATTAACGCAAACCATTCCCTTGCGGCCCATAACAATCTCTTGCAATTTGGTATCGAAAATTCCTACGATCTCCTCTGTGTCCAGGAACCTTATATTTCCGGTGAAGTTGTCCTTTCCCCCCCCCTTCGGCATAAAACAATACTGCTCCACCTCTTGTAAAGCTGCTATTCTCATCATCAACCCGGCTATTTACTCATCCCTTAAACTTCAGGCTGACTCTTTTGTCATTGTCGAAATTCTCCTTCCCTCCCGTGCCCCCCTTCTGGTGGCTTCCATTTATTTTCCTCCCCGCGCTCCCCTTCCACCCCTTTTATCGGAACTCTCTGTTTTCGACTTTCTGAATTCGGACGCACTGGTCCTTGGTGACTTCAATGCCAGGGCACTCATGTGGGGTTATGACTTTATTGATCACCGGGGGTACGAGGTCATCGACTTTTGCCTTGAACATAACCTGACAGTTCTCAAAGATCCAACCTGTGGTCCAACATTCTGTTCACACTCCGGTAAAGGATTCCCCGACTTATCTCTTGTCTCTTTTGGATTTTACTACAATATTCTAAATTGGGAAATTCTCCCAAGTGACTCATTCAGTGACCACCGCTTTATCAAACTTTCAATTAATATTGATCCCCCCCTTGATACCTCCTTTCATTTCAAAACCAAATTTGGCCTTGAGAAATTCATCTATAATTTTAAACCCTTTGTTACCTCTCTTTCGCACCAACTTAATATCATTGAAACCCCCACAATGTTAAATGACTTTGTTAGTACCCTGATTAGGATTACCCAATCTTGTGCATTCACCCATGTAAGAAAGAAAAAAACTTATACTCGCCCTCACTTCAACTGGTGGAACAAAAATCTTGCCTCTTTCCGAAATTTCGTTACTGCCCTCTACAAGCGCATCAAGTCACTTGAGAGAAATTCCGCCTCCTCGGAAATAATTTCCGAGGCAAAAATTAAATATAAATTCAACCGTGCCAAATATAAAAAATTAATTAATAAAGCGAAATTGGAATCCTGGAGAAACTTCTGCACAAACTGCTCATCAAAATTCGGCACACACTTCAAATTCGCGTTCCAGAAATGTAATAAATTTAATAATATCTCAATACAATTCCCAGATGAACCTAACTTGGACCTTGATACTAAATTTAAACGTCTTTTGGACCACTTCTTTAAAAATGACCCCTCTTTTGTCAATTTTCCTTGTACTCCTGTTCCCCCTCTGGGACTTGGTCCCATTTTGGATGAAGAGCTCTCCCTGGTGTTTAACTCTCTCCCATCTGGAAAAGCCCCTGGACCTGACAAACTTGACTTTGCCATTTGGAAATCCCTTTACTCCTCATTTCCCTTTATATTCTTTAAAACCTTCAACTATTGCTTTAAATTCTGTTACTTCCCTGATTGTTTAAAAAATGCAAAAGTCCTCTTCTTAAATAAACCCGGCAAAGATCCCGCCCATCTCTCTTCCTACCGCCCCATTTGTCTACTCCCCACTTTTGGCAAAATATTAGAAAAATTATTCTCCAACAAACTAAATTACTGGCTATACTCCACGGAGGCTCTTCACCCTTTGCAATTTGGATTCCGAGAACTGGTCAGCTGCGATGTGGCTACTCACAGACTCATCTCAACTATTGAGAGACTCAGACCTGGTCACTACGTTTCCCTTGCCACCGTGGACATCTGTGGGGCCTTCGACAACCTTAATTGGCCATATATATATATATATGGCCATATATATATATATATAAATATAAATAGTATAAAAAGAATTTTTGAATTGAAAAAAGAAGGAAGGCTTAGCGAGAAGCTTACTTAATGGCGGTAAGGGGTTGTGACCTTACACCCCAGTTGTCAACAAGCTTGTCATAAATGCCGCGAATGCATAATTGCACTCCTGGACGCCAGCCCTGGCTGAAGCCAACCCCCGGAGTGACAATAACGACACCCTCAGTGATTGGTTAAAAAAACGATCAAACTTTCTTAATCTTAAATTGAAAAATGATGAAGTGGATCAATTTAAATCTTCTGCATATCTTAATATCCTGTTTCAAAACAAAGCCTTCAATCATATTCCTTTTAGAAGAATTTTGAAAGAATATCATCATCTTCCTATACTTAACCTTAAAATCAAGACAACCTACAGATATGAAATTCCATTGGGAAGAAGAATTTTTAACTATAACTTCTTAAGTAAAAATCTACAAACTGAAAATATAACAGCATGTAATTGTGAAAATAATCCATATTCTGATCCTTTGATAGGACATATAGTCACTGATGATAGTGCTGTCCTGGAGGATAGTAATTTAATACGGGCCTTTCAACTTGGTACAAAATATCGTAATCCTCATATAGGCAATTCATATGAAACTTTTCAGCAAGATATTGATAAATTTATCTATGATCTGTCAATTCGAATCAGTATACCTGACTTCACCTTCAAACAATGGCGTTAACAGGATATGCAACGACTTCAAGTTTTTTTATAAAAATTTATATCAACCACATGACATCTGCAAACTGAACTTTAAGTATCTCAAGACCATTCAAGATAAGTTCAATTACATACACTGATAAAGTTTCAAGCAATTACGCATTTACCTGCAAATTCTATTATATTCAAACCTTAAAAGAAAAATATGAAAATGTTATGCTATATCGAAAAGTTAACCTTCCCCACCAAGAAATTACTAATAGGATTAAAGCCTTACATCAAAAAACAGGTATTAAATACAATGGCATAGTTAAGTACCCATACTTAATTAATATTCCTAAATTGCATAAGTGCCCTACTAGTTTCAGACCAGTTACAGTCGGCTGTAATACTTATCTTACAAAAGCTAATTCTATTCTACTAAAACTTTTAAAACCTCAGCTGCATCAAATCAATAATAAAGGTAGTTACATCATCAAGAACAGTCAAGAAGTTATAAAGTCTGTAAAATATCACAAAAATCCATTATACTTTAAAACCTATGACTTTCAGGAACTCTTCAACAATATTGATCTTGAAGACTTATCTAATATCCTAAACCTTTTATATGAAGAATGCGACTTGAAGAAAACCATAGAATTCATTAAATATAAGACTAATTAATATTGTCATTACAGAAAACTACCTTTTTAATGGTATTTCTATATATCAGCAAATTAAAGGCATCCCCATGGGAAGGGGGTGTTCTTCTATACTTGCTGATCTGTACCTCAATTTTTATGAAAGCCAATCACATCTTAATAATGAAATCATATACCTACGTTTTGTGGATGATTTGATAGTCGGATATGAAAATGAAGATTATAGTATGAATTTTGATTTCTACCCACCAAACTTAATTTTGAAAGAAAATCCTGCTGCACTTAAACATGTAGTGGAATTTTTAGATTTAAGTATAGATTTCAGTACAATACCTGTAAGTTTTACTATATATGATAAAAGAAAAAGTTTTAATATACCTATAAACGGTCTGATCAATTGGAATTCCAATCTTCACTTGAATAGATTTAAGAATGTATTCTTGGGGGGATTGTCTAGAATTCAGAGAATTATCTACAGTGAAGACATCCGTATTGATTTTGATCGGATATTTCTACAGCAAGCATATCTACAGCAATAACCCATTCCTTTTATGCTCCATTATATTGATAATTTATACAGTAACAATAATGCTTATTGTTCAAAGTTAAAATCTATTTTATATCATTTAGCAGATGAAGGTTCGCATACTATGCATAACAGAACCGCAGAACGATAACACGAAGTTATATACAGGTCATTGTGGTCTAAAGGACTAGTTGCTCATCCCGGGATGGTCTTCATATTACCATTGGTTGGTTGGTTGGTTGATTATGGTTTAATGGCACAAGATCCAAAGACATATTACCATTGGACTTTTCTTTTTTAAACGGTCTTGTGATAATTGTTATTGTCACTCCGGGGGTTGGCTTCAGCCAGGGCTGGCGTCCAGGAGTGCAATGCCGCGGCATTTATGACAAGCTTGTTGACCCCTTACCGTCATTAAGTAACCCCTGACAACCCCTTACCGCCATTAAGTAAGCTTCTCGCTAAGCCTTCCTTCTTTTTTCAATTCAAAAATTCTTTTTATACTATTTATATTTATATCGTGTATAGTATATGTAGCTGCTTTGCGCATATATGCTATAACACTTCAATATCTTTAATAACTTCCATTTTCTATCTTATATATTATATATATATATATATATATATATATATATTTATAATTCACTTTGTTTTTATTATTTGTCCTTCCACTAGCCAGTAAACAGTTCCAATGGTGTCCATAGGTAAATACTATCGCCATTGTCAGAAACTGGCTATTCTATCGGTTTTAATTCGAATTGTATGGCTGTCCTGGCGAGAATGCAATTTCGAACTAACCGCCATTTTTTGTGCAGTTTCAGCTGATTGTTCTCCATGTCTTGATCTTCAATCTTGAGCTATTTATTATTGCCTTTTCCCATTTTTGCCATGTTTGATTTGAGGGGCTCAGGGTCTGTAGTCACTTTCCATGGGATTGCAGATGCAATGTGTTCAGGAGTTCATATAACGTATATTTTAATAAAAATCTCTAGTAAAACAATACCTTATACTGAGATTAAGTATATTTCCATAACTCCTGAACACATTTTAAAGACTTTAAGACAGATGTCTATTTATCTACGAACAATGGTATCTTATGAGCTCAGACAAACAGGACAGACGAGAAGAGGCTGAAATCCGGTCTGATTAAGGGGAGGAGCCATAGCCTTAGGGCCCGCAATCACTCTTCATAGGACTGCAGCTAAAATGTGTTCAGGAGTTCGTATAACGTGTTTTTAAAAAAAAATCTCAAATACGAAATATCTCGAAACAATATCTTAGATCTTGACAGACTGATACGTATATTTTTATAACTCCTGAACACTTTTCGAAGACATTTAGAGCCTATGTGTGTTGTATGTTCCAAGAGTTGTTGTAACATGTTTTGTCATCAAAATTTTGAATATGAAATTTTTATGAAAAACCATACCTTATATCCAAATTTTGATTGACGGATAAGTAACAGTGTACAAAAAGCTGTGTACACGATGTGTAGCATAGCACAAAAACTATTGAACATGTTCAGTAGCGTAGGCAGGAAGAAAATTGGGGGGGGGGGGGGGGGCGTTTGCCAAATCTTATGTATTACATTTTTTCAAACATCTTTTTTAACTTCTTAAAATTTTATATAAAAGTAATTTGCATAAAAATTTGAAAACAAAGGATTAGGGACGAAGGGGAGGGGGATATCTATTTAACAGGGGTCAGAAACTTAATCTTCATTCTTGCACAGTAAATTCACCACTGAGTAAAACGTCTAGGTGATATAGTAATGACGTCAAATTGATGGCCTGATCAATATGAAAATAAAAAAGCCTCTGATGACTTTCAGTGGAAATAATTGTATAACGTTTCTTTCAAATTGTTCGAGAGATATCGTTTCTACAGACAGACAGACAGACAATATACATGGACATCAATTGGAAAAGTGGTTGATTTCTGGATGCACAAAAAGCACAGATCCATCAATATTGAATGGTCTTTTTTTTTTTTTACTCCCTTTACATATATCATGTGTTGTATGGAAAATATATGAAAGGAACATCTATTTTTATATAATATGTTATTCCAAATAGAATGATTCTATTTATATGTTGCCAACTAGGAATGGTAATCCTTGAATCAGAGTCAAAATGTTTATCCCACAATCTAGAGTATAATTTATGAAATGAGTTTTAATTAGTTCTGAAATTATATCAAAAGCGTTGTAGTGAGCGCTGTCATCAATGTAATAAATCCACCAAAAAGGAGTAGATAATTTTTGAAAAAATTGCCAATATCATAAAATATACAATTAAAATTAGTTGTAATTCAAATCAGATATCCTCATGCAAAATTAAAGTAAAAAAATCTGATGTGAGCAGCACATGACTTTCCATATAATGCAATGAATTTACTCTTTTTACAGTAAAAAAAACAATGTATAAGTTCCATGGTACTATGTTTTTAACGTTGAATTGTACATTTGGTGATTTTACGAAAGGACAACATGCAAGACTATTTCAAAGTACCCAATAAACTTATATTTCACGCAACTCTATACGTATAAACAATGATCAATATGGATATCATCCTCCATAAGCGATAGTCCATATATTAAAATATTTTATTAATTAATACATCAATTAGGAGTCATTTTCATTAATTTAGCGTCATTTTTGCAATTTTGAAGATATTTTCGTCAATTTGGCAACATTTAAAAAGTCAGCAAGTTGGAGATATTCCGACAAATACTTCACTAAAATTTTGTCAAACGCTACGGACGGAAAATTAGGTTTTTCTTATAGTAGATTCTTATATTCTTTCCAAGATATTGTATATTCGTCAATTAGTCGTCATTTTCATTGATTTAGCATCATTTTAATCAATTTTGTGACATTTTCGTTAACTTGTTAATATATAGAAAAGTCAAGTTGGCGATATTCCGCTAACTATGTTAACAAAATCTCGCTAAGCATTACGGATGGAAAAATAAGTTATTCTTATAGCAAGTAAATGACTATTGGCTTTCAAATAAAAAAAGTATTACCCAAAGTATCTTTTCTCATGAATGGAACGAGCTAGATCCACGAGAATGATATCATCCATATCACATGATATTATATATGAAAAGTGAACATATTTCACAATATTTAATAAATTTTTGATAAATTTATTTGAAAAATGTGCAATATCTCGAGAACGGTTTATGCTAGCGTTCTAAAGTTTGTGTTAATTGTTTTCTAATGAAAAACTACATAAGAAATAACTATTTGCATAACACTTTATTAAAGGTTTTGATTTTTTCAAAATTTCACTCGAAAATTTAGGGGAGTTCTGAACATTAGACTGCATTTAAAAACAATAGGCTTCCAGTATTCACAGATTGTAATTTTTGTACTAAATTTCATTCGAACCACTCCATTCGTTCGTGAGATATCGTCTCCACAGACTCATTGACACACACACACAGACATCACCTCAAAAATGTTTGATTCGTGTTCAGGGATGCTTGAAACATGCTCCCATCGAAAACTCAAAGTCGAATTTTCGACCCCGTCACAATACTTTTCATATACATTATACTATGTATATAAGAAAAGTAATATATTTTAAAATTTTATTTAATATTTCACTTACTAACTGTTTACTTTGACTTATTAAATGATCAAAAGAAATTTAATGCTGAATATTATTTTATTTGATATTGTTGAAAATTAGAGATTGACTGCTAAAAACTGATGAAATAGCACTGTATAGCAACATAAAATATATTCGCTAAATCTGCTGTCTTAAATAATCTGAAATTAAAAATATTTCGTTATTAGTTACAGCATAAACATTTGGTTGAATATATCAATCAGTTTCTGAGCAACCACACCAGCAAAGAACTTCTTATCTGAAGAAGGAGGGTATTTTTTGCTTCTGAAATGATTGATATATTTAATCAACTATTTATGCTGTAACTAACAAATTAATTTTAATTTCAGACTACAGAAACACTTCTTTAATCGGTAAAAATATGTTCTTTTATGTATAGAAAGTTTGCTATGGGAAGAAATCTATTATGTTATTATCGTTAAAAATATACCAAAGGAATAATATTTTGATCCAATTCCCAGTACCGTAGGCTAGCAAAAGAATATAGCAACAAATGCTTTGTTATGCTTCATAAAGCATGTTCAGTTGTATACCATACCTGATAACAGACATTTTTCTGAGATATTTTTTGATGATTCAAATGTGCTAATTTTATGTAACATACAGTTACTGTACTTCAGTAATTAAAGTGTTCATCTGTTACTTATTATGTTTATCAAATTGTTCATTGTATTTACAAAAGGGGGTGGACCATGGTCCTGTATATTATTGAATAGACATCAATAACAAAAAAAACCTGACCCTAAAGAAAAATTAAACATTATGTCCCCCCCCCCTCCCCATTTTCTGGCTACCTTATTGAACACATATATTACATTTAAATATGACCATTATTAATTTTACTAAATGAGAGCAATGATCAAAACATCATTTCTTCCATTTTACGAACACTTAATATGATATCGTAAAGGACAATTGCTCCCATTTTGTGAACATACCATAAAAATCTCAGTTTTCGAAAAATATTTAATTTTTCAACTGTTTTGTGTTAATTAGTATAAAATTAATTAGTATAAAAATTAGTATAAATATTGCATTATCGTAAAGGACCATTGCTCCCATTTTGTGAACATACCATAAAAATCTCAGTTTTCGAAAAATATTTAATTTTTCAACTGTTTTGTGCTAATTAGTATAAAATTAATTAGTATAAAAATTAATATAAATATTGCATTAAAAATTAATTTTGATGCAATACCATTTAAGACAATTTTGAAAACATATAACTATCTCCTACCGATAAGCAAGACAAAAGTTTGTATAACATCGATATGTGTAAACTAATGGATGTAAAATCTTCAATTATAATATGATCGGAAGACAGTTGGACAAAAATGATAACTTGATATGTAATTGTGAAACAAGTAGATTTTGTAATAGAGATCATGGCCACATTGTTACTGGTGATTTAGAAGTTGCAACTGATTTGGATTTTAAAGAATTTTTACAATTGGGCACTAAATTCAGATTTCAGAATTTTTACAATTACGATAACCATTTTAAAAAGGATCTCGATGATTTTATCTACAAACTTGCTGTGAAGTACAGTTTTCCAATGGAAACCTTTCAGGAATGGAAGGATGCAGTTTTAAATGATTTTAATCTACATTACAGAAACCGACAAAATAAAATTACTAATTACAAAATGGACAAAAACCAGTTAGATGTGTCACAAAATAAGTACGTGATCACTTATATGGACAAAGTTACCTCAAACTATGCATTTACTTGCAAAAAAATACTATGTAGATCAATTAAAAAAAGTGTTACAACAATGAAACAATGTATAAACTAAATGTTTTATCTAAAAAAGCAAATTAAAACAAAATCAAGGCATTGTATAAATGGATCGGTATTGAAATCAATACAAACAAATTTCCATACCTGGTATTAATACTGAAAATGCATAAGTCACCCGTCCAATTTAGGCCGGTAACTGTGGGATGCGGAACTTATTTGACTAAGGATAATACTATCTTACTGAATATTTTAAGACCTACAATGACGAAAATAAAATCAAGTGGCACAGAAATAGTATCGAATAGTAATGAAGTTATAAAAAAGTTGAGCAGGATACCAGACAGATTATACCTTAAAAGCTACGATTTCAAAGACTTGTTCAATAACATAAATTTAAAAGATCTATTTTAGATCATGATTGAAACATTTTATGACTACATTTTACATCTATTTATCAACATCAATAGATACAAAAACCTCATCAAATTTGTTTTATATGAAAACTTGCTTTACAACGGAGATTCATTCTATCAACAAGTTCAAGTATCCCCATGGGGGGTGGCTGGTCCTCCATGTTGGCCGATATATATTTGAATAAATATGAGATCGGAACTCATTATCTAAATGAAATTCCCTTTTTCAGATTTGTAGTCGATGTGCTTATTGAAAATTTTGAAAGTAATTATCAATGTGACTTAGCTTTTATCTCGCAAATTTGGAATTGATCGAAACAAAACAAGTGAGGGATGATATAATAGAGTTTTTAGAAATAGGCATTTATTACGACGAAAAAGAAAGTATTTGTTTTAAAATGTATGATAAAAGAACGACCTTTGATGTCAACATAAACTATATCATTAACTGGAATACCAACTTGAGCATAGGAGTACTATGTAACTTAATACTCAATCATCTTAATAGATTTAAAAGATTAAATACAACCAAGAAGAAACGCATTATATGTTAAAGTACTTTGGTAAGTGAAGCGACAAAACAACTATATCAGATTCATTTCCTAGAGCATTATTATGAAAAATCATACAAAAAGTATGATTAGAACTTTTATGCAAAATTCTATGAGCTATTATAGTTATGTGACGATATATGCAAGAAGCTTAACCGTAACACGAATCTTAACCATAACATGTTATATACAGACTTGAGCGTAATGAAAAGTCCTTGATTACGATTGATTAGATTACGAGATTAGGGGCTTCGACCACGGTCGTGATAGGATGTCACGTATTTGAGCTCTTACTTTCCCGACCTGCTTTGCCACCTCTACTGACTTCGGTGCCCAGGCAGCCGCCTTACTCTCACGATGACCAGATACAACGAGTTAACCATAGCCGAACTTATGTCTCTTCTACCCAAAATTGAGGAACTTACTTATCCAGAAATCGAATTAGATCCTGAACAAAATAAAGCTGTAAACCTTGCTACAGAACTTTACCAACTGGCAACGGCTGGAGTCCACTACTTGCAGACTACAAAGATGGACACGGATGCAAGGATGCGCCAAACAGATCTGATCAGAGGTATGTGTTCTGATATTCATTTTTTGAAGTGCACCCCCCCGCCCTCGTCTCAAAGACGTTATAGGCAATCTTCAATATTCAGCCCCCCAAAAAATCAAGGAAATGAGAATCTTTTTTGAAATAAACGAGATCCAAGATAATAACTGTACGGTTCCTGCTTCACAGGTGACCACTAGATCGAGAGCTAAAAAAACAGCCGTAGGTACTTCCACTGACTTAGTAAATACATCCCACCTTCAATCCGAGACAGTTGCAAAATTCCTCACACCCGAAGTTTCTGTGAATGAAAGAGACCCCCCAACTAGTAGCAATAAAATGCAGAATTGCAATGTTAAAGATAATGTAGCTGAAAAACCCTTCCCTAATTTCAACGTGGAGCTTACAGATTCAAATTCTACTCAATTAAACGAAATCCCTATAATCAATTTAGAGAACACCACTTCAACTAACCAAGATGAACAAGATAAAAATAAAAACAATCATCCTAAAATCGCACCCGCAGCAAATGATAGCAGAACGGAAATAGAAAATAATGATCTACAGAATAATCCCAACCCTTCCTCAGACAATAATAATAAAAAACCCAGCCAAAATCTTAGCAATAATTCGGAACTCCCCCCCCCCCCCCCCCTAGTCAACAGAGAAAGATACCCAGACCCTTTTTTCGTCGAAATAACTGAAAACCCTAAAAACTTAATGGCAGAACTGAGCAGAATCACAGACAACCAAATCAGAGCTAAGTTCACCGGAGAAATTCTTCGAATATACACTAGAAATAATGATCACTACCGTGCTGTGCAAAAATTCCTCTTAACAAATAATTTTAAATTTCACTCAATAGATCTAAAGGTCGACAGACCAAAAAAAGTAGTAATCAAAGGCCTCCCCCCCACCTACCCTACTGAAGAGATCAAAGAATTTTTCGAAGGGATTGGCGTCCAGCCAATGAAAATACATAATATGAAAAGCCTTCGCACGAAACTCCCCCTCCCGAACTTCCTCATG
Source organism: Amaurobius ferox (assembly GCA_951213105.1). Classification (NCBI taxonomy): domain Eukaryota; kingdom Metazoa; phylum Arthropoda; class Arachnida; order Araneae; family Amaurobiidae; genus Amaurobius; species Amaurobius ferox. The sequence continues at coordinate 6,132,333 of OX578150.1, read as the reverse complement.
CACCTCCCACCCTCGACAGATTTAGAAGCTATTTATAAAATTAGACATATTAATTACATTTTTGCGGAGATAACTCCGTTTATATCTAAAGGCTATCAACAATGTTATCGTTGCCAGGGGTGGCAACACTCATCAAATAATTGTACCCACGACTTTAAATGTCTGAAATGCGCTGGCAATCACCCCACCCACCTTTGCACTAAATCGAGATCCTCACCGGCAACTTGCGTAAACTGTAACGGCCCACACCCTGCAAACTTCAGAGCATGCCCCGCAAACCCCGTAAATATTAGAAATAGCACATACGACAGCGATTACAGCCAAACCCCATACAGTTCTCATCCTGGCTCTCGAACAGCTTCTACAGACAGACACCCCCAGAATTTTCGTAGTAGACCCCACGCTCAAACTAGAACTTTCCCCCCCCCCCCTGTTAACGCATGGAATGTGCCCTGCAGAAACATCCCCTCTGTTAGAGCAACGTTGGAAATTGATGAACAAATTTAACCTAGTCCGCCCGGCAAACCTGCCGAGGCGCCCCCCCCCCCTCCCACTTCAAACTCTCAAGCCTGGCCCTCCCTCCCGTCTTGCAGTAATCACCCACCGGAAACTCCTGCGCAAATAAACTTAACCACTAACCTACCCACTAACGATAGCTCAAACAGTACCCTTCTCGCTCCAAATAGAAACAGCCAACATCCCACTAACACTAGTACCATCCCCCCCCCCCCCCGCCACCTGTAGTTACTGACCCTCGAATAAACGCAAGTCGTACCAGGCAAGCACCTACACCAACTCCAGCAGCTCCAGTAAAACCTCCCACGCAAGAAATCACAAGCGGAATTAATGATATTATGATAATTATCAAAGAACTCAAAAATTTACTCAAACTCATCAACATTCAATCTCTCATAGCATTCATTAAAGATACAGGCAATATTTTAAAAGAAAACACTCCCATCGTCGACAAAGGGCTCCAAATATTGGTCCTGTTGGACCAACATTTTTAATCACAGCACTCCCAACCCACAATGACCCCCCCCCCCCCCCATCACTTAATCATTCTATCCTGGAACGCTAATAGCCTCTCTAATAAAATGTCCGAGCTGAGGGACTTCGTAGAGGAACACAACCCACACCTAATTCTCATTCAAGAAACAAAAATAAACGGACCCACCAACCACATACGAATACAAAATTACACACTTTACCACACACCACGCGCAAATGCACACACCCAGCAGGGCGGCACCGCCATATACATTAAAAACCACCTTGATCATACTTCGGTAAATCCAATCAACACACTTATCCTAGAGCACACACTAGTTAAAATTAAAATACCAAATTCACATTTTATCCTTATAGGATCCATATATGCAAAACTTCAATCAAATCACAACCTTGCTGACGACTTCTCTGACTTATTTGGTCTTCAGGATGGGGCGGTCCTGATGGGGGATTTTAATGCCCATCATCAGGACTGGGGCTGCTCCGGAAGAAACAAATATGGCAGAGACCTCAGAACCTTCATCCGTAATAACAATATCAGACACTTACATCCAACCACTAGCACTAGACCTAATAGCTCACACTCAATAATTGATTTCGCACTTGCCAACAACATACCATACGCACACACTATCACAACTCACAACGACCTCAGCTCGGATCACCTGCCCATCATACTAAACTTAAGCCTAAATTCAAACTTACCCATCCCCCCTTCAGTTAAAGTCACAAATTGGAATTTATTCAGAAATACACTCTCAAAATCAAATCTTCTTTTTTCTAAATTCACCGGACCCCAGGACATAGAACACCAATCCCTCCAACTCGAAAAAGAAATTACCCACGCCCTAAACATAGCCACCACCCTCAAAGCTCCACCCCCCTCCAATCAGAAGCTCCCGTTCCACATTAAAAACATTATCAGAAGAAGAAATCGAACGAGACAGTTATGGCAAGCAACAAGATTCCCTCATTTTAAAAATATCCTTAATAGATTAAATAACGAAATAAAGCATAAAATTAACTTGCACAGACAGCACTCCTGGAGAAGACTGATAGAATCCCTCTCTCCCACCGACAACTCCATGTGGGAATTTGTTAAAAAATTAAAATCCTCCAAAGTACACATCACCCACCTTAACACCCCAAACAGCCCCGTCTGTACTGATACCGACATAGCAAACGCTCTTGCAGAGAACTATGAGAAACAATTCACAGTAAATAATAATTTAAACTGCCCTCTCACCGACACTCAAGTACAAACCACCCTTAACCTCTTTTTCAATACCACCCCCTCCTTTGTCATCCCACCCGCCGCACCCTCTGAAGTCTTAAATGAAATCAAAAAACTTAAAAAAAACAAAGCCCCAGGCATCGATAAAATAAACAATAAGGCAATAAAATCTTTCCCCACAAACATCATTTACTTCATCACCTTGCCCCCTCAGGGGTTCACTTCTTTAGTGAATACGGGTGTTGCAATCCCGAGGTACCTTAGCAATCCTTTTTCTTTCCTTTTTTCTGTCTCTCTCTTTCATTTCCCTCCTCTTTTTATTTGTCTATTCTCCTTTCACCTTCTTTTTTCTTTTGTTCCCCTTTTGTGTTTTGTGTTTCTAGTCCCTCTCAGCTGCTGGTGTCATCAATGCCGAGCCCTTAGTAAACATCACATCTGCTCTATGGGCCCTAGTACCACTCTTCGGCCTCTGCCGTAAGGTACACCGTTTGGGCTCGGGAATGGGTTCATGTGGGTGTGATGCGAAAGGGGTAGAGCTGCGTGCATCAGTAGTTTTGCTTTCGAGAAACGTTTGCAGTAAACGGTTCCAGAGGTGAGTCCCTTGGTTGCGTTGGTTGGATGGTGGAGAGTGTTTCATATCGAGAAATCCCCCTTGGATCCTTGCTGGTCCATGGGCCCTGTGCACCAGGTGCACGTTATGGCCCGCTCTCCATCATCTGGCTTTGCGAATGACTCCGGCGGTTACACTTGGCACGTTAGAAAAGTGTGGGGAGACGGAGTCTGGCGGGGGCTCCGATCGATCTGGAAGTAAACCGTGGTTTTTTATTAGTGGTTACAAGCATGGAGAATTCGAGAATGCTTTTGGCCTCGGGTTCTTCATGCTTTTCAAGTGAAATTTCTAATGCTTCCTTGCCTTCCAAGGCAGGAGATCTTAATTGGGCGGATAGAGTAGATGCCTCTAGCGTTTCCGTATCCTTGGGACATAAAACTGATAGGATTATGAACGTAAATACAGATGCTTTACAAAGAATTAATGAACTGGATAATCATAAAATGACTACAACTGAAGCAAAGTTTTTCATTATGAAAAGAATAGACGGATCATTTAATAACGTTTCACCCTTTTTGATTCAAAAAGGAATACTCGGTACTGTTGGGGAAGTCGAAACAATAAAAAAGCTCAGATCTGGTGACTTGTTAGTTAAAGTTTTCTCTACCGCTCAAGCTAAAAATATACTTTTAATGAAAATCCTCGCAAATATTCCTGTGTCCGTTACTGCTCATAGTACATTGAACTTCTCTCGTGGGGTTATATCCGAACCAGACCTTATATATGTACCTGAAACTGAAATCCTTGATAATCTTAAAGACCAAAAAGTTAGCTCTGTGCGACGAATCACTGTTAGACGAGATGGAACAATGTTTCCAACAAAACATATTATACTGACTTTTGACACTCCAGTCTTACCTAAACATTTAAAAGTAGCTTACCTCAGATGCCAAGTACGTCCATATGTGCCAAACCCATTAAGATGCTTCAACTGTCAGAGATTTGGACATCCAAAAACTTCCTGTCGTGCTCCTAAAGTGGTGTGTGCACGCTGTGCAGAACACGGACATGACAGTGAGGGATGTACATCTACTCCAAAATGTGTAAATTGCGAGGCTGATCATCCATCTTATGCCCGCTCATGTCCAAAATGGGTTTTTGAGAAAGAAATCCAAACTTTAAAAACATCCAGTAATATTACTTACCCGGAAGCACGTAAACTAATTGAAGCAAGAACACCAAAAATAGGAATATCATACTCATCTGTTGTCAGAAACAGACAAACAAAATCTGCTAGCATACAAACAGAATTTTCATCAGTAGGCACACAAACCGAACCTGACTTAAACTTCATGCAAATAATCCATAACCAACAAACTAACGAAACAAAATCTATCCCTTCTGCAAACACTGCTGTTTCAAGTACTAAACAAAAGCAAAAAACTTCAATCCCATTAGCCAATTTCAGACCTGCTTTCACACAACAAAAAACTGCAGTAGTAAGTACCAGTGGGAAAAAAGGAGTCAATACTTTAGAAGAGAAAACAAAGTCAAACAAAAAACATAAATTAAAGAATACCAAAGACAGTCCTTTGGAAAAAATATCATTCAAAAAAACAAACATACAAGAAAATCATAGCCAAAATGATGACGAAGTACAACTGTGTGCTTCCGAGGATGAAGGGATGATAACAGATGTGTCATCCTCTTCCTCTTCGTCTACTGGGAAAAAAGAGACCACCTCCCATCGGTCCAAGAAAAAAACCTGAATATGGCTTTTTTACTATCTTGGAATTGCCGAGGGTTGCAGAACAAGTCGGTGGATATCAAGAATTTAATTAATACTTTCCATCCTATTTGTATTTGCCTTCAAGAGACTATGCTAAAATCTAGCAGTAATTTTAATATTAAAAATTTTAATTGTATCCGTAAAGATTTTAATATGAACAGTAGAGTATCTGGGGGAGTTGCTTTGTTAGTCTCACAAGACTACCCTTCTTCCGTATTACAACTCGCCACAAATCTACAAACTGTTGCTGTTCGGATCCATGTAAATAGATTGATTACAGTATGCTGTATTTACTTACCACCAAATGATCACATAAGTTCTAGAGAACTTGATAATTTGATTCGCCAACTTCCTGCACCATTTGTGATACTCGGTGACTTTAATGGCCACAATCCCCTTTGGGGAAGTCGAGACACAAATTGCAGAGGACAACAAATTGAGCAATGTGTCAGTGATCACAGCTTATGCATTTTTAACAATAATGAATTCACCTATTTTCACCAACCTAGTAAGACTTTTCACAGTATTGACCTTGCCATCTGTTCACCCTCTCTCTTTCCTTACTGGAACTTTACAGTTGATAAAGATCTTCACAATAGTGACCACTACCCTATCATTCTCTCTAACAGTCAATTCAGATCAACTATAAAACAATCTCAATACATATTTCCAAAAGCTGATTGGGCGAAGTTTACTTCCCTAGCCCTGATCACTGATGAAGCTGTTCAAAGCACTGACATTGATACAGCTGTAGAAAATGTGACAGGTGTTCTTATAGAGGCTGCTGATGCTGCAATTCCAAAAAGTACAGGTAATATATCTAAGCATCGCTTCCCTTGGTGGAATGAGGAATGTCGTGAGGCTTATAAAAAGCAAAAGAGAGCTTGGTCAATTTTCAGGAAGTCTCCTACCACTGAAAACCTAACTGCATTTAAACATGCAAAAGCTTTTGCTCGCAGGATACGCAGAAGAAGGCAGAAAGAGTCATGGGAAAAATATGTTAGTGAAATAACATCTTCCACTTCTAGTAAAATTCTATGGGAGAAAGTCAAAAAGTGTACAGGGAATTATAGTGATCACTCCATAGCCATTCTAAATCATAATGGCACAACTATAAGTTCGCCATATGATATTGCAAATGAAATTGCCAAAGAATTTGCAAATATTTCAAATGCATCAAATTACTCTGAACCGTTTTTAAAACACAAACTTCAGTCTGAAAATAAACCTATTGTTTTCCCAGAAGCTAGAAACTTACCTTATAACATGCACTTTACTATGTCAGAGTTGGTGACTGTTTTGTCCCAAACACACAGAACTTGCAGTGGGCCTGATAAAATTAGCTATCTCATGCTTAAACACCTCTCCCATTACTCCTTATTGAACCTCTTATACCTGTTTAACAGAATTTGGCATGAACATAAATTCCCTAGGTCATGGCAAAGAGCCATCACAATTCCCATTTTAAAACCAGGTAAGGACCCTCAAAGCCCTTTAAGTTATCGGCCTATAGCTCTCACAAGCTGTGTATGTAAACTTCTAGAAAAAATGGTTAATGCCAGGCTTGTACACTTTTTAGAGAGTAACAAGTTATTCTCACCCCACCAAAGTGGCTTTCGTCGAGGTAGATCTACCATTGATAATCTTACCTCATTAGAATCACAAATTAGGACTGCCTTTCTTAGGAGAAATCATTTAGTCTCAATTTTTTTTGATATTGACAAAGCCTATGATCGAACATGGCGCTACGGTATTATTAAGGACATTTACGATTTTAATCTAAAAGGTAATCTTCCTATTTTTATTCAAAACTTTTTATCACACAGGACATTCCAAGTGCGCATTGGTTCAACACTCTCACGCACACACGTACAAGAGGAGGGTGTGCCACAAGGAAGTGTTTTGAGTGTGACACTCTTTAATATAAAAATAAATAGTCTTTTAAACAGTTTGCCAGTGTCTGTCCATAAAAGTCTGTATGTGGATGATCTGCAAGTTGCCTACCAAGCTCACGATATGCGTACTGTGGAAAGACAATGTCAAACCGCCGTAAATAACATCTTACGATGGGCAAATGTGAATGGGTACGGGTTTTCCACTCAAAAGACTTGTTGTGTTCATTTCACCAGAAAACGTGGTATCCACTCACCCCCAGAAATCTTTATGGGAGGTGTAAAGATTGCTGTAGTAGAGGAAATAAAATTTCTAGGGGTTTGGTTCGATAAAAAGCTTACTTTCTTGCCCCACATCCAGAAACTGCGAAATAAATGTGAGAAAGCTCTTAACATCTTAAAAGTCCTCTCAAATACTAAATGGGGTGCAGATCTTACTTCCATGCTTCGCATCTACAGAGCTGTTATTCGGTCAAAACTAGATTATGGTTGTTCTGTGTATGGATCAGCACGAACATCAGTGCTAAAAAAGCTTGATCCAATTCACCATAAGGCATTACGTATATGCTCAGGAGCCTTTAGGACATCTCCAGTTCAAAGCATATATGCTGTCTCTAATGAGCCATGTTTACAATTAAGGCGTGAACAGCTGGCACTGAATTATTATTTTCGTATCATGTCCGTACATAACCATCCGTTACAACGTGCATTCCTTGATGATCATTATGATCGACTGTATGACCACAGACCTTCATGCATTCCTATTTTTGGCAAGCGGATACGCAATATAGTAGAAACTACCCCTTTAGTAGAGCTTTATGTTCGAAAAACAAAGTTTTTTGAAACACCTCCATGGTATGTTAACAATTTCACCTTTCTCAACCCTTTTTGTAATTTTACGAAGACTAACACCATTCCGTCTATTTATGTGCAATTGTTTGCTGAACATAGGAATCTGTATAAGGAGTTTACTCCTGTTTTTACAGATGGTTCCAAAGCAGGAGATTACGTTGGTCTAGCTTATGTTTGCAACAATACTATAAAGTCTTATAAACTACATGCATCTTGCTCCATTTTTACAGCTGAGATTATGGCTATTTACCAGTCCCTAATCTTCATCTCTTATCAAAAGTCCAAAAAGCACATTATATATACTGACTCATTGAGTTCATTACAGCTTTTGTCATCGAAGAGAGCTATGAATTACCACATTGCCTCTGATATCCTTAAGTATGAGCATCGTCTGAAGGAGCAAGGATACCATACTAAATTCTGTTGGGTCCCAGGACATGTTGGCATCAAAGGAAATGATTTAGCAGACATTGCTGCTAAATCAGCTACTCAAACTTTGAGTCTGACTATCCCTTTGACCGACATCAAACAATTTGTTCTAAAAAATATTCATGACAAATGGCAGTATTCCTGGAATCAGCAAGCTGATAATAAGTTGCTCGAGATAAAGCCCTTAGTACAAAAATGGACTAGTTTCCAATGTAGGAAACTGGATGTAATTTTAACTCGTTTGCGCATTGGTCACACTCGTTTTACTCACAGGCATTTACTTTTAGGAGAAATTGAACCCCTTTGTAATGTTTGTCAAACCGCAGCAAGTGTAAAACATATTCTAATTACTTGTCCTAAATATAAACAGTTTCGTTTTAAACATTTTAAAACGTATACTCTAACTTTGACGGAATTGATTGGAGAAAACCCTCATTCAGGGATTTTTCCATTCTTATTAGACATTGGGTTTTACCATCATATTTAAATTCACTTCCTATCACCTTTTAAACTTTTTTCATCTTGTTTCCATCTTTATCCCTCTTGCATTGTCTTGTTTTAGTCATACAACTTTTTAGATTATACACTTGTTTTTATTCTTTACCTTTATCTGTATTTTAGTACCATATGTCCGGCGCAGCATATCCTCTTTGGATCTTGTGCCAAAAATCCTAAATCAACCAATCATCACCTTGCTCTTTAATGCGATGCTTTAATACCAATATTTCCCCACCAATTGGAAAACAGCAATAATCATCGGCATCCCGAAGCCAGGCGAAGACCCCACCCTAGCTCAAAATTTTAGACCCATAAGCCTATTAAATTCTATCAGTAAACTTGCGGAGCGAATCATTCACACCAGGATCAAAAATTTTATTGAACAACATGACATAATAAAACCGGAACAATTTGGCTTTCGCCCACTACATTCCACCACACACCAGCTGTTGAGAGTCACTGAATTCATTTCCGAGGGAATGAATATCGGCCTCTCAACAGGTTTTCTACTTATTGATATTTCGAAGGCATTTGATAAGGTATGGTATGATGCTTTAATTTACAAAATGATTCAGCTTAACATACCAGACACACTCATTCATCTTGTAAACTCTTTCCTTCGAAATAGATCCTTCACCGTCCGCTACAAACACTCCTACTCCAATCACAAACCACTTCGGTCCGGGGTCCCACAAGACTCCCAATTGGCCCCGACCCTTTTCAACATATACATTAATGACATCCCGCGCGCCAAAAACACGTACATAGCCATGTATGCGGACGATACTGCACTATACACAAGCAGCTCAAAAAAGTATGTCATTCGCTCCAGACTACAAAATCATATCAATATCATAAACGACTGGTTTCGGGCTTGGAAAATTAAAATCAACGAAAAAAAGACTAAATGCATCTTCTTTTCCAAAGTAAAGAAAAAAATCAAACCTAACCCCATTAGTATAAACAAAAATCCTATCCCTTACGTTGACAGCGCGAATTATCTAGGTGTAACTTTCGACTCCAAACTTACATGGAAACCACACATTAAAAAGGCCATCTCAAAATTTTACGCTGCAAGAAAAATGCTATCTTCAATTTTACACTCCCAAGACGCCAGCTACCAGAACAAGGTTCTACTTTACAAAACGGTACTACGACCCATCCTCCTTTACGCCGCCCCCGTATGGGGATTTGCTGACCAGAAAACTCTCAGAAAACTTCAAATAACTCAAAATAAAACCCTTAGAACAATTAGAAAAGCGCCGAGATTCCTCCGGAATGATGTAATTCGCAGAAACTTCGGAGTTTTCAAAATTAATCAACAAATTGCTAAATTAGCCCTAAAATTCTATCAGAACCTTAATAAAATACCAAAAGAGGAAATTTGCAACTTGCCGGATTACGACCCCCACCAATGGAAGTACCGCAAGCGGCCAAGGGCCTCGTCCATTCTGAATTAATAAACTTAACTTCTAATACTTAATATCATTCTGAATTAAAAATTTTAACTACTAATTATTAATATCATACAGCCATAGACTAATTAATAATCTAAAGTAATACATGAAACCAGGAAGTGATCTCTCACGATGCCATAATAGGCGAAAAAAAAAAAAAAAAAGTGGCCCCCTTTTTTTTTTGACTGAACAGAAAGAGACTTATGCTAAACAAAAATCATCCTGCCTTAAAGTATCAGCTTAGACTACTCATTACCCTCCTCCCTTGTGGTGCACCTCAAATAATGCAAAACTCAGATACACATTACTCACCCAGGAGATACAGGCAATTTTTGCCTAGGCGCTCCAGGAACCCACCCAGGCTCTGCTGAATGAAAAGTCATTGTTGATATGGATGGTATAGGTTGTATAGACATCCATGTTGTCTTGTTCTTCGTATTGTTCCATTTTATCGATCTGGGTTTTCAGGTTTGGTTTTCAACGGTTTGGATTTTGCTTTTCCAATGTTGACAGGTGGAGGATTGCTTCAGAAGAGTCTGGTTCCGCGAACGTTTCATGGGTTTAAAAGCATGCTTCAACCAGGAATCCACCTTGGCTGTTTCGTAATCCCCCTTGGCTGTTTGACTTCCCTGTAAGCATCTCCATTATATATACAGTATATATATATATATATATATATGGATATATATCCATATATATACTGTATATATAAATGCCTACTGGAGATTTGAGTGTATCTAAGACTTTTAAATACAACAAGCCTACTGGTAGATCTATATTTAATTATAATGAAATTTCACAATCTCTCTCTATAGATTATGATTCTTAGTCAATTTTAGATAATGAATGTATTTGTAAAGTAAACGATTGTGCTAAATTTCTAAATCCAAACTTGGGGCATATAGTTACAGGAGACTTAGGTATAGTTAAAGACAATTCATCAAGAACCATTATGTCTTTTGGCACTAAATTCAGGTTACCCTCTTGCAATAATTCTTTTAAACTTTTAAAATCAATTAATCTTGATAAATATATATATAAATTACCTTCTAAATATGCTCTGCCTTTAGAGATATTTAATATGTGGAAATTTACTTTAGTAGAATCTATTAAAAATGCTATTAGTAGTATTAAATTGTATAGATCTATATATAATATTGATAATATTAAACACTCCATTAATGATTTAGAAAGATATTTTGTTACCACCTATGTTGATAAGGCCTCTAATAATTATGCTGTTATATGTAAAAAATTGTATATACAATTTGTTAGATTATTTAAAAAATAATAGTCTTTTTAAACTAGGTTTACATTCCATTAATGGTATCAAATTGAAAATTATCAATATGTATAGTGATTAAATATTAAATATAAATTTCCATATATAGTGCTTATTCCTAAATTTCATAAAAATCCTATTAAATTTAGAAGAGTAACTAGTGGTCATAATACTGTCATGTCGCCAGTCTGTGCGCCATGAACTTCGTGTGTTTTGAAGAGAAAAGCTCTCTCTTCCTTCGTGCCTGTACCGGAGCTGTGTTAAGCCTTGTTTGAATTGACTTAACGTTAAATTTCCATTTCTGTTTGAGGCGAAGCTGTGTTCGAGATGTGGCTGTCTCCATTTGGAGTGACGTCATGCCTGGCTTGGAGAAACTTTCAGAAGTTTGCTCCTCTCTCTGCCAATGAGAAGCGGCGTTGAGGAGAAGCTCTGTGTGCGCTTTTTGCTTTTCGTTCTTCTTGGACGGAGATTGCAGAAAGGAAGGATGAGTTGAAAATTTGTCTTAAAAAGTTAAGACAAAGGCTTTAGCCGAAATGGCTTATTTTTTTAATGGTGGGAATATTGGTTTCCATAAGAAACTATTCCAGGAAGATCCAGGAAGATGTATCAAGACCGGCTGATTTTTATTTCCTAAACAAATGCAAAAGAGCAAACAAGACAGTTATAAACTGTGTTCTTGTTTAAGTGAAAAACCTATTTAAGTGAAAAACCAAACATTTGATAACATGCCAGAAAGTAACAGAAATTCGTGTGCAAGTAGAAGTAGAGACTCCTCTGCACAGACCAGTACTCCGACTCGTGTGCCTTCGACATCTGCGCCTCGACTTTCTCCAAACATGGGAAGATCATCATCAGTTAACCCAAATACAAGAAAATCTAAAATTGGAGCAGGATCACAATTTCTTGGTTCTATTCCAAGCTTTTCGGGTAGAAAAGGCGAATTATTTACAGAATTTCTGGAGAAATTTGAACTTGTCTCAAACCACGCTGAGTGGTCGAATTCTGACAAAATCTTTGCACTCAAACTAAAATTATCTGGTTAAGCTGAAAGACTTATAAAAACGATTCCAAAGTGGAATCAGTGAAATTTTTTCTGAGTTAGTAAATGCTTTAAAAGATAATTTCGTGAAAAAAGAGGACGTTGCCAAAAACGTTGCAACACTTGTAAACTGCAAACAAAGATCTGAAGAATCAGCAAGAGATTTTGCCATCAGTATCGAAACAGAATCTTACATCGCATTTCCAGATGAAATAGGTCCAGAAGAAGAAAATTCTCTCAGAAAAGCCATCCTAATGAACTCTTTTAAATAAAGTCTGAAGATATCTATTAGATGGTTGGTTGGTTGATTTAAGATATTGGCGCAATATCCAAAGAGGATATGCTGCAACGGACATAGGGTACTAAAATACAGATAAATGTAAAGAATAAAAACAAGTGTATAATCTAAAAAGGTGTATGACTAAAACAAGATAATGCAAAAGAGATAATGATGGAAACAAGATGGAAAAAAGTCTAAAAGGTGATAGGAAGTAAATTTAAATATGACGGTAAAAACCAATGTCTAATAAGAATGGAAAAATCCCTGAATGAGGATTTTCTCCAAACAATTCCGTCAAAGTTATAGTATACATTTTTAAAATGTGTAAAACGAAACTGTTTATATTTAGGACAACTAATTAGAATATGTTTTACACTCGATGCGGTTTGACAAACATTACAAAGGGGTTCAATTTCTCCTAAAAGTAAATGCCTGTGAGTAAAACGAGTGTGGCCAATGCACAAACGAGTTAAAATTACATCCAGTTTCCTACATTGGAAACTAGTCCATTTTTGTACTAAGGGCTTTATCTCATGCAACTTATTATCAGCTTGCTGATTCCAGGAATATTGCCATTTATCATGAATATTTATTAGAACAAATTGTTTGATGTCACTTAAAGGGATAGTCAGATTCAAAGTTTGAGTAGCTGATTTAGCAGCAATGTCTGCTAAATAATTTCCTTTGATGCCAACATGTCCAGGGACCCAACAGAATTTAGTATGGTATCCTTGCTCCTTCAGACGATACTCATACTTAAGGATATCAGAGGCAATGTGGTAATTCATAGCTCTCTTCGATGATAAAAGCTGTAATGCACTCAAAGAGTCAGTATATATAATGTGCTTTTTGGACTTTTGATAAGAGATGAAGATTAGGGACTGGTAAATAGCCATAATCTCAGCTGTAAAAATAGAGCAAGATGCATGTAGTTTATAAGACTTTATAGTATTTTTGCAAACATAAGCTAAACCAACGTAATCTCCTGCTTTGGAACCATCTGTAAAAACAGGAGTAAACTCCTTATACAGATTCCTATGTTCTGCAAACAATTGCACATAAATAGCCGGAGTGGTGTTAGTCTTCGTAAAATTACAAAAAGGGTTGAGAAAGGTGAAATTGTTAACATACTATGTAGGTGTTTCAAAAAACTTTGCTTTTCGAACAAAAAGCCCTACTAAAGGGGTAGCTTCTACTATATTGCGTATCCGCTTGCCAAAAGTAGGAATGCATGAAGGTCTGTGGTCATACAGTCGATCATAATGATCATCAAGGAATGAACGGTGTAACGGATGGTTATGTAAGGACATGATACGGAAATAATAATTCAGTGCCAGCTGTTCACGCCTTAATTGTAAGCATGGCTAATTAGAGACAGCATATAAGCTTTGAACAGGAGATGTCCTAAAGGCTCCTGAGCATATACGTAATGTCTTATGGTGAATTGGAGCAAGCTTTTTTAGCACTGATGTTCGTGCTGATCCATACACAGAACAACCATAATCTAGTTTTGACCGAATAACAGCTCTGCAGATGCGAAGCATAGAAGTAAGATCTGCACCCCATTTGGTATTTGAGAGGACTTTTAAGATGTTAAGAGCTTTCTCAGATTTATTTCGCAGTTTCTGAATGTGGGGCAAGAAAGTCAGCTTTTTGTCGAGCCAAACCCCGAGAAATTTTATTTCCTCTACTACAGCAATCTTTACACCTCCCATAAAGATTTCTGGGGTTGAGTGGATACCACGTTTTCTGGTGAAATGAACACAACAAGTCTTTTGAGTGGAAAACCCATACCCCTTCACATTTGCCCATCGTAAGAAGTTATTTACGGCGGCTTGGCACTGTCTTTCCACAGTACGCATATCGTGAGCTTGGTAGGCAACTTGCAGATCATCCACATACAGACTTTTAAGAACAGATACTGGCAAACTATTTAAAAGACTATTTATTTTTATATTAAAGAGTGTCACACTCAAGATACTTCCTTGTGGCGCACCCTCCTCTTGTACCTGTTTGCGTGAGAGAGTTGAACCAAAGCGCACTTGGAATGTCCTGTGTGATAAAAAGTTTTGAATAAAAATAGGAAGATTACCTTTTAGATTAAAATCGCAAATGTCCTTAATAATACCATAGCGCCATGTTCGATCATAGGCTTTGTCAATATCAAAAAAAATTGAGACTAAATGATTTCTCTTAAGAAAGGCAGTCCTAATTTGTGATTCTAATGAGGTAAGATTATCAATGGTAGATCTACCTCGACGAAAGCCACTTTGGTGGGGTGTGGATAACTTGTTACTCTCTAAAAAGTGTACAAGCCTGGCATTAACCATTTTTTCAAGAAGTTTACATACACAGCTTGTGAGAGCTATAGGCCGATAACTTAAAGGGCTTTGAGGGTCCTTACCAGGTTTTAAAATGGGAATTGTGATGGCTCTTTGCCATGACCTAGGGAATTTATGCTCATGCCAAATTCTGTTAAACAGGTATAAGAGGTTCAATAAGGAGTAATGGGAGAGGTGTTTAAGCATGAGATAGTTGATTTTATCAGGTCCACTGCAAGTTCTGTGTGTTTGGGACATAACAGTCACTAACTCTAACATAGTAAAGTGCATGTTATAAGGCAAGTTACTAGCTTCTGGGAAAACAATAGGTTTATTTTCAGACTTAAGTTTGTGATTTAAAAACGGTTCAGAGTAATTTGATGCATTTAAAATATTTGCAAATTCTTTGGCAATTTCATTTGCAATGTCATATGGCGAACTTATAGTTGTGCCATTATGATTTAGAATGGCTATGGAGTGATCACTATAATTCCCTGTAC
Organism: Amaurobius ferox; assembly: GCA_951213105.1. NCBI lineage: Eukaryota > Metazoa > Arthropoda > Arachnida > Araneae > Amaurobiidae > Amaurobius > Amaurobius ferox. The sequence continues at coordinate 6,117,199 of OX578150.1, read as the reverse complement.
ACTTTTTGACTTTCTCCCATACAATTTTACTAGAAGTGGAAGATGTTATTTCACTAACATATTTTTCCCATGACTCTTTCTGCTTCCTTCTGCGTATCCTGCGAGCAAACGCTTTTGCATGTTTAAATGCAGTTAGGTTTTCAGTGGTAGGAAATCTCCTGAAAATTGACCAAGCTTTCTTTTGCTTTTTATAAGCCTCACAACATTCGTCACTCCACCAAGGGAAGCGATGCTTAGATATATTACCTGCACGTTTTGGAATTGCAGCATCAGCAGCCTCTATAAGGACATCTGTAACATTTTCTACAGCTGTATCAATGTCTATGCTTTGAACAGCTTCATCAGTGATCAGAGCTAGGGAAGTAAACTTCGCCCAATCAGCTTTGGAAAATATGTACTGAGATGGTTTTATAGTTAATCTGAATTGACTGTTAGAGAGCATGATAGGGAAGTGGTCACTATTGTGAAGATCTTTATCAACTGTAAAATTCCAGTAAGGAAGGAGAGAGGGTGAACAGATGGCAAGGTCAATACTGTGAAAAGTCCTACTAGGTTGATGAAAATAGGTGAATTCATTATTCTTAAAAATGCATAAATTGTGATCACTGACACATTGTTCAATTTGTTGTCCTCTGCAATTTGTGTCTAGACTTCCCCAAAACGTATTGTGGCCATTAAAGTCACCGAGTATCACAAATGGTGCAGGAAGTTGGCGAATCAAATTATCAAGTTCTCTAGAATTTATGTGATCATTTGGTGGTAAGTAAATACAGCATACTGTAATCAATCTATTTACATGGATCCCAACAGCAACAGTTTGTAGATTTGTGGTGAGTTGTAATACGGAAGAAGGGAAGTCTTGAGAGACTAACAAAGCAACTCCCCCAGATACTCTATTGTTCTTATTAAAATCTTTACGGATACAATTAAAATTTTTAATATTAAAATTACTGCTAGATTTTAGCATAGTCTCTTGAAGGCACTCACAAATAGGTTGGAAAGTATTAATTAAATTCTTGATCTCCACCGACTTGTTCTGCAACCCACGGCAATTCCAAGATAGCAAAAAAGCCATATTCAGGTTTCTTTCTTGGGCCGATGGGAGGTGGTCTCTTTTTTCCGAGTAGATGAAGAGGAAGAGGATTACACATCTGTTATCATCCCTTCATCCTCGGAAGCACACAGTTGTACTTCGTCATCATCTTGGCTATGGTTTTCATTAAGGCTCCTATATAGACAGGCTGGCGCAACCGCCATTGAAGCTCCTGCCATAACTGTCTGTTACCGTCTGCCTATGCTATTTCAATGGCGAGCGCACGTTACTTGTCTAATGTTTGATACGTATTTTAGCTGTAAAATGGGTGATTGTGATATAATAAATGGCACTAATCAGTGGAGGAAGAAGTTAGAAATGTTTAAATTTCCTCAAGATCCCGAGAAAAGGAAAATATGGCTTTATAAATTGCCGAAGAAATGGATAGATTCCTGGACATTCACCTGAATTGCGCAGTGTAAGTAGTTTCATATTTTATGCTTCCTTTTGTCTTTTTAAAAGTAAATGTGTGTTAAGATCTTGAAAAGAAGGTTTGAAAATTGGTTTTTTAAAGCTGAACTTTCAATAAATTAATTTTTTATAATAGTTAAATAGGTTTTTTCTTACAATGCAATTGTAGGGTTGCTATCGCATTTTGGCGTGGGTTTATCGATGACTTATCGCCAAGATAGCAAGCTTTGACTTTGAAATTTGTGTTTTTATGTAATTATTGTACTTTAAAGACTGTTTTGTATTCCAATTATAAAATATGCGTATTGATATAAAATTTTAACAATTATTTGTAGAAATATGTAAAAGCTGCATTTAAAAAAAAATAAAAACATGCTATTTTGATTGTCTCAAAAGCATTTATAAAATTAATAATTTTTTTTTATGATTAAGTATTTAGTGTACATACTAGAACGTTACAAGCAAATATATTTTTGATTGCCTATTTCTCATTTTAAGTTAGCATAGATTTATGCTGCCAGAGATTTTTAACATTTCTGCAGTTGCTATATTTTGTTTGTAGTAATATGAATTGCATGCATTATTTTGACTCATTGATTTTCGTATTTTATGTTATTTATATTATTGATATATTATCTTGTCAAGTATAGTTAAACTTAAGCTTTAAAATACTATGGCATTTATGTAACATTAAAAATCGCATACCTGATATAGCTTGAAATAATTTCTCAAAGTAACTGAATACTAGAAAGTCAATTCTCTATTAGGATAGATATAAGCTATCTATATTAAGATATTTTTACATGTGAAAGCTAAATTTGAAATCCATTTAGAAGATCAATAATTTACCTTACAAATTAACCCAAAATGCTGAATTGGACAATAGCTTTGTGTAGCTGATTCTGCACCGATAATGAATAAAAATATGATATAGTATGCTGAAAAAAATATTCCAAACTTTTCCTTTTAATTTACCACTATTCAACTCAGGTATGTTGTACCTTTGATAGTATTTTTATTGAAACTATTTCTGTTTACAAATTTAATGAATCTGCTTTCCCGAGTATCATTTTTTTGCAATTTTTACATAAAATTTAAAGTTCCGGAATTTAGCAGATTTTTAAATACAGTCTAATTTAAATTATATCAAATTTAGTATTTTATGGAAATTATAATTTTGAGACATGCTTCTTATTTAGCGGAGTATGTGCACATTTTTATATCAACTTTATGTTGAATTTAGAATAAAATACGTTTTTGGTTATAAGAAATTTGTAAATGAAGTTTTAGTATCATGAGACTTAGCCATCTATAGTATGCTTATACCTGCACAGTTTTAATGTTTGTTTTGTTTGCAAAGTGTGCTATACTTTTGAGTATTCTGCAGTAGTAAATTTGAATATGTTAAACTGTATCAAGCATGTTTAAGTTTGAAAATTCTGTTTTCTGTCAGACTATAGTTTTAAAAAATGTTCAAATGAGTCCAAAATACTTATTAACTGTAGTAGTAACATAAAATAATTGCTCAGCAAGTATATATTGATGAGCTGGAATTGATACGAGTGTATCGGCTGTTACAAAATATTTCAAGATCTGAGTAACTGGTTGCTAAATTATGAAAAGTGCTGGAAATTTAGGGCAAAATGAAAGTAAATGAAAAACATTTATAATTGTGCAAGTTTCTATTATTTTCTCCCTACATACTAATTCAACATTTAGTGATAGTTTTGTTCTCAATGTTTTCAAAAATTTGTTTGTAATATTTTAAATCCTCTTTATTAAAGGGATATTTTGAAAAGTCCCAGCATGAAGATAATTGGAGAAATTTAAAGCCGTGATGTGCAAAGTCATCCTGCATTACTCTAATCTAAACATGTGAAATACCTAAAGGATGGATCCATTTTAGATCATCAAGAAGTGAATGGTACAATTGACACGAGGTAAACTTTCCAAACTTTTCTTTGATTTAATACTTAATATAAATTCTGTGGATTTCACCATTGCTTTGAAATATAACTTTCCTTATACACACATAGGTATTTTAATAAGGGAAACATTATGACAGGGTTGAAAATTTAATTGTGTGGTATCTTCATTAGAATACTTTCATAGTGTAATTTTGCGTATGTTTTTAAGCTGAAGATAGATATCCTTCAAGAATTTTTTTCAAGTTGTGAACATTTTCTATATTGAAATTTCATGTTCTATATGAAAATTAATTTTGTACCAAACTGTATAATTTAAAATGTTTTTTCATCTCCCTTCTGCTTGTGGTGGATTCTATTACAATTTACCATTATCTACTGTTATATTTTTACTCAAGTTATAAATATTTTCAATTTTTATGACAAGTTTTTAATTCATACTGAATTGCATATTTTGAAAAATATATTTTTCTTGCTCCTGCTTTTGATGGACTCATGCATTTACCGAATTAGGATTTTCTTCAAATTGTGACCATTTTCTATATTGAAAGTTTAAGTTTTAAAACGAAAATTTATAATTTTGTGCCAAACTGTATATATAATTTGAAATTTTTCTTGTATCGCCCTTCTGCTTGTGGCAGATTCTGTTACATTTTACCATTATTTACTGTTATATTTATACTCAAGTTATAAATACTTTGCAATTTTATATGGCAAGTTTTGATTTCGTGCCAAATTGCATGCTTTGAACAATATGCGCTTCTCGCTCCTGCTTTTGATGGACTTATACAATTACCGAATTAAGATTTTCTTCAAATTGTGACCTTTTTCTATATTGAAAGTTCAAGTTTTATATGAAAATTTAAAATTTTGTGCCAAACTGTATATTTAATTTGAAATGTTTCTTCATCTGCCTTCTGCTTGTGACGGATTCTACTACATTTTATGATTATCTACTGTTATATTTATACTCGTTATAAATACTTTCCAGTTTTATATGAGACAAGTTTTGATTTCGTGCTGAATTGCATATTTTGAAAAATATGTTTTTCTCGCTCCTGCTTTTGATGGACTCATACAATTACCGAATTAAGATTTTCTTAAAATTGTGACCATTTTCTATATTGAAAGTTCAAGTTTAAAACAAATATTTATAATTTTGTGTCAAACTGTATATATAATTTGAAATTTTTCTTGTATTTCCCTTATACTTGTGGTGGATTCTGCTACATTTTACCATTATCTACTGTTATATGTATAATTACTATAAAGTCTGTTATATTATCTACTGTTATATGTATAATTGTTATATGTATAATTACTATTAAGTTATAAATACTTTGCAATTTTATATGACAAATTTTGATTTTGTGGTAAATTGCATACTTTGAACAATATGTGCTTCTCGCTCCTGCTTTTGATGGACTCATACAATTATTGAATTAGGATTTTCTTCAAGTTGTGACCATTTTCTATATTGAAAGCTGAACTTCTATATATGAAAATTAATTTTATGATCTCTATAATTTGAAAAGTATCTTAACTCCCTTCTGCTTGAGGCAGGTTCCATTACAATTTACCATTATTTACTTTTATATATTTACTCAAGTTATAAATATTTTCCAGTTTTTTTTATATGACAAGTTTTGATTTTGTGCTGAGTTGCATATTTTGAAAAATTTGTTCACCTTGCTACTGCTAATGGTGGATTCCTACAATTGCTGAATTAGAATTTTCTTCAAATTGTGACCATTTTGTGTATTGAAAGTTCAAGTTTTATACGAAAATTTAAAATTTTGTTCCAAATTGTATAATTTAAAAAATATCTCAATCTCCCTTCTTCTGGTGGTGGATTCTATTGCAATTTACCATTATCCACTGTTATATAAGTTATAAATAATACTTTCCAATTTTATATGACAAGTTTTAATTTCGTGCCAAATTGCATATTTTGAAAAATATGTTCCTTTCGCTCCTGCTTTTGACAAACTCTTACAATTACTGAATTAGGAGTTTCCTCAAGTCGAGACCATTTTCTACATTGAAAGTTCAAGTTTTATATGAAAATTTATAATTTTGTGTCAAACTGTATAATTTGAGAAGTATCTCTATTTAAATTTCAAATTTTTAATCTTGTGTCAAGCTGTATAATTTGAGAAATATCTTTATCACCATTACATTTTACAGATTTAGAATAGCAAAATTTGAGTTATTTTTCATCAGGATTCATTATGCTGAAAACTTTTAAAACATAGAGCTGAATTTAAACGTTAAAATGCATACAGTGCAAATATGCAATATTTATTACAAATAGGCTGGCACTTGATACACCATCATTCGCCTATACATCGGCCAACATTGTGAACCATTTTGCTGTCACAAATTACGCAAAATTTGTGACAGTTTTAGGACGGATTACTGTTTTAGGACGGATGCAACACTAAATATAAATTTAAAAGAACTTTAAAAATCACGATTTTTACATTGGGAAAAAAGATGGATGCAATATTTTATTTTCAAGTGGGGCACATGATTTCTTCATATAATATGGGTGTCATTATTATTTTAATTTTGATTTAAAAAACTACCAAACATATTTTGCTCAAATTTTTTTTATAAATTTTATGGGATAATTTGAATATTTTTAAAATTTTTCAAAGCAATTTGTGAATTTTAACTTTGCTTAAAAATGTTTAAAAAATTAGTTCCCAGAGGGTATAATGTATTTCACCTTTTCAACCCAGTTTCAATCCAAAACTAATTGGGTGATATTATTCATTTCCATTCCCATATGTCCCACAGACTGTCTGAACAACATACATTTTATTTTGATAAAGTCATTTTTATAGCAATTATCGTATGAATGGACAGACAGACAGAATGAATGAACAGAGGTATAAACACATTTCAACTATGTTGTAAAGTGTTATAAAGAATTTTTTTGTATCAAAATGCAGTTCTAGTTTTTAAAAGCCAAGCCAAGCCAAGACGCATGCTTCCGGAGTACCTACGTCTCAGACGCGTAACTCCACATCTCAAATAAAGCAATGTCCATTAGTTTGTGCGAAAAAATAGCAATATGGATCTGGCTGTTGCACTCTTCTCTGATGAGGGTGCTGAGATTCAATAGACATGGTGATTGTAGATGGTGAAAATTCTTGTCATGGAAGGCTGAACTCGTAAGTAGGTACTGGAAAGGAAAGGGGCGGAGCAGGGCTAGGACCAATCAAAAAGATCGGTGGAGTTTACTAAGAGTTTAAGTTAAAAGTAAAGTTTACAAGTAAACTAAGTTAATAATAAAAAGTTACTAATAAATACAATTTAGATAAACATTTTAGGTAAGATATATAATTTACAGATTTGCTTTTTACAGTTTACAGATTGTCAATTTCCAAATTCCGTCTCTCATGTTGTAAAGAAAAAAGGCCCTTTTCAGGGTACACAAAAAAAGTCTGCGTGATGGAGTGCAGACGCTAGCACAGAATAGTGCTCTAATTACAATTTCCAATTTTAGTATCTATATAATTTACATTTCTAAGTTACATTATAGATAACTAAAAAATTCTACTAGATGATTGAACGTGGACGAAGGTGCCGTTAACACGCAGCGCGAGTGGCAAATGCTAGCCATACTATTGGCCCGTGACAAGGCCGTGAAGGAAGAGTCGAAAAAACGCCAAGTCCTTGAATCGGAGTGGCGCCATCTATCTTCGATCCGTGAGGGTAGTTGAAAAACTAGGAAACACACGTTTGATGGACTAGGTATCGACACTTTTTCCATTTGGTCTCGTTATAGCCAAACAGAATGTGTCGAGGCCTGCGCTTCCTAAGATAGGAAAGCGTGATCGGGTCATAGACCTGATCGACGTCTCTCATACAGAGTCTACTGGAGTTTTTCTTGTAAAAATTTTGAGTGAAGAGCCCAATGCACTCTGAAATGCCAGAGATTTTAAGATCATGATGTATTACTTCGTTCTGGACGTATCTAGGAGCATTAACAATGCATCGCAAGATTTTATTTTGTAACACTTGCAATCTCCCTATATGGCTTTTTGCTGCCGCCCCCCATACTGGACAGGCATACAAAAAGCCAGTACGATGATTTGTTTGTAAATAATTAACTTGTTTTCAAGAGAAAGATGGGATTTCCTACCGAGGAGGGGCAGAAGTGCTCTGTAAGTTTTGTCGGCAGAATCTATTTTCTTTGTAATATGCTCTTTATAAGTCAAGTGGGCGTCCAGGGTGACGCCCAGGTATTTTGCAGAATGCGTAAAAGGGATAGGTTCATAAAAAATTTTAAGGACGAAGTTACGGCTGACTCCTCGGTAGTTTGGCTTAAAAATGACAACTGCACTTTTGGTCGCGTTAATTTTGATCCTCGGTTTTTAAAAGTGCTAGTGTATAGGGCTGAAAATTTCATATCAAAATATTATTAGTTTCCAAATATTATGACATTTTTGAAAGTGTGAAATATATATTGAAATTTCATTATTATTTTAATTGTATTTAATCATACCTTGTTCTTTTAGGTTACTCTTTTCCGATTCATTATGGGTCCCACACACATAGCTTGTTGAGATTATTTGAACCTCATCAATTAGAGATTCGTCATGACTCATAACAGATTATTTAAAAGATGTATTAAATGATCTATAAATGCATCTATGACTATTCAAAATACTAAGAAATCTGTATGAATGTTAAGATTTGCTGTCTCAAAAAAAAGGTAAATTGTCCATCTGTGTTATTTGTTTTCTCCAAAATTCAACAATTTGCTGAGAAGTAAATTGTGCTAATTTTTTCAATCGCATTTGTACATTTACCTTGTAAGATATTAACTTTTACTGTTTACCTTCTTTCACTTTTGAATATAAAACAGTGATTTGAAAGTGAAGTTTATATATTTTTTTCATAGTATACAAACTGTTCATGTAAACTTCGTGAAAACTGCTTAAATCATAATACGTTAAAAATGAACAATTATGATTGAATGTGTAAATTTTGCAGAAAATAGTAGAGGTTAAGACAAATTATATTATATAACCCAAAGAAATGAGGCCACACCACTGTTTTAGGTATTGAAGATAATATATGTATTTTTTTCATCTTTCAAGCTAAAACCAATTGCCATCCAACCACATGTCGAAACATAGTTGAATAAAATGTAATTCTAAAATTTTACCAACAGTAAGTTCAAATGTTGCTATTGTTTATTCATTTGCGAAGAATTAGGAATTGCACGAGTAATTTAGTTAAACTTATGAACATTAACTCAGAAATATATAAACATGTTGGTATAAAAATTTATAATGTTTTTAGAAAACCGATATTCTGAAGGAAAATAGACGACATTCATTAATGTTAACCCATACTTAATAAATTTTAAGTCCCGTTAATATTATATATTTTATTAACTGAATACAAATTGTTTTTTTAATCATAAGGGAGATAGCAAAATTAAACACACATCCATAACAGAAGGTCTTTATTTCACTTCCTTAAGACGTACAAAAGTTTAAAACAGGTCATAGCGCTTTCGAGCATAAGTATACTCTTCATCAGTGGCTCTTAAGGAAGTGAAATAAAGACCTTCTGTTATGGATGTGTGTTTAATTTTGCTATTTTAACATCAGACGTGATGCCAAATTATTTATTTATCATAAGGGAGATATTTTTATGAGAGTAATCTCTTCATGAGCATCCACGGAATGGGTAGTTTTATGTCAAAACATTGCCATTCATACTAAGAATGCATTTGTACTAATGTTATCTATAAGTATGAATGTAATTTTAATGTGAAACTATATCAGATATCATGGGCATACAAGGAAAGAACATTTATAGCAAAAATGCAATAAATGAATTATCTATTGTAATGAGTAAAAATTTTGTGTTCTGTCTACATGCAATAAAAACAAAGCGCTAGATATAAATACCTGCTTTACAATAAATAACATGAAACTAACAACTAGTGATGCGGTCATTTTAAAAAATGTCCTAGTTATACTGAAAAGCACAGTATAAAATAAACAAATTGCTAAAATGTGATATCAGTATTTTTAAATAAAATAAAGAAAATGCATGTCAAGCAAAATAAGATTATTTAGAAACGTTCAAACTCTAAAATCCATTTATCTCAAAATTATCTTTTTGGATTTAGTATTTTTTCTTGTGTACCCATGATATAAGGAATGACAAGTATCCTAGCAATTTTTCATTTTCATGAATATTCTACAATACAATATTTTAGAATTGAGAGACATTTTGTTGAATGTCTATAAAAAGTATGCAGTTGAAAATATATGTATTCTAGGAATTTATAGTTATTTAAATTCACAATGAAAAGAGGAAAAAATTTAATGGTTAATTCTTTACTACTGCTTATAAAATTACAAAAGTGGTGTATTATAATTACCACCTTTCAAGTTCAATGCAATTATTAGTTATTTTTTTAAATAATAAATAGCAACATGTGTTAACAGAATTTTATTTTGACTCATGGTTCTTTATTGTTATATGTAAGTTTCTATTTTAGAAACAATGTCCTCCATGAAAAATACTATCCTTTGACAGTATGGCCATATGATCTTAATAAATTAAAGATTCAATATCATCACAAGAAAAACATTTCTAGTGGGAGGGGGTTTGGTAACCAAATATTTTGCTTTCTATTTCTCCATATATTGTTTCTTCGAAATTTAATGGATTCGAGGGGGAGGGGGGGGGGGGCATGGCCTCTGAATTCCCCTCCTTGGCGACGCCACTGAATCTCTTCAAATGTATGTTTAAATTATCCAGTAAAAAGAAAGCATTGGTGTTTAAGTGTAATGTTGTGTTCTGTTAAAGTAAACAAAAATATTTAAAAAAATAATAGGGGAGATGGAATTTTATATCCTATCACTAGTTGGGTGTGCACTTTTGCATTACTACATCTGAGTTAGGGATGGATATAAGAAATGAAGTAAGGAACAATAGATCATTAATTAGAAAAATCTAGGCAATAAGCAAGTATTGTAAGAAAACATGCTTGATATTTGTTAAACTTTTACCATTTAAAGCAGAGAGTCAGCCATTTTCCCTTAGCTACGGTATTCGGTTTCAACCTCATCATTGTCGAAGGGCTTTTGGCGTCCATGTCAAAATGTACCCCCCCCCCCTCGTTTGTTTTTCAAAATCAGATATTTAGTTTTAATGATAAAGCAGGGTTTATCAACGAAAGTCCCCCACCACCATATCGTAAAAACAATTACGCAAAACACAGTTGGAATATAGCATTGAAAGTTTCCAGTTTTTATTAAATTTAGACAAATACCTCCCCCCCCCCTTCATCCCAAATAAATAAAGTGAAATAAATCATAATAATAATCTGGTAATGTCTGTTTAAAGTACACTATCAAGTATTATCGAAATAGGTATAAATATGTTAATAGTCAAAGACGTTTTTATATTGTTTAAAAATTTTTTTAGAATTGTTACTATTTTTAAACACATTAATTCTTGTGAAATTATTACAAAAATACTCAAAATAGAAACATATTGCATGCAAAATTTGATTAATAACACTTTTCATTCTAATCAAATTAAGAAGTATTATATTTTATATAAAATATTACATTTTAAATGCTCGTTTTAAAAGCATAAAATTTTTCGAGACCATCGGATAAAATCAGAGTTTGATAGTCTATAGCTTAAAAATAAGACGCATAGAAATGCGCCATTATAGCGATAAAGGGCAAGAGAAAGTAACCCCGCTTTTCGCCAAGCACAGCGGTCGCTCCCACAGGAGCTTCAATGGCCGCTCTTGTGCCAGCCTGTATATATAGGAGCCTTAGTTTTCATGAATGTTTGTTTTTTTGACGGATTTTTTCTCCAAAGGACTGTCTCTGGTATTCTTTAATTTATGTTTTTTGTTTGTCTTTGTTTTCTCTTCTAAAGTATTAACTCCTTTTTTCCCACTGGTACGTACTACTGCAACTTTTTGTTGTGTGAAAGCAGGTCTGAAAGTGGCTAATGGGATTGAAGTTTTTTGCTTTTGTGTAGTACTTGAAACAGCAGTGTTTACAGAAGGGACAGGTTTTGTTTCGTTAGTTTGTTGATTAGGGATTAATTGCATAAAGTTTAAGTCAGGTTCGGTTTGTGTGCCTACTGATGTAACTTCAGTTTGTATGCTAACAGATTTTGTTTGTCTTGTTTCTGAGAACAGTTGAGTATGATATGCCTATTTTTGGTGTTCTTGCTTCAATCAGTTTACGTGCTTCCGGGTAAGTAATATTATTGGATGTTTTTAAAGTTTGGATTTGTTTTTCAAAAAACCATTTTGGACATGAGCGGGCATAAGATGGATGTTCCGCCTCGCAATTAACACATTTTGGAGTAGATGTACATCCCTCAATATCATATCCGTGTTCTGCACAGCGTGCACACACCACTTTAGGAGCACGACAGGAAGTTTTTGGATGTCCAAATCTCTGACAGTGGAAGCATCTTAATGGGTTTGGCACATATGGCCGTACTTGGCATCTGAGGTAGGCTACTGTTGGGTTGCTTTAGTATTTAGGTAATTTGGAGATTTGAAAATTTACTTTTATTTCTTTTTCCCTGGCTCAATATTCTTAATTTGGTAATATTTAAATAATATTTATTGGCTTTTCATTTATTCTTTAATTAGAATATTTTTAATCATCTAAATTAATTTTCTTTATAATATTCTTAGTTAAAAATGTTCCATTCCTTAAATTAATATTACTTTTGATTTGCAAATTTTAGAAATTATTTATTTATTTGATTCCCCTTAAAATTCCCTTTAATTTGACGTCCCATTTTCCCATTTTGGTTAGAAATTCCGTTTGTTCTACAGTTTCAAGTTATTTCCATGTCTCACTGTAATTCAAAAATTTCAGTTGCGGCCATTTTCGGAATTTTGTTTCGCGGGCCCTTTACTGCGATTAAGCCGCCACCTAAGCGTTTTTCGCGCCTCTTTAGAATTCGGGATTTTTTTTAATTGGTTCGCGTTTTTACGGATCGTCTGCTCTCGGAATTATGAGTATTATTTTGGCAATTCTAATTTCGGTAAGCGAATTTTAATTGCTGCCGTTTATCTAAACTCGCCCTTTTGCCGCAAGTATAAATACGCGCGTAGAACTTTTCAGTTTCTGTTTTTTGTTGAAATCCTTCGTTGTGGTTAGCGCGAGAAGCGCGTTGTTTATTTTCGAATGGAACTTATGTTCCACGCGAGTTTTTAATGGAACGTTAAGTTCCTCGCGTTATTCTTTTTTTTCATTAGTTGTTTTAATTTAAATTATGCATTTTTCAAGCTTTTATCGCGGAATTCGCGACGTAACTCTCCAGAAAAGTACATGGTGAAAATTCCTTATGCGAGCTGCATGAACGTAGTTTCTGACGAGGACGGCCGTTCTAAAAAGATCCGAGTGTTCCAGAAGTAGCTGTTAGGTCTGATCTCCTGAGTACTGATGTTTTTCAAGAAAGTGCTGAATCCTCTCCTGACTAAAGTTTGTTGATCTCCTGATCCCAAGAAAACCAGTTTTTCCAAAATCTGTGCAGCTCCAATGATTGGAACTTCCCCCCCCCTGTCTGATGGCCCATCCGGGTGAATACACATGTTTTATTTAAACTCTTAATTTCTTTAATCCTGAATATGATTTCTCAATATTTTTGAAATGCATTTAACTAAAATTTATTCTGTAAAATTAAAATTCTAAACTTCATTCTGAGAGCAAATTTCTAAACCTTCATAATTTTTAAGAGCCTGGGTTAAAAATTCTAAAATTCTTTAAATTTAATATTTTTGTTAATGATTTTTGATGAAATTTAAATAGATTGTTTTGAGTTAAGTTTTTATGCTAATTCCTTAATTTTAACTAAGTTGATAAAATTCTAATGTTAATTCTTCCTGAGTTGCCTGCCTGTGAGCAGTGTTTTTGTATTTGTTAATTGGAAATAATTGAAGTTACAATTTAATAAACTAATTTTCTTTAAACTAAATATTATGTCTTCATTTATCTTTTTTAAACACAGCAGGTTTTATTCTATCTGTCAAACACAACAGTAGTTTTGGTGCCGTGTACCAGTCTAGAAATTGCTCTCATGTTTTATAATATTTATTAGTAGTATTAAACTTTCAATTGTATTGCAATTATGGATGATATTAGAGAAAGTAACTGTATGTATGTTTCTGTATTTGGGTCAGATGAAACTGGAGATGGCTCTAAAGATAAGCCTTTTGAAACTTTATTATATGCTATGTTCTTTGTTGGTAAAGAGCCATTTCCTTCATTTCTTACAAATTCAAATGATGGTAAAGATTGGGATTTAATTCCCAGAAGTCAGGTTGCTAGTACCAAGAAAACTTGGTTATCCTTATTGGAAAGAAATTTACCTTCTAAAATAAACATTGAGGCAACCTCTGATAATGTAAATTCTGTTGGTAACAAAAATATTGATTCAAATGTTAATAGTAAACAATATGACTCAAATGAACAGGGATTAAAAATAGATTCTTCTAAATGTAATGTAATGAGTAATTTTAAAACAGTCTCTTCAATAGGAGACTTTTTAGATTCAATCCCAGTATTTTCAGGAGAGGAATCTGGCCTCCCATTGGAGGATTACATAGATAGAATTAAAATGTTAGCTGACCATGCAAATTGGTCAGAGTCAGACAAGGTCTTAGTTTTAAAGTTAAAACTGTCAGGCATAGCTGCAAGATTTATTAGAGATAATCCTAAGTTAAAAGAAGAGAAATCTTTCTCTCAAATTCTTAAAGCTTTACGCGACAGATTTTCCTCAATAGAATGTTTACACAGTAACTTGAGAGCATTTCTGCAGAGTTATCAGAGACCAAATGAATCTGTGCGTCAGTTTGCTGCTAGAGTTGAGGCTTCCTCATACAAAACTGTTTCACCTGGCTTACTAAATGACAGAGTGGCAAACCAGCAAAGACTTGATGTCTTGTGCTCGGTTTTCATTGAAGGCTTGAAGCCTCATTTCAAACGGCTAATCCTACCTCAAAACCACAAGAGTTTTGACTCTGCAAAAAGGCATGCTGTGGCGGAGGAAGAGGTGTGGAGCAAGCAACATGGGGATGATCCCCAATATGTTATGAGTCTTGGAGAGTCTGAAAATAAGCAGCTCCATGATGAGCTTAAGAGAAATAAAATGGAGGTAGAGAACCTCACTAAAAGGCTTGCTGAGTTGCAAACTCAGATTAACACCAAACCACAGCTGCCTCAAACTAGAGTGACAAAGGATAGCCGAAGGTGTTTTTCATGTGGTCTATTAGGTCACATAAGTGTGGATTGTAGGAAATTTCCTCAATCACACAGGTTCAACAGAAATTCTGGGTCTCTGCCTACTCGAATGTATCAACAACCTTTTTCTTTTCCACAACCTACACAAAACTATCCATATGGTTTTCCACAACAAATGCAAGGATTTCAACAACCTACTCAATTTTTTTACCATCAGCCAAATCAAAACTTTCAGCCTGACATTAATGAAACTAAACCTAAAATGAGTTACAACACTTTTTATACACCTAGGAGTGATAAAAATGACAGTGAAAAACAGAATTTAAACTAAGTAAGGGTGAAGGGAGTTTTCACTCCAACTTACCTTCTGAAGCCCTTGGGGTGTTACCTGTGGTGCAAAATTCAAATTTGATTTCATTACAGAATTTGTCTCTACCAGTGATTTCTGGTATGATAAATAATGTTGATATTCCTATACTTATTGATTCTGGTGCTTCTATTAATGTGTTGTTTACAAATGTATTATATCATTTAAATATACCTGACAGTCAATTAACAAAGTGTAATATAAATTTAAAAGGCATCTCTAGTGATATTATAAAAATTTCCAGGAAATTAAATATTAATTTACATTTAAATAACAAAATATTTAATGTTGATTTTTATATTATGAACTGTGATTCTTGTAATTATTCAGCAATACTTGGTGTGAAATTTTTAAAGGTGTCAATAGATTTTACTAATAATGTTTTATACAATAATATTATAACTGTGCCTTTTGCAATTAAGGATGAATCTGTACCATTTTCATTATCTGATACAACTCAATTCTTTAATAATTATGAAATTAACAGAGAAAATACTTTGAATTCTGAAAAATATAGGGATAATTTGTGCTATGCACTTAGGAAATACACAATTCCTCCTCTATCGGAGGCTTTCATACAACTAAAATTAAAAGAGATTGTTAAATTTAATTCACCTACTGTGATGATTGAGCCTTTAAACAACAGTAAAATTCTGGTCGCTAGATCAGTAAATAATGTATCTAGATCTAATATATATAATGTAAAAGTATTGAATTTGTCAACTGATGAGTTGCACATAAATAAGCATTCAAATTTAGCAAAAATTGCTCCTATCACAGTAGTATCTTCTTTTTCAGTTAACAATATTACTGAGTCAAGTGCAGAGAGTGGTGATAATTTTGATGTTTGGGGAGGAAATTTTGATCTTTCACACTTAGACTATAATGAAAAAAGACAAATAGAGAGTTTAATTAATGATTATAAACATATTTTTGCTAATTCTATTCCAGATTTAAAAGGGTGTGATACAGTTTTTCATAACATTAACTTAAAAGATGATATTCCTGTTAAACAAAAACCTTATAGAGTTCCTTATCATGTAAGAGATGAATTAGATAGACAAATTAATGAGCTTCTTGAAAATGACATTATACAAGAAAGTGATTCACCATTCTCCGCACCTGTACTGTTTGTTAAAAAGGCAGATGGAACATTAAGATTAGTAACAGATTTTAGAAAATTAAATGATAAAACTATTGATGATATTTTTCCACTGCCAAATATCACTGAATTGATTGATAGTTTAAATGGTGCGAAATATTTTTCTACATTAGACTTAACATCAGGATTTTATCAAATGAAATTGCACCCAGACGACACACACAAATGTGGCTTTTCTACACCTTTTGGCCACTATGAATGGAAAAGAGTCCCTTTCGGTTTGAAAAATGCCCCCAGCTCCTTTCAACGACTTATGTCCATCGTCCTAGCTAAGCTTTCCCCTTTACAAATTTCTATTTACATAGATGATATTGTTATTGCATCTAGAACCTTTGAGGAACACTTAATGAAATTAAAGGTAGTATTTGATAGATTAGCTCAACATAAATTATGTTTAAAGCCAAGTAAATGCAATTTTTTTAAATCTTCAATAAATTATTTGGGTTTTCAAGTTTCTGAAGGTATTGTCCAGCCTGACCCCTCAAATTTAAAAACTGTTAAAAATTTTCAAATACCCACCTCTAAAAAACAAATTCGCCAATTTTTAGGATTAACTGGCTTCTACAGAAAATTTATTGAAAATTACTCCTTAAAAGCTCTTCCCTTAACTAATTTAACTAAGCAAAATATTAAATTCTCTTGGACCCCTGAAGCAGAAAATTCTTATCAAACCTTAAAATCCGAATTACTTAAAGAACCCATTTTACATCTCCCTGATTTTTCAAAACCGTTTTCGGTATGTACCGATGCATCAAATTTTGCTCTAGGAGCAGTTCTCTGTCAAGAAGGAAAGGATGGATTTTTGCACCCTATTGCTTATGCTAGTAAAAAACTAAAAGATGCAGAAATAAACTATAGCACAGTCGAGAAAGAGACTTTAGGAGTTGTCTGGGCAACATCCTATTTTAAGCAATACCTTTTGGGAAAACATTTTACTGTTTATTGTGATCAGGCCTCCCTTTCAAATGTTTTAAAATTAAAAGACCCCACTTCTAGGATAGCACGATGGATAATGTCCATGACCCAGTTTAATTACAAAATTATTCATAAACCTGGTCGCCTAAATTTAACAGCTGATTATCTATCTAGATGTGTAAATAATGTAAACGTAAACACTATAGACTTGGATGTTGATACAAACCTTCTTTTAAGAGTACGTAATTCTCAAAATTCTGACCCTAATTGTATAAGAATTGGCTCATGCTTAGATAAAAATATTGACCCATTCCCTAAAAATTTAATGTTTTTCTTAAAAGATGATGTATTATATTGTACTAATAGGAAACCTAAATTAAAATATCAAAGAAAAGAGCGTATTGTTGTTCCACAAAATTTGATCTCTGATATTCTAAATTATTGTCATGATTCGATCACTGCAGGACATGGTGGTTTTAGAAGGACTTTGAGGAAAATTCAGCAACACTTTTATTGGCCTAGGATGTATGTTCAAATTTTAAATTATGTTAAGAGTTGTCCTGATTGTTTACAGAAAAGAGGATTTAAACAAAAACAAAAAGCTCCTTTACAGAGGTTTCCAAATTCTACTTACCCTATGGAAAGAATAGCTATGGATTGTATTGGCCCCATGCCTCTAACTTACTCTGGCAATAAGTACATACTGGTAATTACAGACTATTTTACTCGTTGGCCAGAAGCTTATGCTATCCCCAATATTAAATCTGAAACTATTTTAAATTGTTTAGAAAACTTCTTTTCTCTTCATGGTGTGCCAAAACACATTATCACTGACAAAGGATCTAATTTCATTTCGAATGCTGCCATGAAGTTGTATGAAAAATTAGGTATTGAAAAACATACCACTACTAGCTATCACCCACAATCGGATGGAGTCTGCGAGCGTTTAAACAGTAAAATAATTAACACACTTAGTCATTTAGTGTCTGAAACACAAGAGGATTGGGATCGACATTTATCTTTTGCCTTGCTGGCCCACCGAACTTCAATCCATTCCTCGACTGGTGAGTCTCCAGCTAATCTTCTCTATGGTAGAGAATTAATTTTGCCACATCATCTTCTTTTTAATTTAAATGAACAAAATTTTACCACTGTTAGTGATTATAGTCAGGATTTGGCAATTCGTATGAAAAAATCTTTTGAAATAGTAAAGAAGAACTTACTTAAAGCAGCTAAAACACAAGAGACATACAGAAATAAGTCTGCTGTTATAAAAGATATAAAAGTTGGAGATTTAGTATATTTATACATTCCTGTTTTTCCAAGAGGACATTGTAAGAAACTCTCCAAACTTAATAAAGGTCCTTTTAAAGTTATACAAAAAACATCTAATGTAAACTTTAAAATTCAACATGTAAATGACACACGAAATATTCAGTTGGTGCACATTGACAGATTAACAAAAATTCCAGAAAGAGATTCTGTGTTCTTTTCTTGTGCACAATCTGATAATTCAGCAAGTAATACATCTCATGAGAATGATATAATTCCAACACAAAGATATAATTTACGACAAAGGAAAAACTAGAATGACATTTTTTTTTTAATTTTATTGTTGCGCAACATAATTTTTTTTAAGTGTATAATTTTTATATGTGTGTATTTGTTATTGATACATTGCAGAATGCTGCAAACTGGATTTAATTGATGTTGATTTAAGATAAAATTTGTTGCTATTGATATTGCAGATTACTGCAGGATTTAGAGAATGATTGAGAAAAGATTAATTTGGATTATATGAATTGATTATATTTATATTGATAGAGATATATAGTTACTTATTTATTGTTATTGAGAGTGCAGATTTATGCAAATATTTGATTAGGTGGTCCATGACGTAAGTTCTGATCACATATGTTGATATTTTTTGGTATATATTTGTTGTCGTTAAAAGTATTAGAGTTCTGCAAAGATAAAAGTGGCAGTGTATATTAGATAACTGCAGATGCAGATGATGTTATGTGTAGTTCTGAATGGACATGAATAGATACTTGTGTCTTTGAAATTTTAGTATATTATTGTTACTTATTGATAATAATTGTTATTGTGTCAATTGTCATTTGACACTTCTATTGAAATTTTATTTATTTTATACAACTTATGTACATTGTTTTATTTTTTTAGATCACTCTATTTACACATTTTTTTTTCTCTTTCCAGCTGGTATTTATATTTTGTAGTGGAAGTGAGAGTTGTTTCTCATTGGTTATTCAAGGTACCTTTTCAAAATTCAATGTTTCGATTCTTTGAAAACTATTTGGCTGGTCCAATGTTTTCTTAAAAATTTATTTTTATTTATAGCTAATGAGAATCAATGTCAAATCCTCTACCTTTACTTTTGTCTACACAAATTTAGTGATCTGATGTACAAAAATTTATTCACTGTTATATAATTATTGTTTTAGTTTATAGTTTGTTAACAAATTGCTTATTCCGAAATAGAGGTTGAATTCGGATAAAAATTGCTATACTTAAATTGGTAACTTCTGATAGATATTTTATTTTATTATCAAAAATTTTTCATTTTTCAAATGAAAAATTTTTGGGGGATAGGTGGAAGGAATGTGTTGGGTTGCTTTAGTATTTAGGTAATTTGGAGATTTGAAAATTTACTTTTATTTCTTTTTCCCTGGCTCAATATTCTTAATTTGGTAATATTTAAATAATATTTATTGGCTTTTCATTTATTCTTTAATTAGAATATTTTTAATCATCTAAATTAATTTTCTTTATAATATTCTTAGTTAAAAATGTTCCATTCCTTAAATTAATATTACTTTTGATTTGCAAATTTTAGAAATTATTTATTTATTTGATTCCCCTTAAAATTCCCTTTAATTTGACGTCCCATTTTCCCATTTTGGTTAGAAATTCCGTTTGTTCTACAGTTTCAAGTTATTTCCATGTCTCACTGTAATTCAAAAATTTCAGTTGCGGCCATTTTCGGAATTTTGTTTCGCGGGCCCTTTACTGCGATTAAGCCGCCACCTAAGCATTTTTCGCGCCTCTTTAGAATTCGGGATTTTTTTTAATTGGTTCGCGTTTTTACGGATCGTCTGCTCTCGGAATTATGAGTATTATTTTGGCAATTCTAATTTCGGTAAGCGAATTTTAATTGCTGCCGTTTATCTAAACTCGCCCTTTTGCCGCAAGTATAAATACGCGCGTAGAACTTTTCAGTTTCTGTTTTTTGTTGAAATCCTTCGTTGTGGTTAGCGCGAGAAGCGCGTTGTTTATTTTCGAATGGAACTTATGTTCCACGCGAGTTTTTAATGGAACGTTAAGTTCCTCGCGTTATTCTTTTTTTTCATTAGTTGTTTTAATTTAAATTATGCATTTTTCAAGCTTTTATCGCGGAATTCGCGACGTAACTCTCCAGAAAAGTACGTGGTGAAAATTCCTTATGCGAGCTGCATGAACGTAGTTTCTGACGAGGACGGCCGTTCTAAAAAGATCCGAGTGTTCCAGAAGTAGCTGTTAGGTCTGATCTCCTGAGTACTGATGTTTTTCAAGAAAGTGCTGAATCCTCTCCTGACTAAAGTTTGTTGATCTCCTGATCCCAAGAAAACCAGTTTTTCCAAAATCTGTGCAGCTCCAATGATTGGAACTTCCCCCCCCCCTGTCTGATGGCCCATCCGGGTGAATACACATGTTTTATTTAAACTCTTAATTTCTTTAATCCTGAATATGATTTCTCAATATTTTTGAAATGCATTTAACTAAAATTTATTCTGTAAAATTAAAATTCTAAACTTCATTCTGAGAGCAAATTTCTAAACCTTCATAATTTTTAAGAGCCTGGGTTAAAAATTCTAAAATTCTTTAAATTTAATATTTTTGTTAATGATTTTTGATGAAATTTAAATAGATTGTTTTGAGTTAAGTTTTTATGCTAATTCCTTAATTTTAACTAAGTTGATAAAATTCTAATGTTAATTCTTCCTGAGTTGCCTGCCTGTGAGCAGTGTTTTTGTATTTGTTAATTGGAAATAATTGAAGTTACAATTTAATAAACTAATTTTCTTTAAACTAAATATTATGTCTTCATTTATCTTTTTTAAACACAGCAGGTTTTATTCTATCTGTCAAACACAACACTACTTTTAAATGTGTAGGTAAGACTGGAGTATCAAAAGTCAGTATAAGATGTTTTGTTGGAAACATTGTTCCATCTCTTCTTACAGAGATTCGTCATACAGAGCTAACTTTTTGGTCTTTTAGATTGTCAAGGATTTCAGTTTCAGGTATATGTGTTGGGTTATACTTTTAGATATTTAACAATTTTAGGAGTTTTGCTTTTTGTTTAAATGTGTTCAGGGGTCTTATTTACATAGCCATTCTCTTTTAGTTATCCATTTTCCAATTGTTTAGGTTTTGATATTCTTCTGTTCCAAATAAGTTCTATTCCATAGGTTTTGTGTTAAAAACGGCGAAAGTTCGTTCTTTTTAGGTTTTAGCAATTTAAATTTATTTAAATTGGCTAATTTGTGATTCCATTTATTGCCCTTTTTATTCCCTTTAATTTGATTCCAAATTTATTGCTCTCTGTTAAAAATTGATTAATTCATCGCAATTTTACAGTTTTATTCTATTTACAGCTTTTTAAATATTTCAGAATCGTCCATATTTAAATTATTGCCGAATTCGTATTTTCCAAATCGTTTCACTTCATTTCTTTTTAATTTTCGTCTGCTCTAAAATTCCATTTCTCTTCTTTAAAGTTTCGAGTTTTTAATTGGTTGATCGTAATATTAAAATCGTCTGTCATTAATTATTTTATCGTTCATCGATAATTTTGTTTACAATCTGTGGCAGCGATGTTTCGCAGTATATAAGAAAAATCGCGCGTTTTTTCGCTCTCTTTGCTCTTTTCTCTTTTGCTCTTTTGATTGGAACTAAAATGTAGTCTTATAGAGTTGTTGTTTTCAGCACCTCGGCGCGAGCCGAGCGAAATGCGCTCTGAGGAACGAACGTCTTATTTCCCGGCCTGCCTGTAAATGTGTGTGGAATCCTGATAGCAGAGTGTTTTTTTTTACTTGAAATGACGTTGCGAGTGAAGTGATTGATGTCTACTGAAGTATCGTCGGCGCCTTTGGAATAGTTGTTTACTTCCGGAGGTCAGATTTGTTCTTTCATAGTGAACTGAGTAGTTTAAATTTTCCGAGTATTAGGACCGGACCTCCAATTTGTTTACTTCACGGTTTTGATGATGGAGCTGTCTGTTTTTTTGTTCCGAGCGATGTCCACTGGCGCTCTGCTACTCTCGGCTGAGAATTTTATGATGTGAAGGAGCTGCCCGTTTTTGTGCAGATCAGGCCTTGGGAGTGTTCTTTTCGCGGAGTTTTGGAACACCATATTCCACTTGAATGGTTGG
Source organism: Amaurobius ferox (assembly GCA_951213105.1). Taxonomy (NCBI): domain Eukaryota; kingdom Metazoa; phylum Arthropoda; class Arachnida; order Araneae; family Amaurobiidae; genus Amaurobius; species Amaurobius ferox. Next base: position 6,094,625 of record OX578150.1, on the reverse strand, counting down.
ACTCACTTGATGTACCGATACCCTACGGGAGGTACTTCTCCGTTTGGCCTCTTCTGGAGCAGGAAGGGACTGCACCCAAGCTGATGATGACTGACATCAATTTCGTCCTCGGGACTTTATTACTGCCGTTCAGCGTTTTCCCGTTTATGGGTGATATCTTTTCAGTAATTTTATTCTTTTGCAAAATTTAAAGTTAAGTTAAATTAGCATGACTAAGACCCCTTTCACTTATATATTTTAAGTTGCGAATCCTGTGGTTATCTTCTTTAACTTTTGTTCTAAATTCCCTTTTGGCTAACTTATGTTCTTTTATCACAAATTTTAGTTTAGATAAATAATTGAATAAGTTTAATATTGTTAACTTTAAAATTTAATATTCTAACGTTTTTTTTTTACCACTATACGACCGGCCATTCCTTTTATTTATTTATTTAAGTTGTTTATTTGATTTGTTTAGTTAATGAGATGTTGTAAAATGTTTTGAAAATTATTTTAAAAGTGAAGTTTAAATTTTAATAAACGTTAGATTTTGAAAACCTAAAAATCTGTGTTCTTTCTTTTACTTTTAATGTTTTTATTTTTTTAGGTAAAGTGCCATTTTTAATTACATGTAGAGTACATATTTGTACACGTAGGGAAACTGGTCAATAGGTCCACTTTCTGTTTATTTAAGACTTTCAGTTATATTTTTAGAATGTTTTCAGGTTAGATGAACTTTACAAATTTCAGTGTATTTTAGAAGCACTGTCAGATTTATTTTCAGATGACATTTAGGTTTCAAGAACCTTGAGTAAGAGCTTTGAGAACTTAGAATGATTCAGAATGTTCTTTGTTTTTAGTATATCATAAATGCAGTTTTTCTACCGAACATATGTATAAGGTCTGGTTCTGAAATAACCCCACGAGAGAAGTTCAATGTACTATGGGCAGTCACGGACACGGGAATATTTGCGAGGGTTTTCATTAAAAGTATATTTTTTGCTTGTGTGGTAGAGAAAACTTTAACTAACAAGTCACCAGATCTGAGTTTCTTTATAGTTTCCACTTCCCCAACAGTACCGAGTATTCCTTTTTAAATCAAAAAGGGTGAAACATTATTGAATGATCCATCTATTCTTTTCATAATGAAAAATTTTGCTTCAGTTGTAGTCATTTTATGATTATCTAGTTCATTAATTCTTTGTAAAATACCTGTATTTACGTTCATACCACCATCATTAGTTTTATGTCCCAAGGATACGGAAACGCTAGATGTATCCACTCTATCCGCCCAATTAAGAGACCCTGACTTCGAAGGCAAGGAAGCATTAGAATTTTCACTTGAAAAGCATGAAGAATCCAAGGCCAAAAGCATTCTCGAATTCTCCATGCTTGTAACCACTAATAGAAAAACCACGGATTCCTTCCAGTTCAATCGGAGCCCCCGCCAGGCTCCATTTCCCCACACTTTTCTAACGTGCCAAGTGTAACCGCCGGAGTCATTCGCAAAGCCAGATGATGGAGAGCAGGCCATAACCTGCACCTGGTGCACAGGGCCCATGGACCAGCAAGGATCCATGGGGGATTTCTCGATATGAAACACTCTCCACCATCCAACCAACGCAACCAAGGGACTCACCTCTGGAACCGTTTACTGCAAACATTTCTCAAAAGCAAATCTACTGATGCACGCAGCTCTACCCCTTTCGCATCACACCCACATGAACCCATTCCCGAGCCCAAACGGTGTACCTTACGGCAGAGGCCGATGAGTGGTACTAGGGCCCATACAGCAGATGTGATGCTTACTAAGGGCTCGGCATTGATGACACCAGCAGCTGAGAGGGACTAGAAACACAAACACAAAAGGATAACAAAAGAAAAAAGAAGGGGAAAGGAGGAGAGACAAAAAAAAGGAGAAGAAAAAAGAAAGAGAAAGAAAAAAGGAAAGAAAAAGAATTGCTAAGGTACCTCGGGATTGTAACACCCGTATTCACTAAAGAAGTGACCCCTGAGTGGATATATCTATTAGAAAAGCAGTTTTGTCAGCCAATCCGAATTCATTTCAGTCTGCTAAAGAGATTGCAATTTTGGAAGAGGAATTGCAAAATGAAGATTCTGAAGAAATGATGGAAGGAGTTAACATCCTAAGATCTGAGTATAATCCCAAAGAAGAATTGGAAACATTGAAAAATGAACTAGAAAATAAGAAAAGAGAATACGGAGCATTAAGAAATAAATTTAAGGAAAATACTGTAAAGAGAAAAGAAAGACTGACTGTGATAAAAGAAGATCTAGACAGAAGTAACTCCAGTTTTGATTGGTTGGTTGGTTGATTTGACACCAGCAGCTGAGCCAGACATATGGTATGCCAGACATATGCTGCGCCAGACATATGGTACCGAGATACATAAAATAGGATTGGTAACACGTGTATAATTTAAAATAGTGATAATGTGTGAAAATACTATGGAACATGTGCAAATCCAGTTTTGAAGAATATATAAATACGCCCTCTACAAACAATTACAACAGAGCGGATTATACAGAGGATGACTGGGAAGATATTCCAATGAAAAAGAAGTCCAAACCATCAACACCTTTCAAAACTTCTATGCCATCTAGAAAAGTTGACAACATAAACCGATTTAGTCAAAGAAGAGGAACTCCAACTGCCTCAAGAAGAAATGAATGGACAAATAGAAATCCATATCAAAATTACTATCCAAGAAATAATTTTCAATTGAATAGAAGACCTTTTGGAAGCGTATACAGAGGAAACCAGAAATATCCAAGAAGAAATTATTCTTTTCATAATTTTTATGACAATTACAAAACTTCAAATTTTAATAGAAATAATTGGAAAATTTAAGAAATTTTAATGAAAGTTTTGAAAAATTAAACTTTGATTTCTCTTGATAAATGTTTTCTTAAACTTTGTTTTCGCTGAGAGAGATGAAAATTTTTGGCTTGAAGTTGTTGTTGATATATTGATTTCTTGAAACTCCCATTACATTGTTGTTGTTTTTTACCAGTAGTTTTCTTACACACATAAATTTAGTGAGTCATCATTCTTCATAATGCTGCAAACCGTTTTTTTAGAAGACGGGCTGCTGACACAAACATGAAGATAAGATCCTCTGTACTCTGATGAAGATGCAGCTGGGCAAATAATTGTCCGATTCAAGTAGCGGGATTGGAGACCTTACTGACGGCTGTCTCTGAGCGCACCAGATGCAGTTGGAAGGCCAGACCAGGTGGGAAAATGAAGAGGATTGGATGAATATGATGATGTGGACAGGTTGGTTGGTTGGTTGATTAAGGATTTTTGGCACAAGATCCAAAGGGGATAAGCTGCGCCAGACATATGGTATTAAATACAGATAAATGTAAAGAATAAAAACAAGTGTATAATCTAAAAGAGTGTATGACTAAAACAAGACAATGCAAGAAGGATAATGATGGAAACAAGATGAAAAATGTCTAAAAGGTGATAGGAAGTGAATTTAAATATGATGGTAAAAACCGATGTCTAATAAGAAAGGAAAAATCCCTGAATGAGGATTTTCTCCAATCAATTCCGTCAAAGTTAAAGTATACGTTTTAAAATGTTTAAAACGAAACTGTTTATATTCAGGACAAGTAATTAGAATATGTTTTACACTCGCTGCGGTTTGACAAACAATACAAAGGGGTTCAATTTCTCCTAAAAGTAAATGCCTGTGAGTAAAACGAGTGTGACCAATACGCAAACGAGTTAAAATTACATCCAGTTTCCTACATTGGAAACTAGTCCATTTTTGTACTAAGGGCTTTATCTCGTGCAACTTATTATCAGATTGCTGATTCCAGGACGACTGCCATTTGTCATGAATATTTTTGAGAACAAATTGTTTGATGTCAGTTAAAGGGATAGTCAGATTCAAAGTTTGAGTACCTGATTTAGCAGCAATGTCTGCTAGCTCATTTCCTTTGATGCCAACATGTCCTGGGACCCAACAAAATTTAGTATGGTATCCTTGCCCCTTCAGACGATGCTCATACTTAAGGATATCAGAGGCAATGTGGTAATTCATAGCTCTCTTCGATGATAAAATCTGTAATGAACTCAATGAGTCAGTATATATAATGTGTTTTTTGGACTTTTGATAAGAGATGAAGATTAGGGACTGGTAAATAGCCATAATCTCAGCTGTAAAAATAGAGCAAGATGCATGTAGTTTATAAGACTTTATAGTATTGTTGCAAACATAAGCTAAACCAACGTAATCTCCTGCTTTGGAACCATCTGTAAAAACAGGAATAAACTCTTTATACAGATTCCTATGTTCTCCAAACAATTGCACATAAATAGCCGGGTTGGTGTTAGTCTTTGTAAAATTGTAAAAAGGGTTGAGAAAGGAGAAATTATTAACATACCATGGAGGGGTTTCAAAAAACTTTGTTTTACGAACATAAAGTTCTACTAAAGGGGTAGTTTCTACTATATTGCGTATCCGCTTGCCAAAAATAGGAATGCATGAAGGTCTGTGGTCATACAGTCGATCATAATGATCATCAAGGAATGCACGTTGTAACGGATGGTTATGTACGGACATGATACGAAAATAATAATTCAGTGCCAGCTGTTCACGCCTTAATTCTAAACATGGCTCATTAGAGACAGCATATATGCTTTGAACTGGAGATGTCCTAAAGGCTCCTGAGCATATACGTAATGCCTTATGGTGAATTGGATCAAGCTTTTTTAGCACTGATGTTCGTGCTGATCCATACACAGAACAACCATAATCTAGTTTTGACCGAATAACAGCTCTGTAGATGCGAAGCATGGAAGTAAGATCTGCACCCCATTTAGTATTTGAGAGGACTTTTAAGATGTTAAGAGCTTTCTCACATTTATTTCGCAGTTTCTGGATGTGGGGCAAAAAAGTAAGCTTTTTATCGAACCAAACCCCTAGAAATTTTATTTCCTCTACTACAGCAATCTTTACACCTCCCATAAAGATTTCTGGGGGTGAGTGGATATCACGTTTTCTGGTGAAATGAACACAACAAGTCTTTTGAGTGGAAAACCCGTACCCATTCACATTTGCCCATCGTAAGATGTTATTTACGGCGGCTTGACATTGTCTTTCCACAGTACGCATATCGTGAGCTTGGTAGGCAACTTGCAGATCATCCACATACAGACTTTTATGGACAGACACTGGCAAACTGTTTAAAAGACTATTTATTTTTATATTAAAGAGTGTCACACTCAAAACACTTCCTTGTGGCACACCCTCCTCTTGTACGTGTGTGCGTGAGAGTGTTGAACCAATGCGCACTTGGAATGTCCTGTGTGATAAAAAGTTTTGAATAAAAATAGGAAGATTACCTTTTAGATTAAAATCATAAATGTCCTTAATAATACCGTAGCGCCATGTACGATCATAGGCTTTGTCAATATCAAAAAAAATTGAGACTAAATGATTTCTCCTAAGAAAGGCAGTCCTAATTTGTGATTCTAATGAGGTAAGATTATCAATGGTAGATCTACCTCGACGAAAGCCACTTTGGTGGGGTGAGAATAACTTGTTACTCTCTAAAAAGTGTACAAGCCTGGCATTAACCATTTTTTCTAGAAGTTTACATACACAGCTTGTGAGAGCTATAGGCCGATAACTTAAAGGGCTTTGAGGGTCCTTACCTGGTTTTAAAATGGGAATTGTGATGGCTCTTTGCCATAACCTAGGGAATTTATGTTCATGCCAAATTCTGTTAAACAGGTATAAGAGGTTCAATAAGGAGTAATGGGAGAGGTGTTTAAGCATGAGATAGCTAATTTTATCAGGTCCACTGCAAGTTCTGTGTGTTTGGGACAAAACAGTCACCAACTCTGACATTGTAAAGTGCATGTTATAAGGTAAGTTTCTAGCTTCTGGGAAAACAATAGGTTTATTTTCAGACTGAAGTTTGTGTTTTAAAAACGGTTCAGAGTAATTTGATGCATTTGAAATATTTGCAAATTCTTTGGCAATTTCATTTGCAATGTCATATGGTGAACTTATAGTTGTGCTATTATGATTTAGAATGGGTATGGAGTGATTACTATAATTCCCTGTACACTTTTTGACTTTCTCCCATAGAATTTTACTAGAAGTGGAAGATGTTATTTCACTAACATATTTTTCCCATGACTCTTTCTGCCTTCTTCTGCGTATCCTGCGAGCAAAAGCTTTTGCATGTTTAAATGCAGTTAGGTTTTCAGTGGTAGGAGACTTCCTGAAAATTGACCAAGCTTTCTTTTGCTTTTTATAAGCCTCACGACATTCCTCATTCCACCAAGGGAAGCGATGCTTAGATATATTACCTGTACGTTTTGGAATTGCAGCATCAGCAGCCTCTATAAGAACACCTGTCACATTTTCTACAGCTGTATCAATGTCAGTGCTTTGAACAGCTTCATCAGTGATTAGGGCTAGGGAAGTAAACTTCGCCCAATCAGCTTTTGAAAATATGTATTGAGATTGTTTTATAGTCGATCTGAATTGACTGTTAGAGAGAATGATAGGGTAGTGGTCACTATTGTGAAGATCTTTATCAACTGTAAAGTTCCAGTAAGGAAAGAGAGAGGGTGAACAGATGGCAAGGTCAATACTGTGAAAAGTCTTACTAGGTTGGTGAAAATAGGTGAATTCATTATTGTTAAAAATGCATAAGCTGTGATCACTGACACATTGCTCAATTTGTTGTCCTCTGCAATTTGTGTCTAGACTTCCCCAAAGGGGATTGTGGCCATTAAAGTCACCGAGTATCACAAATGGTGCAGGAAGTTGGCGAATCAAATTATCAAGTTCTCTAGAACTTATGTGATCATTTGGTGGTAAGTAAATACAGCATACTGTAATCAATCTATTTACATGGATCCGAACAGCAACAGTTTGTAGATTTGTGGCGAGTTGTAATACGGAAGAAGGGTAGTCTTGTGAGACTAACAAAGCAACTCCCCCAGATACTCTACTGTTCATATTAAAATCTTTACGGATACAATTAAAATTTTTAATATTAAAATTACTGCTAGATTTTAGCATAGTCTCTTGAAGGCAAATACAAATAGGATGGAAAGTATTAATTAAATTCTTGATCTCCACCGACTTGTTCTGCAACCCTCGGCAATTCCAAGATAGTAAAAAAGCCATATTCAGGTTTTTTTCTTGGACCGATGGGAGGTGGTCTCTTTTTTCCCAGTAGACGAAGAGGAAGAGGATGACACATCTGTTATCATCCCTTCATCCTCGGAAGCACACAGTTGTACTTCGTCATCATTTTGGCTATGATTTTCTTGTATGTTTGTTTTTTTGAATGATATTTTTTCCAAAGGACTGTCTTTGGTATTCTTTAATTTATGTTTTTTGTTTGACTTTGTTTTCTCTTCTAAAGTATTGACTCCTTTTTTCCCACTGGTACTTACTACTGCAGTTTTTTGTTGTGTGAAAGCAGGTCTGAAATTGGCTAATGGGATTGAAGTTTTTTGCTTTTGTTTAGTACTTGAAACAGCAGTGTTTACAGAAGGGATAGGTTTTGTTTCGTTAGTTTGTTGGTTATGGATTATTTGCATAAAGTTTAAGTCAGGTTCGGTTTGTGTGCCTACTGATGAAAATTCAGTTTGTATGCTAGCAGATTTTGTTTGTCTGTTTCTGACAACAGATGAATATGATATTCCTATTTTTGGTGTTCTTGCTTCAATCAGTTTACGTGCTTCCGGGTAAGTAATATTACTGGATGTTTTTAAAGTTTGGATTTCTTTCTCAAAAACCCATTTTGGACATGAGCGGGCATAAGATGGATGATCAGCCTCGCAATTGACACATTTTGGAGTAGATGTACATCCCTCACTGTCATGTCCGTGTTCTGCACAGCGTGCACACACCACTTTAGGAGCACGACAGGAAGTTTTTGGATGTCCAAATCTCTGACAGTTGAAGCATCTTAATGGGTTTGGCACATATGGACGTACTTGGCATCTGAGGTAAGCTACTTTTAAATGTTTAGGTAAGACTGGAGTGTCAAAAGTCAGTATAATATGTTTTGTTGGAAACATTGTTCCATCTCGTCTAACAGTGATTCGTCGCACAGAGCTAACTTTTTGGTCTTTAAGATTGTCAAGGATTTCAGTTTCAGGTACATATATAAGGTCTGGTTCGGATATAACCCCACGAGAGAAGTTCAATGTACTATGAGCAGTCACGGACACAGGAATATTTGCGAGGATTTTCATTAAAAGTATATTTTTAGCTTGAGCGGTAGAGAAAACTTTAACTAACAAGTCACCAGATCTGAGCTTTTTTATTGTTTCGACTTCCCCAACAGTACCGAGTATTCCTTTTTGAATCAAAAAGGGTGAAATGTTAATAAATGATCCATCTATTCTTTTCATAATGAAAAACTTTGCTTCAGTTGTAGTCATTTTATGATTATCCAGTTCATTAATTTTTTGTAAAGTATCTGTATTTACGTTCATAATCCTATCATTAGTTTTATGTCCCAAGGATACGGAAACGCTAGAGGCATCTACTCTATCCGCCCAATTAAGATCTCCTGCCTTGGAAGGCAAGGAAGCAAGAGAATTTTCACTTGAAAAGCATGAAGAACCCGAGGCCAAAAGCATTCTCGAATTCTCCATGCTTGTAACCACTAATAAAAAACCACAGTTTACTTCCAGATCGATCGGAGCCCCCGCCAGACTCCGTCTCCCCACACTTTTCTAACGTGCCAAGTGTAACCGCCGGAGTCATTCGCAAAGCCAGATGATGGAGAGCGGGCCATAACGTGCACCTGGTGCACAGGGCCCATGGACCAGCAAGGATCCAAGGGGGATTTCTCGATATGAAACACTCTCCACCATCCAACCAACGCAACCAAGGGACTCACCTCTGGAACCGTTTACTGCAAACGTTTCTCGAAAGCAAAACTACTGATGCACGCAGCTCTACCCCTTTCGCATCACACCCACATGAACCCATTCCCGAGCCCAAACGGTGTACCTTACGGCAGAGGCCGAAGAGTGGTACTAGGGCCCATAGAGCAGATGTGATGTTTACTAAGGGCTCGGCATTGATGACACCAGCAGCTGAGAGGGACTAGAAACACAAAACACAAAAGGAGAACAAAAGAAAAAAGAAGGTGAAAGGAGAATAGACATATAAAAAGAGGAGGGAAATGAAAGAGAGAGACAGAAAAAAGGAAAGAAAAGGATTACTAAGGTACCTCGGGATTGCAACACCCGTACTCACTAAAGAAGTGAACCCCTGAGGGGTGATGTGGACAGGTAAAACTATCCAACTTTGAAAAATTTGAAAAAAGTGAAGAATTGCGAGGCGCAGTTTGGCACCCTGTTTCGTCTGCTTGGATCCTGCGCGCGAGTATATATATTTTTTTTCTATTTTTACACTCCCTTTTTTGTTCTTGGCAACGCGACTAGTCCCCGCCAAGTTTGCTCTCTGATGTTGTCCCTGTACACTTTACATAACTGACGTGGATTTCAAGAAATTTTTCTCCTTCTCTCTCTCAGCAGATTTAAATGAAATTTCTGTGACACATAAGGTGATCACATGGTTGAATTGTTTTCAGTTTTGGAGAAATTAAGATAAAATTGACATATAAATAATTTGAATGATTTAAAATAAATTAAATGATTTTGAAATTCAGAATAAGGAAATTTCTGAAATGTTAATATGTTAAAGATAAGATTTAAGTTTGAGATTTGAAAAATTGAGAACTTTGAATTTATTTTCGAAAATTTAGGAATTTTGAATGAGTAAAGAACCTCATTCCTTAATTATGACAAATTAATTTCAAAATAAAATTTTAAGATACATTTAATCATCTGTAATGAAAATTAATATTGCTCTTCGGGTCACTCAGTATAAGTTTACATAAATGTACTTTAATTTCATAATGTTATCAATTTAAATTTTTTCACATCATATGTATTCTCAATTATGAGAATTGAGAATTTTGGTTGTCAGGCAAAAGTGCCTTGACAAATTTTTCTGAATTTTAGTGTGATTTTATTAGTGCATTTTATATATGTGTATTTCTTTGTACAGGTTCCTTTAAAATGTGGTGACATCTATGTCATCTCTTTTTGGTTCTTTTAGGCATTTTCCTGTGGTGATGAGTATCTTGGCCAGGCATTCGGATCTGCAGTGCGTTGTTTGGCTGGTTGTGTGAACGTACGCACACTTCCTGCTTCTAAATTTTCTTAAAATGTTTTGCACTTAAAGGTTCCTAATATTCCTTGTAATTTTTTTTTGTATTTCTGTTGTGTGTTAAGTAAGAGCAAAAAATTTTCTCACTTCTTTTGAAAATTTTTTGGGCCCCCAGGAGAGGGGACTGTCATGTCGCCAGTCTGTGCGCCATGAACTTTGTGTTTTGGAGAGAAAAGCTCTCTCTTTCTTCGTGCCTGTACCGGAGCTGTGTTAAGCCTTGTTTGAATTGACTTAACGTTAAATTTCCGTTTCTGTTTGAGGCGAAGCTGTGTTCGAGATGCAGCCGTCTCCATTTGGCTTGGAGAAACTTTCAGAAGTTGCTCCTCTCTCCGCCTATGAGAAGCGGCGTTGAGGAGAAGCTCTGTGTGTGCTTTTTGATTTTCGTTCTTCTTGGACGAAGATTGCAGAAAGGAAGGATGAGTTCAAAATTTGTCTTAAAAAGTTAAGACAAAGGCTTTAGCCGAAATGGCTTATTTTCAATGGTGGGAATATTGGTTTCCATAAGGAACTATTCCAGGAAGATGTATCAAGACCGGCTGATTTTTATTTCCTAAATTCTAATTCCTTTTATTTTATTTTAGGAGGAATTCCTTTTCCATGCCTAGTGACACTTACCGCTTTTGTGACCCCTGTGCCATGATGTTCTTGAAAGCCAGAATCAAACTCTTCTGATTTCGATCTTTTGATTCGAGCCCTTAGGAAGATCCCCCTTTTCCTTGATGAACAGTGATTGTTTTATACAGAACTTTTGTCGTGATTCTAAATTTTGGATCGAAAGGTAAAATTTGATGACACATTTTAATTCTCTGAAGATTATACCAGAGAAGGATTTTTTTAGATATCTTGCTCACAGGCATGGAATGGAAATTATTAAATTTGTATTATTATTGAATATTCTCTAAAATTTATTATTTACATCATTCTATAAGAATTAGAGAAATGTGTGATAAAAATGAAATTTTGATTTGATAATATTGTTGCATTAATGACCTAAAATAAGAACGTAACTTTAATAAATAATTTTTGTTGATTTAAATTTGTGAATTTATTTCATGTATTCCACCTTGCTACCATCTGGAATCCAATTCTTCCAGAGAAGGAAACGGTTATTGCACACATCTGGTATTGAAAAGCAATGTACATACAAAACCACTATATTTTTGCAGATAGAGCTACCTTCATTTCCTGTGCCGATCTGATTTTTAGTATTGTCAATTGGAGCCGAGTCATCCTTTTTCTTGCTTGGCAGTTTTTGAAGCTATTGTCGCTTTGACTGTTTGGCACCATGACAATACTTACTCTACTACTGCGAGTAAATTACTACTAAATTTTTTAAATCTAATAAATGATAGTTAGTCAGTCTAGCAGTAATTACCTTATTCTAAATAATAGTAAAGAATTAAAGAATAAATTAACATCACTTTAAAAACTAATAGGATTTCAAACTTATAAGTTACATACAAATATACATATTTTGGTATCAATGTAGCAGGCATATGTCCTGCTGCCAGGACATAGCATGTTAAGGACACAATATGTTAAGATGTTTCAGCAGAAGGAACCAATGGTTTATGAAATACATGTTCAATTGTTTACTATGTTCAAACAGATATTGTCTTTTTTCATAAAGCACGAGTTGATATGCTGCAAAAACCTTAAAGATGTTCGTAAAGTAAATTTGGAAAGCAGTACTAATCAATTGCCTGATACGTTGATTTATGTTGGGCCAGTAGCAACCAAAATAATCACATCATCTAAGAAAAAGGACCATTCAGTCCTCGTCTTTAAAAAACAACTTATGTTCAAAGTATATGATTGCAAAGTTGCCTCTTGATCATTCTACCTTAATACAAGGTCTGCATAAAAAAAATCAGGAAAAATTTTTTCCTGACATGAGTGTATGTCGTAGCATGCTTGTAACGCGCTGCTCGGCAGTGGCGAATGTGACCTTCAAGATACGCCAAGGGACAGTTGCTTTCGTGAGTTCATTCAGGGTACATCGTGTTTTTAGTGGACCCCTGTCGAATGACTCGGTGCAAGCGCAAAATGCAGCGAACAATTGAACAGCGGTACGCGATCAAATTTTGTGTTGGATTAGGGAAATCGGGTACGGAGGCGTTGGCCATGATTCGCCAAGTGTTCAAGGATGAAAGCATGTCAAAAACAGCAGTTTTTAAGTGACACAAGCTCTTCAAAGATGGCCGAGAGAGTGTGCAGGACAAGCCTCACGCTGGACGGCCATCGACGTCAAGAACCAACGACAACATGCAACGTGTGCATGAAGTGCTGAATTCAGACCGTCGTTTAAGTGTGCGAATGGTCGCAGATGAAATTGGCATTGATAAGATGACAGTGCATAGCATTATCACTGAAAATTTGGCTATGCTAAAGATCTGCGGTAAACTCGTCCCGAAGGTCGACTGACCAGCAAAAGCAGAGGAGAGTGTCTGCTTGCGAAGACCTTTTGCAACACGTTGAAGAAGACCACGGCTTTTTGGACATTGTCATCAAGGGAGACGAGACTTGGATATTTGAATACGACCCAGAAACAAAGCGGCAAAGTTCGAAATGGCACACTGTGGGATCACCTTGTCCAAAAAGGCTCGAAAGAGCAAATCCAGAGTCAAAGCCATGATGATCATTTTCTTTGACGCAAAGGGGGTCGTCCACTACAAGTTTGTTCCTGAGGGGCAGACAGTGAATGGTGCTTTTTACCCAGAAGTGCTAAGAAGACTGAAGAGAAGGGTCAACTGGGTGAGGCCAACATCGCTGGAAATTGCATCACGACAATGCAACCAGCCACATCTACTCCAAGGTGACAGACTTCCTGACGATAAACGGCATCGCAATGGTTCCCCAACCCCCTTACAGTCCCAACTTGGAACCAGCTGACTTTTTCCTTTTCCCAAAAGTTAAATCCTCCCTCAAAAGACACCACCATGGGACCCTAAGTGCCATCAAAGAAGCTTGCACGCGTGCCCTTAAGGACCTTCCGGAATCCGCCTACCAGGGAGCTTTTGAGTCGTGGAAAAGCCGTTGGCAAAAGTGTGTCGACGCTCAAGGGATGTACTTTGAAGACTTTTGAGGTATTGTAGCAATATCTGTAATAAATCTATTTTTCTGAAATTTTTCCCGATACTTTTTATACAAACTCTGTATATCTGTCTGGTTTAGACCTTTCCCTTAGAGGCTAAACAACAACATACTTGGCACTTAATTAAATTGGCCAGTAAAACTAGTTCTGTGCAAAGAGATGACGAAAAGAACTCACTTGATTTAGAAGTCGGGAACTATCAGATTGATGATAAAATAACTGAAAACATGATTTTTGATCCGATTATTGGTAATGATAAAAAAATTTTAAAATCTCCCAAATGGATAGATGAATATTGGGCTGCTGTTTCACATGATTTCTGATGATGTTAAGAAGTATCCTGTTTTAACCAAACTCGTAAAAGCAGTAATTTCATATTTTCATGTACCTGTCGTAGAAAGTGCATTTAGTTTTATGGGGAATATAGTTACTGAACACAGGACAAGTTTAAACATACAAAGCCTTAATAGTTATCAAACAATAAAATATGATTTGATAGCTAAAAAAAGTTTAAGTTTACAAACATTTGATGTTGCAGACCCCATTAAAACACCAGTAGAAAAAGACTTACTTAATAGCAAGTTGTATAGTTGGAATACATATAAGTCGTTAAATAAAGAATTATCAAGTATTCCTTAGCAAATGACTGAGAAAAGATGTACAACTATTTCTACTGACCCAAGAAAGCAGTTGTGTACTGGTAATTTTCTTGTCAAGCCCACTGTCTCAAATGGAAGTACAATTGCTCCTGTTTCTAACAAGCGATTTGACAGTACTTCAAGTGATCTAGCCAAGTCTCTAAAATCTGTTGCTGCCCACCCAATGCCTGCTAAAGAACAACATAAGATGGCTGAGTTACTCCTACTAGCCTCAGTAAACAGTTGAGTTCTGGTAGTTTCCTTGTCAACCCCATTATTTCAGAAGAAAGTCCAACTGCTTTTGTATCTAAAGAGTCATCTTGTAGGAAATTCAATCAGAGTCATCTTGTAGGCATCAATTGGTGATCTGATCAAGTCCCTAAATCTAAAAACTAATGGTGTCCCAATACCTGCCAAAGAACAGTTGTGCAATAGTGATATGACAATTCACACACCACATAACAGTGTTCTGAACTTGCAATCCAATACTAAGATGGAGAACTGTGGTGGTGCATTAATGAGAACAGCAGTTCAGAAGGGGAAAAAGCGACCTGTATCACAAGACACTTCCGAAAAGTTGCCCATTAAAAAGCCTATGTGTTCCACAATTACAAATTTTTTTCAAAGAAATAATTCATGTATTTTTTAGGAATGAATTGACCTGTGTAGTGTAAATAGTTTGTTTTTTAATGAAGTAATTCATCTATAATGTAAACATTTTTCTTCTATAAACTTAGTTAACTGGAACAAACTATTTGTTGATATAGTTCAACATGCTTAATTTATATTTTGTACCATTATTTATCCCAAAGCAATTTTAAATGTATTATTTTAAAAGTTTGAGACTTTTAGATAAAACATAGTAGATTATTTGAAACACCTATTTGGCCATCTATCTTTTGTTAGCATAACAGAATATTCTAAAAAATATTTGAAACACATCTGCTCTTCTGATTATGTAGAACATGAAATACATGGGCTTTTATTTAGATATACTGCAAGATCAGGTCTTATTATTTTTTACATTTGGGGATACATATTAGAGAAACTTGGAATATTTATTTCAAGTATTTTATTAAGAAAAGGCAAACTTAGGAATCTTCATTTCAGGAATTTATTAAACATCTTGAAAAAAGCACATATGTTTTGGTAAACTTATAATATGATTTATCTAGAAATATCACAAGTATTTCAAACCCTCTTTCGGCTAAATTCACGGAATCTTTATGTCACAGGTAAATTATATTTCCCAAGTATTTCAAATCCTCCTGAAATAACCATTTTCTCTCTTTAAACGGAGAATACAATAATATAAACACTTCCTTTCTCTAAGGCGATCTCTTTTCGGCCCAGCACAGCAAGACATTCAGTTCCATGGGAGTTTACAATGGCACAAGTTTCCCCATCCCACCCCAACAAGGCATTCTTCTTTTGACCAAACCCACTGAAATTACCCCCTTCACAGATGTAAAATCATAAAATGACTTGCAAATCTTACAAGAGTCCCAACACATTTAGTGTGGTAGAAACATAGGAAACTCCCCCTTGTCTTATTGTAATCACTCTGGTATTTTGTACAAGTACGTTAAGGCGGCGCCCATTCGCTGTGTTTTGTGAAAATCGGACAGCATCTTGAGAATCTATCTCGCACAGAGTTTGCTGAACTGGAGTCACTCACTCACGATGGTATAGAGAGCTGATCATGAAATTTCGGAAAACAATTCACTCAACATCGAAATTGTGAACCAATGATTTTCTCGAATTGCCTGATCCACTTGCTGAACAAAATCATCGGTTGACACTGGCTTCCTTCCCTGACCGCCTGCATCATGAATGTCTGTACGTCCTGCTTCAAACTTCCTGCACCATTCCCACACTTTACTGTCACTCCTGAAAGTTTCTCAGTACACATTACTCATTCGTCAATGGATTTCGGCTGCATTGCATCCCTCAGCATGCAGAAATCGAATGACAGCACGCATTTAACACTTGGCGGGAGACTGTATTGTTCGCAGTATGTTTAAATGCTCACTGTGTGTGCTCAGAACTTACAGCTCCGACCTGACTCCTTAGATACTGTGCAACACATCTGTGCACAGCGTCATTGGATTTTCACTGCGGTTCTCATTTCGCGAATGATCGGACCTTGAAAAAAAAATAGCCCCTGTACTTATGATTGACCTGTTTCATTGATCTGTACATACTGTTAAAAGTAATGTTTTTTATTATAGCAGTATAAAAAATACTTATGATTGATCTGTTTCAATGATATGTACATGTAGTATTTACAATATATAAAAATAGTATTTCTGATACTACTAGGGTAACCAACCTTCCTGTTTTTCCCGGGAACTCTCGTATTTGAGATTTTTTTTTTTTTTTTATCCTCTCTCTTCCCGTCTTGACCTTCTATTTCTCCCGTATATTTCTTTAAAAATCAAGAATACAAAATTTGAATTAGATATTATTCCTGCAAAATACATTCCTGTATAAATTGTAGGATTGGGATTTATTTTCGCTCTGTTTGTAGTCAGAGACGTGGGCGCGACTACGTGTAAATAATTTGTGCTTTTTATTTCTGCAGTTCACGGTGGAGTCGTGTCTTTTTAGTTTGTGCATTGTTTACCTGTTTCATTTTGGCTGACACAGAAAATGTAGATCTTGTTATTGTAGCAGAAACATTTTTAAACATCGAGATTAAGTTGTGAATAAAAGAAATAAAGTTCGTGGTTTTATTTAAATTGACACACAAGTGTATAGAAAGTGGAATATCCGTTTTCGGATTGTAATATTTTATGTTCCTGCTTTCAAATAGGCTAATTTAAACTTACCAAATTGAATCCTTTTTAGTGAAAGCAATAATGCAAAAACTCCACCTAAAAAAAAAACTAAATATATGTGTATTTACTTGAGAAAATTGGAAGAATAATATTCATGGTTAAAGTCCGTGTCCTCCAACATTTAAAGCTTATTCCATACTTTGTAAACGTGAGTTTAGCATCGCTCACGGAGGTAATACTGACTGCAGACAACATGCTTACACAGAAGGACATAAGTGAAAGGAGGCCGATGTGAAGACGTCTTCAAATTTACACCTTTATTTTCGGGAACAGCAGCAAAGACCTTAGATGCATTGCAGGAGAACTAGCATTAGTTTTCCGTACTGTAAAATACGATATCAGCTATAGGAGCATGGATTGCGCGAATAAATTATCGAAAGATATTTTCCATGACTCTAAATTGGCTAAGATATCCTGTGGCCAATCAAAAGCAGAAGCAATTGTGAAAAATGTTCTACCACCAAAAAGTGTGCAAGACATCATTGATGTGTTGAAGTATCCAGAAAAGTTAAGCAACTTTTTCTGTATTGCAACTGATGCCTCCAACCACAAGAACAGAAAGATATTCCCACTGGTTGTGAGGTATTTTGACCCTCTTAGTGGTATTAAAATCAGGCTTCTGGACTTCATTGTACAAGCTGATTTCACTTGATACACACAAGTTAGAGATAAAAAATGTAACTTTATATTGTGCAGATAATGCAAATGTGAATTATGGAAAGCATAATTCTGTGATCAAACTACTTCAAGAAGACAACAAAAGTATTCTTAAAGCAAACTGTTTAAATCATATATTGCATAATGCCATAAAACATGCATCTAATGGACTAGACGTGGATATTAAAATGCTCATCTTAAAAGTATATGGACACTTTTCAGTATCAGCAAAAAGGAGAGAAGAGTTGAAATCGTTCTTTGATTTTGTTGATGCTGAGTGGTTGGAGATTGTTCGTCATGTACCCACTTGTTGACTTTCTCTAACATCAGCTGTGGATAGATTAATACAAAACTGGTTACCTATAAAGAGTTATTTCAAAAGCGCAAATGACTGTCCAAAAATATTAAAAAAACATTTCAGTGATAAAGATCCAGAAAAGGAGTGTGTTGTTGAGGCATATCCTAATTTTTTTTCCAACGTTGGTGCATTACTTATTCCAACTGCCAAAACCCTTGAAACTGCTAATCTTAGTATCATGGAATGCTACAGTGTAATGCAATGTTTAGGTAATAAAATTCAGCAAAGGATAGAAGACAGGTTTTTTGGTACTGTCACTGAAAAAATTTTGGACTCTTTGAACATATCCCTGCAGAAATGTGCTAGAGATGACTTTGTTAATTTTTACTGTTACTTGCACTAGTACATTTCGAAGAATTTTAAAAGAGTTGTCAAATGCAAATCCTGTCCATTGTCTTTTGCCAATAAATTTAACAACTGAACTTTCATTTGGAAACCATTGTAAAAGAATTCAATCTTGATTTTGTAAATGACGACTACCTGCATGAAGAGTTTTCTAGTGCAAAATGTTCCGTGAATTTGGCAAAAACAGGAACCACAGAACAAAGTTGGGTCAACATTTTCACTGATTTAAAGAACAAACAAATAAATGTGCCAAACCATAATAAGATTTTAGGCTTTGTTTTAAGCATCCCAGGCTCAAATGCCCATACGGAAAGAGTTTTTTCGCTGATGAGCAACAAATGGACTGATCAGAGAAATCAAAGCAGCTTAGTCAGATTAAGTCAGAGTTAATGATAACAATTAATTATGACAATAGTTGTAAAGAGTTTTTAAAATTTGCACAAGAAAATAACAAAATGCTTAGTTCTGCAGCATCGGTGGACAAATACGCATAGGTTAGTACTAAGAAACATGCAAATTTGTACATTTGTATTCCATATTGTGTTCTGTATATAATATATAATGTAAATATATTGTTTTGCTTAGTATTATCCATTCCATGAATATTTTCTGGAGCGACGGTTCGTTGAGCTGTGTTGCAAAAAATATGTCGAGACTAAATCTACCTTAAATTCATGACCGAAAGTTGGTCACCCTAGATACTAACAATGATGAAGTTTTTTTCTTTTGGAGGGGGGGGGGGAAGATTAGCATTTTGTAAGTTTTATTGATTTAACTATAGTAAAGGAAGCAACTAATTACACAGTCTACTTTATTGCAAAATGTATGCAAGTAATTTTGAATGTCTACGAAACTTCAAGGTCAATAATTTTGTCTACAGCTCATGCAACATATATATTAAAATTAAGTGTATTTATTTGGATCGTTAATAATTTTTTTTCTTAATTTCAGCTCTGAAATTTCAGTTCTGTATTGCACAAAGTATAATTTCTGGAATTTTGCCAGTTGTTTGCAATGCTATTTATGAAGTGTTAAAAAAAGAATATTTGGCGATCCCCCAAACTGTTGAAGATTGGGTTAAAATCTCCCAAGAATTCAATACCTTATGGAATTTCCCAATTTGCATTGGAGCCATGAATGACAAACATGTCAAAATTGTACCTCCTACTGGCTCTGGTGCACAATATTACAATTATAAAAATGAATTCAGTATAGTGCTGCTAGCCCTCCTCGATGCATAATTAAAATTTCTCTGTGTTGATGTAGGGACTAATGTTAGAAATAGTGATGGAGGGGTTTGGGGAAAATCTCAGTTGAGAAAAGCAGTGAATAATAATACACTTAATATTTCTGCAGCTAATCTGCTTCTGGGGACAAGGGTTGGAGTATCCTACGTCATTGTTGCAGATGATGCTTTTCCCCTCAGCGAATGAATAATGAAACCCTATGCAGGAAAACAGTTGCAAACGGAACAGCGAATCCTTAATTACAGACTGTCCAATGCTCGCTGAGTGTTGGAAAATGCATTTGGCATCCTGGCAATGTGGTTTCGCATATTCAAAGACAGCATACAAACATCCATGAATAATGTACAAAAAATTGTATTAGCTGCTTGTGCTCTACACAATTTATTTAGAACACAATCAAGGTATATTTTTCAAGGAAATAGTGATTATGAAGATTTGTGTACAAAAACTGCTAGCCCTGGAGAATGGCAAATTTAAAAATGCATTTGTTGATCTAAAAAAAGTAAAATGTAAGTCAATAGATAAGGGCAAAGTAATATGTGACAGGTTTAAAGCATATTTTAATTCTAATGGTGCTGTGTTCTAGCAGCAGGATATATGTGCCTGCTACATTGATACTCCAATGTGTATATCTGTATATAATTTTCAAACTTGCTTTCCTGTATTTTGTGAAGTGTGATGCAATGTTGTGCAATTGCTAATTGCTATAATGATAAGAAATTTGCGATGCTTGGTTTCATAGGACTTAATCAGCAATTAAATTTAATTAGCAATTGTGGAGTTGAGGTTCTGCAATACTATGGTAATAATAACTCTTGCAAAGAAATTATTTATCACATATCAAGTACAACTGAGGAAGATTTGTTAGCAGAATTGAAGGAGTTCAGGTTCCCAAGCATTTTGTTAGATGGTTCAACTGACAAATTTGATGAAGAGCAGCTTGTTGTTTATGTACGATACCTAAAAGACCCCCTAGATACTACCAATGATGAAGTTTCTTTCTTTTGGAGGGGGGTGGAAGATTAGTATTTTTTGTAAGTTTTATTTATTTAAGTATAGTAAAGGAAGCAACTAATTACACAGTCTACTTTATTGCAAAATGTATGCAAGTAATTTTGAATGTCTATGAAACTTCAAGGTCAATAATTTTGTCTACAGCTCATGCAACATATATATTAAAATTAAGTGTATTTATTTGGAATGTTAATAATTTTTTTTCTTAATTTCAGGTGAAACTCAGCAGTCTCTGAAATTTCAGTTACGTATTGCACAAAGTACGATTTCTGGAATTTTTCCAGTTGTATGCAATGCTATTTATGAAGTGTTAAAGAAAGAATATTTGGCAATCCCCCAAACTGCTGAAGATTGGGTTTAAATCTCCAAAAAATTTGAGACCTTATGAAATTTTCCAATTTGCATTGGAGCCATGGATGGCAAACATGTCAAAATTGTACCTCCTACTGGCTCTGGTGCACAATATTACAATTATAAAAATGAATTTAATATAGTGCTGCTAGCCCTGGTCGATGTAGAGTTAAAAATTCTCTGTGTTGATGTAGGGACTAATGGTAGAATTAGTGATGGAGGGGTTTGGGGAAAATCTCAGTTGAGAAAAGCAGTGAATAATAATACACTTAATATTTCTGCAGCTAATCTGCTTCCGGGGACAAGGGTTGGAGTATCCTACATCATTGTTGCAGATGATGCTTTTCCCCTCGGCGAATGAATAATGAAACCCTATGCAGGAAAACAGCTGCAAATGGAACAGCGAATCTTTAATTATAGACTTTCCAAGGCTCGCTGAGTGCCGGGAAATTCATTTGGCATCCTGGCAATGCGGTTTCGCATATTCAAAGACAGCATGCAAACATCCATGAATAATGTACAAAAAATTGTATTAGCTGCTTGTGCTCTACACAATTTACTTAGAACACAATCAGGGTATATTTCTCAAGGAAATTGTGATTATGAAGATTTGTGTACAAAAGCTGTTAGCCCTGGAAAATGGCATAAATTTAAAAATTCATTTGTTGATCTAAGAAATGTAAAATGTAAGTCAACAGATTAGGGCAAAGAAATCCATGACAGGTTTAAAACATATTTTAATTCTAATGGTGCTGTGCCTGCTACATTGATACTCCAATGAGTATAGAGTATATTTGTATATAATTTTTAAACTTGCTTTCCTGTATTTTGTGAAGTGTGATGCAATGTTGTGCAATTGCTAATTGCTATAATGATAAGAAAATTTGTGATGCTTGGTTTCGACTTAATCAGCAATTAACTTTAATTAGAAATTGTGGAGTTGAGGTTCTGTAATAATATGGTAATAATAACTCTTGCAAAGAAATTATTTATCACATATCAAGTACAACTGAGGAAGATTTGTTAGCAAATTGAAGCAGTTCAGGTTCTTAAGCATTTTGTTATATGGTTCAACTGACAAATTTGATGAAGAGCAACTTGTTGTTTATTTATGATACCTAAAAGATAATGTTATTAAAGAAATTTTCTTCATAATTCTACTTGAAAGTGGTACAAGCATCTTATTTGTATGCTTTGAAACAGATGCTAAAAAAAGCTGGTCTAGAAATACTTTTAGAGCCCAATTCTTCACTTATTGATATTGGAACAGATGAAGCAGCAGCAGCAGGTGGGAAAAGAAAATGGCTTGGTAATGGCATTGGGGACTATAGCACATGGGCGTATTTAGAGGGAGTGGGGCAAAGGGGCCCTTCCCCCCCCCCCTTAAAAAAATTTTGGACATCAAATAAAAAATTTGTAGGTTTATACAAACACATCACAGACTGCAAAAAATGTTCTAATCCGAGAATTGGCATCATGCAGACAGTGCGGCCGGATGTGATATTTTAGAAATTACACTTAGTATATTTTGACTTGTTTTTTTTTTCTTTGGTCTATAGTAGGTTTTGTAGTTTGTCACAAAAAAGTACAAAAATACTTTTTCATTTTTTTATTTGCATTTATTGGTTAAAAAGAAGATATGTATTTGGATTAATAACTGTGAGGAACATAAATAGAGGATGACGTCACACCGATGAAACCAGAATGAGTGGAGAAAATAGAAAAGTCACGTGAAAGCCAAATGAAATTTGGCATTATAAGGGAAGTGGAAAATCAAGGTTACTTCTAACTGTTGCTAGGTTACAAACTGGTTTTGGCATGAAATGTTTGCCATGTTAGCACACTGTGGGTATAATTTGCACAATTTTATATTTGAGTTTTTGTTTTTACAGTAAATGAGTGTTATTGACATCATATATTATTCATTGTGCAAAGTAAATTGTTGTAAATGATTGAAAAATAGTGAACTGAAGTATTATATAAGTGATTATAGTGAATTGCGCAAGCATGAAGCGATCTACCCAACAAAGCTCAATTCAATAGTTTTTCTCTAAGAAAACATGCATTGATGTTCAAAGTGAACCATGCAGTTTACTTTCTACATCAAGTACAAATAGTATTCAAGATCCGACAGTAAGTTTATACGAAGATAATTCTTTAGAATCTCATTCCTTAAATAATGAAAGTAGAATTGATAATTCCTGTAAAGCAATTCGTAATTTAAATGATATTGGATTCTATTCTAGTAATGATATTTCACTCAAAGCTTAGCAATGAAGAATAAGATTCTCTTTTAGACAATATCTGGTTGGTTGGTTGGTTGGTTGGTTGATTAAGGATTTTTGGCACAAGATCCAAAGGGGATAAGCTGCGCCAGACATATGGTATTAAATACAGATAAATGTAAAGAATAAAAACAAGTGTATAATCTAAAAGAGTGTCTGACTAAAACAAGACAATGCAAGCAGGATAATGATGGAAACAAGATGAAAAATGTCTAAAATGTGATAGGAAGTGAATTTAAATATGATGGTAAAAACCGATGTCTAATAAGAAAGGAAAAATCCCTGAATGAGGATTTTCTCCAATCAATTCCGTCAAAGTTAAAGTATACGTTTTAAAATGTTTAAAACGAAACTGTTTATATTCAGGACAAGTAATTAGAATATGTTTTACACTCGCTGCGGTTTGACAAACATTACAAAGGGGTTCAATTTCTCCTAAAAGTAAATGCCTGTGAGTAAAACGAGTGTGACCAATACGCAAACGAGTTAAAATTACATCCAGTTTCCTACATTGGAAACTAGTCCATTTTTGTACTAAGGGCTTTATCTCGTGCAACTTATTATCAGATTGCTGATTCCAGGACGACTGCCATTTGTCATGAATATTTTTGAGAACAAATTGTTTGATGTCAGTTAAAGGGATAGTCAGATTCAAAGTTTGAGTACCTGATTTAGCAGCAATGTCTGCTAGCTCATTTCCTTTGATGCCAACATGTCCTGGGACCCAACAAAATTTAGTATGGTATCCTTGCCCCTTCAGACGATGCTCATACTTAAGGATATCAGAGGCAATGTGGTAATTCATAGCTCTCTTCGATGATAAAATCTGTAATGAACTCAATGAGTCAGTATATATAATGTGTTTTTTGGACTTTTGATAAGAGATGAAGATTAGGGACTGGTAAATAGCCATAATCTCAGCTGTAAAAATAGAGCAAGATGCATGTAGTTTATAAGACTTTATAGTATTGTTGCAAACATAAGCTAAACCAACGTAATCTCCTGCTTTGGAACCATCTGTAAAAACAGGAATAAACTCTTTATACAGATTCCTATGTTCTCCAAACAATTGCACATATATAGCCGGGTTGGTGTTAGTCTTTGTAAAATTGTAAAAAGGGTTGAGAAAGGAGAAATTATTAACATACCATGGAGGGGTTTCAAAAAACTTTGTTTTACGAACATAAAGTTCTACTAAAGGGGTAGTTTCTACTATATTGCGTATCCGCTTGCCAAAAATAGGAATGCATGAAGGTCTGTGGTCATACAGTCGATCATAATGATCATCAAGGAATGCACGTTGTAACGGATGGTTATGTACGGACATGATACGAAAATAATAATTCAGTGCCAGCTGTTCACGCCTTAATTCTAAACATGGCTCATTAGAGACAGCATATATGCTTTGAACTGGAGATGTCCTAAAGGCTCCTGAGCATATACGTAATGCCTTATGGTGAATTGGATCAAGCTTTTTTAGCACTGGTGTTCGTGCTGATCCATACACAGAACAACCATAATCTAGTTTTGACCGAATAACAGCTCTGTAGATGCGAAGCATGGAAGTAAGATCTGCACCCCATTTAGTATTTGAGAGGACTTTTAAGATGTTAAGAGCTTTCTCACATTTATTTCGCAGTTTCTGGATGTGGGGCAAGAAAGTAAGCTTTTTATCGAACCAACCCCTAGAAATTTTATTTCCTCTACTACAGCAATCTTTACACCTCCCATAAAGATTTCTGGGGGTGAGTGGATACCAACTTGGACTCTCTATAACTTGTTACTCTAAGAGAATAACTTGTTACTCTCTAAAAAGTGTACAAGCCTGGCATTAACCATTTTTTCTAGAAGTTTACATACACAGCTTGTGAGAGCTATAGGCCGATAACTTAAAGGACTTTGAGGGTCCTTACCTGGTTTTAAAATGGGAATTGTGATGGCTCTTTGCCATGACCTAGTGAATTTATGTTCATGCCAAATTCTGTTAAACAGGTATAAGAGGTTCAATAAGGAGTAATGGGAGAGGTGTTTAAGCATGAGATAGCTAATTTTATCAGGTCCACTGCAAGTTCTGTGTGTTTGGGACAAAACAGTCACCAACTCTGACATTGTAAAGTGCATGTTATAAGGTAAGTTTCTAGCTTCTGGGAAAACAATAGGTTTATTTTCAGACTGAAGTTTGTGTTTTAAAAACGGTTCAGAGTAATTTGATGCATTTGAAATATTTGCAAATTCTTTGGCAATTTCATTTGCAATGTCATATGGTGAACTTATAGTTGTGCTATTATGATTTAGAATGGGTATGGAGTGATTACTATAATTCCCTGTACACTTTTTGACTTTCTCCCATAGAATTTTACTAGAAGTGGAAGATGTTATTTCACTAACATATTTTTCCCATGACTCTTTCTGCCTTCTTCTGCGTATCCTGCGAGCAAAAGCTTTTGCATGTTTAAATGCAGTTAGGTTTTCAGTGGTAGGAGACTTCCTGAAAATTGACCAAGCTCTCTTTTGCTTTTTATAAGCCTCACGACATTCCTCATTCCACCAAGGGAAGCGATGCTTAGATATATTACCTGTACGTTTTGGAATTGCAGCATCAGCAGCCTCTATAAGAACACCTGTCACATTTTCTACAGCTGTATCAATGTCAGTGCTTTGAACAGCTTCATCAGTGATCAGGGCTAGGGAAGTAAACTTCGCCCAATCAGCTTTTGAAAATATGTATTGAGATTGTTTTATAGTCGATCTGAATTGACTGTTAGAGAGAATGATAGGGTAGTGGTCACTATTGTGAAGATCTTTATCAACTGTAAAGTTCCAGTAAGGAAAGAGAGAGGGTGAACAGATGGCAAGGTCAATACTGTGAAAAGTCTTACTAGGTTGGTGAAAATAGGTGAATTCATTATTGTTAAAAATGCATAAGCTGTGATCACTGACACATTGCTCAATTTGTTGTCCTCTGCAATTTGTGTCTAGACTTCCCCAAAGGGGATTGTGGCCATTAAAGTCACCGAGTATCACAAATGGTGCAGGAAGTTGGCGAATCAAATTATCAAGTTCTCTAGAACTTATGTGATCATTTGGTGGTAAGTAAATACAGCATACTGTAATCAATCTATTTACATGGATCCGAACAGCAACAGTTTGTAGATTTGTGGCGAGTTGTAATACGGAAGAAGGGTAGTCTTGTGAGACTAACAAAGCAACTCCCCCAGATACTCTACTGTTCATATTAAAATCTTTACGGATACAATTAAAATTTTTAATATTAAAATTACTGCTAGATTTTAGCATAGTCTCTTGAAGGCAAATACAAATAGGATGGAAAGTATTAATTAAATTCTTGATCTCCACCGACTTGTTCTGCAACCCTCGGCAATTCCAAGATAGTAAAAAAGCCATATTCAGGTTTTTTTCTTGGACCGATGGGAGGTGGTCTCTTTTTTCCCAGTAGACGAAGAGGAAGAGGATGACACATCTGTTATCATCCCTTCATCCTCGGAAGCACACGGTTGTACTTCGTCATCAGTTTGGCTATGATTTTCTTGTATGTTTGTTTTTTTGAATGATATTTTTTCCAAAGGACTGTCTTTGGTATTCTTTAATTTATGTTTTTTGTTTGACTTTGTTTTCTCTTCTAAAGTATTGACTCCTTTTTTCCCACTGGTACTTACTACTGCAGTTTTTTGTTGTGTGAAAGCAGGTCTGAAATTGGCTAATGGGATTGAAGTTTTTTGCTTTTGTTTAGTACTTGAAACAGCAGAAATGATGAAAATTCAGTTTGTATGCTAGCAGATTTTGTTTGTCTGTTTCTGACAACAGATGAATATGATATTCCTATTTTTGGTGTTCTTGCTTCAATCAGTTTACGTGCTTCCGGGTAAGTAATATTACTGGATGTTTTTAAAGTTTGGATTTCTTTCTCAAAAACCCATTTTGGACATGAGCGGGCATAAGATGGATGATCAGCCTCGCAATTGACACATTTTGGAGTAGATGTACATCCCTCACTGTCATGTCCGTGTTCTGCACAGCGTGCACACACCACTTTAGGAGCACGACAGGAAGTTTTTGGATGTCCAAATCTCTGACAGTTGAAGCATCTTAATGGGTTTGGCACATATGGACGTACTTGGCATCTGAGGTAAGCTACTTTTAAATGTTTAGGTAAGACTGGAGTGTCAAAAGTCAGTATAATATGTTTTGTTGGAAACATTGTTCCATCTCGTCTAACAGTGATTCGTCGCACAGAGCTAACTTTTTGGTCTTTAAGATTGTCAAGTATTTCAGTTTCAGGTACATATATAAGGTCGGGTTCGGATATAACCCCACGAGAGAAGTTCAATGTACTATGAGCAGTCACGGACACAGGAATATTTGCGAGGATTTTCATTAAAAGTATATTTTTAGCTTGAGCGGTAGAGAAAACTTTAACTAACAAGTCACCAGATCTGAGCTTTTTTATTGTTTCGACTTCCCCAACAGTACCGAGTATTCCTTTTTGAATCAAAAAGGGTGAAACGTTATTAAATGATCCATCTATTCTTTTCATAATGAAAAACTTTGCTTCAGTTGTAGTCATTTTATGATTATCCAGTTCATTAATTTTTTGTAAAGTATCTGTATTTACGTTCATTATCCTATCATTAGTTTTATGTCCCAAGGATACGGAAACGCTAGAGGCATCTACTCTATCCGCCCAATTAAGATCTCCTGCCTTGGAAGGCAAGGAAGCAAGAGAATTTTCACTTGAAAAGCATGAAGAACCCGAGGCCAAAAGCATTCTCGAAATCTCCATGCTTGTAACCACTAATAAAAAACCACGGTTTACTTCCAGATCGATCGGAGCCCCCGCCAGACTCCGTCTCCCCACACTTTTCTAACGTGCCAAGTGTAACCGCCGGAGTCATTCGCAAAGCCAGATGATGGAGAGCGGGCCATAACGTGCACCTGGTGCACAGGGCCCATGGACCAGCAAGGATCCAAGGGGGATTTCTCGATATGAAACACTCTCCACCATCCAACCAACGCAACCAAGGGACTCACCTCTGGAACCGTTTACTGCAAACGTTTCTCGAAAGCAAAACTACTGATGCACGCAGCTCTACCCCTTTCGCATCACACCCACATGAACCCATTCCCGAGCCCAAACGGTGTACCTTACGGCAGAGGCCGAAGAGTGGTACTAGGGCCCATAGAGCAGATGTGATGTTTACTAAGGGCTCGGCATTGATGACACCAGCAGCTGAGAGGGACAAGAAACACAAAACACAAAAGGAGAACAAAACAAAAAGAAGGGGAAAGGAGGATAGACAAAAAATAGGAAGGAAAAAGAAAGAGAGAGTAAGAAAAAAGGAAAGAAAAGCCTTGCTAAGGTGCCTCGGGATTGCAACACCCGTATTCACTAAAGAAGTGAACCCCTGAGGGGAGACAATATCTGGACTCCTATGCTTAATATATATTCCCTAAGCTACCCAACTCAAATCAAACTCACTCCAGGACTTTTCAAATTAAGTGGCTGGACGAATTCAAATGGTTAGCATACTCAGAAATGCAGGAAGGTCCTTTCTGTAAATATTGTGTTTTGTTTGTTAAGGATGTTGCAGATAAAGGATATTATCATACATTAGGAGCTTGGTAACTAAATGTTTTACTAATTTAAAAAAAGGAAGGGAAGTATTTAAACAGCATGAGAATTATAAATATCACAAAGATGCCATGTTGATTGCTGATAACATAAAATCTATAATCACTAAAAAAGCTGATAGTGTAATTAATCAGATGGATGTCCAAAGAAAAAGGTATGTTATTGAAAATAATTATTGAATTTGCTTAGTTCCTAATCGTAAACACAGCCGACTGTCACCGGTGGCAAGCCAACCCCTTTGAGAGGTCTGTGTGTTAATGACCTTGTTGCTCGGTTCTGTGCGATACGATATTATTTAGTTATTTATTTGCTATTTATAGTATGTAAATATGGCTTTCTAAACAAAAAAGGCAAAATATACAGTCGATTTCAAGCTGACACGTTCGACGAGAACGAAAAAATCATCAGATATCGGGAGGGAGAGGAGATTCTAAAGACAAAACAGAATACATTGAAAAATGGAAATCGTACTACGAAGTGAATAAAATAAATTTTCGTGAGCATTAATATGAATTCTCGGGATTTTTAGATTTAATTGAACATCTTTGATAAAATGTTACGATAACGTTTTAAAGTGTTTAATATTAAAAATTACATTGTTTCAGAAAAATGTCTTTTTCAATAATGAGAAAAGGAAATTTTGATAATAAAAATTCCGTATTTAAATAACGAAGTATATTTTATGCGAAATAATTCATCAGGAGTTGTGACTTGAATAAGGGGGAGGAGGGATTAACGCTAACAACTCAATTCATGCTCCAACCACGAGCCTATCTATCTACTGCCGTCCATCTAAACTTTTGTTTCATTTCCGGGTTCAGAATGTCGACCGGAAAATACGGTAAAATAAATAATCTTATGCATAAAATAAATAATCCTACCTAATTATATCTTTTTTAAATCCGCGACTTCGTCAGTCCGGGGGGGGGGGGGGGGGGACGAAAATTTGAAAACGTCCGGATTTTGGATGTCCGGATTTTCAAGGTTGTACTGTAACTCTTCGCCACATAAATTCTGCGAGATATGAGTCCAACTGCTGTTTTGCAGTGCCTCTATGCTTTTTGTTATGCATGTCATAGATCCCCAGAGTCTTTCTATGATCTGCGTATGAGCTTTGGTTTCAGGATCCACAAAGTTAACTTGCAAATGTTGAAAGCCGGCTTCTTCTAATTCTTCAGTTTTGTAGCCACGCTATCAATCTGAAAATATGATTGAGCCATCCTTAATGTGTTCAACAATTTCTTGGGAAAGAACAGTAGCTTTCCGAATACGCACTGCTGTGTTTGGTTTCATGGTCCCTATAACCGATAAGTAGCGTAATTTTCATTCCTTCCTTAGATACAGGGCTAATAGCGGTTATTTAGAACTAAAGAAACATTTAGAAACTAGTGGGAGCAAAAGTATGTATAGAGATTGAGGTTGATTATGGTTTAATGGCACAAGATCCAAAGAGGATATGCTGCGCCAGACATATGGTACCGAGATACATAAAATAGTATTGATAACACGTGTATAATTTAAAATAGTGATAATGTGTGAAAATACTATGGAACATGTGCAACAATGCAAAAGATATGAAAAATGGCTAAAAGGTTATAAAAGGTGATGTTAAAAATGATGGAAAAAACCAATGTCCAATAGGAATGGGAAAAGCTCCAAATGAGGATTTTCTCCAATCAATTCTGCCAAATTTAATGTATAAGTCTTAAAATGCTTGAAACAAAACTGTTTATATTTAGTACACTCAATTAAAATATGTTTGATACTTGCTGAGGTCTGACAACTATTACAAAAGGGTTCAACTTCTCCTAAAAGTAAGTGTCTGTGGGTAAAACGAGTATGACCAATTCGCAAACGTGTTAAAAGTACCTCAAGTTTCCTACATTGGAAACTAGTCCACTTTTGTATTACGGGCTTTACTTCATACAACTTATTACAAGACTGCTGGTTCAAGGAATACTGCCATTTGTCATAAATATTTTTCAAAATGAATGGTTTGATGTCAGTTAAAGGGATTGTCAGGTTTAAATTTTGAGTAGCTGATTTAGCAGCAATATCTGCCAACTCATTTCCTCTGATACCAACATGTCCTGGCACCCAACAAAATTCAGTATGGTATCCCAGTACCTTTAGACGATGTTCATACTTAAGAATATCAGAGGCAATAGGGTAATTCATAGCAGTCCTAGATGATAAAAGTTGCAGTGAACTCAATGAATCGGTATAAATGATGTGCTTTTTGGAAATTTGATGCGATATGAATATAAGACTCTGGTATATTGCCATAATCTCAGCAGTAAAAATTGAGCAAGATGCATGCAGTTTAAAAGACTTTATAGTATTTTCAGATACATAAGCCAACCCTACGTAATTGCCAGCTTTTGAACCATCTGTGAAAATAAGAGTAAACTCGCTGTAGAGATTTCTATGTTCAGCAAACAGTTGCAGATAAATAGTCTGATCTGTGTTTCTCTTAGTAAAATTACTAAATGGGTTGAGATATATAAAATCTGGAACATGCCATGGAGGTGTTTCAAAACACTTTGTTTTCCTTATATTTACATCTACTTGTGGGGTTATTGATAATATATTTCGTATCCGCTTGCCAAAAGAAGGAATGCATGAGGGTCTGTGGTCGTAGAGTCGATTATAATGCTCATCTAGTATTAGTCGTTGCAGAGGGTGGTTCTGTAAGGACATGACCCGATAGTAATAATTCAGCATCAACTGTTCACGCCTGAATTCTAGAGGTGGCTCATTGCAGTACACATATAAGCTTTGAACAGGAGTTGTTCTAAAGGCACCTGAACATATACGTAATGCCTTATTATGTATTGTGTCCAGTTTCTGAAGAACAGATGTTCGTGCACTCCCATAAAACATTGCATCCATAATCAATCTTGGAACGAATAATGGCCCTATATATACGTAGCATTGAAGTTGTATCTGCACCCCATTTCGTATTTGACAGAACTTTTAAAATGTAAATGGCTCTCTCACATTTCTTTCTCAATTTCTGAACATGGGGTAGGAAGGTGAGTTTTCTATCGAACCAGACTCCAAGAATTTTCACTTCATCCACAACAGCAATTTTAGCATTCTCCATGAAAATCTCTGGAGGTAAGTGTAGACCTCGTTTTCTGGTGAAGTGAACGCAACAAGTCTTTTGGATTGAAAACCTGAATCCATTTAGATTAGTCCATTGCAGAATGCCATTTACTGCAGTTTGACACTATCTTTCAACAGTGCGCATATCATGTGCTTGGTATGAAACTTGCAAATCATCCACATAGAGGCTTTTATGAACTGATGGTGGTAGATGGTTTAAAATACTGTTGATTTTTATGGAAAATAGAGCCACACTCAATACACTTCCTTGTGGCACTCCCTCCTCTTGTACGTGAGGATTTGAAAGAACAGTACCAATACGAACTTTGAATGTCCTATGTGCTAAAAAGTTTTGTATAAAAACGGGAAGATTTCCTTTTAAATTAAAATCAAAAAGGTCCTTAATAATACCATAGCGACATGTGCGATCATAGGCTTTGTCAATATCAAAAAATATTGACACTAAATGATTTCGCCTAAGGTAGGCAGTCCTGATCTGGGATTCCAGAGCAATAATATTGTCAGAGGTAGATCTTCCTCATCTAAAACCACCTTGATGTGGAGATAAAAGTTTATTTGTTTCAAGGAAATAAACAAGTCGGGCATTTACCATTTTTTCCATAATTTTGCAAATACAGCTTGTCAAAGCAATGGGTCGGTATCTTGAAGGACTTTTGGGGTCTTTTCCTGGTTTTATAATGGGTATGGTGATTGCTCTTTGCCAGGATGTCGGAAACTTATGTTCCATATAAATACTGTTGTACAGATATAAAAGGTTCAATAAAGACTCGTGAGAAAGGTGTTTCAGCATAGTATA
This sequence comes from Amaurobius ferox, assembly GCA_951213105.1. Classification (NCBI taxonomy): domain Eukaryota; kingdom Metazoa; phylum Arthropoda; class Arachnida; order Araneae; family Amaurobiidae; genus Amaurobius; species Amaurobius ferox. Next base: position 6,061,986 of record OX578150.1, on the reverse strand, counting down.
ATGGACACCATCTGGCCCACTGCTGGCTCCCTGAGTCTGTGACAATGCTGTAAGAAGTTCAAACTTTGTAAACGGAGAATTGTATGGCAAGTGTTTGGCTTGCGAGAAGACAATTGGTTTCTTTTCTGATCTGATTTTATGTGACAGGAATGGTTCTGAATAACTTGCTGAGTTTGAAACATCTGCAAAGGCTTTGGCTATTTCATTTGCTATTTCTGCGGGAGAGCTAATAATTGAGCCATTACTATTTATAAGAGATATAAGGAGGTCATTATAGACACCTGAGCACTTTTTGACCTTTTCCCATACTTTCTTGCTGGAAATGGAACAGTTTAGTCCACTGACATACTCCTCCCATGACTCTCTTTGTCTTTGTCTGTGTATCCTACGAGCAACAGCTTTTGTATATTTAAATGCAGTAAGATTATCAGTCGTAGGATACCTTCGAAATTTGGCCCAGGCTTTCTTTTGTTTTTTGTATGCCTTGCGACATTCTTCATTCCACCAAGGAAAGTGATACTCAGATGTTTTTCCAGAATGCTTAGGGATTGTATTATCAGCAGCCTTAATCAAGAGATTTGTAATATTGTTTACACCTGTATCAATGTCACAGCTCTGAACTGCGTCATCAGCTATAACAGCTTTGGAAGTAAATGTTAACCAATCAGCTTTCGAAAAGATATATCGCGATGGTTTCACAGGTGATCTGATTTGACTGTTAAAGAGAACAATGGGAAAATGGTTGCTATTGTGTAGATCTTTGTCGACTAAAAAGGACCAGTATGGAAGGACTGACGGGGAACAGAAAGCAAGATCAATAGTGTGGAATGTCTTGCTTGGTTGATAAAAGTAGGTATGTTCATTGCTATTTAATAGGCACAGGCAGTGATCACTAATACACTGTTCAATTTGCTGTCCTCTGTGATTCATGTCACAACTACCTCAAAGAGGGTTGTGACCATTAAAGTCACCCAATATTACGAATGGCGGAGGTAGTTGACCAATCAAATCATCAAGTTCCTTGCGATCAATATTATCATTTGGTGGAATATATATACAGCATATTGTAATCAATGTCTTAATATGGATACGAGGAGTAACAGCTTGTAAGTTAGTGGTAAGTTGTACATTGGAGGTAGGATAGATATGGGAAATTAGCAAGGCTCCTCCCCCAGAAACCCTACTGTTTTGATCAAAATCTTTGCGAATGCAAGTAAAATGTTTAAAATTTATACTATTGTTAAATTTTAAAAATGTTTCTTGAAGACAGACACAAATGGGATGATAAGTATTAATTAATGATTTAACCTCAAACAACTTGGTCTGCAGACCACGGCGGTTCCAAGAAACTAAAGAACCCATTATGTAGGTTTTTTCTTTTTTGGTGAACGAGTACTGTTCACCCTGGACCTATTATATGAAGGTGGCAACACATCCGTCAACATTGTTTCGTCATCCGAAACACATAGTTGTACTGCATCATCAATATTGGCATCATTTTTTGCATCTACTCTTTTTAATGATTTTCTATGTGCAAGTTCGTCTTTTTCATTTTTTAATTTAGATTTTTGGTTGGATTTTTTTTTGTTTATTGTAGTATAAGTTTCAGTATCCCGACTGGTACTTGGTTTATTTGGCTGTGAAAACTCTGGTCTAAAAGTTGCTAAGGGTATGGCAGATTTAGGTTTAAATTGAGTACTTGATGGGTTAGTAGGATTTGGACTGTCTTCGGGCACAGAGATAGGTTCGGTTTGTGTAGCAATAGATCTTTTCTCACATTGCGTGGCAACTGAAGTTGAGGATTTAGTGGCTACTGTGGCATAGGATACACCTTCAGGTGTACGTGCTGTTACTATTTTACGTGCTTCAGGGAAAGAAATATTATTATTGATTTTAACAGTTTGTATTTCTTTTTCGATCTTTCATTTAGGGCATGATCGAGCATATGATGGGTGTTCACCATTACAATTAACACACTGAAATTTTTTTGAACAATTTTCATATTCATGTCCAGGCTCAGCACACCGGGCACATGTTTCATATTTCCTTTTGCATGAATTTTTAGAATGTCCAAATCTTTGGCACTTAAAGCACCTTAATGGATTTGGAACGAAAGGACGGACTTTGCACATCAGATAGGCTGCTTTAATGGTTTTTGGTAAATCTGGCAAGTTAAAGGTAAGTATGAGGTGTTTAGTTGGTAAGACTTTCCCTTCTCTACGAATGTTGATACGTCTTACAGCGCACACATTTTGGTCAATTAAATTGTTCAAAATTTCTTCCTCACTGTCATAAATTAGATCTGATTCGGAAATTACGCCTCTAGAATAATTAAGTGACATATGTAAGTTTACTGTGATCTTGAAACTTCCAATATGGGTCATTTGCATTATGTTTGTTGCTTGAGCATTTGTGGTAACTTGGACCAAAAGGTCCCCGGATCTTACTTTTTTAACATTTTTTACATCACCTACATAGGCAGCTATACTTTTTTGAATCAAAAAAGGTGAACAATTTGCAAAAGTTCCTTCAGACTTCTTTATGACGAAATATCTAGCTTTTGAGGCATTACCTGATGTTACACAACTTTGTCCCATGCCTCTGGGAGTCACATCTTTTGGCTTTGAGGATTCAGTAATCTCAACCCTCTCAGCCCAATCCATGCATGACATATTTGGCAGAACAGCATTGTTCTCATCTGAAAAAGAGCATGAAGAACCTGAGACAGAAAGCAATCTCAAATTCTCCATGCTTGTAACCACTTATAAAAAAACCACGGTTTACTTCCAGATTGATCAGAGCCCCCGCCAGGCTCAGTCTCCCCACACTTTTCTAACGTGCCAAGTGTAACCGCCGGAGTCATTCGCAAAGCTAGATGATGGAGAGCGGGCCATAACGTGCACCTGGTGCACAGGGCCCAAGGACCAACAAAGATCCATGGGGGATTTCTCAATATGAAACACTCTCCACCATCTAACCAACGCAACCAAGGGACTCAGCTCTGGAACCGTTTACTGCAAACGTTTCTTAAAAGCAAAACTACTGATGCACGCAGCTCTACCCCTTTCGCATCACACCCACATTAACCCATTCCTGAACCCAAACGGTGTACCTTACGGCAGAGGCCGAAGAGTGGTACTAGGGCCCATAGAGCAGATGTGATGTTTACTAAGGGCTCGGCATTGATGACACCAGCAGCTGAGAGGGACAAGAAACACAAAACACAAAAGGAGAACAAAACAAAGAAATGGAAAGGTGGATAGACAAAAAATAAGAAGAAAAAAGAAAGAGAGAGTAAGAAAAAAGGAAAGAAAAGCCTTGCTAAGGTGCCTCGGGATTGCAACACCCGTATTCACTAAAGAAGTGAACCCCTGAGGGGAAGTATGTATAGAAATTTTGTTATTTAGAATGAACTAATAACCATTTTTGGAGATTTAATACAATCAAAAATTGTATCAAAAATTTAAAAAATTCAAGGTCTATTCAGTATTAGCTGATGAAGCGACTGACATTAGCCAAATAGAACAGTTGTCCCTATGTATACGATACGTTAAAGAGGAGTCAATGACATTAAGGGAAGATTTTCTTGTTTTTGTGCCTGTTTATGAAGTAACAAGTTCTGCTCTAGCTCACAGTATAATGAAGCCTAATAAAAATGGGGCTTAACCTAAATGTTATAAAAGGTCAAGGATACGACGGTGCTGCTACCATGCGTGGAGAGTTCCGTGGAGTACAGGCCTATATTAAGGAGAAAGTCCCTTTAGTCCTATATATTCATGCAGCACATTCGTTAAATTTGTGCTTATCTGATGCTAGCAAAATTTGCCTAATTAGAAATTGTATGGGTGTAATCGCAGAAGTGTGTTTGTTCTTTCATATGTCAGCTTAATAATAAACTACTATTAAATAATTTTCATTTTTTTTTTATCCATTTCAATAATTTTAAAAAATTAAATTATTTCATAACTTTACAATATTAATTTAATTAATTCTACAATTAAGTTGAATTTAATATTTTTTTAAACTATTTCAATAATATAATTATAATATTATCATGTAAATTGCTTGTAAGCTTTCAAAAAGTATTTTATTTTTAAGAGTATATAATTACAGTCGAACCTCAATAACTCTTTCGAAGAGTTACAAAAAAATCAAGTTATCGAGGAATTCAAGTTATTAAGGAAGTTTATAACTGTAGTAAACTTAGAGGGAACTATATTTTATTAGAGTTATCAAGGAATTTGATTTACCGAGATTTGACTGTATATATCGAACATACATTTACAGTTTTACTCCTAACTGTGTGTCATCGACTGCTAGTCTTCAATTATCTTCAAATTTTTTGAATAAATCATTAGTTTTGTATTGCAGATTGAGTTACTAAATGGCATCTGGTAAGCAGCAAATAGATTCGTGCAAATATTCTAGAAAAAGTGTTCGAGTGGATGAAAATGAGTCAGGCATAAAATTTTGTTATATGCTTGAAGCAAAAGGCAAGAGAGCAGTAATTGATTGGTATGTAATGAAAGGTTTAATCAGTGATAGATATGAATGTCCTAAGTGTGGAGATGAGATGAAATTGTGTGAAAGAGAGATTGATTGATGGTTTTGAATGCAGGTGTAAAAAGAAATTGAGTGATGATAAACATGATGAATGTAGGAGTGTGAGAAAGGGTACGTAGTTTAATAAAGTAAATTGAGTATAATTGAGATTTTAATTTTAATGTGGTTTAAATATATTGAATAAAAAGTTGTGATGAATTATTTGAAGTTATTAACCCCAGGGTTAGCAGCCCTGTGGTTGGAAATTTCATTGCTGCAGAAAGTAATACCATAGAAGAAACAGTCGTCACTGTTCGTGACAACCTAGATGGAATTGCAGCGATGCCCGAGTCCAGCTCCATGGAACAGCTCCATGGAAACCAGGAGATGAACCACATCGCTTATGCCGATGACCTCATTCTCGTAGCTGAAGACGAGCAGGGTGTCCAGAATTTGCTCAATAACATCGAGCCCCAGCTAAAGTCCCATGGCATGCAGATCAATGTCACCAAATCTGCAGGCTTCTGCTGGATCAAAGACAGTAAGAGGAAAAGATTGCTTTATAAAGATAATGTTTCCCTGAAAGCGTCTGACTGACTACTTCCTATCCTGGGCATCAACACCAGCTTCAGGTATCTGGGGGTGGACTTTACAGCTTCCGGTCACCAACCTATTAAGATCTCTCTCGCCAGAGATTTGGAGATGCTTAGAATGTCGGTGCTCAAGCCTCAGCAGAAGCTTTACATCCTCGCAAGACATCTATTGCCCAAGTATTACCACCAGATGATGTTTGGCAAAATCTATTCAGGGACTTTAAAGAAACTAGATATTATTGTACGGACGTTTGTCAGAAGGATTTTACACCTATCCATGGATCCTCCAATTGCAGTTTTTCATGCTGACTTGAAGGAAGGACTTGAGATACCTTCATTTCGTTGGACGATTCCCATGCTGGCAAGGAATCGAGACGCAAACATCAAGCCTTCCCTTCTGACGTGTGAGAACATCCCTCTCATCAATAAGAGAAGGATCGCAACGATATGGAGACATAGCCTCCATTCGACTTGTAATGGGTCAGGCCTTAGGGAGTCGACCAAGGTTCCACAAGCGCATCGTTGGATTCTCGATGGGACTAACCCAGAGTTTCTCCCAGGCAGTTTTGGAAGGGCGCAGCGCCCTGCCTGTCTTTTTTTTGCTAGAACAGTGCCCTCCTTGCCCTTTTGTTAGTAGATCAGATCCCCTGCTTAGCCTTTTGTTAAGAGAGCAATGTTTGTCCTCAAACGAAGATCAACCAGTTCTTGTATTTCCTCAGATAAGTCCCTGAGCCCTTTTTCTGCGTTCATTACCGTAAATTTTGATCGTGTATATCTCTAACTCTCTAGCTGTTTATAGCTAGTTAGTACTTCACAGTTTTCACGATTTTATCTGGATGCTTTGACCATAGACTTCAGATTAAAATATAAAATTACTTTACAAACTTGTTTTTCAGTATATAAATTAAACTTATCTGACCTGAAATCAACCTGACCTATAATCTATAAACTTGCCTGGCGACACATAAATATGTACTTGAATATGTATATTTTCATTTCTTTTGTTCTAACCTAACCAATCATTACACATTTTTAGAATCTCCAACTTCATTTAATGCCCTGATTTTTTAAACAAAATAAGATTATCTCATACTTATGCACAAATATTTCACCAAGGAGTAAGTAACAGATTTAGCTGAAACAATAGTAACATTTTAAGTAAATTACAGCTTTCCCATACATTGGAAAACCCAGGTTAAAATACTAAAATATTGAAATTATAACCACTATACTTCGCAAACAAAGAGCTCATCCAAAATCCAATTATATACACTTGTAGGGATTTCAAAGAGCTATATTTTTGCATAATTGTTTACAGGTTTAGTTTTTAAGATAGCATTACAAACTTGAAAAAGGGGAAATTTTCACTCTTCAACTTGACAAAACGATTACTGGAAAACTATAAGCACATTTTTAAAATATAAATATAGATTTAGCAACTGAATTTCCTAATACATATTTTTATCCCTTACTATTTATATCTGTCTTTTATGGTTTCGAAGCTATTTCGAGTGAAAATTAACAAAATGAAAAAAAAAACACTTGCTTGGACAGATACTTTTTTAAGTTTTTTAAAAATCAAGTTTAAAATATTAAAAAATTGAAATTAATTTTATATATTCACAATCTTGACCCTATTTCCTACAAAACAAGAAAATATATTTACATTTTTGTCTATTAGACTTACAGGTATACGCGACAAAATGTTTACATTTTTTTGCAATGCTCTGATTTTTGTCTTAAAAATCCCAAGCATAAATGTTATTCAAACATAAAAAATATGTGCCCTTTTTCTGGTAACAGCACCCTGCCCTTTTTTAATCCTGGGGGAAACTATGCTAACCTCTTATCTGGTAGAGACTATATTACATGTATTCACTCTTTACAACGTCCTATTTTCAAAGTCCAGGTCGACTCGGGGACGCCCTAAGCTTGAACATCTTTGTAGTAGAGGGTGCCAACAGGCCGAGACTTTAAATCATATTTTACAAACCTACCACTCAACACATAGACTGAGCATCAAGCATCGAGATGCCCTAGTCTCCTATATCAACAGGTCGGCGTCTAATAGAGGTTTCACAGTGCACGTGGAACCTAAGTTCGAGACAACTGCTGGCGTGCTCAAACCCGACCTTGTCCTATATAATGAACAGAGTGATAGTGGTTGGCGCCCAAGTCATCACTGACCAGTTCGCGTTGAAGTGTGCACATAAGAACAAGACTGAGAAATATAAGATCCTGTCCAGTCAGCTCCAAGGGCTTCGACCAGCTGGTGTCACTATGACATCTCTTACCATCAACTGGCGAGGCAATGTTTCAGAGAATAGCTGTAAAGAACTGGTCGGATTAGATGTGATTAAGAAGAAGGACTTGAAAATCTTGTCCACGAGAACTTTACTCGGAAACGGAATGATTTGGAGAAGTTTCCGCAATATGATCTCCTTCGTAAGAAGGGTGACAGAAGGAATTGGTTAGGGAGTAACATCGCTGTTCGGGGGTTTTTAGCTGTTTGTAAATAGCGAAGTTTGAAAAAAAAAGGGGGGGGATACAGGACTAATAGCGGTGAGTTAGCCCTGAATTTAGATACAGGGCTAATAGCGGTGATTTAGAACTAAAGAAGCATTTAGAAACTAGTGGGAGCAAAAGCATGTATAGAAGTTTTGTTATTCAGAATGAACTAATAACCATTTTTGGAGATTTAATACAATCAAAAATTGTATCAAAAATTTAAAAAATCCAAGGTCTATTCAGTATTAGCTGATGAAACGACTGACATTAGCCAAATAGAACAGTTGTCCCTATGTATACGATACATTAAAGAGGAGTCAATGACATTAGGGGAAGATTTTCTTATTTTTGTGCCTGTTTATGAAGTGACAGGTTCTGCTCTAGCTCACAGTATAATAGAGCCTAATAAAAATGGGGCTTAACCTAAGTGATATGAAAGGTCAAGGATATGACGGTGCCGCTACCATGCGTGGAGAGTTTCGTGGAGTACAGACCTATATTAAGGAGAAAGTCCTTTCAGTCCTATATATTTGTGCTGCATATTCGTTAAATTTGTGCTTATCTGATGCTAGCAAAATTCCCCTAATTAGAAATTGTATGTATGTAATCGCAGAAGGGCAGAGCCAGAAAAAGTGAGCCTGACACAAATTTTTTGTTTCACATTTTTTTTTTAATTCAACATCAAAATGTTCATACATCATGTTACAAGCAAAAAAAATTACATGACTTCTTAATTTTATTCTAAATGAAAGGGCTTCAAAAAAAAATTTTTTTTCATCATTAGGGAATGCTCACAAAGAAACTGAATTATGTGCATATTTATTTGTAAAATTCCAATTATTTTCTTAAAAAGCATCAATAGTGAATTAGATTATAAGTAAATTCAAATATATTTGAAATTTTTTAAAATTATAAATTATTAAAAAGTAAACTTACTACACCCTTCTAGTCACACAGGTGATATATGACATACAAAAGTTTTTGTTTGGGGTATTAAAATAATTTTGAAATTTTGTTTTTTTGCAAGCAAAGCTGAAATATCTTGCTAATATAATACCACTATTCAGTTTTATTTTTCGTTAAAAAATTAGTATTGTACTGACCCCTCACTTGTGTGACAAGTTTCTATCACCTGTGTGACAAGTTTCTATCACCTGTGTGACCAGTTCTTATCACCTGTGTGACCTCATCTTGTTTGACCAATTTCTTATCTCTTTGACCATACCTTATCACTTGAAAGCTAACACCAGACAATTGAAATTGTTATTCAGAAGTCCTTGAATCTGTGTTATAAGAGAGTTTGATTACTTTTCTTTTAAATTCTAAAATGGCAGATGAAGAAAAACATAAAAAGCACAATTTAAGTCAGCAAAAGTATAAGAAAAAGATGATTGAAAATGACCCTGATTTTAAATCTAAATACAACAGAATGAGTGAATCCATTAGAAAGAATAGAATTTCTACAATGAACGCCAGTCAACTTAAAGCTTACCGAAGTGCAGCAGCCGAAAGAAAATGAAAATCAAGAGACAATAAAAAAAGGAAAGAATGTGAATTGGCTGAACAATAATGTGAAACGATTGCTACTAGTTCTCAAAGTGACCAATCCTTTGGTTCGTAAAGAAAACCTAAGTCACTCAGTAAAGCTGTGCGAAGATGTGCTAAAAACCTTCCTACATCTTCACGTAAACAAAAAGCAGTTGTGATGGGTTTAGCGAAAAGAGTGGGTTTGGAACTAGTGAATAAAATGGATATTAGTCTTTAAGTTCAAATGATAAGGAATTAAAAGAAGAAACTGAAAAACTTTGATTGAAATTTTTGATTAAAAACTTTGAAACCTTTTTGATTAAAATGTATGACATCTTGATAAATGATGAAAGTATTTTTGCAGAAATCATATGGAGTGATGGACCTTCATCAGAATTCAAGAACAAGTTTATGTGTAGATTCCTAGTATATTTAACTGAAAAATATAAAAAAGAATTCAGCTGGAAATATACTGCTACATCCCACGGCAAAGGTATAATTGATGGGATAGGAGGCTTAGCGAAATCAATGGTTCATAAAGAAGTGATGGCCAAACATGGTGAAGTTGTCCTGCAATCAGCAAAGGATTTTTTTGTTGTTGCTGGAAGACTCCTTAAAAAAACAAATGTTCTTTAATTTCTTCATCGGAAATGAACAAAAGTCAATGAGAATCTTGATCTGTGGTCTTCTGTTCCAGTTGTTCCAGGAATTAGAGACATTCATCAATTCCGTCAATAAAAATGGATTTGAATTGGTAGAATATTTTAACTCTAAACATTCGGAACCCTGCATCAAAATTTTTTATCCAATTGAAAGCCAGGATCTTGATGATCCATTATCGACATTAATGTTGAAAGTGGGGGATTGGTATTTAGTAGAGTACGATAACAAAACTTACCCCAGAACTGTAACTTCTAAAGCGTCAAATAGTGGACCATATGAAATTTCAGTTATGCATAGGAGCGGACTTAACTGGAAGTGGCCTCAACAACCTGACAAAATTTTTTATGAATCAAATTGTATTGTACAGAAATTGAACCCACCAGAAGTTGTAAATGCACGTGGAGTTTTTAAATTCAATGATTTGTAACTCAAATTACTTTATTTAGTAGTTTTCTTGTATTCATTTATTACAATGATTAAAAATATAATCCAATTTTGCAGCTTAAACAAAACTTCACTTTAAAGTTTTGTACACTGTCACACAGGTGATCTCGGTGGTCACACAGGTGATTGTAGTAAATTAATTTTTTATTTATGTTAAAATTATATTTCAATATTTTTGATCATATGGGTGTTTATTTTGATTCTTTTAGTATATAGATTTCAAAAAAATAATCACAGTTTAAGTCACAATTCACAGAAATTTAGCTTTTTTTATGTGTTACAGACGTTTTCTTTACAAAAGGGTCACACAAGTGATACAATTTTAAAAGGCTCCAGAAAAAAAATAAAAACAATTTTTTTTAATAAAATTATTAAAGTACTGTTCCTCACAACCTCTAAGATAGAGTTAAATAAAAATTGTTCTCCCAATAATTGTATGAATTCTATAAAGCAATGCAATATTGATAAATTTGAGTTCAATTGTCACACAGGTGATCCTGGCTCTCCCCAGAAGTGTGTTTATTCTTTCATATGTCAGCTAAGCGAACTCATGTCTTGAAAGCAGCAATTATTGAATGTTGTCCTGAATCAAGGACAAAACTTATCTCCTTGTGTGAAACACGCTGGATTTGACGCCGTGTTAATGTTTAAAGAAACCCTTCAATCTATTATTACCACACTAAACAAGATTCGACTGGAATCAAATGACTCTTCAGTTAAAGCCCATACGCTGATTAACTCAATATGCCAATTTCAATTAATCGTTAGTACTTTTGTCTTGAGTAGTATACTGTCCAACACATACAATTGGTCTGAGGCGCTGCAGAGTAAACAAATAGATCTACCTCAAGCCCTCCAAAAGATATCTGATGTTATAGTGATCTTATCTATTAGAAGGAATGATGCAAATAAATACTTCAAAGACTTTTATGAAGACACTAAAGCATATACAGAAAAAGTAAATATAGCTGAAGTTCCTCGTGTTTGTAGATTGCGAACAATCCGCTGTAATGTACCATACACTTCGCCTGAAGAATATTATGGCCGAGCAGTGTACGTTCCATACCTCGATGATTTTTGTAATGCCCTACAGAAACGCTTCCAATCTCATAAATAAACAGTTCTATCATTGCAGTGCGTTCTTTCAGAATATTGCATCATGAATGATTTTTGTCTCTAGAGCCAGCCGTTACATTTTACGAAAAAAACGTAGGTTACAAAGTAGTTCAGAGCGAATATTCATTGTGGAGAGAAAAGTAGATTCATGAAAAAGACATTCCAAAAACTGCTATTGATGCCATTACAGCATGTGATAAAATTTATTTTCCAAATATTTACATCTTTTTAAAAATATTAGCTGTTCTGCCCGTTTCTACTGCTGCCTCAGAAAGAAGTTTTTCCAGTCTTAGACAGTTGAAGTCGTATTTGAGGAACACTACGTCTAAATCTCGATTAAATGAACTTGCTTTGCTATCCATTTATAGGGGTATACTTCTAACTGAAGACATTCTTGACAAATTTGCTAGTGTTCCAAGGAAACTTGATTGTTTTGTAGGAAAAAAACCTTTTGTTTTGCAAAATAAAAATTTTGTTTTGTAGAAAATCCACTTCATGTAATGCAGTCTGTTAGGATATTAATAATAAACTACTGTTAAAAAATTTTCATTTTTTTTTATCCATTTCAATAATTTAAAAAATTAAATTACTTCATAACTTTACAATATTAATTTAATTAATTCTATACAATTAAGTTGAATTTAATATTTTTTAAAACTATTTCAATAATATAATTATAATATTATCATGTAAATTGCATATAAGCTCTCAAAAAGTATTTTATTTTTAAGAGTATATAATTACACAGTCGAACCTCGATAACTCTTTCGAAGAATTACAAAAAAAATCAAGTTATCGAGGAATTCGAGTTATTAAGGAATTTGATTTACCGAGATTTGACTGTATATATCGAACATACATTTACAGTTTTACTCCTAACTGTGTGTCATCGACTGCTAGTCTTCAATTATCTTCAAATTTTTTGAATAAATCATTAGTTTTGTATTGCAGATTGAGTTACTAAATGGCATCTGGTAAGCAGCAAATAGATTCGAGCAAATGTTCTAGAAAAAGTGTTCGAGTGGATGAAAATGAGTGAGGCATAAAATTTTGTTATATGCTTGGAAGCGAAAGGTAAGAGAGCAATAATTGATTGGTGTGTAATGAAAGGTTTAATGAGTGACAGATATGAATGTCCTAAGTGTGGAGATGAGATGAAATTGTGTGAAAGAGAGATCGATTGATGGTTTTGAATGGAGGTGTAGAAAGAAATTGAGTGAAGATAAGCATGATGCATGTAGGAGTGTGAGAAAGGGTATGTGGTTTAATAAAAGTAAATTGAGTATAATTGAGATTTTAATTTTAATTTTAATGTGGTTTAAAAATATTGAATGAAAGGTGGTGATGAATTATTTGAATGTCGCGGAAAAAACTGTTACCGATTGGAAACAGTTTTACAGTGACATTTGTACGAGTACTTTTCTGAAAGATAGAAGTAAGTTGGTTGGTTGGTTGATTATGGTTTAATGGCACAAGATCCAAAGAGGATATGCTGCGCCAGACATATGGTACCAAGATACATAAATTAGTATGGATTAAAACACGTGTACAATTTAAAAGAGTTATAATGTGTGAAAAAACCATGACTATGGAACATGTGCAACAATGAAAACGAGATGAAAAATGACTAAAAGGTTATAAAAAGTGAAGTTAAAAATGATGGAAAAAACCAATGTCCAGAAGGAATGGGAAAAGCTCTAAATGAGGATTTTCTCCAATCAATTCTGCCAAATGTAAAGTATACGTCTTGAAATGCTTAAAACAGAACTGTTTATATTTCGAACACTCAATTAAAATATGTTTGATACTTGCTAACGTCTGACAACTATTACAAAAGGGTTCAATTTCTCCTAACAGTAAGTGTCTGTGGGTAAAACGAGTATGACCAATGCGCAAACGAGTTAATATAACATCAAGTTTCCTACACTGAAAACTAGTCCACTTCTGTATTAAAGGCTTTATCTCATACAATTTATTTTGAGTTTGCTGACTCCATGAATGTTGCCATTTATCATATAATATTTTACTAATAGTTTTTTTAATATCTGTCAAAGGAATGGGATGATTCATAATACGATTAGCTGTTTTTGCAGCGGTATCAGCCAATTCATTTCCCTTTATACCAACATGCCCTGGAACCCAACAAAATTGAATATGGTGTCCTCGTGCCTTCAGACGATGTACAAGTTGGAGGATATCTGAGGCAATGGGATGAAGCATGGCCATTCTGGATGAAAGCAATTGCAAAGAACTTAATGAATCTGTATATATGATGTATTTATTTACCTTTTGATGGGTGATGAAAATTAATGACTGGTGAATTGCTGTGATTTCTGCAGTAAAAATGGAGCATGAGGTATGAAGTTTAAAAGACTTAACTATATCATTACATACATAAGCAAATCCGACATGTGCTGCTGTTTTGGAGCCATCTGTAAAAATAGGAGTGAACTCCTTAAATAAATCACTATGTTCTGCAAAAAGTTGAACATAAATGGAATCAGGTGTACTACTCTTTAAAAATTATCAAAAGGATTGAGAAAAATGAAATTTGGGACTTGCCAAGGAGGTATTTCACAAACCTTTCTCTTTCTAACATTGAGATTTTCTAGTGGAGTTGATGATATACTATTGCGCATTCGCATGCCAAAGGAAGGAATACAGGAGGGTCGGGCTGATTACAGCCGATCGTACTGCACATCCAGGATGATCCGTTGCAAAGGATGGTAGTTCATGGACATGACTCTAAAGTGATAATTCAGTGAGAGCTGTTCTCGCCTGAGTTCGAGTGATGTCTCATTACAGTCAACGTATATGCTTCGAATAGGAGAAGTTTTGAAGGCACCAGAACAAATACGAAGAGCATTATTATGAATTGGATCGAGCTTCTTAAGCACAGATGTTCGTGCTGATCCATACACAGAACATCCATAGTCAAGCTTTGACCGAATAACAGCTCTATAGATTCGAAGCATGGAAATCCGATCTGCACCCCACTTTGTATTTGAAAGAACTTTCAAGATATTTAGAGCTTTCTCACATTTCGTTCGCAGTCTTTGGATGTGGGGCAAGAAAGTGAGTTTCCTATCAAACCAGATTCCGAGAAATTTGACTTCGTCTGCTACTGTGATCTTAACGTCTCCCATAAAGATTTCTGGGGGTAAGTGAATACCACGTTTTTTTGTGAAGTGAACACAACATGTCTTTTGAGTAGAAAAACTGAATCCATTCAAGTTTGCCCATCGTAAGATACAATTAACAGCAGCTTGACATTGTCGCTCTACTGAACGCATATCATGTGCCTGATAGGAAACTTACAGATCATCAACATACATGGTTTTATGAACTGACAATGGTAATTGGTTTAAAATACTATTGACTTTGATATTAAAAAGTGTCACACTCCGTACACTTCCTTGGGGCACTCCTTCTTCTTGTACATATGTGTGAGAGAGAACTGAGCCAATGCGAACTTGGAATGTCCTAAAATCTAAAAAGTTTTGGATAAAAATGGGAAGATTACCCTTTAAATTAAAATCAAAGAGGTCCTTAATAATACCATAGTGCCATGTTCGATCATAGGCTTTGTCTATATCAAAAAATATGGAAACTAAATGGTTTCGCCTAAGAAAGGCAGTCCTAATTTGTGATTCTAAGGAAATTAGATTGTCGGTGGTAGATCTACCTTGTCGAAAGCCACTTTGATGTGGCGATAATTTTTTATTGTCTTCTAAAAAATATACAAGCCTAGCGTTTACCATTTTTTCAAGCAGTTTACATACACAGCTTGTAAGTGCTATAGGTCGATAACTTAAAGGACTTAGTGGGTCCTTACCTGGTTTCATGATGGGAATGGTGATAGCTCTTTGCCATGATTTAGGAAATTTATGTTCGAATCAGATTCTGTTGAACAGCTGCAGGAGGTTCAACAGGGAATCATGAGAAAGGTGTTTTAGCATGAGATAATTAATTTCGTCTGGTCCACTACAAGTTTTGTGTGTTTTTGATAAAGCTGTCATCAACTCTGTCATGGTAAATTCTGAATTGTACTGTTGATTATTTGCTTCTAGGAAAACAATAGGTTTACTTTCCGACCTGAGTTTGTGAGTTAGAAATGGTTCAGGGTACTTTGTTGCATTAGAGACATTTGCAAACTGTTTGGCAATTTCATTAGCAATGTGTAACGAGGAATTAATAGTTGAACCGTTGCAATTTAAAATGGAAATGGGATGTTCTCTATATAATCCAGAACACTTTTTCATCCTGTCCCATACAATTTTGCTTGGAGTAGAGAAAGTTATTTCGGATACATACTTTTGCCATGACACCCGTTGACACTTTCGACGAACTCTTCTAGCAATTGGTTTTGCTTGCTTAAAAACTATGTAATTGGTCATTGTAGGATAATGCCGAAAAATACCCCAAGCCTTACATTGTTGCTTAATGGTCACCATACATTCAGAAGTCCACCAAGGAAAGTGAAATTTGGTTGTTTTTGAAGAGCTTTTTGGAATAGCATCATCTGCGGCCTTGATCAGCAGTTGAGTAACTCTATCCACCACAGTGTCAATATCTCCGTTTTGGATAATACCAGTAGTAATCTCAGCAAGGTGAGTATATTGTGTCCAATTGGCTTTTGAAAAAATGTATCGAGATGGTGTTTTAACAGATGACCTGACATGACTGCCAGACAGGATGATAGGAAAATGATCACTATTATGGAGATCATTATCAACTGTGAAGTTCCAGAATGGAAATATGGCTGGTGAACATATAGCAATGTCGATACTGTGATAGGTCCTGCTAGGTTCATGAAAGTAAGTGTATTCCTTATTATTAAAAAGGCACAGACTGTAAGCACTAAGACACTGCTCAATTTGCTGTCCTCTGCTATTTATGTCTTTGCTTCCCCACAGAGGATTGTGACCATTGAAGTCACCGAAGATCAGATATGGAGTAGGAAGTTGGCTAATCAAGCTATTGAGTTCATTTTGATTAATATGGATATTAGGTGGAAGGTATATACTGCAAACTGTAATCAATATGGTAAGATGAATTCGGACAGCCACAGCTTATAGCTGAGTATTTAAGCGAAGAATGGTAGATGGACAGTGATGAGACACAAGCAAGACAACACCACCAGAAACCTTGTCTCCTCCATGATCATAGTCTTTCCTAATTGTGCTAAAACGGCAAATTTTAACTGTGTCTGCAGATTTTAAGAATGTTTCTTGGAGCGCTATACAAGCAGGATTGTATGTATTCAAAAGGGCTTTAATTTCATACAGTTTATTGCGAAGACCTCGACAATTCCAAGAAAGAATAGTAGCCATAAAAAAAATTTAATCCGATGGCACAGAAGCAAGCTGCTCTTGGAAGGCCTCATCTGTCGCCATGTCTTCATCTTCAGAAACATATCCATGTACAGCATCATCCTCATCATCATCAGATACCTGATTTTTAGATTTTTTCTTTAGAAAGTCTGTTCTTTCAGGGGGTTTTTTGGTTTTAGGACCCTCTTTTGATATTTTCAACTTTAAAGATTTATGCTTTTCTTTTATATTTTTAGTATTAGTGTCTTTAATTTTGCTTGTCTTGTCATGTATTGTTTTGTTTTCAGTAGTTCCATGGAAGTTAGGTTTAGTATTAGTTAAAGGTTTTGCAGGTTTTATATTTGTGTTAGACGGTGCTGATTTTTTAAGTGCGGTCGATGTTTCTGTTACAGGAAATGTTAATGGTTGATCTTCTGATTCTGTTTGAATGCCAATAGAAATCATTTGCTTACTATTTCAAGATAGAAGTAAGATTGGGGGGGATGGTGTGAGTGAGTGTGGAGATAGATGAGAGTAAGTTTGGGAAAAATAAGTATGGGAGAGGAAAGCCTGTATGGATAATAGGTACTTGAGGGGATTGAAAGGGGAACAAATAAATGTTTTTTTGCTAAGGTTGCTAACAGGTCGAGTGATTGTTTGCTGAATGTGATTAAGAAGTATGTTGAGAAGGGGACATTGAAAATATCGGATTGCTGAAAGGCGTATGATTGTCTTGAACATAAATGCTTCATGCACCTTCAAGTTAGCATTTCAAAGACCCCCCAGACAGGAGCACATACCAATTCCATTGAAGGAACTTGGTCTACAATCAAGAGAAAAGTAAAAGGCAGGAAAGTAAAAAATTTACTTTAATTCATACCTCTACGAGTATATGTGGAAGCGTAAGCAGGAACATTCTATTGGGGAGGAAGCTTGGAACGAATATTTGAAAGCTATTGCTTCCACCTTCCCTCCCCATAGACATGATGAAGACGAAGACAAAGAAAATGGTTTTCAACATCACTCTGATACGGAAGAGGATGACGAGGAATGAGGTTAGTTTTTATTTGTTAATCCTGTGTTTTGAAACTGTCTTTTGTATTTTCCAGTGTTTTTAAAATGGGTTTCTTAATTTTAAAGTATTGTTTTTTCCTGAGTTTAGTTAATCCAAACTTTTTTCTAAGTATCGTTTTTTCTTATATTTAGTTGAAGTCCAATTTTCTTTCTAAATTTTCGTATATTTTTGGTTTTTTTTTTTTTTAATTTTCTATGTTTCGAGTTATAATTTTTTGATATTGATTTAAATTCAAAAAATATTTTATATATCGTGTGTTTCAATATGGCTTCTAAAATTTTAAAAGTTTTTTTATCCATTACGCAATATTTTTATAATGCACAAAAATCGTATTTTGTAAGCTTTTTATGAGTATTATTCACTTTTATTCAAATTAAATTGCACTATCATTTACATTCAAAATTCCAGTTTATAAAACTGTAAAATACGTCACTTTGGTAGGACGAGCCTATTTTAAACCACGGGAAACTACGCCACTTCAGTTGGGAGGCAGGCGTCAATTTCAAAACACAAAGAAACAGGCCAACTTGCTGCAACTTTGTATTTAGAAAAATGAAGTGTGGGCTATTCTACCAATTTACCAAGAAACAAATAACCCTTCATACTGGAATTATATTCTATAATAATGGTGGCTCCATAACTCCTTGTTCCTTTTGCAATTGCACTTTAAGTAAATCCCTAAGACAAGATTGCAGCAACAGTATGGACTCATTTAAAATCCATTTTTAATTGGACAATTCAAACTAACAACGGGAAGTGAAAAATATCCATATATTGAGTGATGGCCTTGTATCACAGTATAAAAACAAGAAAAATTTTTATCTGCTTCTAACCACTTGCAAAGTCTGATACCAAACCTATCACTTGTATGTGGAATGAATCGGTAAAGGATATGATATCGAAAATTTTGAAAAATTAATTGCTGTATTACAAACAAAATGCACTGGCATACAACTAAAAGAGATGATAAAAGCAGAAATAAACCAGATTGATACCATTTTAAATAGGCAAATTATAAATGCATTTGATGGAACTTGCAAGGCCCATTGAGTAACATATTCAGCGGACATAGGATCTCTTTAATTTAGGTCACTGACTAATGTAACATGCGTTTGCCTGGAATAATTTGTTCCCACTTTCATTCAGGTGAAGGTTTCAACAAACCATGATGAGCAAATTACAAAAGCAGGTGTGCTTATAATTATTTTATGTGACATTTTAAATTTAATTCATTTCAAAGTGAGGGATGTAATTAGTTTAAATATTAATTAAAAAAATAGCCTATATCTAAAAGGCATTATTTCTTTAACAGGATCTTTTAAATGTTTAGAATGGGTAGCTGTCAAGTATGAAAATAAAATATATCCAATAGAGATCTTAAAAACTGATGGAACATATGTCACACATCATAAATGCAATGCAATCAACAGGAAATGGGAAATTTAAGTGGCCTTCTAAAAAATATGTCCATGAATACCATAATAGAGCCTCTAGTCCCATGTAATAATCAAGAAAGCAAGATTTGTTTTTCATGGCCAAAACTTTAATTAAAATAATTGAAAAGTTGAAATAGAAGGAATTGCACAGATATTTAAACTTAAACATAGTTTTTATTAAAGTTTCTAGTAATTTTCTTTACCTAAAATTGCATTTTATATGTTCCCAAATAATTTCATCATTCTCTCCCTGTTGTGATCCTTTCCTCATTTTAGTGAAAAATTAAAAACCTAAAACTATGATATTTTTTAAGATTAAGCTGAACCACTATTTTTTTCACTGCAAGCATCTTAGACAGTACCTTGCATAAAAAAATTAGAAAGTAATGACATGTTTATTTTATTTTTCATGTCACATAAGATAATGACCTATGGGTCATTCCACATCAGTTCAACCAGGGTCCGACACCCATGCTCTCAGATTTTGATGAAACTTGGCATGTTTGTTCCTTTTATAGATTTAAGTAAGCATATGAAATTTTTTTGCTCTATCTCAAGCGGTTTAGGTTTTACAGCCTGTTAAAGTTTTTGGAATTTCACGGTTTTTATAAATCGGGTAGAGGAAATGCAATTTGTGTTTTTATAGAAAATAAATTATATCTCCCTTGTTTACCAACCAATGTTGATGAAATTTTTATGAGTATACATCAATATGTAAGAAATCCAGAAAAAAAATAAATTAAACCAGCAAGTATCTATACATGGTCAGAAAAAAATCCTAAAGTTTTATTTATAGATTTTTTTAGATAGAATACTGAGTTCTACGCTAAGTAGAATATCTTTAAAAGGGAAAAGGATAATAAAAAAAAAAATGTTTTTTTATTCTTGTTCTAAAAGATATGCTCTACCACATGAAAAAATAAAATGAATGGTTTTTTCACTCCTTCATTATTTTTTCTCACTTCAAAGATAGAAATCAGACTCAGTCATTTTCTTGAAATCATTAAATTAAAATTACAATTTTAGTAAAATTATATTAAAATTTGAACTAAACATGTCACATATCAACCACTTTCAAATAAAATTAGACAAGACTCATTTAATGAATTAAAAAAAAGCTTTAAAATAAAACAAAAAATTCAGTAATTCAAGATTTTTTTCAAAAAATTCAAAATTCACAAAACGGTCGCCCAAATAGATACTCAAGTCCCCAGGATGAGTCGGACGATCTGGGTCTTCAACACAAATGTAAAAGAACCAGAAAAAAAAAAAACCATAAATGTTATAAAATAGGTTATCCATAATCATATCTTAATTGAGATTATTTAGAAATAAGATACTGATTTCCTTATTTTCAACAATTAGGCCTAATTAAAGAAAAGAAAATTATATTACAATTTAATTTAGTTTTGAAAACTAAAATAAAAACTAGTCAACTCACTAACAGTAACTTATTTTAAGAAATCTTATAAGCAATCAAAACACTAAGTATTTTTTGAATGTTGGAAAAATGGAGAAGTGCAGTGTGGCGAAAGTTGCTCATAGTGATTGTCATTTGTTAAGCTATGTCAAGAAAAAAGCCATACAAACTATATTGAAAAACAGTAACTTATTTCAAGAAATCTTATAAGCAATCAAAACACTAAGTATTTTTTGAATGTTGGAAAAATGGAGAAGTGCAGTGTGGGGAAAGTTGCTCATAGTGATTGTCATTTGTTAAGCTATGTCAAGAAAAAAGCCATACAAACTATTGAAAACCTGTCTGAATCTAATTTAACTCTTAAAATTGAAAACGGAATCAAGTTATGAGTTAAAAACTATTTGTCTTCATCATCAAAGTGTTTTTGAACAAGTATGAATTTTTACAAAAGGCATATTGTAACCCTTTTAAAAAACATAAAACTTCAATTAAAAAAACACTTCGTATTGTAACTTTACAGCAGAATAGGATAATTTTATCAAAGGGTTACAAAGTGAAACCAGGACAAAAACTTTGTGCATCTTACAGGAATAATCTACTTAAAGACAAACAAATTGATGAGAGTAATGTCGAAAGCAAAAGTAGCTTAAATGTCTAAGATGAGGAAGTTTGCTGATGTGGGATTAGCTCCTGATGAATCATTCCAATTACAAAAAAAATGTGTGGTTGATGAATTAAATTCTTCATTCCATGAAATCGGATGTTCCCCATTGAAATTACATGCACTTGGTGAACATAGCAGATTATCTTACGGTAAAAAAAACTACAAAGAGCACATGAAAATCTAAAAAGAAAAATTGAAAATGTTCTTGAAGTTGATTTTCCAGAGGAAAAAAGTGTAATACAAAAATCTAAAAATCTGGATAAGCTTGTAGATATAATTAAAAATGAATTAAGTGGTGCATCAAGAAACAAACAGATTCAAATGCTGACAATTCCAGCTTCACTAATGTGGTCTAGAAGAAAAATGGCAGAAACTTTCAACGTATCTGATTATTCTGTTCGTAAGGTTCAAAAACTGTTTAAATACAAGGGATTTTTAGCAGAACCAGATCCTAGATATGGGAAAAAGTTGAGTCCTGAAACTATTGAATTGGTAAAAAGATTTTATCAGAGTGATGAACATTCCAGAATTTTGCCAGGGATGAAGGATGTGGTAAGTATAGGAAAAAAAGTATATGAGAGAAAACGCTTGATTTTATGTAATCTTAATGAACTATACTCAATTTTTAAATGCGTATACCCTAACTTGAAAATTGGTCTTTCAACTTTTTGTTCCCTGAGACCTAAGTGGTGTGTTCTGGCTGGTGCTAGTGGGACACACTTAGTGTGTATATGCACAATTCATCAAAATGTGATTTTATTGATTCATGGAGCAGGTATTGAAGAGAATTGCAAAGACCTTATGCCGTATATTCTTTGTGAAGGAGCAGGAGGAGAATGTATGCTAAGGCATTGTGACAAGTGTCCATTAAAAGATAACCTTGTCCAGTTTTTACAGTCAAAATTTGAGAACTACGATGATGAAGACCCAGTCGAGTATAATCGATGGGTTTCGACTGATCGAACTGAAATGATACTGTGCTCGAGCTCAGTTGATGAGTTTATTGATAACTTAGTAGAAAAACTGAACAAGTTAATACCTCATTCATACATTGCTAAATCACAAGTTTCATTTTTTAAAGTTTAAAGGAAACGGTTTTGTCAAATACAGCTGTTATTTCAATGGATTTCAGTGAAAATTATACTTTCACAATACAAGAAGAGGCTCAAGGTTATCACTGGACCTCAGATTCATGCACTATTCATCTTGTCACGATTCACTGCAAGGATGCAAGCAATAAAAAACTGATTTTACCTCTTTGTATCATATCTGATGACCTTAAACATGACGTGAGTATGGTATATGAGATCCAAAAAACTGTAACTGCCTTTCTGAAAGAGAACTACCCACACATAACAAACATTCACTACTTCAGTGACGGATGTGCTGGGCAGTATAAAAATAAATACAACTTCATGAATCTGTGTCTGCATGAGAGGGACTTTCAACTAAAAGCCCAGTGGTCATTTTTTGCAACCAGTCATGGTAAAACTGAATGTGATGGAATAGGGGGTACTGTAAAAGGTTTAGCTAGGAAGGAAAATCTTCAACGACATCTGTGGACAGACAAATTATAACAACGAATGAACTTTTAAGAGTTTTGCAAATCCAACATTACAAATATTAATTTCCAACTTATTTCTAAAGCGGTTGATTCAACTCACCTGGCTTTAGAAAATTGTGCCAAAGATCTTCAAACTCTTCCAGGAATAAGATCGTTCCACAGCTTTCTGCCAAAGGACGATTTGGGAACAATTGAGGCTAGAAAAATCAGCAGCTCTCATTTTCAACTTATGTAACAAGAAGAAAACTTTACCTGTGAAAATAGAAGACTTATATCCTGGATGTTTTATCACTTGTGTTTATGACAGCTTATGGTATTTTGGTATGGTGAGTGAGGTGAATGCAGAAGTTTTTACATCTTCATGGACCATTACCATCATTTTTCTGGCCCAAAAGGGAAGATAAACGTGTTGCACCCATCCCTCATGTCATTGCAATTGTGGAACCCCCCAAAACAATGACTGGAAGAACTTACCAATTCTCTCAAGAATGCATGATACATGTTCAATCAAGCTTATGAAAACACTGGAGAAAATTAAAAAATAATTTCCTAGAATTTGAAACATTTTAATGGTATTGTAATAATACATTTTCCATTCCAACAAACATTATAAATATATTTAAATTTTAATATAATTTTACTGAAATTGCAATTTTAATTTAACAATTTCAAGAAAATGAGTGAGTCAAGTGATTTATATCTTTGAAGTGAGAAAAAATAATAAAGGAGTGAAAAAACCATTCATTTTATTTTTTCGTGTGATAGAGCATATCTTTTAGAACAAAAATATAAAAAAATTCTTTTGATTATCCTTTTCCCTTTTGAAGATATTCCACTTAGCGTAGAACTCAGTATTTTATTTAAAAAAATCTATAAATAAAACTTTAAGATTTTTTTCTGACCATGTATATATACTTGCTGATTTAATTTATTTTTTTCTGGATTCTTTACATATTGATGTATACTCATAAAAAATATCATCAACATTGGTTGGTAAACAAGGGAGATATAATTTATTTTCTATAGAAACACAAATTGCATTTTCTCCGCCCAATTTATAAAAACCGCAAAATTCCAAAAACTTTAACAGGCTGTAAAACCTAAACCGTGTGAGATAGAGCAAAAAAATTTTATATGTTTACTTAAATCTATAAAAGGAACAAACATGCCAAGTTTCATCAAAATCTGAGAAATTTTTTTTTTCTGGTTGATTTGACATGGATTGACCCCTATTTGCATAGAATCGCCCGCTTGAAAAAATGGCAGAAGCTTTGGAAACTGAAATTTTAAAATTTCAGTATCTTCATAATGTTAGATGGGTTGCAAATAAAGTGAATGCTCCGACTGCTTTAATTAAAAATTACTCTAGTGTTGCTTTACATTTAGAAGAAATGTCAAATGATATTGGGAAAGAGACTGCAACTGTCAAAGGTTTTTATTAAAGGATTTGAAATCGTTCTGTTTTGTGAAGTTTGTGCACTTCCTATTGGATTTTTTAAGAATATTTAATTATCTCTTCTGTTTCAAAACTCTGACCAACTTCTACCTGAAATTAATTTGCATGTTAAGAAAGCACAGTTTAATCTGGAGATTTTGAAGAGCACATGTGGTGAGGTGGAAAATTCACTTGTATCTAACATAACTTTATATGGGCAATTCAAAGAGATACATCTTACAAAAATTGATACAAATGCTTTCAAAAATGACAAGCAAAATATGCTGGAAGATGGTATCCAATTTTTAAATGAGATTCTTAGAAAATTCAACAATGATTACTGATGTCGTTGCAGTATTTGACACATTTCAATGGTCGGATGGTACAGATTTATTTAATTATGGAGAAAGTAAAATGAAAATGTCAGGCTTACATTATAGAAAGTTTCTAAGTAATAAAGATAAGACACAATTTCTTGATGATCTTTTAATAGTAATTTGATCTAAAAACACTTGAAAAAATATTTAATATTGAGCAATTGTTGAGAAAAAAATGAAGCCATGAAAGAGATTTCCAAATTTAAATTCTTTAATCAAGATAGTAGCTGTCATACCAGTTTCCACACCATCATGTGAGAGAAGATTTTCTCACATGAACCTGATAAAAAGAAAATTAAGAAACAGATTGGAAGTACACAGTTTGCAAAATTTATTGATGATAAATTTGAATGGACCTGATTTAAAGAATTAATAAAGCTGTTGACCATTGGTATTTTAAACCAAAAACTGTGAGGCATGTCAGAAGACATAAACACAATGCATAATGCGTGTATAAATTGTATGTTTATGTACTTAGTATATTATTAGTGCTAATATTTTTTTTTTTGTAAAATTAAATTGCTCTATTTTTTTTTTTGGCTCCTAATATTTCAAGGGATTTTTCAATTCCTGGTTTAATCGACCTGTGGCGAATGCCTATTTTCAGGTCAAGAATGACCATTCTTTTATAAAATTGCTAATATAGCAACTTTTCTATTTATTATTTAATCAAAATTACTATTTAAGGTACAGATTGGATATAAAGAATTTGGATTTTTCAACTTTTTTTCACGAGCCAATTGTGGCGCCAAATGGCCAAATGTGGCGCGCCTGCTTTGCGCAACATTTTGCTTTTTCTGGAAATTCTGGCAACCCCACCCCTTTTAGCTTTCTGATGCAGTCGGCTGCGGCCATTTTATTTTTGTTTTGTTGTTGGTGTGTGTGTAAAAACGTGTCTGAGTGTGTTAAAAACGTAAATATCATACAGGAATTAAAGATAGCACATGTTATTAGATGAAATAATGTAGAAGCAGAAAATTTACATAGAAATAATGAGAGTTTTTTTATGACCGCAATGTGGAAACAATTATTTGTGCAATTTGGATATTTACACGTGTTTTTCTTTGAAAAGTTTTGGATTTCATTAAACCAGGTACTGTGTTTCGATTTTGTTGTCCACGTAAAGTATCGTTTCTTTTAAATTTCTTTAAAGTACAAACTTTTTTCTAAGTATGGTTTTCTCTTAAATTTAGTTAAAGTACAAACTTTTTTCTAAGTATCGTTTTTTCTTAAATTTAGTTAAAGTAAACTTTTTTCTAAGTATCGTTTTTTCTTAAATTTTGTTAAAGTACAAACTTTTTTCTAAGTATTGTTTTTTCTTAAATTTAGTTAAAGTACAAACTTTTTTCTAAGTATCGTTTTTTTCTTAAATTTTGTTAAAGTACAAACTTTTTTCTAAGTATTGTTTTTTCTTAAATTTAAATAATAATTAACAAATCTTTTCTTAAAAGTATTGTTAATTATCGGCATTTTTTCTAAGTATGGTTTCTCGTAAATTTAGTAATTTCGTATTTTTAATAAGTATTGTTAATTATCGGCATTTTTATGCATTTTTAATTAGCTATGTTTAGATTTCTTACGCGTAAAGTTCAAGATGGCGTCCGTTAAGAATTTATAAACACTGTACGCGTTGGCGCTAGTCTTGGCGACAAAAAAAATGACGGATTTAGCCAAATTCTTTATATCCAATCTGTTCCCTATTTAACCAAGATTAATTTTATATTTTTATGCATTTCTGATAATTTCCATTATAGCAAACATGCCATCTGGCAGCGTTTGCAGCATTTTTTTGTCAACAAGGTAAAAATCTGGGGTGATCGATGGAATAGACCCCTACTCGTTTTTCAAAGCATGAAAGTGCACCAAGTTGGTGCGATTCACCGGGTTACACTTTCATTGTTTATTTCGCCGATCTGGTAGCTCACGACTTTCCAGACATCCAATCAGCGTGCGACTTTTTGGGAATCTGCATTTCAATAGGAAGTATTTTAATAGTCTTCTGTGTATTTCATGAGACCTTTTTCGATTGAATTCGTTGACTCTTGTTACACATCTTTTCGATCAATTTTGCAAAGATTTGAACACGTACAAACTTTTTGGAATAAATATTTAAAACATTCCTCGTAATTCATGTACATTAGCATTTTATGCAATTTTCAGTAGATATGCAGATTTTTGTAGATTTAATTGGATTAGAGTGTAAAACGTGTTCTGGTGTTGAGTGTAAGAGTATGTTCAAGAAAACATGTTCCGATGTGGATGTAATTAAAAATATGGATATATCAGTGAATATTTTTGGATTGTAGTATGAAAAGTGTTCTGTTACATAAAGGTTAGTTCTTCTATTTATTCGTCCCATGTTTTGAAATTATCTTTTGTATTTTCCAGTGTTTTTAAAATGGTTCTCCTAAGTATTAATTTTTCTTAAATTTTGTTAAAGTATAATCTTTTTTCTAAGTTCTGTTTTATCTTAATTTTCGCTAAAGTACAATCTTTTTCTAAGTTTTGATTTTTCTTAAGTTTTGTTAAAGTACAATCTTTTTTCTAAGTTCTGTTTTTCTTAATTTCAGTTAAAGTCCAATCTTTTTCCCAAGTATCGTTTTTTCTTAAATTTAGTTGCAGTACAATTGTTATTTTAAATTTTCATATTTTTTTTTTGTCTTTTTTTTAAACTTTCAATGTTTCGAGTTATAAGTTTTTGATATTGATTTAAAATCAAAACATATTATAAGTATCAAGTGTTTCAATACAGTTTTAAGATTTTAAAAGTTTATTATTTTGCCATTAAGCAATATTTTTATAATGCACAAAAATTGTATTTGGTAATCTTCTTATGAGTATTATTCACTTTTATTCAAATTGAATTGCACTATCATTTATAAAAATTCCAGTTCATAAAACTGTAGAATATGTCACTTTGGTAGGAGGAGCCTATTTTAAAACACTGGAATATACAGTCACTTTAGTGGGGAGGAGTCAATTTCAAAACACTGAGAAACGTGTCAACTTGGTGCAATTTTATACTTTGAAAAAGAGTGGGAGTCTATTCTACCGATTTACCAAAATCTGATTAATGCAGCATCTGTTCCCTGAATGCTATATTGAAAACATTACTTTTAACCGAGAATCACCCCAGATGACACTATTTGGAATCACAATCAAAAGTAAAATATCAAAATTTCCAGTACTTCCTTATTATAGCGGCCCCCGAGGATGAATTGCCATGGTAGGTTGTTAAATCTCGCCAAACATTTGCAGAGGTTGCAAATGTTTGCAGTTTATATTATCATATTGCTTTCTCATCAATGTTTCCGATTTTGTACTGTTTTTTTAAAATTGCTTGTAATAATAAGGAAGTACCAAATTTTCTATATTGGCATTGTAACAATTTTTTATATTGGCAAAATTTTGTTTTGCTATTTTCTAGATAGTGATTACATGATAGTTCTGTACAGTATTATGAATTCAAGAGCATAGATGTCTATCCATACTTAATTTCAGATAAGAGTAACTTATTGAGGAATTTCATAAATCCATCAGATCATTTTATGATATTCAGATTTGACTGCACTGAACCAAATTCACCATACGGAAAACTGGATTAGAAAAATATTAAAGATACACTTCTTGAACAATTCGGTACTGTCAGCAACCAATATCTTCAATCAAGTAAATCGGCGGTTCTTGAGTTGCTAAGAACATAGACATAACGCAATTTTTTTTTTCTTTTCCCGACTTGGGAGAAGTATCAACATGAACCTTTCATTTAAAAATAAATATTAAATTCTATACTAGAAAATAAAAGATATGCGAGGTTCTCCTTTCATAAAATAGTTCATTGCTATGAATACATAAACTCGAAGAATGCTACATTTCTAATGCAATGCACTTTTAAACATGCGAGCAGACTCGAATGGAAAAATCCTACAAACAGCTCTACTGCGTATAAGGCCAATCGGAACAGGGCCATAGTCTCTAGAATCCGTAGAATTCGACTTATTATCACCTTCCAACCACACATGCCCGTGAGGTACACTTTTTACGACAAAACCTTTATGAACTTTATCGCCAGGAACACCTAAAACGCGTTTGCATATGTACTGTTTTGGATTTGAAGGTGACTTAGAGACAATAATGTCTCCTCTCTTAATCCTTTTAAGCATTATGGAAATATGTTCCGTAAGAACAATATCATTGGAAACTATAGTTGGTTCCATGGATGGTCCCTGGCATATGACAAAATCACCAACATACTCGAGAGTACAATAAACAACACATCCAAAATATCCTAAGTAACCACCAGCAATAAAAGTTTTTGATACAGCACGTTGAAAACTTTTCCACGGAAATCGCATTTCCTGAAAATTAATTCCAATCACATACGCAAATTAGAGCACTAGCATTTATACCAATATTGCATTTCAAAATAATGACGATTTCCTATCATATATCTTGGGGAGAGGGGGGAAAGCCCGGTTGAGAAGAGAAGGGGAAGGAGCACTCCATGGAGCACAGTGCACAGATTATAATATTCTGTAATATATAGTATTCTGTGGGATGAAGTACCTCCTAATGGTTTCATATACTAGGCATGCGCATATTTTCTACATATAACCATGTATATATTGAGACGGGGTGTTCAGATTACTACTTACTAAGGCATATATTGAAATAGAGTGTCCAAATTATTACTAACCACAGCGCCGCCCAGATCTCGCCCATAATGAGTAGCACGGAGGAGGAGACAATGTGGACGTAACACATAAACGTAACGAGATATGCCAATCAAGGAGATTCACGCCATTATTTTGCTAGATATAATTTTTTAAACAATTTAAAGTTATTTGATGTATTTCAGAAAGAGAATTTTCATTAATTTGCTGTTTAAGTGTTCTAAAACACGGATATTTAATTCTTTTTGACTTCATCGTATTACGGATGGATTTTTTTTTCTATTTACGTATGTATAATTATCGAAACTCATTCAAACTACGATTCGTATTTGAGCACATAATGTAATTTTGGAAATATTTCAGCGAGCTGGGTATTTTTCTTTGGATTAGGTGGGTTTTAAAACTCCTGATTCATTGTAAATTTATCTTGCTCGCATTTTTAAAATCATTTTAAACATCAGTATTTTTTTGTGTTGCATTCGAGTTCCTATTACTTTCAAGTTTTCTACAACATATTTAAAGCTTGCAAACATGAATGTCAAATAGTTTTATTCTGTTTTTAATGATTTCTTGCTACAATTACAAATGGCAATTAGTAAATACTACTGCATGATTCATTTATGTGGCATTGCACAAAAGGAATGAGAAGGCATACAAAAGGCATGAGAAATAATTCGCTATTGTTAAACCTTAGCAGAATCATAAATAATTTACGGTTTACTATAGGTATAATAAGTAGATAATAAAATATAATATTTAAAAAAAAAAGATTATAATTGAAAAATACATTAAATATTATATTGCATTTCTTTCAATACCTACTGCTAATTTAATGGAAACATTCTACCATCTTCTTAAAAAATAGCAAATAAAAATAAATTATTAAATATATAAACATATTTATACGACAAAAATAAATTAAAAAAAATAGCCTTTTGCAACCTGGTGTCGATAAAGATGTTAGTTAATGGGATGTTTAGTATCTGTGGTGGCTTCTGAAAAATATAGTTTGTTATAAAATTTACTTTCATTACAGGAATTATATAATGATGGTGTTTGGTAGATGTCTCCTTCCTGTCTATATAAAGAAAAGGGGCAAGATGAGAGCGTTCCATTCTTTGTGAATATAGAAGCGTAAACAATCCAAGCTCTGCTATGCATTGTATATATATTTTAAGTAAATTAAAGAGATGCAATGCAGTAGTTCATTATTGCAAAGACATAAAAAAAGATGGAAGTTACTTAAATAGTCATGTCTTATCTACTTTTTCATTAGAAAACGATTGATATAAACTTTAGAATGTTAGTATGAACCGTTCTCGAGACATTGCACATTTATCAAATCATCAATAGATTATCAATTATCAATAAATTTATCAAAAAATCACATAAAATAAAAAAAATATTAACTATTGCAAAATATGTTCGCCTTTCATGTAATACCATTCGACAAATTTATTGACATTCTCATGGATCTAGCTCATTCCATTCATGAGAAACAAATTATTTGCTAAATACTTTTGCAGTTGGACGCCAATAGTCATTTATATGCTATAAGAATAAATTATTTCTCCGTCCATAATACTTGGCGAGATTTTGGCAACAATTCTGCGGAATGTCACCAACTTTACGACTCTTTAAAATATTGCCAGATTAAAGAAAATGTTGCTAAATTGATAAAAATGATGCTAAATCAATGAAAATGACGATTAATTGACGAATGTTCAATATCTTGGAAAGAATAAAAGAATCTACGAGTACTATAAGAATAACCTATGTTTTCGTTCGTAACGTTTGGATAAAATTTTGGTGACAAATTTTTCGAAATATCTCTAACTTAGTAACTTTTTAAATGTTGCCAAATTGATACAAATTTCACCCTATTGATATAAATTATTCGTCAAATTGATGAAACTGATTCTGAATCAATGAAATAACGACTAATTGATAAAAGTTCAATAACTTGGAAAGAACATAAGAATACACTATAAGAATAACCCATTTCCCCGTCTGTTCGTCCGTAATGCGACGCGAAATTTAGCGGGACAACGCCAAATTGGCAACTTTAGTGCTCAATTAGCGAAAATGTCGCCAATTGATAAAAATAACGCCAAATGATAATGTTTAACAAATACTGGCATTCGTCATATGACGGGCATACATTCTAATGTATAAGAAATGCCGTTTGTCTGTAACGTCTGCCGTCTCTCCGTTTGTCTGTAACAATTGGTGATGTATTTAGCAAACCTGGTGGATAATATAGTAAAGTATTGTCTACTTGGCGATATTTCGTCCCAGATTGACAAAAATTTTCTCAAAATTGCAAAAATGATGCTAAATTAGTGAAAATGACGCCTAATTGAATTAATTATTAAAATATTTTAATACATGGACTATATCGTTTATTGAAGATGCTATCAATATTGATAATTGTTAATTTAGAGTTATGTGAAATATAAGTTAATTAGGTACTTTGAAATAGTATTACATGTTGTTATCCGGAAAATCGCCAAATGTACAAATCAACGTTAAATACACAGTACCATGGATCTTATAGTTCTTACAAAAGATACAGCCTCTGTGGATACTGCCCCCACTGGGTTCCGGTCTAAATTGGGTAGAAGTCTGGGTAAAAAATGAAGCCTCCCGAGCCCCTATACAAAGTATTCTTTTGCCTTACCTATCAGTGCCTCTGTACTAGGCTGCGGTTTGAAAGGTATGGAATACAGTTTTAAGCAATGTTTCGGTAATAACTGAATTACAATTAAAATAAATTAATGACATTTACAATTTATTGAAGAGGAACCCCGGTTTTGTAATACAAATATTATATGCAGGAAAACAAAATACAAGGAAAACTCCATTTTAATTAGAATATAAAAATCAAGGAAAATATATAAGAAAATAAATAGACCACTTATCAAGCTTTACTTTTTCATTTGATAAAAATTTAATCAAGAACAATTCCAAATATATATTCGTATACTTCATTCAAGATTGATTTGGTTTCAATAAGAATTTTTTACCTTGACCTTAATACATGGACTTGTAAATTTCTTTATTATAAACAACTAGGCTACTTCTAATTTATACACAAAAATTGAAGTAAATAATAAATAAATAGCAAACAATGTAAGGTGAAATTGAATAAATTAAAACATCAGGATATTTGAAGTCAAATTTCCAATTATCTAATCACTTCCTTATACCTTGGACATGTCTATCAAAGACTTGCTGTAGCTCGAGTATAAATTGTGTGCATATTTAAGTTCCATTTGTAATGAAATATCGTCCGATGTGGGTAGACAGAGAGAGATTCGTCACTCCTGAAACTCCTGCTTGACGCTTACCTTTACTAAACAAAGTAAACATACTTTGTTTATTTACAAATTATTTGGATAGACGCTATCCCCCTTATCAGCCATAAACCCAAAATAAATAAAACATTTCTACAAAAGTAACTCTTTATAAAAACTTAAAACAAAATTGTAACATGTTACATATATAAACGTACAAAATTACCGAATTGATTTTAAAATGAAATGATAAAATCAGTGGTGTGCAACGATATTTTGTTTTAGGCAAGCACAACATTTAATTCTGGTATATAAAAACAAGAGAAAAAATATTTTACAGTCAACCCTTCTATATCGTGGTACTCTCATAATGAGGATTCTATATAATGTGGAACAAATATTGCGACAGCCCTGTCATAACGCAATATTCATAAAACGAGATAGTCTTATAAATCGGTTTCTCTATAATACCACTCAGTTTAAGCAGTCTCAGTTAGACTCATCACCGGAGGTGCCTTTCTACACCTCTCCTTGCTATGGAACTACAGACCGGTATCGACTGTTTATATGATCGACGGCTTTATGAAGCCATGGCCTTTGGTGAAAGACTACTATGTAAAGATGGTTTTTGGACTGAGTATCGCCCAGGAACTCTGAGACTAGAGACTCATCATACCTTCTTATCAGAATTTCAAAAAATCTCTGATTCCATGGATATCCCAAATAGTAGAATCCCATATTCCAGGCCATCTATTTTTCCGTGTACGATGAAATATGCGACTCTAGCTTTTGACCTTGTCTTTCCTGTGCGGAAAGGAATCTCCACTCAAGCTGAGCTTAGGGCTACAGCTTTGGCCACTATCAGTGATAGGTATCCTGGCAGCAATTGGATACACATCTGTACCGATGGCTCTGCTGATAGAATCTCTGGGTGTGCTGGCTCTGGTGTTTTCTCCAAACTTTTCAACTTAAAGAGATTTTAAGTTTAAATTAAGATAATTTCGACGGAGAAATGTTTGCAATTTACCTGACCCTCCAGAGGATTCGGGAGAGGCCTGGGGAGAGATCTATCCTCTTTATTGATTGCCAGGCTTCAATTCACACTGTATCAAGTCATGCTCCACTGCCCACAGCCATTGAATTTAACTGTAAAAACATCATTAATACTCTATTGTTAAATGGAAAGGAGATTGTCCTACAATGGATCTCCAGCCATTGTGGCTTGTGGGGAAATGAAAAAGCAGACAATCTGGCAAAAGAAGCATCTCTTATGGACCCACCTGTGTCGCATGCTAATTTGAGAAATGTTAAAATTCAAATCAGGCAGAAAATTCGAAGTTTCCGAGCAACTGCCAGAAGAGAGCGGGTTGCGGGGAAATCTTGAGAAGGCTAACTGACATCTTGTCTTCCAAAAAACCTTCCTAGGGCTCTTGGGGTTTCATCTTTCCGACTGCTGACTGGACATGACTACCTGCGGGGGCACTTGCACCGTTTTGGACTCGCTGACTCTCCTGACTGTATTCTGTGTGAGGAAAGTATTGACATGAATGGCAGGCATCTCTGGAGTTGTTCTGCTCTCCAGGATGTCCGTACTTCTTACTTCAAGACGCTCTCCACCCCTGGAGACACTTCGTATTTATATTGGACTGCAAGACTCCTTATGCTCGAGAGAGCAAATGATGAGGGACGTAATTTAAAAAAAAGTTTAAACAGTCTCCCTATAGCATGATTTTTTCTATTACACTTTTACGGTTCGAAATTAATATGGAATTCCCCTGTTTTTTCATCCACGTGCATCACCATATTTCAATTTCAGTTATCAGAGAAATCCTCTGTAAAATAAATTAATACATTCACCTCAAATGCATTGGTAGACGAAAATATAGGTAAAGAATGGGTTTCAAATTTCACTTTAAGTGATGTGAAAAGGGGACTGGGTTTGGGTAAACAATTAGAAAATTACTTTATTGGAAATGCTCCTTCATCAGTGCGAAGTGCAAAGTTAAAAAGATAATTACAAAATTGTTTAGCTCCTTTCAGAGAGATTTTGGTAGAGTTATAAATTAAAACTACATTTGAAAACGAAAATGAAGATATGCAAAGTGAAGAGGACATTAAAAGAATTAGGCCACTAACTAATATTTAACAGAGGTGATGAATATTAATAGAATTTTTGTTGGAAAATGTTATTAAGTTTATATTCCACATTGTTTTTTACTTTTCTTATAAAGTCTTAATAAAAATAATTCGAAATATGTAAAATATTTTTGCCATACTTTTGTAATTATAAACTTATATTTCATAATCATATTCACCATAATATGGTATTCTAAAAATACAATTTTATATAATGTAGAATGAATCAGTCTGATTTATGTGTTCTAAGTTCCACTTAATGCGGTTTTCGTGTAACACAGTGTGAATTGTTCCAGAGTTTCTTATAACGCGGTATGCGGTTTCCATATAACATGGTACGAATTAATCTGATGTGCACTAATCTGTGTTTCATAATGCAAAGCGGTATGAATTAACACTAGAACGACGGAAGCGGTCATTTTGACCGCATAGCTACTTTGAAAAACGATTCCTCCAAAACGACTAATCCCAGCCCATTGAAATTTTATGACTTTTCTTATTTTCTTTGCAAAAAATGTGTCGAAGGAACATCCTAAATGCTGTAACTATGATGTTTTGGTTTGGAATTAACGTTATATTGTACTTTTTCTATGGCAGTGAAATTGACAGCTGCCCGTCGTTCTAGATAGTTCAGAATATCAGTCATTCTAGTGTTAATCACATTACGGGAGGTTTGACTGTACTGTTGAACCCATTTGTACATAAATTCCAATCTTCTACTTTTTTTGCAAATGCATTAATAACATTTTCGTGAAAATTAAGAGTTTTTATTTGTCAAATTTGAAGAACATTTTTTAAAATACAACAAAAATGTGTATCTTTGCTATTATTAATTAAGATTAATTTGAGCTTGGTCATCAATGATCTATCATCAATCACCATTTCACAAATTGTGCTGAAATAGTATTGTAAAAATTTTTTATTTTTTTAAACTGATGTTAGGTAAGGAATGCTTGCATTGCTTCTATGAACTGCATACCACTGGACAAAATCTAATTAAAACTGATAATATTTGGGAAACAGTTGGAAGAGTTTCTGAAATTATGACAGGTGACCACCAGTCATGATCAGAATTCGAAAACTTTTTCATAATCACTGCTATTTAAAAACTTGTTTCGGTCGCAGTGCAGTTATAACCAGAATAACCAAGGATTTTCTCAATCAATGTTATGTGGTCACATGATACACAAAACACGCGTTTTGCTTGAAATGCTGTCTAGAATCGTGTAGAATAACCATGCTATTTTTTCTCTGGTGAGTGACTTGATAACTTATAAACAATTGTTAACGGAGATGACCATTCAGTTAACTTTTCAAACACACCCTTGACATGTGCAAAAATTATACAATAAAAACAATGCGCAACTCATTGATTGTTTCAAAGCTGGACCAAGTCTTGTTTAACATAAATGATAACAGAAACTGAATATCGCAACAAAATTGCTTACTTCTATAAAAGAAAGCTTGTTGAATGAATGTTTGTCCAAAATTACATACAAAATTAGTTAAAATATATTTCTACATGTGTGTATGCGTGCATTGTGTAACTAGTTATTACCAGGCATGGGGTGGTTTGTGTAAAAAGATGTTTGTATGAATTGTTATAAAGATTGGCAAAGAATTGATCAGATACACATGCAATATAATTTTTACATATGGATATCTTTACAAATTCTTGGCCAGAAAAACACTGAAGAGCCTGCTGATATTTTATAAACAGCAAAAACTTCATTGCGTTCATTTAGCCTTTCCGAGATTTAACAAAATATGCAGTCTTTTAGAGTGTACTTTTATTCACTATTGATAAGAATTTGATATTTTTGTAAATAATACTTGAAATTGATATAAAATAATCTTGAAATGGTGTTAGATTATTGTTAAAAGGAAATCTGCGTTATTATACATAATAAAATATAACGCTTACTTTCGTTAAAATATTATATCTGAATAGAGTTTCGTCCAGAACAGAGCACCAGGCGCGAAGCGCCTTTAATCTCCAATCTCTAGGTGTGGTTCTTATCTTCATACTGTGACATTATTTCATTGGTCCATAGTTGGAGGTTCGAGGTTTTGGATTTAATGTTTTTATTATTTGACCTAGCTCCTAGTGCGGCAGTTTGTTGCACATTTAGAGTTTAAGCAGTTTGGGGGGTTGATGCAGATCTGAGGGTTACCTAGCATTTTAGCAGTTTAGGATTTAAGACATTTTGTAGAAAAGCAAAGATCGCGAGTTTCATTTAATATCGTCTGATTAAGGTGGGACGTTCCTAGTACCGAATATCAAAGTTAAGTACCGAACGGGGTCTCTTACGAGATTTAGCCTTGCGATGATCATAGTCATGCAGATTAAATAATAGTTCATCTCCGCCCTGAATCTCGTCCATAACGGGAAGAACGCAGGAGGATACAATGTGGCGTAACACATAAACGTAATGATATGTCAATCCAGGAGAGATTCACACTGTTATTTAGCTAGGTATAATTTGTTAAACTATTTAAAGTTATTTGATGTATTTCAGAAAGAGGATTTTCATAAATTCCCATTTATGTGTTCTAAAACACTGAGATTTAATTTTTTTTGTCTTCATCGTATTACAGATGGATATCCTTTTCTATTTACGTGTGTATGCTTATCGCATATTATTGCACCTTGGCGTCCTTCGTAGTAGAGCTCGCCAATTTGACGAGTGCCAGTAAAAAATTAGTCAGTCTGCTTAGAACCTCCGTGGAGGTAACTGCCGGAACGTCCGCTTCTTATTAGTATCAGTATGGTCTGTAGTTGAGCTACCATGGGGCAACATGTTATGTGTTAAGAGTATACTGTATCATGGTGTAAATAAATAGTTTAGTTTTTTCTTGTGCGCTTCGATGCCTTATCAATAAAACAAATTAGAGTCCATTACTATCGTCAGAACATGGTCCGTCGAGCCGGAGAAATACGGCGAAGAAAAATAGTAAACCGTAAGTACCAAATATGGCACTTTAGTTCCTTAGTTTGTTAGATATGTACAACAAAGCCAAAATAGTAGTTTTGAACAGACAGAGAGGGTCTGTCAAAGGGCAAATAACTAGAATAGCAGCTTACATAGAAGAAGCTGGTAGAAAGGACAATGTAGAACAATGCAAACATAGATTTGTATTTACGACGGGCACTAAGCAAATGTACCGCTAAATTATCATAGATCCCGAACAAAGAAAACTGTTGAGAATATTTTGGAAGAAAGGTGAAGGCGATCCCGTAGATATCTATGAATTGCAGACGATTACATATGGGACCGCAAATGCGCCCTTCTTAGCAATTCGTACGCTCAAACAGCTTGCCTTAGATGAAGGGAAAATTTTCCTCTAGCAGCACAAGTAATCCTTATTAACTGCTACATGGACGATATACTGTTAGGAGAAGATAATCTGTCTGCTACCAAAGAACTTCCATCCCAGCTCATTTGGCTTTTGAGATGTGGAGGGATGACCTTTTATAAATGGAATGCCAACAATTCTGAACTGTTGCCAATCATCATGAAGACTATTCCTTCACATCTGCCCAGGAAACTAAAGCTCTGGGAATTTTATGGAAACAGAACTTGGATGTATTTCCATTCAAAGTTACTATGGAACAACCAAATAGGAAAATCAAGAGATCCGTACTTTCGGATACAGCTCGGATATTTGATCTGCTTGGCTAAATAGGGCCTGTAATTGTAAAGGCTAAAATATTTATAGAGAAGCTTTGGCTTCACAAGTTAGACTGGAACAATCCTATTCCTGAACATCTTGCAAA
Organism: Amaurobius ferox; assembly: GCA_951213105.1. Taxonomy (NCBI): domain Eukaryota; kingdom Metazoa; phylum Arthropoda; class Arachnida; order Araneae; family Amaurobiidae; genus Amaurobius; species Amaurobius ferox. Next base: position 6,023,427 of record OX578150.1, on the reverse strand, counting down.
TGCTTGGCTTCAGTTCATCACAACTTTAAAGTCTATAGAGTCTTCATATTGATCGCTATATCTTAGTGCCAGATGCTCAAAAACTAGTATTGCATGGGTTCGCCGATGCATCCGAGTCCTCTTACGGATCTGTGGTTTACTCATCAATCAGTTGCACATTTCGTCAAAATTCCTTAGTAGCAAATCTCTAGTAGCATCCTTGAAGACAATTTCCATTCCAAGATTAGAACTTTCAGCCTGTCTTCTTTTAGAAAAATTAATTGTTCGTATACTTTGTTCGTTGAAGTTGAAAATCGATGAAGTCTTTCTCTGGAGTGATTCGTCCCCCCCCCCGGGGCGGGCCACCCAAGATGGTGGTTTCGGATGTTGACTCTGTAGCCTTGATCCTCCAAACTGGGGGGCAAATTAATCCGGGGGTAATCAACCTCGCTGCTGATGACTCACGGATGCAATTGCGGAAGTGACGAGGCAGTCCCCGGACTCTTCCAGGTGGCTGGATCACGGGACTGTGGCTATTTATGCCCTGAGCCCAGGTCTGGCCGGTGACCGGAGTCGGGCCCGGCAGGTGCCTTCGGCCCCTGCCCGGTGAATGATTCCGCCGAGTTTCGCGACCGAGGTTGCGGCTTTGCTGGAAAAGAGATGAAGTGGTTGCGCCTCGATGTCCCACTGAAAGCTATAAACCCAAGAGGTTAGCTGGGCTCGCAGGTATGTACTCTGGAGTGATTCGACCATTGCCCTTGCATGGATAAGAACGCCAGCTTATCAGCTAAAAACTTTTGTAGGAAACAGAGTAGCCAAGATCCAAAGATATACTGCACACTATAATTGGAGACACGTGTCATCGGAAGACAACCCTGGCGACATCATTTCTCAAGGTTTGGATCCAGGTGAAATATCGGACAATCGTCTGTGGTGGAACGGTCCTGATTTTCTTACTCAAGAAATATCAGTCGAGAATAACGATGACTTAGCCTCTACTACCGAAGAGACTTTTCTAAGAGGGATGAAACCTTTATCACCTAGGGCCTGTAGTCGTAAAAAAACAGAGGGTATACCATGGGCGTCTGCAGAATTTTTTTCCAGGGGAAAGCGAAACATGTACTTACTACTTACACTTTCCAGGGGGGGGGGCAAAAAGACATGTATATGCATATACATGTATATATATATAAGAAATCCATAAGCCAGTGGGGCGACCGCCCCTTCCTCCGGGCGCCTATGGGGTATATCGAGGTAAATGTTCGAATTAATCGAAGTTTAAATTATCGAGAAAAAAGAAAGCCTATTAATTTTATATTACAGGAAAGGAATTGTGGAACTTTGAAGAAACTTCGACTTGGCAGAAATTCATGTTCACAAGGTTCTAGTTATTGGGAATTTACCGTATTTATGCAAAGCAAAATATGCAGACTAGCATTGAGAGATATTCAAACTTGAAAAGCTCACTATATTAATATTTAACTATGATATAAAATAATTACATGAAATGTTAAGAGAAAAATATTTAAACACATATAAAGTAGGATGTAATTTTGTTTTATTTAAAAAAATTTTAATGCCTACCTCTATCATTTTCATTGAACTATTTTCCAAACTGCTTGACTAGAGAAATCTGTCTCTGTGTCTTTTATTGTAGCACATACTCTTGATCTATTGTCAACTGAAGAACGATGGTTGGCCAACCAAGAATTTACAATTTTTCCGGTTGAAAGTGTTCTATAGGTGGTCTATTTGCATTACTATACATTAGATTGGAGAGTTTGAAATCAATAAAGATGATCTCAAATCTGTTATTATGTTGTTCATTAAGCAAAGCGTTTTGTAAAGCGTGTACGTAGATTTTAAGAAAAAGCAGAGGGTATACGGAATTTGCTAGAAAAAGCAGAGGATATACGGAATTTGCTAGAAAAGGCAGAGGGTATACGGAATTTGCTAGAAAAACCAGAGGGTATACGGAATTTGCTAGAAAAACCAGAGGGTATACGGCATATACCGCCGTATACCCTCCACTACAGCCCTGCCTAGGGCCACAACAAGAATCTTGAATGACTCTAAAGACACTCATGAACTATTGAACTCTGCATTGACTGCGCAGACTAGTGACTTTTTGTCAAACTTTCTTAGTCTTAGTAACAATTAAGTTAAACTAATTAGAATTTTAAGTTTTCTTTTCAGATTCATTAGCAACTGTAAATCCACAAGTCACCAAACAACTGGACCCCTTTCTTCTAAAGAGCTAAAAGATGCAGAAATGTTTTTAATTAAGCAGGTCCGGCACAGGGAATTTCAAAGAGAAATTATATCCCTAAGACAAAAGGAAGGCATTACAGGTAACAGTCCCTTAAGGTTCTTAAATCCCCTTTTGGACTCTGGGGAAATAATTAGAGTAGGTGAACGTTTGCAAAACTCTTAAGTTGAATAATTCTAGTAAGCATCCTCAAATTCTGCCTTAAAATCACAGACTAAGTGAATTAATTGTAGAATGTTATCATAAAAAATTTTTGCATGTAGGACCACAGTCACTTTTGAGTCATGTAAGACAAAATTTTTGAATTTTGAATGGTAGATCTCTTGCACGAAAGATTGTACATAATTGTGTCATATGCTTCAGAAACAAGCCTTTAGTAGCTAGTCAAATAATGGGAAATCTTCCTCCAGAAAGAGTAACACCTAATCTCCCTTTTTTAATAGTGGGGTAGATTTCTGTGGACCTTTCAAATTAAATATCGAAATCAAAGGAAAGGAATCTATAGTAAAATTTATGTAGCCATATTTGTTTGTCTTGCTACCAAAGCCATCCATTTAGTGTTAGTGTCAGATCTCACTTCTGAAGCATTCTTAGCCACTGTCAAAAGATTTTTTGCTAGAAGAGGTAAAAGCTCAACCATTATGTCTGAAAATGGTACGACATTTGTCGAAGCTAAGTCGGAACTAAAAAGACTACATAGATTAGTATGCAAACCGGATGAAACTCTAGCTTACTATTTATCATCCGAATCAATCATTTGGAAATTCATCCCCTCCCCCGTTCACCAAACTTTGGCAGATTATTGGAAGCGGGAGTGAAATCGTTTAAGTATCACCTTAAGAGAACGTTAGGCACTGCTAGAGTAACAGTTGAAGAGATTTTAACCGTTGTTACTCAATTTGAAGGTATTCTAAATTCAAGACCTTTGTTTCCCTTATCATCTGATATTAATGAATTTGAAGTTCTAACACCGGCTCATTTTTTGATTGGTCGTGCTATTGACTCCTTTCCAGAGCCTCAATTATTAGAACTAGCCGATAATAGACTGTGGATGACAACGAGTAACCAAACTAACTCAAACTATTTGGAACAGATAGCACCGGGACTATCTTAATCATTTGCACCAAAGAAGCAAATAGATGTTTCAAAAGGATAATCTCCAGACCGGTTGCATGGTACTCCTAAAAGAAGATAATTTACCTCCTTTAAAATGGACTCTGAGAAGAATTGTAGAAATCATACCAGGTCCGGATGATAAGGTGAGAGTAATTCGAGTTAAAACTACCACAGGTGTTTTTACTCCAGCTATCTTCAAAATTTGCATATTACCTATTGAAGAAATTAAAATGTAGTATAGGATTTGCACTTATATTGTATTATGTGTTTATCAAGTAACAGTTTAGAGGTTTATGTATCAAATATCATTTTTTTGTTATTTGTATAGGCATTGTTATTTGTCTAATTATTATTGTGTGAGGTATTATTTTGTAAAGATTGTAAGTTGAATGTTACTGCAACATGTCAACGCGGGGCGGTATGTTGCGCCTTGGCGTCCATCGTCGTAGAGTTCGCCAGTTTGACGAGCGCCAGTAAAAAATTAGTCAATCTGTTTAGAACCTCCGTGGAGGTAACTGCCGGACCGTCAGCTTCTTATTAGTATCTACAGTATAGTCTGTAGTTGAGCTGCCATGGGGTAACATGTTATGTATTAAGAGTATACTGTATCATAGTGTAAATAAATAGTTTAGTTTTTACTTGTGCACTTCTATGCCTTATCAATAAAACCAATTACAGTATATTACTATCGTCAAAACACATTGATACGGGGCGCCCAAATTTCTACTTTCTACGGCTCTCTGTGTTTTAGAACACATAAATGGAGATTTATGAAAATCCTCTTTCTGAAATACATCAAATAACTTTAAATTTTTCAAAAAATTATATCTAGCTAAATAATATTGTGAATCTCTCCTTGATTGACATATCTCGTTACGTTTATGTGTTATGTCACATTGTCTCTTTCTCAGGCATATATTGATTTGGAGTATCCAAATTACTACCTTTATTATTACCCTTATAATTATAAGTCCTTTAAGTTATCGACCTATAGCACTTACAAGCTGCGTATGTAAACTGCTAGAAAAAATGGTAAACGCTAGGCTTGTATATTTTTTAGAAGACAATAAAAAATTATCGCCACATCAAAGTGGCTTTCGACAAGGTAGATCTACCACCGACAATCTAATTTCCTTAGAATCACAAATTAGGACTGCCTTTCTTAGGCGAAACCATTTAGTTTCCATATTTTTTGATATAGACAAAGCCTATGATCGAACATGGCGCTATGGTATTATTAAGGACCTCTTTGATTTTAATTTAAAGGGTAATCTTCCCATTTTTATCCAAAACTTTTTAAATTTTAGGACATTCCAAGTTCGCATTGGCTCAGTTCTCTCTAACACATATGTACAAGAAGAAGGAGTGCCACAAGGAAGTGTACTGAGTGTGACACTTTTTAATATTAAAGTCAACAGTATTTTAAACCAATTACCATTGTCAGTTCATAAAACCATGTATGTTGATGATCTGCAAGTTTCCTATCAGGCACATGATATGCGGTCAGTAGAGCGACAATGTCAAGCTGCTGTTAATTGTATCTTGCGATGGGCAAACTTGAATGGATTCAGTTTTTCTACTCAAAAGACATGTTGTGTTCACTTCACAAGAAAACGTGGTATTCACTTACCCCCAAAAATCTTTATGGGAGACGTTAAGATCACAGTAGCAGACGAAGTCAAATTTCTCGGAATCTGGTTTGATAGGAAACTCACTTTCTTGCCCCACATCCAAAGACTGCGAACGAAATGTGAGAAAGCTCTAAATATCTTGAAAGTTCTTTCAAATACAAAATGGGGTGCAGATCGGATTTCCATGCTTCGAATCTATAGAGCTGTTATTCGGTCAAAGCTTGACTATGGATGTTCTGTGTATGGATCAGCACGAGCATCTGTGCTTAAGAAGCTAGATCCAATTCATAACAATGCTCTTCGTATTTGTTCTGGTGCCTTCAAAACATCTCCTATTCAAAGCATATACGTTGACTGTAATGAGACATCACTCGAACTTAGGCGAGAACAGCTCTCACTGAATTATCACTTTAGAGTTATGTCCATGAACTACCATCCTTTGCAACGGATCATCCTGGATGTGCAGTACGATCGGCTGTATTCAGCCCGACCCTCCTGTATTCCTTCCTTTGGCATGCGAATGCGCAATAGTGTATCATCAACTGCACTAGAAAATCTCATTGTTAGAAAGAGAAAGGCTTGTGAAATACCTCCATGGCAAGTCCCAAATTTCATTTTTCTCAATCCTTTTGATAATTTTTTAAAGAGTAGTACACCTGATTCCATTTATGTTCAACTTTTTGCAGAACATAGTGATTTATTTAAGGAGTTCACTTCTATTTTTACAGATGGCTCCAAAACAGCAGCACATGTCGGATTTGCTTATGTATGTAATGATATAGTTAAGTCCTTTAAACTTCATACCTCATGCTCCATTTTTACTGCAGAAATCACAGCAATTCACCAGTCATTAATTTTCATCACCCATCAAAGGGTAAATAAATACATCATATATACAGATTCATTAAGTTCTTTGCAATTACTTTCATCTAGAATGGCCATGCTTCATCCGATTGCCTCAGATATCCTCCAACTTGTGCATCGTCTGAAGGCACGAGGACACCATATTCAATTTTGTTGGGTTCCAGGGCATGTTGGTATAAAGGGAAATGAATTGGCTGATACCGCTGCAAAAACAGCTAATCGTATTATGAATCATCCCATTCCTTTGACAGATATTAAAAAAACTATTAGTAAAATATTATATGACAAATGGCAACATTCATGGAATCAGCAAACTCAAAATAAATTGTATGAGATAAAGCCTTTAATACAGAAGTGGACTAGTTTTCAGTGTAGGAAACTTGATGTTATATTAACTCGTTTGCGCATTGGTCATACTCGTTTTACCCACAGACACTTACTTTTAGGAGAAATTGAACCCTTTTGTAATAGTTGTCAAACGTCAGCAAGTATCAAACATATTTTAATTGAGTGTTCGAGATATAAACATTTCCGTTTTAAGCATTTCAAGACTTATACTTTACATTTGGCAGAATTGATTGGAGAAAATCCTCATTTGGAGCTTTTCCCATTCCTACTAGACATTGGTTTTTTCCATCATTTTTAACTTCACTTTTTATAACCTTTTAGTCATTTTTTATCTCGTTTTCATTGTTGTACATGTTCCATAGTCATGGTTTTTTTCACACATTATCACTATTTTAAATTATACACATGTTTTAACCCATAGTAATTTATGTATCTTGGTACCATATGTCTGGCGCAGCATATCCTCTTTGGATCTTGTGCCATTAAACCATAATCAACCAACCAAATTACTACTTACTATGGCTCCACCTCCGTCCCGCCCATACTGAGGACGGGCCATTGTGACGCACACCCAAACGTCACTTCTCTTCCCGTACATCCTATTTTCCTTACGCTATCGCTATAATGCTATTATGGTTATTTTGCTGGATATAATATTTTAACAAAGTATCAATCAAGTAAGCGTTGTATATTAATGTGTTTGACAACGCATATTTTCTTTTAACAATAATCTAACATCATTTCAAGATTGTTTTATATCAAATTCAAGTAATATTTACAAAAGTACCAAATTCTTATCAATCCTAAGGCTAGATAAACACAATGAAGTTTCTGCTATTTATAAAATATTAGCAAGCTGTCCAGTGTTTTTCTCGCCAAGAATTTGTAAAGATATTTAAATGTAAAAATTATATTGCATATGTAACTGATCAATTATTTGTCAATCTTTATAACAATTCATACTAGCATCTTTTTACGTAAACCACACCATGCCTGGTTATAAACAGTTGCAGAATGCAGGCATACACACTTGTAGAAATATATTTTAACTAATTTGTATGTACTTTTGAACAAACTTTCATTCAACAAGCTTTCTTTTGTAGAAGTAAGTAATTTTGTTGCGATATTCAATTTCTGTTATCATTTATGTTAAGCAGGACTTGATCCAGTTTTGAAAGAATCAATGAGTTGTGTATTGATTTTATTGTATAACTTTTGCACATGACAAGGGTGTGTTTGAAAAATTAACTGAATTGTCATCTCCGTTAACAATTGTTTATCAGTTATCAAGTCACTCACCACAGGAAAAACAACATGGTTATTCTGCATGATTCTAGACTATTAATTTATTTTACAGAGGATTTCCCTGATAACTGAAATTGAAATATGGTGATGTACGTGGATGAAAAAACAGGGAAATTCCCCATTAATTTCGAATCGTAAAAGTGTAATAGAAAAAATCATGCTATAGGGAGACTGCTTAAACTGAGTGGTATTATAGAGAAACCGCTTCATAAGAGTATCGCGTTTTATGAATATTGCCTTATGACAGGGCTGTCGCAATTTTTGCTCCACATTATATAGAATCCACATTATGAGAGTACCACGATATAGAAGGTTTGACTGTAATATATTTTTCTGTTGTTTTTATATACCAGAATTAAATGTTGTACTTGCCTAAAGCAAAATATCGCTGCACACCATTGATTTTATCATTTCTTTTAAAAATCAATTTGGTAACCTTATACGTTTATAGGTATAACATGTTACAATTTTGTTTTAAGTTTTTATAAAGAGTTAATTTTGTAGAAATATTTTATTTATTTTGGTTTTATGGATGACAAGGGAGATAGCGTCTACCCAAATAATTTGTAAATAAACAAAGTATGTTTACTTTGTTTGGTAAAGGTAAGCGTCAAGCAGGATTTTCAGGTTTGACGAATCTCCCTCTGTCTACCCACATCGGACGATATTCCATTGCAAATGGAACTTAAATATGCACTCATTTTATACTCGAGCTACAGCAAGTTTTTGATAGACATGTCTAAGGTATAAGGAAGTGATAGTATGGCATGCAACGCGGATTCAATTCTTGGCCATCTGTCAAGAATTGAGTACAGCGCAGCAGATACGCATTCTTGCTCTAGCTGATATAAGAACATGAGTTCGTCGCTGAGTGTGTAGCTGAGAAGTGAAGGTTGTACTTAAACGAGTTTTATAATAAAGAAGAAGGATGACGATTGAGCAGTCTTGTGATCATTGATGCGAAATACAACAGTGGTGACTCGTTAAGGTATTTGTTCATGTAGATGTTTTCATTCTAAAATGTTTCGTATCAAATCCACTGATAGACTTTAGAATATTTCTTTGTGTCGAAGTTGATAAATTTCACTTTACCAAAACTCTGGGACCTTCGAGTGGAAAAGCTCTTATCTATAAGTTCGGACTAAAGATAGACGAATAATTTTAATATACTCAACAATTTGTCATGGCCTTTTCAAATGCGGTTAAAATTCCGCCATACAATTTCAGTGATCCTGCATTGTGGTTCACAATGTGTGAAAGCACTTTCGAATTGGGTACACCGAAAGCTGTGACTGAGACTAAAACAAACTTTAATTATGTCGTGTCACATTTGCCTCCAGAAGCTGCTGCAATCATTAGAGATATAATTATGAATCCTAACAAGGACGACCCATATCTTCATGTAAAAACAGAACTTATTAAACGCAACAGTGAATCCTCTCACCAAAAAATTAGGAATCTACTTACAGGAGAACAACTTGGTGATCGCAAACCTTCGGAACTACTACGCAGCATGAAATCTCACGCTGTAAACTATAAAGTACCCGATGAGCTAATGTTAGAACTCTTTCTTCAGCATTTACCCTGCAAGTACAAACTATTTTAGCAGTTATTACGCCTCTGGAATTGAACGCTGCAGCAGAAATAGCGGATCGTGTAATTGAAGTGACACCGATTTCAGTGAGTGCTTGTTCTTCTGTTTCATCCTTAAATTCTATTCAAAATAGATTACTTGCTGAAATAGAAAAATTACATTTAAGGATAGATAATCTTTCTCGTGGCAGAAGCCCCAGTCTCAACCGAAACGGGGCTCCACGACAAAGAAGCACATCTGAAACTAAAAATAACGAAAATTGTTATTATCATAAAAAATTTGCCAAAAAGGCTTTAAGATGTATTTCTCCCTGTATATACCAAAAAACGAGAAGAGGCAGGTGTAAAGGCGACTAGCGCCTTGCCTAAGAATTCTCGTCGTCTTTTTGTATGTGACAAACGCACTAACGTAAAATTTTTGATCGATACGGCATCAGACGTATCTATCTTTCCAGCTTCAAAACTACAAAGAAGAAACACTTCCCAAATGACTCTTTCGGCAGCTAACACTTCACCGATTCATGTACATACATCTCAATGTATTTCCTTAGATTTTGGACTGAGACGTATTTTTAAATGGTCATTTTTAGTTGGAAATGTTTCTACTCCCATTATAGGTGCAGATTTTTTATACAATTTTAATTTGATACCAGATCTGTCTAAACAAAAATTGATTGATTCAGAAACTAAAATAAGTTTTCATTGTACATCTAGTGTAAGTGACATCCATTCAATTAAAACTGTATCAGGTGACAGTATTTACCATAACTTTTTAAAAGAATTTCCGGAGATAACCAGACCACCTCGTCCGGATCAAGCAGTAAAACACTCAGTAGTTCACTACATTGAAACTATTGGACCTCTCGTAACTTCTAAAGCACGGCGTCCTGCACCTGATCGTTTGTGCATTGCAAAGGAGGAATTTCAAAGTATGATTGAACTTGGTCACATGCGTCCTTCCAGGCCAACGGCCGTACCGTGCTGAAAACACCGGTTCTCGTTAGATCACCGAAGTCAAGCAGCATCGGGCGCGGTTAGTACTTGGTGGGTGACCACCTCGGAACACCGCGTGCTGTTGGCCATCTCGGGTGCGGTATCCCCGTGGTTTGCGCGCTAGATTTGCACGCTACCACAAATGCCGCCGTGTTCATGCGGAGTACGATCACGTTAAACATGTGGGTCCGTAAGTCCTTCCGAGAGGTTGGTGGTAGGGGAAGGAGGGTACGGTCCCTGTGGATGCCTCCCCCACTGGGTTCCGGTCTAAATTGGGTGGCACTTCCCGGCCGTCCATACAGTTACCTTACACCTTTCTGGTAGGTCGGACGGTCTGGGTCTCAACAACAACAACATGCGTCCTTCCAAAAGTAATTATTCATCCCCATTACATATGGTACCTAAAAAGGACAGTACTGAATGGAGACCTGTAGATGACTATCGAGCACTGAATACTCAAACGGTAAAAGATAATTATGGAGCTCCCAACATTCTAAATTTCACTTCAAACCTCCATGGAAGCAAAATTTATTCACACATAGATCTTATCAAAGCCTATCATCAAATACCTATTAATCCAGAAGAAGTGCATAAAACTGCAATCACAACGCCCTTCGGATTATTTGAAAGCACTCGTATGCAGCTGCTACTTTTCAACGATTTATTGATGAAGTAACACGTAATCTTCCGTTTGTGTACGCTTTTGTTGATGACATTTTAATAGCTTCGAAATCGCCAGAAGAACATATTACCAACCTGAAAACTTTATTTGAACGGTTAAAACAATACGGTCTGAGTGTAAAACCATCAAAATGTCAGTTTGGATTTTTATCAATTGAATTCATGGGATTCAGAGTTTCAGCATCTGGTATTGTGCAACTCACAGAACGTGTAGATTGTATAAAAAAATTTCCGAAGCCAACAACTATCACACAACTAAGACGATTCCTTGGATTATTTAATTTCTATCGACGTTGTGTGCCAAAAGCTGCTCACATACTAGGTCCATTAAACAAATTTTTAGAAGGTATCAAAAATAATAAAAAGTCTAAAAATACTACACAAATCAAAGCTCAAGATTTGCTTCAATGGACTAATTCTACTGAAAAATCATTTTTAAACGGCAAGAATGCTTTAGCTACCGCAACTCTTCTGCATCATCCTATTCCTAGCGCAAAATTAAGTGTGTGGGTTGACGCTAGTGATATAGTTGATGGAGGATCTCTCATGCAACTCAACGGGAACAAATGGGAACCTATTTCATTTCTATCAGTCAAACTTTCAAAAAGTCAAAAAAATTGGTCCACATATGATCGTGAACTATTAGCAATATACACATCAGCCAAACGATTTAGACACATGCTAGAAGGTCGGGATTTTGTTATTTACACTGACCAAAAACCCCTAATTTATGCCTTCAAACAGAAACCAGATAAATGCTCGCCTCGATAACTGCGTTATCTAGACTATATTTCTCAATTCTCGACAAACATTTGTCACATAAAAGGTACTGAAAACATAGTAGCAGATGCACTTTCATGTATTGAAATTGATAACATTTCATCTTCGATTTTAAATTTCGAAGATTTTGCCTCAGCTCAAGCAACTGATCCTGAGTTAAAAATTCTACTCAACAGCAATTCTTCACTCCGAATAGAAAAAAGGTTTTTTCCAATTGCAAATTCTGAGCTGTTCTGTGATATGTCAACGGGACAACCTCGACCTTTCGTTCCCGAGTCATATCGAAAAATCATTTTTAATCAACTTCACGGACTTTCTCATCCCGGAATTTCTGCCACTACTAAGTTGATTACTGCCAGATATGCTTGGCCTGATATGAACAGATATATTAATAATCAAGTTAAATGTTGCATTCCTTGCCAACGATCAAAGGTGAATAAACACGCCCAAACTCCGATTGGCACATTTGCTTTACCAGACGCACGTTTCGCACACATACATCTCGACAAAATTGGCCCACTTCCATCATCTAATGGTAACAATTATAGTTTAACAATAATCGACCGCTTCACGAGATGGCCCGTTGTACCAATTCCAGACATAAAAGCTGAAACTGTGTGTAAAGCCTTATTTTCTGCCTGGATTTCGCGTTTCAGAGTACCAGCAACATTGACAACAGATCAAGGAAGACAACTGGAATCCTCTCTTTTCCAACAACTTAATACAATGATGGGCACAAATCGCATTCGTTCTACAGCATACCACCCGATTTCAAATGGGATAATTGAACTTTTCCACAGACATCTAAAATGTGGATTAAATGCACATGAAAATGCCAATTGGACAGACACACTTCCTATCACACTTTTAGGAATACGTACAGCTCTCAAAAATGACATCCAAGCCTCTTGCGCCAAATTGGTATATGGAAAAGCATTAACTTTACCTTCAGACATGTTTTATGATTCCATACCTAAACAACTGTGCGATTCAACGTGGGTGACAAATTTACGAGAAAAAATGAGAGCACTCAATCCCGTAGCAACATCAAGACATGGAAAAAATTCAATTTACGTCCACCCATCTCTGGAAAATGCACCCATGTTTTTCTTCGCACAGATTGTACGAAACAACCCTTAAGTCAATCGTACACGGGACCTCATAGAGTAATCGAAAGAAATAAAAAAACTATACAAATTGAACTTAAAGAGAAAAAAACTGTATCTTTAGATCGAGTAAAGCCCGCATTCCTCCTATGTGAAGTTACAGAAAAACAGAAGCCTCTTATAACTTCTAATACAACGAATGACAATTCGAAATCTGCAATCAGAACCAGGAGTGGTAGAACAGTACGGTTCCCGAAAGACTAGTACAAACATGTAAAATCAATGTAGATTCAATCTGTACTCCTAAACGAATTTAGTTTGTATATTTTTTGTATATATTGTATATATTGTATATTTGAGATCGTTTCTCGGTACCCCTCGTTCACTGGGGGGATACTCATATGGCATGCAACGCGGATTCAATTCTTGGCCATCTGCCAAGAATTGAGTACAGCGCAGCAGATACGCATTCTTGCTCTAGCTGATATAAGAACATGAGTTCTTCGCTGAGTGTGTAGCTGAGAAGTGAAGGTTGTACTTAAACGGGTTTTATAATAAAGAAGAAGGATGACGATTGAGCAGTCTTGTGATCATTGATGCAAAACACTACAATAGTTTTCGTAATAGTTAATTGGAAATTTGACTTCAAATATTCTGATGTTTTAATTTATTCAATTTCACCTTACATTCTTTGATATTTATTTATTACTTGCTTCAATTTTTTTGTATAAATTAGAAGTAGCATAGTTGTTTATAATAAAGAAATTTACAAGTCTATGTATTAAGGTCAAGGCAAAAAAATTCTTATGGAAACCAAATCAATCTTGAATGAAATATATGAATATATATTTGGAATTGTTCTTTATTAAATTTTTATCAAATGAAAAAGTAAAGCTTGTTAAGTGGTCTATTTATTTTCTTATATATTTTCCTTGAATTTTATATTCTAATTAAAATGGAGTTTTCCTTATATTTTGTTTTCCTGCATATAATGTTTGTATTACAAAACCGAGGTTTCACTTCAATAAATTTGTTAATGTCATTAATTTATTTTAATTGTAATTCAGTTATTACCGAAAATTTACTTACAACAGTACTACCTCTCAAACCGTAGTCTAGTACAGAGGCACTGATAGGTACGGCAAAAAATACTTTCCAGAGGAGCTCGGGAGGCTTCATTTTTTTACCCACACCATCTGACCTACCCGAAAGTGTAAGGTATCTATTTAACTGACCGGGAAGTGTCATCCAATTTAGACCAGAAATCAGTGGGATCAGCATCCACAGGGAATGTATTTTTCGGAAGAACTTACAGGCTTACATATTTAACATTCCCGTACTCCGCATGAACACATAGACAGTTTGGGCAGAGCTGGGAATCAAACTTCGGTGATCCGAGTGGAAACCCCGTGCACTAACAACTGAATTGTTCTACAAACCCTTTTTGCCTAAACCGTTTGTAAAAATAGATCAATAACTTATAAAATACGGAGGGGTGCACATTTGTTGCATATGCCCAAAATATCTGATGGCGGCTATGTTCAGGTCCATTCAGCTGTACTAAGGTGTATTTATTGTAATAGACTAAATGCTTTTATATGCAGATTTCTGTTTATCGAAGTTTACTTTATAATATATAAATTAATTTAAATGTTTTTCACCTACTGTACAGTGACCATTTTGTCTAATGCTTTTGGAAAAAAATATATTTATTGTCCAATATTTTGTTTTAAATTAATTTTTTTTATTTCTTACCTCATTTCGACAGCTGATAATCCGGCACCACTTTAAGTCTTAAATGTAACCTAACTAAAATATATATCATGAAACTTCATATTTGCAAATTTTGGACTCCGTTTTTCAGTCTTCGCAAATTATTTTTGCATGACTGGCCTGTCATTATAACTGTTTTCGTGACTGAACTATCCTCGTCAAAATTAAAAAACTAAATAATCAAAGACTTGTAAAGTTACTTGCTTTTTGAAAAGCAGTGTAAAAACAATTAATTTTCAAATCTATTAAAATGAAACAAATATAGAAAATTTACCGATAGACATCTCTAACTATGTCTGAAAAAGATTTGGTATGAAATTGATATGATGTTTTTAAATAACAATCTCAGGATGCATATATATTTTTTAAATCATTGTGCATGTAAATTTTTAGTGTAGTTTAAAAAAAAATGTTTTTTGACTTTCTTACTTTCAGCGATTTACACACTTTTGTTATCCCTGTACACAAAGCACAATTTTTAAATAATTTCTGAACAAATATTTGTGTACAATATCGTTAACATTCTAAGTACTCATTTGTTTGACGTAATATGAAGTAAGGGATATTTATATTTTATTTTAAAGAAACATGTTATTAACATGGAGTAATTAATGCCTGCAATGGCAGCAAGAAAACTTGCTTTGCTATATGCCACTATAATGTGAATTTCTATGGGAACTGATATATTAAGTGCTACCATACAGCCGGCTTCTGATTTAACTTGAGAATAAAACTCTTGAGAGAACTTTGCCTGTAAAATTATTCCCAAAGTTTGAATCAATTTCTCATTCAATCTGCAAAATAAGAGGCGCGACAGCCCAGTGGTTAACTCACGGTAATTGCACTCGGATGGCCTGAATTCTATTTCCATCACTGCCGAAACTGCAGCCATGTTCGGAGACAGCAGTGGGGACCTGGCCTACCTCTCGGTTTACAGGTTTAATTCCGCACCCCTGAGAACTTGCGGACCCACATATTTAACGTGATTGTACTCCGCATTAAGGCCCTATCACACTCAAGAACTTTTGGAACAACTAACAATTTCGGACAACTTTTCCCCCAATTTTTCGACGAAAAAGTTGGCGATAGGGTTATTGACAGTTTGAAGATGTTGTGCTAAATGACAAAACTACGGCGGTATGTTTATCGCTTTTTGGCGACAACTATACATTTGTACATGTACTTTTCGGCAGGCAGAGCGTTCTCGCTTCGACTTCGGCAGTAAAACAAGACTTTTACTTAGAACTTCCTTTTGTAACCTTTATTACTTTGTCATTATGACTAAATTGCTATCAGCTGCAGGGAAAAATCAAATATGCCTTGGCATAATTACGCTAGGATTATTCCTGCTTAAGAAGAAGAAACAAAGTAAACCGGGAAGGATGTGGACAAAAACTAATGTAAATTTTTGATTTGCTCTTTTTTTATATGGATTACTTCAGATATCAGAAGCTTAAACAGATGAATGAACATTAAAAAATATTTGGATTTGTCACACATCCGTATAAAAAAGCAAATAAATATTTGTTGAAAAATATTCACTCTATTTTAAGATACAAAATTAGTTTAAAAAGCGATATTGCCGATATTGACTGAAATGAAACAAAGAAAAAGAAAACTTAAAAAGTATTTAAATTCAGGAATGCCGTTACTAAAATATTATGTCTTAAACAAATTTAAGTTCATTACCATTTTATACTTTATTTTAAAGGTTTTCAAATGCGTATCTATATTAAATATCCGAAGATGTTTGTTGCTCATTTGTAACGTTTAAAATATTTCTCATTAAAGTAAACTTTTAAAAATTATTTTATCTACATTTATATTTATTGAGTAATTACGTTTTAAAATAGATTTAAATGTACATTCCATCTATAGCTGGTATAAAGTATACTTGAAGATGTTTGTCAAAGTAACTTCGAAATAAATTTTTATAAGCATTCAAATTTAAAAGAGTAAACTTTTCATATTTACATACAAACTTATTTTTTTTATTAAAAGTAAATGATTTTCAAATGTATTGTAAATTTCTAATTATCTATGTGCGTTTAAAATAATAAAAAAAATCTTCAAATGTTAGCATTAAATTATTAAAATTTCAAAGTAGTTTGATTTTTGTTTTTATTCTAATCTAAAATGTTCAAAATTACATGTTGAAAGATAACTACTACTCGTATAAGGATGTTCGATGATTTCTGTCTAATTTTACAAGCACATTTTATATTTGTTAATTTAACAAGCACTTTTTTACTTAAGAATATATTCCATCTATACCTGGTATAAAGTATACTTCAAGATATTTTTCAAAGTAACTTTGAAATAAATTTTTATAAGCATTCAAATTTAAAAATAATTTACTGATATAAGGTTATTTTGTATATAGAACGTAAAATAATTTAAAACAAAAAAATTCTGCAGATTATTAAAGAAAAACTGTATTTGAATATTTTAGCAACAGATGGCAGCACTTGTAAAATTTAAAATTCGCTTGGATTCGAACCAGAGCCCGGTCGTTTGCTGAGCTGATTCTCTACCACCCAAGCCAAAACTTCACATTTGAAATGTACTAACAAATTATATCATGCAATGCATTTAGTGTTATTTTAGAGTACTATTTTGAAGAGTAAACAGAATAAGTTTTCAAGTTGTTTTAGTATTGCAATAGAAGGATAAAAAAAGTCTATGGAGAACATACATGAAAATTAATTTTCTAAATTCAGTCTGATGTTTTTTTTTAACGATTCTAGAAAGAGAACATAATTGTATTCGTTAAAACAAGGAAATTGCCATAGTGTAGTAAATATTCTAAAACAATTTAAATTAGGATCCTTTGTGTTTTGTGATGGAATCACTTTAGTTAGCTTATTTTAGAAAACTGATGAAATATGTATATATCGCCAAAGCAAATTCGCGTACGTTCTTGTTTAAACTCACAGAATGGCGGATTTTCTGAAACGCATCTATACTGTAAACTAGCAAGCCGCTGGTAAATATAAATTTGAATCAGAAGAGACCAAAGAGATTATATTAGTAATAATATCTTAATTTTTATTATATAATATTTCATGCATATAAAATCGCTTTGGAAGAGATGGTTCGTAAAGATGATATTTTCTCGTACGTATGTTTCTTCAAATTCTTTTTTAAATACAGTGGATCTTTTAGATTCCACAAAAATGATTTTTCACGTATTGATTCAATTAACTCCATTTCCATTTCGCATGACTACTTTTTTTCGACTTCGAGACGACTTTCATTGACATCCACTTTATGACACAGAAATATTATAAATACTTAAGTAGTATCCATACGCTTGTACGAGCGCACAGACTCTTTTTACCCTAAAAACATGATATTATAGCCTATTTTTATTTTTTTTTTTATAAAAAAAAGGTCTCGATCCATTTTAATATTAAAAACATGATTTTATAGCTAAAAAAGGCGTATATATACCTTTTTTACATTTAAACCAAATTTTAACAGTGAATTACTAAACATTTTTAGTTAAAAAGCTAGACTATTTAAAATAAATGCATGAAAAAAGAGGACCTCCAAATGAATGGAAGTCCTCTAATATATTAAAAACCTTTTAGTTAAAAAGCTAGACATATAAAATAAATGCGTGAATGGTCTGTTTTTAAAGGGTTGAGACCCCCCCCCCATATATTTAATAGAAAATGTTTAACTAAATCTAAACAAAATTAAAAAAGAATTATAAAACATATGAACCATCTAATATATTAAAAAAATGAAATCAAAACATACGTTAGAGATGATTAAGCTTTCTCTAATTCATATTCGTATTTATCATCAATCATATCCGAATACTTAAAAATATATCTACCTTTATTGATTTTATTTATTGATTCATCAGAAAGTTTTCCATGTTTATTCGCAAGGTAATACTCTTTTTCTTCAGCTTCCACATCTAACTTTACGATTACTGTATCTCCCCAATATTTAGTTTTAATTTTTTTCAAAGATATCAGATCATATTCCCCAGGGTATAAATCATTTAATTTAAACGTTTTGGGATAACTCAGTCTATTGAACTCTTCCATTTATTAGTAAACATTTTTATAAATATACCCTGCTAATCGTAATAGAATAAGTTCTTTGAAATAACATATAAAACTCCTAATCCTTTGAAAACTTTCTGATCATATTTATCATCTTTACAAAGATAAGTCAAATAGTCTTCAGAATTTGTAAAATTTAAAGCTCCACCTAAACACTCATCCATTTATATAGAATTAACATTTTTATAATGTCCTAAAGCTCTAGTATTCATACCATCTTCTAATATAAATCTTTTATCATCTTTTGCTGATAAAGCTATCTTGTTCACTTGAATTGAATACAATTCATGTTTCTTACTTCTAATTAAATTCTGTGTTCTATATTGATCTTTTTTATTCAATAAACAGTCTTTATAATCTTCAAATGATATTCTGTTTTTAACGGCACTAGTCTTAGTTCCTTTAGACTTCTTAATCTCAAATTTTTCTAATCTTATTGAATACATTTTACTTCTTAAACCTACAAATTCTTCCATAATCACACCGTTATTTTCATCTTTCATTTTACCTAATACTTTTTTATTACATCTAGGTATATTATATGGATTATTTACTTGATAATCAGATGTATCAAAATAATCAATCATAGACTTCATATCTTCATAAAAGTCATCTGTTTTAATATCATATATAAAACTATCTGTATCCATATATAATAACTTAACCTTATATCTCGGTTTCATGACATTATAATGAAAATCATACATTAAATGTTTAGATAAATCTACTATACTCATTCCAACATAAATCGGTTTATTAAAATATAGTTTTGTTTTTTTCATGTGAACAGCTACCAAATTTTCATCAAAAATAGTTCTACATTTGAAATTAGGTTTAGCAATTAATTTTTTAACTTGATCATAATTACAACATAATCTTACATCGATTCGTTTTCTTATATTTTCCATAGTTTTTCCAAATACTGAATTATTCATCAATTTATAAAAATCTTTCTCAAAATCATTAGCAGTTTTCTTTCTCATTTCAGTGTTTAAATCTATATATTTTTTCAACCAATTCGATTGTTTAAATTGTAATACTCTATGTACTCTTACAGCCTTTAAACCCATTTTCAAATATTGTTTTAAACTTCTATAATGAACTACATATTTCTCTTTATCGTATAAAGTTGTTAATAACTTACCTTTTTTTTCATCTTTCATATAAAACAAGTTTACATGTTTTTCTAATTTATTGTTAGTTATTCTAAGTGGATAAATTGAACCATCATAACTATAAACATTTACAGATATATTATTTAGTTTTTCAAATTTCTTAATATTGCCTAATGAAACAGGAAAATCAATTCCTTTAAAATTTAATTCATCTTTATATTGTTCATATTTTGACACTCTTTGAGATCTTTTTTTACAGGATGAATTGCTGATAATATAGACCACATAAAACATTTATTATCTTTATTTTTTACATTTATTATAGCTTGTTTAGATTTAATGTTTTCAGGTAAATCAATATAACTTGATCCTCTCAAGGGTTGATATTTATTTATTCTCAATTCCAAAAATTTAATTTCTTCAAGACTCCAACCAGATCCTTTTGATATAAAATCATCAGATTCATTTATTAAGTTGTCAATAACATAATCATAAAAAGTATGTAAATCATTAGATTTTAATATAATTTGATTCTCAGTTTTGAATGTAAATTCTTGAATTTCTTCATTCAATTTATACAAACAAAACAATTTAAAATGTACCTTTATACCATTAAATTCTTCCAAAATTTGCTTTATTTTTTTTATTACAACCTTTCTTTTCTCTTCTAAAAATTCTAGAGGGGTTTTAATATTATTACAATTATTAATTCTATATGATCTTAATCTAGATATATAAGCAGTTTCATATTCCTTAATTTCTACATTACCTTCATCATTTAATAATGCTTTTTTATGTTTTCGACTTGATATGTGATTTTCTAAATGTTTATAATATATACCGCAAATAATACATTTTCTCTTTTGTTTTGATCTTTTAATCATTAAGTCTTTCTTTATATGTTTTTCTTCATCTTCGTAATATTTACCACATATACGACATTTTCTATCTTCTGTAAATAACTTTTCAAGATTTTCTTCTAGTGTAAATAAATTTTCTTCAGGAAAGACAGATTTAAAATCATTACTATTTTTATCAAATCTTAAACTAAAAGAATCAAAAATCTTTTTAATTTTATAACGTTTTTGAGGTTTATCAATAAATATTTTCTTATTTTCTTCTAAGAATGTTGATACATCTATATTTAATAAATCTACTAATACATATTTATATTCATTAGTTTCTTTTATATAATTAATTAATAATCTAATTAATTCATCCTTCTTACACCATTTAGGTTGTTTAATATTCAATACTTTTACTCCTTTTCTAAGTTCATTAATAGTCTTTGACTTTAAGGCAAGCTCCATTTATTAGGAAACATTTTTTGAAATACTTTTTCCTAGAAGATGCTTACTGTGATAAATACTTTTTAAATGTCTCTTTTTGTGTGTATAGGTATATTGCATACCACATTCACATTCAAATTTTTTATATTTGATTATGGAATCACAACATTTACAATGACTTTGGAAATTAATTTTTCCATATCTATGATATATGTAAAACTCATTTACTGATTTCATAGTCAAACAGTGTATACACTTTTTTGTAAGCTCCATTTATTAGGAAACATTTCTTGAAATACTTTGTAAGAAATCATTCCATATTTTTTCATATTTCTTTTTGACTTTAGAACAAAGTCTTTGGACCTTTATTTTATTTTCAATATTAAAAATATCACAAATCTTTTTCATAAAATAGTAATAGTTAATTGATTTCTCATAATACATAAAATCTAAAAATTTTAAAAACATATCCTCAACTTCTTGAGAAATATTATATCTCCTTTTTAATCGATTAAAATAACAAACTCTACTATTATATCTTTGTTTTAAACTTTCGCAATCGATAACATAAAAATATTCTTCTTCTTCTGAATCATAGATTAATTTCGTCTTTAAATTATGCTTATTATCTTCATCATTCATTTATATATGAACTAATTCAGATGTCCAACTATTAAATTCATCTGGGTATCCTAACCATTTTACAAAATATTTATTTCCTTTCTTTTTTATGATTTTTTCAATTTTATATACATCATCTTCTTTATTATATTTAACCATTTCATATTCATAAATTGCCCCTTCTATTTCTTCTCCATTTAAATCTTTCACTTTATAAGTAACGGGATCTGACGACTCTAGTGTTTCAGAAACTACAAATATTTCTTCTGTAAATGTAGAATCATCTACTTTCATGAATTTTTTTTTAATTGTTGATATTCTAACTCTATCCCCTATCTTAAATTTCGGTTTTCTAATTACTTTTTCTTTATATAAATTTTTATAAACTTGAGATTCGTTTTCATCCTTACTGGCTTCAACAGGTGTCATTTTTATTGATCTATGATACGAATTGTTATAATTTTTAAGTAATTTAGGTAATACATCAATATATCTTTTAGTATTATTAGCATACATATATTTTATAATTTTTTCTCTTATACTTCTATTAAATCTCTCAGCTATTGCAGATTTTATTTCTTTATTATAAGTCGTAAACCAATGTATATTATTATCTTTGAATAATTTTTGTGTAACTTTTCCTGTAAATTCAGTACCTTCATCTGTCAAAATGAATTTTGGCTTTCTTTCTTTAAAAACTTGTTTGAAACCTTGTACGACTTCTTCAGATGTTTTTCTTTTTATAGGGAAAGCCCAAGCATATTTATTAAAAGCATCTATAACTGTTAATAAATAATTAGTTCCATCATTATATTTGCTATAATTTTTTATAAATAACAAATCAGCGTCAAATTGATTATTACTGTTTGGAACAAAAACTCTCCTTCTTTTAAATTTACGAATGACAGGTTTATATCTAGTATATACATCTTGTTCATGTAAAAATTCTTCAACATTAGGTAACCCTGTTTTTCTTTTCAATTCTTGAATACCACAATAACCTGTTTCTGGATTATAATATGTTTCTTTTAAGATTTCTAACTTAAAAAAGTATTCTTTTTACTTCCACAAATAGTACAGATACCTTCACCAACTGGTTTATTATTTTTAGAAGTAGTTTCATAATAATTTTTAGTTTCGGTTTTCTTTTTACACTTGACACAATACATATTAGGAGATATTCCTAACCCAAAAGTTTTTTTAGCTTTAATAATAGGTTTAATAATTCCTCTATCTAATCTTTCTCGAAATGTTGGATCTTGTATTGCATTTAAATCATCTATTAATTCTTGATCAGCAACATGTCTCTGTTTTGTATCTTTTGTATTACTATAAGAAATATCATGTTTTTTACATGCTTTATCAACTTTATTTATTCCACAATCACCTCTTTTTAATCTTTTTTCTAATTTTGTAAATGGACCACAATATTGATATCCTGGTAAATGCATTTCTGGAGGATTTATTTTATCTTGTAACCATCCAACAATATCACCACCTTTCATTTATTTAGGATGAATAAATTTATATCCATTCAATTGCATTTGTTTTACATATTTTTCAACTGGATTAAATTTTAAACTTTTTATGAAATCCTTTTCACACATATAAATTTCTTCTTCTGTCATATCCTTAGCTTTAAACGAATTAATGAGTTCTTTAAAAAAATTATAACAATGTCTATATTCTTTTTTCCTTTCTGCTATTTTTAACGCTAGATCAATAGCTTTTACTATTCCAACTGATAAACTTAAAAAAGCAAGCGGTAGAAAGGCTATTGCTGATAAACTCGTTCCACTTAGAATAACCTTACTTACTGATAATGAAATACTTATCTTTTGATACAAATTTCTACTCTTTCTGTAAACATACAATCTTTTTTCTAAATATACTTCCATTTATATAAGATCAAATTTTTTCCTGTATCTTATTTTCGGATTCACTAAATCTAACATTAAAAAATCGTATTGTTTTTGAACACTTTTATTATATATTTGTTTGAATTCTTCAGTACTTAATTTACCATCTATCTCTCTTATAATCTGTTGAATTTCTTTTGGTTGTAGATTGAAAAATATAAAGTAATTACAGTTCTTTCTTATATTGATAGGTGTTGAATAATATGACTGAGATAAATAAGTAATGGATGCGTTTTTCTTTCTACCTCTGATAAATAATTCTTGAATGGTTTTTTGATCTTTCTCAGTCACACAATCATCGAAAATAACTAAATTCTTTAATGTAGGATTTAAATCATCTACAGTAATAAAATCATCTGAAGAAAAGAATACTTCTTTTTTGTATTTATCATATAATTCTAATAATGTTTTCTTATTCTTTTTACATTTCAAAATATCTTCTCTTTCTATATCTTCAAACAATGTATATATTTCTTGTAATTTAGAATATTTAGGTTCGTATAAATCTTTTGCACATATATATAGTGCATCAAAATTTAAAAAATCATAAATCATATTTAACAGTAAATTTGTTTTACCTGAACCTGAACGTCCTGTTATAAGCAATCTAAATGGATTTTTAGGTAACAAAGGATGTTGATTAGGATCAGGTAATTCATCTGGTTCCGTGTAATCTTTAATTTTTATCATTTATATAACAGTAATTTACTGCAGTAAAAATAAAATTAGCTGCAGTAAAAAATTAATATTATATAAATGAACAAATTAGAAAAAGCACGGAACCACAAGCTTATAAAGCAAATAAAAGATGCAATTAAATTAGTAAAATTAGAAAAAGAAATAAGAAAGAATAGTGAAGATCAACTAAAAGAAAAAAATAGGTATTCAAAAGACCTTAGAGGAATTTCATAAACCAGTCACTCAAGAAATTGAAAAATATGAAAAATCAAATAAAGAAGTTGTAAAAAGTATTCAAAATGTTGTAGAAAATATTTCATTTCCATCTATAGAAGAGCCTATTGAAGCTGTGAAAGAATTAGTATCTATTACTTATGATATCGATCAAAATTTAAATTTAAAATATTTGAAAGACGAAAAATTATACAGACCTTCAGTATTTTTAAACGATCAAGAAAAATTAGAGGAGATGTATGCAAAAGCTAAACATCTAAAAGAAGGATTATCGAAGAAAAGAGGCAACTTAAAAAGTACAATTTCTAGGGCTAAAAATTTTTCAGAGGAGGAATTAAATCAGAAAAAGAATGAAATAGAAGAAATTAAAAATAAAGAAAATATGTTGCAAAATTATATGCATAGATTAAATATGATTCGAAGTAGTAAAGAAATGAAGGTTGTTAAAGGATTGGATGTATTATCAAATTTAACAGAAAAAATATATAATGGTAGTAAATCAAAGAAATTGTATAATCAAGTAGCTTTATTGTTAGATATGTTATTAAAAAATGGAGAAATGACTTATAATGATGTACAACGATATCATAAACAATTTCTCTGTTTATAAATAAAAGTTTATTTGAGTGAAAGTCAGAAAAATAAACTTAAATCAGCTTTTAGAAATAAAGGAGAACTAACATTACAAATAGATAAATCTAAAACTCCTAATCATGAGATGTATTTAACTAAAACTCAAATTAATCATATTAATGATGGAAAAAGAATTACAATCAGTAAAACTCAATTAGCTAAAAATGGAGGATTTTTACCATTTCTGGCAGCACTTATACCCTCTTTAATAACCGCTGCTAAATTTGCAGTTTCAGCATTAGCAACAGGTGCTTTATCAGGATTAGCTAGTTCAGCTGTACAAAAGAAAGGATCTGGGGAAAAAAAAAACGTGGAAAGGGAATATATCAACCTTGGGAATTAGTGACGAAATGATTGAAGAAAATATGAAAAATGAAAAAGGATTTATAGGTGTGTTTACCTCTGATTTATTACCTAAAACAATAGGAAAATTTGAAAATGGAATCATTTATTTAGATGTTTCAACAGGTCCCGGAACTCATTGGGTTTGTTATTATAATGATCCTAAATATAAATATGTGGAATATTTTGATCCGTTTGGTGAATATAACGATATATCTAAAAATATTAAATCATTTCTTGTTCCAATAAAAAACCAAAAATAGGTTATAATGATAGTTTTTTACAGAAACCTTCATCTGTGAAATGTGGTTTATTTTGTATGAAATATATAAGAGAAAGGAATAAAGGTATATCACCTAAAAATGTTCTCAAATCATTTCCTACACAAAAACCTAGTGACTGTAATGAAAATTTTGTTCTGTATAAATGATAATATTAAAATCTGAAGGTCATGAGAGATCAGAGGAATTTACTGTAAATTTTATTACACCTCTTAAAATAAAAAAATTAGCTTTACACTCGTTTTCTATGGAAGTTTCCTGGTATAATATAAGTAAGAATTATGGAAATAACATATTTAGAATGTATACATTAGACACAGATATAACAATTGTTATCTCAAATGGTAATTATACTGTAAGAGGTTTAAATGAGTATATGATGAAAATATTTGGTAAGGATCCACCTGTGAAATTTGGTATTATTGAAGCAAGACAAAGAATATCTATTAAACTGAAAAAAGATTGGGTAATTGATTTTACAAAAAGTAACTTTCATAAAATTATAGGCTTTTTAAAACCGACATATGGAAGTTATGATGAAGAAACAGAGGTTGAAGGTGAACATATTGCTGATATATCCAACGGAAATGATAATATTTATATTCACTGTGATGTTGTAAAAGAATCTTTAATAAATCAATATAATTCAGAAGTCATATATTCTTTCACTAATAAAAACCCTCCAGGTAGTATAATTTCAAAAGAATTTAATAATTGGATATATTTTCCTGTTAAAGTGGATCCTGTTGAAAGAATAAAAATGAGGATTACTAATCAAAAAGGCGAATTAATAGATTTAAATAAAGGAGCTGTAGAATTTAATTTTATTTCTTCTTAAATAAATGAATAAACATAGATTATACAGAAAAAGTAAAAAAATACAAGGATTTTTAAAGGTTTTGTTACCTAATGTAATGAATAAATTAAATGAAATATTTTCTATGAAAAAGAAAGGAGGTGGTTTAAAAATTCTTCCTAAATAAATGATTTATGATTTGAGTGATACTCATTATTATTATAATGATCACATTAAAAGTTATGAATTAAGAGAAATTCACCCAAAAGAACATAGTTCAGATGAGAATGCCACCTATGTTTTTCATATTAATGATACTAAAGCAAAAATTTTATATTCTAGAGGATATCTTGAACAAAAATTAAAAATTACAAAACATGAAAAATCATTCATTGGAAACGAAAATGTGAGTCTGGTAAATGGCGGAGGTTTTATCAAAACTTTAAAAGTACATATAGGAGATACCGAAATTGAATCAAATACACAGTCAAAATTTTCAATCAGGAATCATGTTTTAAGATTAACTCATTATACTCCTGATTATACAACATCCCAAGCTCAAGATGAATTTTTTTATCTAGATACATCTGATTCAGCTGACCGAAAAGAGTTCAAATATGATGGTACTTTAGAAGATACTTCTAAAATAACTGAATTTTTTAATAATTTGAAAATGAATAAAGATTATAACGAAGGATACACATTGAGATGGGATATAACGAAAGATAGCATTGTCTTTAAAATAACGACACCTTTAAATCATATAATCGATTTCTTTAGAGAATATGAAAAGGTTATTTCTGGTTTTGAAGTGAAAATAGAAATTCAAAGAAATGAAAATAAGAATATGATATATACTGATATAGGAAATGAAAATTATATGGTAGTAGTTGAAGGTTTAACCTTGCATTTACCTTATATAGAATTGAAAAATTCTGCAGAAAGAGTGTTTATGGAATCATTTCTATCTGATAAAGATATAGAGGTAAATTGGGATCGATATAGATTTAAGATGGCAGGTCCCTATAAAACCGATTGCGGATCTGTGACAGCTGCAACAGCATCCGATGAAGTTTTAGGTGTCTATGTTATTCCTCAGTATGTTGAAAGAGATGGTAATTATGAAAAAAATAATATGATATTTGATAATATAGATATGACTGAATGCTGGTTGGTGATTAATAATAAACAAATTCCTCTTATGCGTTACAAAATGAATTTTACCAATAAAGATTATAATAGAGTGTATGAAGCTCTTTTACATGCAGGATTAAACGATATTAATACAGAAACAGGATGTTTGAAATATAAGAAGAATTTTGGTGATCTGAATACCATTTTTTATTTTGACTTATCAAATCATGAAAACTATACCTATTTAAACAATTTAGATATTGAATTTAATTGGGAGAGATTAACGAATACTCAAAAAGATTATAAGTTTTATTTTATTTTTAAAGAAAGAAAGAGATGTTTTATAAATTTGAAAAATAAAACTATAACAATGGTTAAGAGTTTAAAATCATAAAATTAATATTATAATAAATGAGTGCTTATTATCCACCTTATGATGATCAAATGAAAGAAGGACCTATTGGACCTCCTGGTATAGGTTTTAAATTAATGGCTGATGGAAACTATGATATGGAAAATAGAATTTTAAAAAATTGTGAAAATCCTATAGATGATATAGATTTAACCACTAAAAGTTTCGTTTTGAATAAAATAGAGAATAATCATTTTGAATTGAGAGATCTTATAGAAACTAAATATGATGAGGGTTTTTTAACCTTTACAGAAGAAACAGGCAAGAGAATAAAAGAAATAAATGATACAACTTTACATTCTTTAGAAGGAAAAGCTTTTGATGCAAAAGGAAAAAGAATAGGAAATGTTGCAGATCCTAAAGATGATAAAAATGTTGTGAATAAAAGATATTTTGAAAAAAATTCGTTAATATTAATGAATGATAAATTTGATGCAAAAAATAAAATAATTACGAATGTTTCAGAACCTGAAAATGATAAAGATGCTGTCAATAAAATATATTTAGACAATAGAGATATCTGGGTTACTATACAAGATAATTTTCATACTTATACAAGTGGTGGATTTAAAAAAGTAAATTTCAACATGATGAGCTCAAAATTACTGGATCAAGAGATGCGATTATCTACAGATATGTATATGAAAATTTCCGTATATTTAATATATGTGGATATAGATTATCCACTAGGAAGAAGATATATATATTATAAAAGTCAAGATACACTGATTACTCTAGAAATCAATGATATAGCAATTTTTGAAAATTTAGGAATGAGACATAAAGATTCAGTAACTTGTTTTGTCTATGGAAAACGCAACGATATTATTACATTATCGATATTACCTGAGGGTGATTCAAACAATTTAAAACCTTATATGCATATTGAAAAAATCCCTTTCTAAAATTTCTTCACTAATAAATGGATATCGATTGGAATGCATTTTCTAGAAATAATTTATCTGAAAATGTAATTAGAAATCTGAAAGATCATGTAAATTGGGATTTAGTTTTACAATATTCAACACTGTCTGAATCTTTTATTGAAGAATTTGCTCAACCTGATGATTGGCCTAAAATTTCTAGATATCAAAAATTATCAGAAGATTTTATAGAAAAATGTAAAGATAAAGTAGATTGGGAAAACATTTCTCATTATCAAACTTTAAGTAACGAATTTATCATAAAATTTTCTGATCATTTAGATTTATATAAAGTATCAATGTTTCAAAATCTTTCAGAAGAGACCATGAGAGAATTAAAAGATGATTTAAATTGGCTGTATATAACTAGATATCAAACATTTAGTGAAAATTTTATAGAAGAATTTATGTATAAATTAGATTTTTGTTATTTGATTAAATATAAATTCGATCTATTACCTGATCACTTTTTTAATGTTTATTGGAAAAAAGTACAAGCTATACAGATGAGTGAATTAAATAAAAAGTTTGGTCATCATGAAATAGAACCTTACCGAGAGAAAATAATTAACGAGATATATGAAGTTAAATCAGTCTTGAGAGAATGTGTTTATCTTTTGAGACAATTAACTAACAAAGATGAAAAATAAATATTTTATAAATATGTTTTTAAATAAATGAATGTTATATATAATAATGGTATAAATAAAACATTTATATCTTTCTTAAATATAGAGAATCCTACTGAAGTGAAATCTATTTTTTTATTAAATCGTAATTCACTTGATGGTATAGAAAATTTAACTAATTTAAAAAAACTATATTGTGATGGAAATAAATTAAAATCTCTTGATGGAATAGAAAATTTAACGAATTTAAAAGTATTATATTGTAGAGATAATAGATTAACTTCACTTGAAGGAATAAAAAATTTAATAAATTTAAAAGAATTATATTGTGATGGAAATAAATTAAAATCTCTTGATGGAATAGAAAATTTAACGAATTTAAAAGTATTATATTGTAGAGATAATAGATTAACTTCACTTGAAGGAATAAAAAATTTAATAAATATAGAAACATTAGATTGTAGACGAAATAAATTAAAATTTCTTGTAGGAATAAAAAATTTAATAAATATTGTATTATTAGATTGTGATGGAAATAAATTAACTTCACTTGAAGGAATAAAAAAATTAATAAATATAGAAACATTAGATTGTAGAGGAAATAAATTAAAATCTCTTGAAAGAATAAAAAATTTAACGAATTTAAAAGTATTATATTGTAGAGATAATAGATTAACTTCACTTGAAGGAATAGAAAATTTAATAAATATAAAAACATTAGATTGTGGAGGAAATAAATTAACATCTCTTGAAGGAATAGAAAATTTAATAAATATAGAAACATTAGATTGTAGACGAAATAAATTAACATCTCTTGAAGGAATAGAAAATTTAATAAATATAAAAACATTAGATTGTGGAGGAAATAAATTAAAATCTCTTGAAGGAAAAGAAAATTTAATAAATATAGAAACATTAGATTGTGAAGATAATAGATTAACTTCACTTGAAGGAATAGAAAATTTAATAAATATAGAAACATTAGATTGTGGAGGAAATAAATTAAAATTTCTTGAAGGAATAAAAAATTTAATAAATTTAAAAAAACTATATTGTGATAAAAATAATTTAACATCTCTTGATGGAATAGAAAATTCAATAAATATAGAAACATTAGATTGTGGAAGAAATAAATTAAAATCTCTTGAAGGAATAAAAAATTTAATAAACATAGTATTATTAGAATGTAGAGAAAATGATATTACATCTCTAAATGAATTAATATTTTTGCCTAGAATATATAAAGTATGGTATGATGAAGATAAAATAAATTTACCCCCGATTTTAGGAAGACGATTATTTCATAATAATGTATATAATGACTCTCAAAATGTACATAATACATATATTCAAAAATCTTTGAGAGAGACTATCATAAAATTATTAAATACAGAAATTACATATGATTTAGATGAATGCATTAAAGAATTAGGTATAAAAATTAACTTACTGGATGAAGAATTCCATAATATTAAATTTAGAGAGATATTAGTTGTTGTGTTTAATAGAATTTTAAAAAATGAGAATAAAAAAGAAATTATAAAAGTGTTAAAAGATGAACTAAAAGAGGCTGATGATAAATGTTTCGTTGGGAAAGTAACTAGAATAATTAATGTATTAAATGGATTTGATCCTGTTGTTTCTATTACGATTTCTGATAATGAACAAAAAAATATTATAGCTGAAAAAATATTTAGAGAGTCAAAGTTTGATGAAGAATACAGAGAAAAACTTAAAACAGAGATGGAAGAAAGAGGTTTTACAGATTATGAAGAATGAATGAATTTATAAAAAATGTCTGTTCATAATCTATTTTATTTTCTACTAAAAACTCTATAAAATTACCTTTTTTCTTTCTATAAAACACGTAAGTAATTTCCGGACGTGTTTTCTAACAAGTTACGATCTTTGTAACTTGTTAATTCATCTTCACAATCTGATATTTTATCATCTTTATAATCAATAAATCCCATAAATTCTAATATATTTGGTGTTATTAATATTTCTTCTTTATTATCTAAACTATTCCATAATTCTAAGAAATATTTATTATTTGATAATGTTATATTGTTTTCTTTCATATATTCAAATATATCTAATTTTTTAAGTTAAAAGACATGAAATTTTAGAGCTAAAAATTAATTTTGGAGTTCTTAAAACTCTCTTGATTTTTAAAAAAATACGCATTTTTGAATGATTTTATGCATTTTTGAATGATTTTATACATTTTTGGTTTCAAGAGGTTGTCCTGAATCTTTGAAAATGATAGGAATTTATATCATATTCTTCTTCATATAAAATCAAAGTTAGCTTTTATATTATGCCTATAGATGGCAGCACTAGTAATTTTTAATATATATTAAACTTTAGTATATTTGAGTATATATTAAACTTTCCTTCTTTATTTATATTATTTATTAAACTTTATTTATTAAGCACTCCATTTTCATATTAAGGTGATAGCCTTTTCGGCTAAAAATTATTATGTCATGTTTATATTTTAAAAAAAAAGGTCTGTTATCGCTCCGGGGCGGCTGAGAGGCGAAGGTCAAGTCTACCATCTGAAAGAACCTGGTTCAAATCTCCATGTGCACTGTGAATATATGATCCGTACGTTATTTATTAGAATTAATTAGATTTAATTAGTATTAGTCTATATATAGTATATTAATTGTATTCCTTGTCTATTTCAGTCACAGAATAATGGAGTCCTGAAAAAAAGGACCCCCCCACAGGCCCTGAAAAAAAAACCCAACGTTGAGTTGATTTTATAAGCAAAAAAATGGCCTGTGGGGAAGGGGGGTTTTGCTATTTTTTATAAATACCTTTTGGTTAAAAATAATCCATATCCTACATAAAAATATCGTACTTAAAACATCAGCTATTAAATTTTCTATCTTATATATATATATATATCTGTTTAGTGCTGCCATCTATCAATATAAATCTCCAACATATTATTTTGTCTTCATTCATAATGCGTACGTAATGAAAGACGTCAAAGTTCGAGTTCACGCATTTATTTTATATAATTCACTTTTAATATGTCTAGCTTTTTAACTAAAAGGTATACATCTTTAATATATTTAGAGGACTTCCATTCATTTGGAGGTCCTCTTTTTTCACGCATTTATTTTAAATAGTCTAGCTTTTTAACTAAAAATGTTTAGCAATTCACTGTTAAAATTTGGTTTAAATGTAAAAAAGGTATATATACACCTTTTTTAGCTATAAAATCATGTTTTTAATATTAAAATGGATCGAGACCTTTTTTTTAATATAAAAAAGATAAAAATAAGCTATAATATCATGTTTTTAGGGTAAAAAGAGTCTGTGCGCTCGTACAAGCGTATGGATACTACTTACTTAACAAAATTGTAAATCTAAACTAAAATAATACTTCGCGCTGCCTGGTTATTATATCAATATATTCTATCTATTATTATATTCTATCTGTTCGCGCTCCACAGATTCAAACTTGCGCGAGGATTTCACGCCAAACCAAAATGTAGTAGAATCTGCGCCAACCTTTCTACACACGTGATTCCTTCGCTACTCATCTGTGATTGGCTGGTTGGTAAAAAATTGTCCCAAATGAACAACTTTTTCTATACCGGTCAGATAAAGTTGTCCCAATTTTTTGACCTTATTTCACACGAGTTTTCCCCCAACTCGGCGTAAAAATTGTTCGAAAAGTTGGTTGTCCGAAAAATTTCCGGAAAAGTTGTTGAATGTGATAGGGCCTTTACACGGCGGCAGTTTTTGGCAGCGGAGGGAATCGAATTCAGGTCTACCGAGTGCAATTCCCGCCACTAACCAGAGGACTACCGCGCCCTCTGCTGCAATATTCATGCAGAGTATGATCATGTTAACCATGTGGGTCTGTAAGTCCAGAGGTTGGTGGTAGAGGAAAGAGGGTACGTTCCCTGTGGATGCCTCCCCCACTGTGCTCCGGTCTAAATTGGGTGACATTTTCTGGCTGTCCAAATAGGTATCTTATACCTTTCTGGTAGGTCGGACGGTTTGGGCCGAAGAGGAAGAAGGGTGCAAAATAAAGGATTGTTTTTCATTAGCAAACTGCTAATCAAAATTTCATTTCTATAGTAGTTTCGATATTTTGACTAGCAGGTAGTTCACAACTATTATTTCACGTTTTTTTTAAATATATACCTATAAACATATTGAGATGCCGAGTTTGAAATATAAAAGATAAACCATGAACATAGACGCCAAGTTTTCAAAATCTCAGGGGGGGGGGCACAATCTGATAGTTATATAAAAGATTCACAAATTCGATAAAGATATAACAACTTACAAGGCCGCCTTGAAGAAAGCAAGCATACCTCAGTCAGGTGACTACAATTGGTTCGAGGGCAATTTAAGTCCCTTCTTCAGGGCAAAAGAACAATATGCGACAATCGCGCCCAACGAACGGCAGTAGTGGTTGTGTGGTTGTTAAGAGCGCATACTGTTATTTTGGAATGAAAAAGGGGGATTATAATGCCATCGAAGCAACTGTAGTCACCTAACTGACATATATATGCTTTTCTCAAGGAAGTTTTGTAAGTTATTGTCTGACAAGCAGCAGTTTTGGAATGAGATAACCGAGTGGTTAAGTCACGGGGATTGTACTCGGAGGACCCGAGTTAGACTTCCGGCTTTGCTTAAACTGTTACAGTGTACGAGCACGTTAAATTTGTGGGTTTGAAAGTCCTTCCGAGCGGTTGGTAGCAAAGGAAGGAGGGCCGGACCCTGTGGATGTCGCCCCCACTGGATACCAGTCTAAATTAAATGGCATTGTTTCGGCGGACTAAACAGATATCTTATATCTTCGGGTAGGTCGGACGAGCTGGGTCGAAAGAAAGATATCAGCCGTTTTATTTATTGTACGATAAATATTTTGAATCTTTTTAGGCCTATTTATATTTGTAAGCTAACAGTTGATTAGGAAAATCCATATAGTTACTATGCATCAATATTATAATATATAATAATTACAATGGATTTTAATATAAGAATTAACTAGCAGCAAAGCTGTTAATTAATAAAAAAAATCTGAAAGTCAATACAAGTTAACGCTTAATATCAACTCTTAACTACCTATCAGTTGATTTTGACACAATAAATTAAAACAATGAACCCAGCAATAATACAAAAGTATCCAAATACTATTGTCTATACTTATATATTTTAAATTTAAATATGCAAATAAATTGATGATCACTATAACCACACATTCAGCTAAATTAAAAAATCTTTAAAACAAAGCAATTTATAAAAAAAAATCTCATAAATAATATTTTTATGCAAAATTTGGATGACATGTTGGTTGATATTTTCTTATCACAACTAAAATTTTAATATTTTTATCAGGGGGTGGTCTGAGTATATCTAGTGTGTGTGTATGTGGGGGGGGGGGATAGCTCCCTCTGGCCCTTGCCTGACTACGGTGCTCTGCCAAACGTCTGGTGCTCATCAGGAATAAAACTACCCGCGGGGTTTCCAACATCAAACGGAATGGATACCACCCGCGGGGTTTGCAGCTTCAAACAGAATGGATGCCACCTGTAAAGACAGTACTGGTATATAGAATCCAGGAGTAATTGCAGATAAGATCTCTTTAGGTAGACAAAATAAGTCATCTCTACTTCGTGGTAATCATTTATAGTAATTACTGGAGGGAAACAGCTATTTTTTGGAAATGCCAATAACATGGCTGTAAATATTTCATTTCTCTTTGAATTAGGTGGTCAGTCGAAAAAGTTCTGGTAACCAGGTGTTTTTGTCATTAGAATAGCAAACATGTTTCCTCGGATGAGCTTGGTTTGTGTGCGAGATAGTTTAGGGAGCTATGGTAAGGAAGATGTGAACAAGATTGAATTGAAATATGACATTTATGTTGATAGGATTTTCTTTCAATTATTTTTATGTTTAAAAAATTTCATTTTTTGGTATTTAGTAAAATATGAAGTTAGAAAAAATTTCCCAGAGGGGGCAAGGCCCCCTCTGGAAAAGTTCAGCAGGGGCTTGTTCAGCATGAATCATTTGTTGTGATTTTTAAAATTAAGTCTTAAAATATGATTCAAATTTACTTTTATATGGCAAAACACAAATTTTCTATCGCAATTTGCGTTCCGATACCACTTATTTTGCATCCTGCTCTCATTGCAGATAAATAAGATAGTTGCAGCCATGAACTTATAAAGCTGACATAAAAGTTTAAATCGAATCTCAGATTCGCAACAGAATTCCTATGAAATAATTTAGATTATCAATGCTTTAAGTGGTATATTTATCAATGCTTTAATGGTATATTATACTAAATATTTTGGAGTGTACTACAAACAACAGATAACGGGTCATAGTGGGGGCCATTAATGGCCCCCACTATGACCCTCCCCCCACACACTTGTTTATAAAATGCAGTGGGTCAAATATTAGGGTGTGATATTGTAACTACATACATGAATCATGCAACACTATTTACTAATTATCATTTGTAATTGTGGCAAGAAAACATTTAACACAGAATAAAACTATTTGATATTCATGTTTGCAAGATTACATATATGTTGTAGAAAACTTGAAAGTAAGAGGAACTCGAATTTAACACAAAATAATACTGATGATTAAAATGATTTTAAAAATGCGAGCAAGATAAATTTTAAAATACACCTAATCCAAAGAAAAATACCCAGCTCGCTGACATATTTCAAAAATTACATTATGTGCTCAAATTAATACGAATCGTAGCTTGAATGAGTTTCGATAATTATACATACGTAAATACAAAAATATATCCGTCCGTAATACGACGAAGACAAAAAAAAATTAAATCTCCGTGTTTTAGAACACATAAATGGGAATTTATGAAAATCAACTTTCTGAAATACATCAGATAACTTTAAATTGTTTAAAAAATTATATCTTGCTAAATAATGGCGTGGTGTGATTCTCTCCTCCTTGATTGACTTATCTCGTTAAGTTAACGTGTTATAGTGTGGTAGAAATAGTGTTAGAGGTGGAACTAATTGCAACAAAAATGATTCTTGTTGTAAATGGTAGGTGACACTCTCCTAATCAACATACTAAAAATTTACATCCGTGCTGTTGCGCAAAGTGCGTTTTTTTGCCGCCATCTTGAAAAAACATGAAAAAATCACAAAAAAATTTAAAAAACCACAAAAAATCATGTGTGGTATCAAATTACAGGAAATTTCATGCTGATAAAGAATATGATATTGGTTTAAAAAAAAGGAAATAACAAAATGGTGGCAGAAAAATTGAAAGCTTTTGCAGTGTAGGTCTTTTATTAATCTAATCTTTTTATTAATCTAAGCATCATCTTTTTATTAATATAACATCTTTTTATTAATCTAAGCGGCTTAAAAATCCTAGGTAGCTTTAACTTCGCTCACAGTTTTAAAAAAAATGTTAAAATTAAAAAAAAATAATTAAAATTTTTATTATTTAAAGTTAAAATTTCACATTAAACAAAATCTAAAATTTAAAAAAGTTATACAATAAAAGGGGTTTTTATAATACAAAATCATATTTATTTCATCAAAATCAAATCTCATCTTCATCTAAATCAAAACTAACTGTCTCCTGTGTTTGTACAGTCCTTTCCACAACAGTTTTATAAACTATTGAACATGGAAGTCCATATCGGCGACATGTACATTTCATGGTGTTACATGGTTCTTCAACTGTAGTTTGGCAGGCACATTTAATCATATTTAAGAGTATGTCTGGTGCAGGGCTCAAGCCTTTTAATGTCAGCTGAAATTCTCCATCAACCAACTGCCAACCCCATAGTGTAGGATCAGGGTTTTGAATATTAAGATTTTTCCAAATAAAACACTGCAAATGCACTCGAAGTAGATGGTATTTCGCTGCATTTTGTGTTGGAGGCAAACGAGCTATATCAAATTATTTTTTAGCTGAAGAACATCCTTGGATGATCCAAAATGGGAAGCCCATTCGCATAAGATTTTGGATTTTATGATATTCTTGAAAGCAGAAGATTTACTTTTGCCAAATAACGCACTGGTGGTGTCACACCCTGTTAATGCGTAAACAAAAAGTAAAGATTTGCAAGCATCCTCTCCAATAGATCTTTTCATGGCTTGAATGTCACGAACTTTATCAGATTGTGTGGCAGACTGCATTAAAATTCTTAAAAGAATGATATACAGCAGGGACGGCATTTCAGCATTCCATTTGAGGGTGCGAGATTTGTATGTATGAAAATCCACAGTATGGAATAAATAAAAGTTTGTTAACAGGGGGGGGGGGGATCACAAAATTGAATTGATGTTGAGAAAAATAATTTTGTTAACATAATTTTTGTTAATATAATTTTTCTAAATACAAATATCTATATTTGTTTACTTTTCATCGAAGTTTTAAACCCGGTTCTTAGAATCTGGAAGAAGAGAAAATTTTGTTACAATATCATCATAATCCAGTCGTATATCTTGTTCTATAGCTAAAGCAACTAAATATGAAAGTCTATCTTGCCCCATCGTACTGCGAAAATAATTTTTCAGCCTCCTAAGACACTAAAAAAACCTTTCACAACTGGCTGAGCTGATTGGCACAGTCAAAAACAATTTAACTAATAATGTTATGACAGGAAACACATTTTTTTAAATTCGGCTCTTTAAAATAATTCAGGCGACTTTTAAAATTGGGATGGTCTAGGTTTTCATTCTTCACCATTGAATAAAACAGCCACAATTCACACAGCAATCCTTCTTTCTGGAAGTCATATATTTTGCATATGGTTGAAACATTTTGTTTTTCTTTTTCGACATCTGACCCGGATAATACTGAACAAAGGGCAAACGAAACAGATATATTGTTCTCATTAAATCTTGTTTCAATTTCATTAGATACTGAATCTACAATTTTATATTAAATATTGATGCTGTGATATGATTTAACATCATAATGGGGATTTTTTTCACCGCCTCCGAATTTGCTTGGAATTCTTTTACGCCTTTTCAGTTTTGGTCCAGAATAAGAATTTTGTTCGCAAAGTTATGTCACAAAAGTCCACACTAGATTGAAATATGTATCAGTACGAAAAGAACTAACCGCTTCAATAGTAGTTTTAGCCAAAGCTTGCACAGCCTGAAAATTAAGATCAGATGACTGAAAATGCTTTAAGAGAGTATAGCATTGATCAAAACCACTGTTCAATACAAACGAAATGAACAAAAATTTGAACGATGCCATGCATGTTAAAAGGGCTTCGGCTCTTCCACTATTGAGAGAATTGTTTTCAGATAATTCTTCTTAGCCCAGGAATCCTTCCCCAACTTCAACGTCGAGTTCATAGATGTAAATGTAGATCATCTAAACGAAAGTTCTAAACCTAATAAAGATAACTCCTCAATTATAAATCAAGCCGTACCAGACGTAAATAAAAACCAGCCTCCAAAAATCTCACCCTCAACAACCTCAACAAACGTAAGCAAAATTGACATAGAAAATAGTGAAAAACAGAAAAATAACAACCCATCCTCAGATAATCATAACCAAAGACTCAGCCAAAATCAGAGCAACAATACTAACCCCTCCGAAAAAGAAATCCCACCAAACTCGACTAATAGTAGAAACGAATCCACCAAGCAACAGCAGATTTATGAGCCAGAACCCCCCCCCCCCCCTGTCACTAGAGAAAGATATCCGGACCCCTTTTTCATTGAAATTATGGACAACCCTAAGAATCTAATGTCAGAACTCAGTAGAATTACCGACAATCAAGTAAGAGCAAAATTTACCGGCGAAATTCTCCGCGTCTACACCAAAAATAACGAGCACTATAGAGCCATGCAGAAATTCCTCCTAACCAACAAATATAAATTCCACTCTATTGATTTAAAGGTTGACCGCCCAAAAACAGTTGTTATCAAAGGCCTCCCCCCACCTACCCAACCGAAGAGATCAGGGAATTTTTTGAAGGGATTGGGGTCCAGCCAATTAAAATTCACAACATGAAAAGCCTACGCACAAAATTCCCCCTTCCGAATTTTCTTATGCACCTCCCACCCACGACAGATCTAGAAGCCATTTATAAAATAAGGCATATAAACTATATTTTTGCTGAGATAACACCATTCATCTCAAAGGGATGTCAACAATGTTATCGTTGCCAGGGGTGGCAACACTCTTCAAACAATTGCAGCCATGATTTTAAATGTCTTAAATGCGCTGGTCCACACCCCACCCACTTATGTACAAAACCGAGATCTTCCCCGGCTACATGTGTAAACTGTAAAGGCCCACATCCCCTCAACTATAGAGCTTGCCCCGCGAACCCAGTAAATAGCAGAAACAACCCTGTTGAAAGAAATTACAGCCGAACCCCTTATAGCTCTCACCCTGGCTCCCGCACAGCATCCCCGGATAGACAACCTCAAAATTCTCGAAATAGACCCCCCCAGCCGAGATCTTTCCCCCCCTGGCAACGCTTGGAACGGGTCATGTAGAAATATCCCTTCAGTCAGGGCATCCATGGAAATTGAAGCACAAAATGCAGCTTTAATAAACGAAACTTCCGCCGCGGCGCCCCCCCCCCCTCTGTTGTGAATTCGCAAGCTTGGCCTTCCCTCCCGTCCTGCAGTAATCAGCCTCCGGTGGTTCCCGCACCAAAAAATTCAGCCGATAACTCTTCCCAAAACTGCACAGTCATCAGCACCCCTCCTTGTCTCACTAGAGACACTCAGCAAAGTTCCGATTCCCCTCCGAGCCGTCGAACGAGAAGGACCTGTTTTCTACCGCTCCTGCTCTGAACGGAATGCTGCTTTCTCCCCCTGCCGCCGCAGGGCCACCCACAGCCGGGACTGCTAAGCCTGACCCGCCGCTTCACCACGAGGACATCGAACCACGTGGAACCTCAACTATGACTTGCATGGACACTACTGACTATGTGGACGCTGAACAAGCATTGCCAAAAGATCCGATACTTGCCAGTGAGACTCTCTCATCAGGAATAAAGGACTTAAGATATATGATGAATAAGATCACCAGTATAGAAGGACGCCAAGATGCCATGGACTCCTTGAACAGAATGGAAGCTCTCCTCAATAGACTAGTAGTTGAATACAACATACCAAGATATGGTAAGCCCTGTCGGAGGCCTCCCCCCGGCAGTTATTCTCTTGCTTCTTCTCCCTTCACTGATACCAACAATTCCTCCAAAAGACCAGTTGCTAGGGATTCTAATAATGTAAATGTGCTTGATAATGTAAATGTGCATGATAATGTAAATAATGATAGCTCAGTTAATAATGTTGAAAATATTGTGTATGCTGCAACAGGCAGCCAGGCTTCAAAAAAGCACCCACGTGGTGCAGATGACGAGGGATTTATGTTGCCTCCCAAGAGGCATACTGCCAGCAGGAAGTCCTCCCTACTGCTCGACAACCCCCCCCCCCCTCTAAACTTGATTGGACTGTTGAGACTGATATTCCGGCCCCTGACGCCGAAAATGTTGTTGTAAATAATATAAATGCAGTCAGGAAAGAACGCC
Organism: Amaurobius ferox; assembly: GCA_951213105.1. NCBI lineage: Eukaryota > Metazoa > Arthropoda > Arachnida > Araneae > Amaurobiidae > Amaurobius > Amaurobius ferox. The sequence continues at coordinate 5,982,362 of OX578150.1, read as the reverse complement.
CCCCCCCCTTCTTTATTGCTGTCACCACAAATTGGTCCCAGCTCATACAGGATTTGAAAAATGAAGTTAAGAATCTTACTAGTAAACTCACCGGATCTGGTGACTTCTTAAAAGTTCATGTCGGCAGTAGGGAAGAGTACTTAAAGATACAGAAGTTTTTATTGAACAATAAGGTGGAGTTCAAGTCGTACTTGCTCGACGAGCAAAAACCCATTAAGGTAGTTATTAGAGGTCTCCCCAACTGCACTAAAACAGCGGAGATCATGAACGAACTTGAATACTTGGGCCACAAGGCCATCAGCGTCACGCAGTTGGCGAGAGGGCCCAAGACTAACAGGGTCACGATGCCGCTGTTTTATGTGCAGTTACCCAAAAATCCCACTAATGATAATGTATACAAAATTGATAATTTATTTCATACTGTTGTAAAGATAGAAAAGTACCGTGGCCAAAAACAAGTCACTAAATGTTTCCGGTGTCAGTCGTTCTATCATACAAGTAACGGCTGCCACCTGCCACCTAATTGCGTAAAGTGCGCCCAGGCCCACCTTACGAAAGACTGCATCAAATCACCGGATGCACCTTGCAAATGCATAAACTGCGGTGGAGCGCATCCTGCCTCCTACCGAAACTGCCCACGCTTCCCTAAATTTAAATCCTCCCCCCCCCTCGAACTCCACCTTCGAAAGGAAGCTAGTCAACGCTCAGCTCTCTTTTGCTAGCGTTACGGAAGGACGTAGTGAGGGTGTCAAAAAGACGTCTAACGTCACCTCTAAATTAACAGCGCCCCAGGGAGCATCCACTAATATCGCTGGAAATGAAGACGATTTTCTAAATTATTTATTCCGTTTTGAGGATCGTTACGGAATAGATGTAACCAACAGGGCATTTAAGAATGCCCTACCTTCTATGCGGTCTGCTCCGACCGAAATCGACAGGATACATGTTCTGTACGAGAGCATCTTCGCTCTCGTCGGCACAGGTTACCCCCCCCCCCCCTCGGCCATGGTTGTGCCCTTGAAAAACTTGAAGGATCTTACCATTGGCATCTGGAATGCCAATGGACTTAAAGGTAAAATCTGTGAAGCTAGGGACTTCTGTATAGCATATAACTTAGATCTGTTCTTGGTCCAAGAGACCCACTTCAGTCCAGGGAAGACCTGCAAGATTGCTAACTACGAGCTTTACAATGACGATAGGCCTCGAGCTAGCAATCATCACCGTGACTACGGCGGCACAGCGATCTACGTACGTAGTACTATTCCGCACTCTCGGGTGACCCCCCCCCCCCTGCGGGCGGGCGAGGCCACCGCTGTGCAAATCACTCTGCCAAACAATCCTGTACTGACCATTGCGTCTGCTTATTTCTCTCCGACGCTGAATGATGGGCCTGTCATCGAGGACCTAAAGTCCCTTTTCAGGATTTCGCCCCATGCAATCGTTGCTGGTGACTTCAATGCCAAGCACCAAGCCTGGAACTGCCCTCGAGCAAATGGTCGCGGCTTCAAGCTTAAGCGCTGGGCCGACGACCATAAACTTGATATCATAGCACCGGCGGATCCCACTCATATGGATTCCGTCATTGACATTGCGGTCACCAGCAACATACCATATACATATTGCATGGAGGCATTCAACGAGCTTCCGTCTGATCATCTCCCGGTTATCTACACGTTGGAGCTTAATAAGTATTGTCTAAAAAGCCCTGCTAAGCTAAGGACAAATTGGGTTAACTATAAGAGCCTCCTGGCCAATGAGTTGCCCCCCCCCCCCGTCGACAGTTCCATAGACCGGTTGGACGAGGAGGTGGAGAAGCTCGAGCTTATGCTCCGAGATGCTTACTCCGCGTCCTCCCGGCCTAGAAGTACAAAGGTCGACTTTTACAAGCTTCCTCCGGATATCAGGGAGATGATCAGAGACAGAAACCGTCTTAGGAAGGATTGGCAGGCCACCAGAGACCCCAGCCTTAAGCGTGAGCTTAACTTCCTTAGATCGCAAGTTAAGTCACGCATTAAGGCTTTTTCACGTTCACGATGGAACACCTACGTTGAGTCCTTAACGACTGAAGACAACACAATTTGGAGGGCGACCTCCCTTATTCGTAGGCATAAAACACACATTCCGACCCTGGTCGGTCCTAACTGCAGGGCCACCTCCAACACACAAAAGGCTGAGTTACTGGCAGACAGCCTTAGAAGTCAGTTTGAACCACACCACGACGTAATTGATCCTAGGACAGTTGCGATCGTGGATTCCAAGGTTGAACAGTTTATCTCTACACCAACTCCTTTTTCACTGACAGATGTCACCCCAGGTGAACTGATTCCCCGTATTCTAAAATTGAAGAAGAAAAAGGCTCCTGGGAAAGATCTCATATCTTCTTGCATGCTCAAAAACCTTCCTAGACTCCTTCTCATCTATATTTCTAAGCTCTTTAATCTTTTACTCCGTGCTAACTACTTCCCTCGGGCTTGGAAGGTGGCAATAGTGGCCCCCCTCCCCAAGCCCGGTCTAGACCTCTCTCTACCTGTCAACTATAGACCTATCTCTCTTCTCTATCTAAGCTCTTCGAGTTTGTGATTATGCGGCGTCTGGATGAGTACTGCAACCTGAAGAACCTCCTGATTCCTGAACAATATGGGTTCAGGAAGCACCATTCCACGCAGCATCAGTTGCTTCGGGTTGTCGAACTCGTCCATGAGGCTCGCAGCAAACAGGAGAGCGCTACTATTGTTTTTCTTGATCTACAGAAGGCGTTTGATAAGGTGTGGATAAACGGGTTGTTATTCAAGCTTATCAAACTCTCCTTCCCTCCTGATATAATAAAGCTTCTTCACTCGTACCTAACGGAGCGCAGCTTCGTGGTGCGAGTATCTAACCTTCTCTCTTCTCCCAGGAGCATTCTCAGCGGGGTCCCTCAGGGCTCCCTTGTCGGACCCAAACTGTTCAACCTCTATATTAACGATCTGCCAAGTTCCCCCGGTGTCGCACTTGGCCTATATGCCGACGACACGGCCCTTATCGCACATCACAAACAGACACAAGTCGTGCACGAAACACTGCAAGAATATCTGAACACCCTGACGCAATGGTTAACAAAGTGGAGGATCAAAGTCAACGTGGGTAAGTGTGCCGCCGTGTCCTTCCCCCCCCCCCGGCAAACCCCATCCATTAATTTAATTCTTAACAATCAGCCAATTCCCTGGCAATCTAGATACAAGTACCTTGGCGTGTACTTGGATTCAAAATTAACGTGGGAACCTCACATTTCTGAAACATGTAAGAAAGTGAGGGCCTCACTTGCCCTTTTATACCCCCTTTTGGCTAGAAATAGCCGCCTGTCCATTCATAATAAGTTATTGCTATACAAGTCCTGCATACGTCCAATTATGACGTACGGAGACCCGATCTGGGGCACCGCAGCGGAGGTTCACCTTAGGAAGCTTCAAGTTATTCAGAACAATGCTCTGCGTGCATTTGCAGACCTTCCGATCTACGTCCAGTTAGAAGTATTGCATAAAGACCTCAAAATTCGGCCATTTTTGGAACATGTGAAAAATTTAGCTTTCAAATTCTTAGGAAGTCTGAGTAGCGTTAATAATCCTACTTTAGACAGTATCCCACGCTATCATCCTCGTAACACGAAGGCGCGCAAGCGCCCTCGGTCGTTACCGGGAAGACCTGTGAGGGATATTTACCTCCGCAATAAGCGGATCCGTCTAGACTAGTTTTATCTGCTCTCCTTTTTTTTATTGGCGTACTTTTAACCATTTCCGTTCCCCTCCCTAGCTTTTGGGAATTCGCGTAGTTGACCTGCACCTTCACACTGTACTGTATTTTTTAGCTAAACTCTGTCTCAGGCTCAAGGCCCTGCACCCCTCGGGGCGCAACTCTATCCCCCCCCCTTTTTTCTACGCTGCAGTCAGCCCGCTGGGGCCCTGCTCTTTCACCTCTGAAGACTTGGGAGGGAAGGAGGCACGACTTCGGTCACTGCCCCCCCCCCCCGAGCACCTTTTAGTTTTAAATCTTATTCTTCTTCACTTTTTCTGAACTTTTTCCTTTTCGCCCGAAGTTTAAAGGGAGGCTATTGCCTCTCCTGGATACTTCGCTAACCCCGTCCTTGAGATCCTTGAGATCAGCAAAGTTCCGACATCAGCTCTTTCCCCCCCCCCCGCGAACCGTAGCAGCCGATCCTCGTATAAAACCAAACCTTGTAAAACATACACCAGTCATGACATCAAAACCTCCTGTTGCCCCAGAAAACCCCCCTGCCAAGAAAACTCAGGTGGACTGAACGACATTCTTAATATCATTAATGAATTAAAAAGCCTTCTCAAATTTATTAACATTAAAAAAATCATAGCTTTCATCAAAGACATAGGAAAAATTCTAAAAGATAACACTCCAACAGTGGACAAAGGGCTCCAGATTTTGGTCCTTTTGGACCAGCATTTTAATCATTGCACTACCAACCCGTAATGTCCCCCCCCCCCCCCCCAAATCTCTTAATCATTCTATCTTGGAACGCCAACGGCCTGTCCTACAAAATGTCCGAGCTGAGAGACTTCGTAGAGGAACATAACCCGCACCTAATTCTCATTCAGGAAACTAAAATTAATGGACCTACCAATCATATTCGAATTCAAAATTACACATTATACCACACAACTCGCGCAAATGCTCACACACACCAGGGTGGCACCGCCATTTTCATAAAAACCACCTAGAACATAAATCTTTAAATTCCATCAACACACAAATATTAGAACACACCCTGGTTAAAATCAAAATTCCAAACTCACACTACATCCTTATCGGGTCCATTTACGCAAAACTAAAATCAAATCTAAACTTAGCCGATGACCTCTCTACCTTATTCGCTCTTCAGGATGGGGCGGTCCTGATGGGGGATTTTAATGCCCACCACCAGGACTGAGGCTGCTCTAGAAGTGACAAATATGGTAGAGACCTCTATACTTTCATCCGTAATAATAACATTCGTCACTTACATCCCACCACAAGCACAAGACCAAATAGCACTCACTTCATCATTGACTTCGCACATGCAAACAACATCCCATATACGCGCAATATCACAACACAAAACGACCTCAGCTCGGATCACCTGCCCATTATCCTTAACCTAAGCTTAAATCATAACTTACCCATCCCCCCCTCAGTCAAAATCACAAATTGGAAATTATTCAACAAAACACTAGCAAATTCTCCCCTTCTCTTCTCAAATTACAGCGGTCCCCACGATATTGACCTCCAATCCCTCAAACTCGAAAAAGAAATTACCCACTCCCTGGACATAGCCACTACTCTTAAAGCTCCTCCCCCCACCAATCAAAAGCTCCCATTCCACATCAAGAATATTATCAAAAGGAGAAATCGCACCAGACAGCTATGGCAAGTGACCAGATTCCCGCATTATAAAACCATACTCAATAGATTAAACAGTGAAATTAAACACAAAGTAAACCTTCACAGACAACATTCCTGGAGAAGACTCATAGAATCGCTCTCTCCCACTGATAACTCCCTTTGGGAATTTGTGAAAAAAATAAAATCTACAAAAACTCATATCACCCATCTAAACACCCCTAATGGCCCCGCATACTCAGACACCGCCATAGCAAACGCCCTGGCAGAAAACTATGAAAAACAGTTCACAGGAAACAGCAATTTAAACTGCCCCATTACTGAAAATAAAGTACAAACCACCCTTAACCTCTTCTTCAACTCAACCCCTTCTTTTGTCATCCCACCCGCCCCCCCCCTCGGAAATCATGATAGAAATCAAAAATCTTAGAAACAATAAAGCCCCCGGCATTGATAAAATAAATAACAAAGCAATTAAATCCCTCCCTACCAATACAATTTACTTCATCACCTTGCTCTTCAACGCGATACTAAAGTTCCAGCACTTCCCCACCAATTGGAAAACGGTCATTATCATCGGCATCCCGAAGTCAGGCGAAGACCCCACCCTAGCCCAAAATTTCAGACCCATTAGCCTATTAAACTCCATTAGTAAACTTGCGGAGCGAATAATACACACTAGAATCAAAAATTTTATCGAACAACACGACATTATCAATCCAGAGCAATTTGGCTTTCGCCCATTACACTCCACAACACACCAGCTGTTGAGAGTCACTGAATTCATTTCCGAGGGAATGGAAATCGGTCTCTCAACAGATTTTCTATTTATTGATATTTCGAAGGCCTTTGATAAGGTGTGGTATGATGCTTTAATTTACAAAATGATTCAGCTCAACATACCAGACTCACTCATTCATCTTGTAAATTCCTTCCTTCGAAATAGATCCTTTACCGTCCGCTACAAACACTCCTACTCCATTCACAAACCACTTCGGTCTGGGGGTCCCACAAGGCTCCCAATTGGCCCCGACCCTTTTCAATCTTTACATAAATGACATCCCGCGCGCCAAACACACGTACATAGCCATGTATGCGGACGACACTGCACTATACACAAGCAGCTCCAAAAAATATGTTATTCGCTCAAGGCTACAAAATCACATTAACATCATCTCCGCCTGGTTTCGGGCATGGAAAATTAAAATAAATGAAAAAAAGACTAAATGCATCATCTTCTCCAAAATAAAGAAAAAAATCAAACCGAACCCCATTATAATAAACAAAAATCCGATCCCTTACGTTGATAACGCTAAGTACCTTGGAGTCACCTTCGACTCAAAGCTCACTTGGAAACCCCACATCAAAAAAGCAATTGCAAAATTCTACACTGCAAAAAAACTACTCTCTTCCATTTTACATTCCCGCAATGCCAGCTACCAGAACAAGGTTCTTTTATATAAAACGGGTCTCCGACCTATCCTCCTTTACGCCGCCCCGATCTGGGGTTTCGCTGACAACAAATTACTTAACAAACTCCAAATAACGCAAAATAAAACTTTAAGAACCATCAGAAAAGCCTCGCGATACCTCCGGAACGATGTCATCCGCAGAGACTTCGGAGTCCTCAAAATTAATCATCAAATTGTTAAATTGGCTCAAAAATTTTATCATAACCTTAATAAAATCCCAAACGAGGAAATTTGCAACTTGCCGGATTACGACCCCCACCAATGGAAGTACCGCAAGCGGCCAAGAGCCTCGTCCATCCTATTATACTAAAATAGCAAGAAACTTTTAAACTATTCAAAAAGATTTTAAATATCAAGAATTATTTTTATGACAAATCATTTAAACCTGTAGTAAGATAGAAAATACCAAGCTCTAAAATAAATTTCCCTACTTCTAAATTCATATATGTTGACACTAATTCTGAGCTAGTAACATGAAAGAAAGTGAACTCAACCTTTTTCAATCAATGGATGCAAGAAATGGATCCTTCAAATAAAATCCCATGAAGCCAATTATGGCGAACAAAAAAAAAAGTGTGGCCCCCTTTTTTTTGTGAACGGAAAGAGACTTATGCCAATCAAAATTTTCATCCTGTCTAATTGTAATCATCTTATGACAATCCAGCCCCCCCTCCCTTGTGGTGCACCTCGTTTAATGTAAAATTCAGCTTCACAATTCTCACCCAGGAGATACAGGCAAATTTTGCCTAGGCGCTCCATGAAATCACCCAGGCTCTGCTGCTGCTGATAATATTAGTCCGTCACCTTCGTGAACTAAAGAGGCCATACAGGGGTCATAAACCAAACCTCCTACGTCATCGGAAAGGGTGTTAGGAAATTGTGCTTGCTAATGCTAAACGTATGAGCGACATAGGGTATCTCCAGAACATTGGATATTTTATCATTATTTCATAGCCATTACAGGTATGTCTGTTTTACTATGTGTTCGTTAATGTTTCTGACAGTCGCTGCCGAAAAAAAAATTAAATTTTTTTGGTAATTTTTGCAGTTTTTATCATTTTTCTTGCATCATACGTTAAGCCTTGTCATTCAATGTTCGTGGTATATGTTAACGGAAATGTAGGGGCAGAGTTTTGTAATTTATCGTGTTTTATACTTTTGTATTTTATCATTTATTAAAGCTTTGACTGTCTTTCTATGCATACGTTATTGTTTTACGTAATTTCTGTCGGTAACCCTGTGATATTTTGTATTTGTTTTCATTTAATGTTCATAGCGTATGTGAATATTATTGAATTGCTATCTCAAAACATTTTCTATCTAAAAAGTGTTTAGCTTGTTTATTTATTAGGCTTCACTTATATTTATTTATTATTTAGAAATTTTTTGCCATCAATATTTAATTTTGTCTGATCTGCAGTTTATGTTGGAATTGTGAATGTGGAGTGTACTATATGCTCCTTACTTTGTTTGCCAAGGAATTTGGAGTATTAATAGCAGTAGTTGCATATATTTAAGCTAAATCCTAGTGACCTAACTCTATTGTTTAGCGTATATGAAAAACCTGAACATAGTAGTTAGATTTCTTGGTGGGCTTTTTCATGACTAAAGGGCATGCTCTGTTGTATATTCAAATGTAAAGCTTATTTAGTACTTTCATAAAGAAGTATATTTAATATTATATTGTTCGTAACAGATTTACGGCTTACTTTTATATTTTGATTATTCTTTTTAAATTATTTAGTTTTTATTATAATTCATTGAATTTTAATAACTAAAAATGCCAAGTGTGTTCTTGATGTTGTTCCTGGTTGTTTTATTATAAAAATGGTTCCAAAGTTAGCAGCTTTAAATTTCCTGTTAATGAAGAACTAAAAAAGGTGGATTTTGTTAATATCTAGAACTAGCAAGTTTCAAAATATTCAAAGGTAAGCTCTATTTTCTCATTAATAACATTAACCGGGAACTTGCCGTCTGGGAGACTGCTGCATTTACAAATCTTCCCTTTACACAAAATGAACTTGTCCTCAATCTTATCACTCCACCTAATTGTTACGCTATTAGTCTTCTCCCCCCCACCTCATTCGCAACACTTGCACATTCTTAGTTATTGAAAGAAAAAAATATTTTTATTAGATGCAGTCTGCTAGACGGTACGTTTCTGTTTACGTAATTTTTTCCTGTGAAATATCTACATGACGGGACCGTCAAAGCGAATATGGTGATAAAGACTTTGAAGAGACTATTTTGCGATGGTTTAATGAAGTTGGAAATGATGTTAGTGATATAGATAGTATTTTAGAAGATGAATATATAAATTCCGAACATGAAAGTGATTCAACGTTGTCAGAAAAATCGGGTGAAAATGGAGAGATAAGAAATAATGAAAACTTAGTGGATATTAAATATATATATGGAAAACATCAGTACCGATGGTCTGTTTCAGAAGTTCGACCCTCGTCACGAACAATAAAAACACAATATAATCATAAAAGTGCCAGTTTTATGAGGTATCTTTACAATGCATACATATATTGTGGTAAAAAGACTCTGACCGAATTGGGCTACAATCTGAATACAGAAAATTTTCTAAACCAACGTAGTCTGTTTTGCACCTTGTTCAACCTATTTTTGGAGCAAATCGAAATGTTACTGCGGATAATTGGTTCTCGTTCATAGAACTTGTAGACATCCTATTGAAAAAACAAGCTAACTTACATCGGTACAATGAAAAGAAAACAAAAGAGAAATTCCACCCAAATTTTTACCTAATAAAACAAGAGAAGTTGGAACAACATTATATGGCTTTCGAGAGGAATCTAGAATAATTTCGCATATCAACAGGAAAGGTAAAGCAGCAGTACTCATCTCTTCAATGCATGACAGAGTTTGCACTGATATTGAAACGCAGAAACCTAAAATTATCGCATATTATAATGCAAACAAAGGTGGAATAGATAGTTTTGATGAGAAATGCTCCAAACATTCCTCAAGTCGTCGCACACGCAGATGGCCTTTAGCTGTTTTTTCCGCATTCTGGATGTTTCAATAGTAAATTCATACATTTTACATCAGTGCTACAAGGATAATGAGGAAATAAAGGAAAAGTATGTATTTGCGAAGTTATTAGCATCCACACTAGTCCAGGAACATATGGAAAGTCGACTCGAGAATTGCACTTTATAATGGCTCTAATCTTGAGGTAAGGATAAGAATTATTTCACTTACGGTATTTAATTCATTTAAATTTGTCTTTTTATTTCAATTGCATCATTGTCTTATTTTTTTGCATGTATATATTTTAATATCGTATTGATAATTCTTTTGTGCATGATTTCAATTATAAATCTAGATGATGTCTTACTTGGGCAGCATCGATTTTTTTATTATGTGGTCTACGTTTTGATACTTTTTAATTTTTATTGAGGAACGAAGACAATTAGAGACCATTATTTGCTTTCCTTGCAGTATGTATATACATATATGTTATGTATATTTTTATTGTTTATAATGAAAATAAAGCATATTTGTTTCCCTTTTCTATGAGTATTTATTATTTCTTTACTTGAAATATATTTATAGTATTCTGACTGTAGTAAAAATTGTATCGTCCAATGTCGAATTTTGAAATTCAAGCTTTATCATAACCGATAACTTTTTGAATTTTATAAAAATGTTACATATTTCGCCAATTTGGTAAAAGAGTAATTGAGAAACAGGGCCAGTAACAGAAACATATTTGAGTAAATGGTAAGGAAACTCTGCTCGTACCTTGCTATGCTTATAAATATGAATATCAATCATCCCCTTGGGGACAGCTGAAAATAATTCTTGGATGGACAGTGAAATGTGAATCAAAATATAAATTTCCTAAACAGTTGCCTATGTGATATTGTGCCTCTGCATATATCTAACAGTTCATACATAGTTTCAATGGTTGATGGGTATTATATATTTTCAGCATTTGTTTACAACATTTAGCAATAAACACTAGTTGAATACCTGTTAAAAATCAACGATCTCACAAATAAGCTATCCCTGAATAATGTAAATAGTTTAATAATTCGTGTTTCACATTTATTTAACATATACTTTCAAACTATCTACCCGTATACAAAATGTGAAGTTTCTATGCTATTGCGATGCATATTTTTTCTATCCCTTCACCTTTCGAATGTTTTTCTGTGTAACCCCCCCCCCCCCCCCCCTAAATGAACATTTTTGAAAAGCCGTATTCATCTTGGGTTTTTTATCAAATGATTAGCCCATCTACTAAATTTCAAGCCTCTATCACATTGTAAAGGAGGCGTTTTTCATTTGTTAATCAAATCGAATGTTGTAGTGAGCCGCACCCCCTACAATAGCTAATGTTGGAATACTGTACTGAAATTGCCACTTCCTTCCCAACTATTTACCCATGCATCAAATTTGAAGTTATCTTATCGCAAAGTATGCCTTTTATATCATTTCACCTTTCGAATGTTTTTCTGTGTAACCCCCCCCCCCCCCCCCCTAAATGAACATTTTTGAAAAGCCGTATTCATCTTGGGTTTTTTATCAAATGATTAGCCCATCTACTAAATTTCAAGCCTCTATCACATTGTAAAGGAGGCGTTTTTCATTTGTTCATCAAATCGAATGTTGTAGTGAGCCGCACCCACTACAATAGCTAATGTTGGAATACTGAAATTGCCATTTCCTTCCCAACTATACCCATGCATCAAATTTGAAGTTATCTTATCGCAAAGTATGCCTTTTATATCGCAAAGTATGCCTTTTATTTGAAATATTTCTCATTTTGAAGCGTTTTTTTTTTATCAATTAACCTATATTCGTCTATCATATCACTATATTCATGTTGGGTGTTTTCATTAAATGATTTGCACCATATACCAAATTTCAAGCCTTTATAAAATTTTAAAGGTGTTGTTTCTCATTTATTCGGCAAATCGAACATTTTGGTGTGCGGCACCCCCTTAAGTAGAAAATATTGGAAATCTGAAATTATACACTTTTTTCCTTTCGAACGATTTACCTGTACGGCACCCCCTTAAGTAGAAAATATTGGAAATCTGAAATTATACACTTTTTTCCTTTCGAATGATTTACCTGTACACCAAATTTGAAGTCTATGTTATCGCAAAGCATGCTTTTCTATCATTTCACTTTTCAAACGTTTTGGTGTGGATCACCCTCTCTTCGGAAAATAAGATTTTTTTCAGGGGTTTTTATTGAACGATCGAGCCATGTACCAGGTTGCAAGTCTATCTATTTGAGAAGTGCCTAAAAAAAGCATGACAGATAAACAGACGGACACTTGGCAATTAGTATATATAGATTTTTTATGTATTTCCAGGGGTTACTCTGGAGTTTTGATTACTTTTATCAAATGAAATCTTTCGTAAAATGGTGTTTTTATCTGCTAAATTTTATTTTGACTTTCTATTTGAAAAATTTGATTTAATTTATAAATTCTCAAATTCCAAAGATCATTGTTTTGGAAAAGTAGTTTTCATTACAATTAGTAAACCATAATTTTTTATTTTGACATCGTCAGAATTCATGATCGCCAAATTGAATTTTTTTTTTCAAAACGTGATAATGACAATCAGCCCCTGTGTAATCCCAATGATCAGTTTTAAAATTTTAAAAATGACAAGTGAAAACTTATTGATAATTTATACAATTGAACAAAAAAATACTAAAAATAATAATTAAAGAATTCATCGAAGAAAAGGAATGCATTCATTTTGCAAAAACATAAATACAATAGAGTCCCTATTATCCAAGCTAATGTGGATTGAAAACAGATTGGATAATGTCACATTCAGTTAACATGGAAAAAAGTTTGTATACTTCAAACTATAATATAGCGCTGATATTTGTGACAATATTCCCCTTCCTATCAAGGACCTCCTTGTTTCTGTTCTTAAGGAAATATAAACTATAAGAAAAAGAATATGTACAATAAATACTTAAATATTATCCTAAAGTTATCGGTTGAATAGGTTATTATTAATATGTGGCAAATTTTTCAGACTTGTTTGGCTATTTTTAGATAATATTTGACAACACTTGTATCAATAGTGTGATGTGTTTTGAAGATGTCCGTTATTGAAAAGGAAGGGAAATTTTGCTGCTGAATCTGCTTCACCCACTTCTAAAGTCACAAGTCGCCACTATTGGCTTCAAAAAATAATTTTTCAATGTGTTCTACTTTAAAGAAGTCACTTTTTCCATGGTGACACCTTACCTATCTCATAAATTTTGACAACCTCCCCCCCACCACCACCACAATTGAAAAACAATATATCTTCATAACATATGTACTCTTCGTAAGATGACTGAAAACAACCATACATTATATACAGTGTTGTTTACATTTTATATGAGATAAAAGAAATATATTTGTGCATACCCAGCAAAGAAAATAAAAACAAGCATATATATTTTTATCCTTAATATTAGTGGCTCACTAGCATGTGCCTGGTGAGGCTTATAAATTTCTTTTATGTTGGGTAGAATGTGGAATAAGTTCACACGTATTTTTTCATTCAGCATTTTTAAGCTGCCACATTTCACTGTTTTAATATTGGTCACCATAGAAAATCCTGCTTTGCAAGACTATGTGGTCGAAAACTTATTCACCATAAAAAATAAACATTTGTTCATAGCATTTAAATTTGTACTAAAGCTTATGTATAAATATTGAAAAAAAAATCATAGAATAATTCAAATTGTTTTATTTACCATGCATAAAATAAACATATTTACATGCATAAAATCGATAGCCAAAGGGCAACAAAAATATAATTATAGCGGGAAGTGACAAATTTTGAAGGAAGAAATTTAATATTTATTCTGTTTATATATAAAAAAAATGCCTTCACCATTTATTGTTTGAATATTTGAAATAATCATACCTCAAAATCATGCTTAAATTTGATGTTCAAAACTATGAAAGTGTGAACTAAGAAAATAAGAAGCCATATCTTACAGTAATGTTACTATTTATAATTTAAATACAACCAAATTCTCAGAAAAGAAGTGAATTTAAGTCTTTATTGAGCTTTCCTCCTATACACACTTATTTACACAGTAATAAAATTTCCTCTTACCTTTCTATAAAGCATAATTATTCATATTTTATTTTGAAATTTCCTTGTTTCCTGAGCAAATCATTGTCAATATAACTTAATTTTTCATTAAATATAGTAAAGTAGTATAAATATAGTATATAGTTAAATATAGTAAGTAGAAAAGTAAAGAAACCTATTTGCATTTAAAAAGTAAACACACTTTTAAAATTGTCAAACATCAAAGACCACCATTATGAGAGATCAATTTTATTTTTCTATAGCAATCAATGCACAGTGCTTCAACACTTTCAACATATTTTATCTTTATATTGATGCATCAATAGTATTGATTTGGCAATGAACTGATGTATTGAAATTTGTACAATGCTTCGTTCACCCACAATTATTTTTAAAAATAATATAAATGTTATATTTTGCATATGGCGATCTTTCAGAAATGGTTAATTTTTCTGAAATCTAGATAAATGATGGCAGTTAGTGACAAAGTGCTGCAAAAAATTACAAAAACTTTATAAACAAGTCATGTTGAATTTTAAAAAAGTATCAAGCACATCTATAGTCATTGACCTAGCATGTGATATTTGGTTTGTAGTTTTACATACAGTCTTCAACAAGATCTTGGATTCACAGTAAAAAAGATTTTAGATATAATATATAGGTATGCAACTATATAATTGAGTAAAGCATACACAATACTTTCATAAAATATAATTACTTAAGATTAAAGATCATTTTTACATTCCCTATAAGACATAGTACACATATATTAAAAGTATTGTAATAAGCCATAAATCAAAACAAAATTTTGATTGTATTTACATGTGCATATTTTGATCAAACTTCATCATTTTCAGTGCTACGACTGTTTTGCATGTGTATATGGTATCTATCTGTGTTATTGCAATGAATGTATGTTATGTTTATATTTGGGCATATAAGAAATTTTTGTGTTATTCAAATTATGAGCTACAGTTTAAATAATTTATGCATGTTTTCTAAACTCTAAATATCAAAATGAAAGTTCTTCATTTTGATTGATAATCATATGACTTTTGTAAAAATGAAAAGTATCATGTGACTTTTGTAAAAGTGATACAAATATAAACACAACACTGTAGCATATTGCAACACTTTCAGAAATGATTGTTTTCTCGATATCGCTTTAAATGATGCCAATTGAGACAAAATACTGCAAAAAGTTACAAAAGCTTTATACTTAAATAAGGCAGGATCGAATTAAAATAAATGTATCAAGCACATCTTTAGTGATGATTTACTGTGATATTTGGTTTGTATTTTTGCATTGAATATTAGACAATATCTTAGATTCACAGTAAAAAATATTACATATATAACATATACATATGCAGATCCTAATTGAGTAAATCATGCAAAATACTTACATAAAATGTCATACATAAGATTAAAGATAAAGTTATTTCTCTATTTAGCATATGCATGATAATTTAGCAACAGTTTCAATATAATAACAACAGTTTATAAATTTCGCTTGTAATTCTAAATCTTTTATCGGTTGCTCAGCCTCCCTAGTCAAAAATCTCATGCTATGCTATTGAATTGCAGATAAATTTAAATGAAATTATTTTTTTACAATAAGAAATTAATGCTTTATGCAATGTACACTGTATTGGCAAGTGAAAATTTTTTGGTGAATGAACTCGAAGCTGAAATTCCTTATCGTGCTATACATATTAAAATTAGAAATACATAATAAATACCGATAAAGTATTCAGGGCTATCAACTGAGCAGGGGAAAATACCCAAAAGGTTTGGGGACAAGGACTGCATAAAGTTTATGAATAAAAAGCAATAACTTGTAAAATAGGGAGTAGTAGAGTGCTTGCACATTTGCTACAAAGGGTCCTAAAAACTTTGTCAGCAGCAGTGAAATTATTTCTAATGGTTGGATAACCTTATCTTAATATCCTGTTTAGAACAGATGTCATGATTATGTTCCCTGCATACATGGTATTATATATAGGGATAGTTCTGTAATGGGGGTCGAATGTTTTGAATTTGAGTTTTCGATGGAATAGCACATTTAAAAGTTTAATGCGTGATACAAGAAAACCAGTAAAATATTACCACAAAAAATTCATGAACACAGACTGCATGATACTTTAAGATACTCATAAAAAGGTATACAAATCTACTATGAACAATACAATAGTATACTATATTGCTGAAAAAGCTTTATATTTGAATACACAATTTCAGAGCATGATCTTTAGTCATCAAAAAGCCCACCAAGAAATCCAACTACTATGTTCAGGTTTCTAATATACGCTAAACAATAGAGTTAGATCACTAGGATTTAGCTTAAATATATGTGACTACCGCTATTAGTGCCTCAAGTACCATGGCAAACAAAGTAAAGACATAATACACTCCAAATTCACAATTCCAACATAAACTGCAGATCAGACAAAATTAAATATTGATGGCAAAAAATTTCTAAATAATAAATAAATATAAGTGAAGCCTAATAAATGCCTATTGGCTGTCACAAACTTCTAAAATCTCATTCAAACGGAAAAAACAAAAAAAATGTCTGTGATCCTGCAAAATCTCTGATAAATAAATACACGGAAGCTCGGCATAAATAAAATTCAAAGTAAATAATTTAAACAAACAATATTTTGATGTAGGAATTCGATGTTAACGTGCTATAAACATCAAGTTAAAACCGATACAAAAATATACGGTTTACTGATAGAAATTACGTAAACCAATAACGTATGCATAGAAAGACATATAAACCTTTAAAAAGTTATAAAATGCAAATATATAATAAACGAAAAATTGCAAAATACACTACATCTCTTTACGTACTATAAGCATTGACGTTAAGGCTTAACAGACGATGCACGGAAAATGCATCATTTATTACAAAAATTATCAAAAAAAATAATTTCTTTTACTGGCGGCGACTGCCAGAAACATTAATATACATATAGAAAAGTTTACATACCTGTTATGAGTGTAGAAATATTAAAAGATAACCTCTTTTCACAAGAACTCCATATATCTCCATAAGCTTTACATTAGAGTGCACAATTTTCTAGCACCCTTTTCCGTGACGTCACGAGGGAGTTGGGAGGCCTCTTTAGATCTCGAAGGTGACGATTAGTCTGTGCGTCACAGTAGCTCCACCTTCAGTAGTGCCCAGTATAGGCGGGAGGAGGTGGAGCCGTAGTAAGTAGTAATTTGGACACCCCGTCTCAATATATGCAATTTCGGAAAATACGTTGTTCTCAGCGGAGTTCCCGATAGATTTTTATCATATATGTTATTTATATTGTAACAGTTCCATATTCTCAAAAGTGAAGTTTAATTGCTTTTGTCATATGATTTGTTGTTTCATTTTCATTTTGAGTAATTCACGCACAAAAATTCGTTTGTAGAGATAATGAAACCTGTTTTATGTGATGTCAGATTTCGGAACTTTACTGTCCTACTGTTGCAGATGTTTTTATAGATCCTTTTATGAACCATTCTAATTTTAGGAAAAAATTCACAAATCATTTAAAATTTTGTCAAAACTTGGGTTTGACTGTACTTGACCAATTTCATCATGCATGAACTGAGATCTTTATTTAGTAGTTTTTATTTCAAATAATATTGACTAGATATTTGTATTTATTGCTGTTCTCAAATGTGTTAGTACACATTTTAGAGAATAGTATAAATTACGTTTTCATATCATATAGCAGTAAAAATTCAGCAACATCTGAAGTATTGTAGGAACGGTTGCCGTTTTATCCCTTTTGGCGATTTTTACCTTGGCAACAAAAAATGTCACCAAGGCTCTGGGACTGCATGTTTGTCGTAACTGAAAATTTCAGAAATGCTTAAAAGGAATAAAATTAAACTTCATTAAATACTATAATAAATGTAATTGTGATGTAATAAAGGAAATGCTGTTGTATTATTCCTTTTGGCAATTTTGCATAGGAATGGGCGTTCTTTGTCGATGGCTGCTATGTGGTAATAGCTGTTTGTGCAACGTTTGATCCATAGCAGTTTGAACGTGAACTTAAGACTGCTTCATGGGCTTGCCACACTACTCTCCCCGCCTAAAACTACATTATAGAATTTGGCCCAACTGGCTGTTCTCTCACATAGTAACAGCTGTTTTGTGGCACAGGCTTGTGGATATAACATAAAAATCATTAAAATGACAAAAATATGAACAAAAGCGGATGCCAACAACTTAATTTTTTAAATATATTTTAAACCCTTTAAACTGAAATTTTGTATTTCTTCGCATTTTATATGTCTCACATTAAATTTGATTTCAGCAATCCTGATTCCCTGAGAAAATAACAGCTGTTTATTACTGCACAGTTGAAAAATAAAAATGTTATTAGCCACTCCCACTATGCCCAAAGTTGGTCTGCTCGAAAAACTAAATCCTAATTTACTTGAAATAATTCTCTGGTACTTTTACAACAATACTGAAAACAGAAGGCATTTTTCCAGTAAATACAAAAAAAAAAAAAAGAAAAAAATGAAATAAAATCAAAACAACAACTGATGGTTCCAACCTGATTAACTTCAGCAACGATGACTACCCAGGGATGTATCTAGAGAAATGTGAGTGGTGGTTGATTTTCCAGAACAATTATAATGGAGAATATAAAATTTCGAAACGAGCTTCACGTTAATTCGCACACACAAACAGTATTATTGCTCTTAGTCCTCTGGACGAGTCGGACGGTCTGGGTCTTCAACACAAACAGTATTAGTATTGTATACTTTTATATTAAAGAAAAACATTTGATAAAATTGAATATAACTTTTTTTAAATGTAATTATAATATGTATATTTTTTTGGATGAGTAGTGGTTGGCAATTGAGTGGTGGTCGGAAATTCTGAGTGGTGGAAACCCCGACCACCACCGACCACTGTAGATACATCCCTGCTACCCATTTTTCATTCTACAAAGAACACACTTTAAATGAACCGTTTCAAATCAAACTAATTACACACTCTTACATGTTGTTGTTGAGACCCAGACCGTCCGACCTACTAGAAAGGTGTAAGGTAACTATTTGGATGGCCAAGAAGTGCCACCCAATTTAGACCGGAACTCACTGCATCCACAGAGACTGTACCCACCTTCACCTATCACCAACCCCAGGGAAGGACTTACGGACCCAGATGTTTAATGTGATTGAACACGGCGGCAGTTTTGGCAGTAGCTGGAATCGAACCCGGGCCTACCGAGTGCAATTCCCATGCACTAACCACTGGGCTACCGCGCCCTACACTCTTACATGTGTATTCTTTGCTCTTATGACGTGGAAAGGGCAGCTAGAATTTAATGTTTTCCAATCAAAGTAGGGGTTTCCAGGATCTCGCCTAAAAATTGTCAAGAATAGGGATGATGGGGCATCTGAACTATTTTCTATGCTGCTAGTAAGCCCAACTCATTTTTCATTTATCAGTTGCAATCTAAATTGTAAATGTCACCTCTAAGAATTTTGCTCGTATCTTTCAAAAATTATAGAATCTACTGCTTAATTGAATTATATTGGGATAGGAGTTTATGAAAGAAGGGCTTAATTTACTTGGGTTCAAATTCTCTCTAATTTGCAAATTGGAGTGAATCATCAAATCAATATTTATTGTAGGGGAGACTGGGGGCTAATAGGACACATTTCGCACTGTAGAAAGTGGAATTTATAAGATTCCTAAAATATTTTTTTACAGATAGTTACTGCAAACAGTTTTCATTAATGGGGAAAAAAATTAAGACATGCTTTAATTATTAAAAGAGTCTTAATTTGAGAAAAGAAATTTTGTCCCATTAGACTCTGACTCTGGAGTCTAATGGGACACATGAATTACTATACTATTTTTGTCATCAATTTCACATTTCTATTGCTTAACTTGCGAAAATTTTAACAAAAGGCACTATTCTACATTATATGCTGCTGCAATATTATCAGAAAAATGAATACAAGATATTTCGTGCAGTGTGGCAGTCATTGTCCAATGGTGTTAAAACAGTTTCAGCATCATCAAAGTCAACCTAAGACCTATCAGCTTTATCTGGATACACAAACTTAATGCAATCACTTTTCTTTTTCAAAAAATTAACTTGAAGTTTTTGTCTTGTAAGTTAGTTTCATCAATGCCTACAAAAATTTTTGGTGCTTGTTGGCTAACAAATCTATTAGTACAAAATCATTTAATTTAATTTTCAAATAGTGCTGCTCGTCCTCTTATGAGTCGTGTAGAGATGTACTGTCACTGTCTTCTGTCTCACTGCGTTTTTGTTTTCTAGATGGTTTCTGAGTTGGTTTTTTCAACCCTTTTTCCAAACGGTTTTTTAATCTGTTTTCAATTTCCATTTTCTCAGGGGCATCTGTCTGAATTCGGCACTTTCCACGCTTCCTACCTGATGTGGATATTTTTCTTGCTGGAGCTTTTGGATACTGTCAAACTGTTGTGAGCAATGATGTAGAAGGCTCAATCACTTCTGACTCTTGGTTTAGGCGATCTGTTACATATGATGAAAGGAAATCATTGTCACTAAAAGTGTTCCAATTAAATGGGTAAACACTAGTTGCAGAAAACCCATACAGTATATTCTTCGGCTTGAAAGCCTCCACAAATGCTGTATTCACTAAACTGGAAATTTGATGATAAGTAATGGTTTTTCCTGGATTTGACAGAAGTCAATCACTGGAAGCAGTTTTAAACCTCTTTTTAAATGGTCCATATACGCTAACATCTAATGGTTGAAGTCTCTGTGAGCAGTGAGGCGGGAATGTCAATAGAATCATTCCACTGTCTTTGGCATACTGAATAGTATCCACAGTTACATGGCTTTCGTGGTTGTCCATTAACAGAAGAATAGGATTTTCAACTGAAGCATTTGTATGTTTTATAAAGTGACCCATTACTTTAAAAAAATTATTGCCTATCATCCATCCAGTTTTGTAGGCCAAAGCAAAACTTCCTGGCAGAGCTTCAACTAATAGGTAATCAGGAACAAAACTCGAGGAAAAACAAAAACAGTGGGAATTGTCCCAGAGGCGTTTATGAAGCAGCAAACAGTCATCAATTTCCCTCGTTCTGCTGAAGTTATCTGCCCCACTTGCTTGTATCGTTTTTCTGCTATGAGATTTGGCGGCTTGTGCACAGTTGTGCATCCAGTCTCATCATAATTAAAAATTCTATGAGAATCAAATTTGAAATGCTGATATATATCTGCAAGCTTATCATAAAACAAATCAACATTTACCCGATTAAAACTTTTTGTCTTGGAGAGACTGGTTGCTTCAGGTGCACTAATTGAAATCGATGGATTTTGCTTCATGAAGCAATATAACCAATCTAGTCCAGCCTGGAAGTTTTTTTCCAATTAATAGGCATGGGAAGTTGTAAGATATTTGCATATTGGTATGCCAATTTTCTGGATTCTACTGCAGTTAATCCATGGTACATTTTAGATGCAGTAAGCAAATATTCCACTAAAGACACTTCTTGCTCAAATGAAAATACCTGGTTAGGAACACATCTTTTCAAAAAGGCAGTTTTCCCTTCATCTATATTTTTCTTTGTAGCAGCTAAGTGCTTGAACAATGTTGACTTTTTTATGTCATATTTTTCAGCCACAACTCTTATCGGCATGTTGTCGTCCAATATGATTACATATTACCAAAAGCTAATCTGTAGTGAAAAATTTATTGTATATTTAGACTTTCAGCTCGTAAGTTATGAAGGAATACATTTCAATTGGTCTTCATACAGGTTCTGTTTCGTAAACCTGTAATCTTGTGAAGGATATATACTTTAACAAAGTAAAATGTCTCATTAATAGATTCCAGAGTTATATCAGTAATATTATAAAATAAATGACAAAATTTTAATTTAAAAATGAAGTTTTCTTTTGGTCTTTGTTAAATTTAACAAAATAATTATGAGCTCTTTTTATTCTCTTGTACATGCTTTTATTGAAAGTGGTTGACTTGATAAAATGGTAATAATTTTAATAGAAATAAAAGAATAAGGCACATAAAGTTACTTGTGCAGAAAATGTATTATTTAAAATAGATATTAGATCCAATAATATAACAACTTTTATACTAAATCACGTAGGGGTTTAATGGGACATGTCCCATTAGACTCCAAACCATTTTACACTCATTTAGGCTTAACTGTAAATTTACTATTTATAACTAACAAAATAATGATTGCAAATGAATAACATTGAATGAAAGCTTCATTATAATATGTGTTATTGTTAAAAACAGAGTTAAGAGTTGATCAAAGCAAGTTTTTAGTAAAAATAAAAAAAAATTACTCACCTTGGAAATGATGTTGCATAGAAATGTCTTGTTCCTTGATTTTCAAACAGCTAATGAAAAGAAATGGCTCAATGCATGCGTATATGTAATGCTAGTACTGCTATCTAGTGACAAAATTCTGAACACTTAGCTGATGTATTTTCTGAGAAAATCCACTTGTCCCATTAGCCCCATGTCCCATTTGCCCCCAGTCTGCCTATGGTTTTATTGAACTATAGTAACATTAACATTTCTTTTATGTTGAAAGTTTTCTTTATTTTATGATTTCTAAGAGTTGTATTTCACTTGCTGATAGATGATGATGGGTCTATATGGAGTAGCTAAGAATGTTTTTTTTTTTACTATTATTCCTTAAAGACTGATTTCAAATTTTATGTAAAAGCAATTAATCTATGAAATTCATTCGTTAAAAAATTTATCTTAAATATCAGAAGTTTATATGTTTGCGACAACAGATATTTATTGATTTAAAGTATATCCCTTTCAGACCCAAGCAAGAAAATCCCTAATCAACTAACCAACCATCTTTACAAAAAGTACCGGAGTGTTATATGGAAAAACACTCGGTTGAATAATTTTGGCATCTATAAGTTCTGACACTTGTTTGCTGAACCTCTTCTGTAAATGGTTATGGTACACGGTATAGTTTTTGTCTTATTGGGATATCAGTCTCTAAATTAATTTGATGGAGAATTGTGTCACATCCAGTAATTTCACTGACAGATTTGGCAAAAACATTTCTATGTTTTTTTTAACAAATTTTGCAACTGTTTTTTCGGTTGACCTCCCATATGACAGATCAAAATCTCCACCCCAAACTTCAAACTTGTTATTATCCTCAAATATCTCATTATCAATTCTATTATGAATGCAGAATTCATTTCTCTAACAAGTTGCACAGTGCCAAGTTTCATACCTTTATTAATATTTATAGTTTTGTCAGAGGGGTTAGCAACATGAGCAAAAATACTTTCTCAGGAGTTTTGTACACAGCTCTAACCACAAAAGCTAACCACAAGTCAATTTTTAATTTAATAAACACTTCATCTAAAGGTTTTAAAGTGCATTTCTGAGAAGCTCTAGCAAAATTAAAATTGTCATTTTGTTATTTACTAATCCTTTTTTGAAAACAGGCACTAGTAGTGCAAGGTTCTGATGAATTTCTCATGTTTGTACTAAAATCAGGGTTTTCCTGTAAATTTCTTCCTCTTGGAAAGTTGGATGAGTTAAAAGTTTATTTGTCTGCTTGTACTCTTTCTCTATATCTCACAACACATATTCACTGTTCTTAAAGGGGGAGTCTCACTCATTGACACCCTATACCATCAATGTAATTTTATAAAATTGAGCAGTAATAACAAAATACTGAATATGAAAGTCTGAAATTTACTTTGATTGTAAAATATGCTTTTCTGAATCTTCTAATACAATTAGAGCACATTTTATAGTTAGCAAATATATATGAAATTAATTTTCAAAAAAGGCATCTCCTATTTGGGGCTTATTGTGTGGTAGTGCCATTTAGAGATAAAATGAGTAACTATGTTTTATAAATCGTAAATTGTTTAACTAAGGTATAGCAACCACTAGACCGCCAAAGCAGTAATACATCGATGAGTTCATTCCATCCTAAGGTAATGGGTATGGTAGGAAGCACAGAGGTGGAAGTTTGTCCTAGGAAGAGTCTTTTCACTTTGTTCCATTTCTTCTGCAAAATGGAGCTCTTCAGCTTCAGGGAACTTGTGTTTCTGCTTTCTGCGATACCTGGGGGGGGGGGGGTATATTCTTGCGCTAGCCTACGGTACTGAGAATTAGATCAACACATTCCTTTTGTATATTTTTAAACAATAATAACATAATAGATTTCTTCCTATAGTAAACTTTCTATACATAAAAGAACCTTTATATTTTTACTGATTAAAAAGATGTTTCTGTAGTCTGAAATTAAAATTAATTCGTTAGTTACAGCATAAATAGTTGATTAAATATATCAGTCGTTTCAGAAGCAAAAAATACCCTCCTTCTTCAGGCAAGAAGTTCTTTGCTGGTGTGGTTGCTCAGAAACTGATTGATATATACAACCAAATGTTTATACTGAACTGTAACTAATAACGAAATATTTTTAATTTCAGATAATTTAAGACAGCAGGTTTAGCGAATATATTTTATGTTGTTATAGTATTACAATGCTATTTCATCAGTTTTAGCTGTCAATCTAAATTTTAACAGTATAAAATAAAATAATATTCAACTTTAAATTTCTTTTGATCATTTAATAAGTCAGACTAAACAGTTAGTAAGTGAAATATTAAATAAAATTTTAAAATATATTAATTTCCTTATATATAGTATAATGTATATGAAAAGTATTGTGACAGGGTCGAAAATTCGAATTCGATTTTTCGATGGGAGCACATTTCAAGTATCCCTGAACACGAATCAAACGTTTTTGAGGTGATGTCTCATGTGTGTGTGTGGAGACGATATCACACGAACGAATGAAACGATTTGAATGAAATTTAGTACAAAAATTACAATCCATGAATACTGGAGGCCTATTGTTTTTAAATGCAGTGTAATGTTCAGAACTTCCCTAAATTTTCAAGTGAAATTTTGAAAAAATCAAAACGTTTAATAAAGTGTTATGCAGATAGTCATTTCTTAAAGTTTCTTAGTTTTTCATTAGAAAACAATTAACACAATCTTTAGAACGCCAACATAAATCGTTCTGGAGATATTGCACATTTTTCAAATAAATTTATCAAAAAATCACAAAAAAATTATTAATTATTGTGAAATATGTTCAGTGTTCATATATAATATCATGTGATAAATTGGGTGACATGATTCTCGTGGATCTAGCTCGTTCCATTCATGAGAAAAGATACTTTGGGTAATACTTTTTTATTTGAAAGCCAATAGTCATTTATTTGCTATAAGAATAACTTATTTTTCCATGCATAATGCTTAGCGAGATTTTGGCAACTAAGTTGGCAGAATATCACCAACTTGGCGACTTTTCTATATATTAACAAATTAATGAAAATCTCACCAAATTGATTAAAATGACGCTAAATCAATGAAAATAACGACTCATTGACTAAAATTAAATATCTTGAAAAGAATATAAGAATCTACTATTAGAAAAGCCTAATTTTCCGTCTGTAGCGTTTGCAGGGCCGGTTCAAGGATATTTTCGTGTGTGGGCAAGACAGTTTGGGGCCGCCCTTCACACACACACACATATATATATATATATATATATATATATATAATACAAATATATATATATATATATATATATATATATATATATATATATATATATATATATATATATATATATATATATAATACAAATATATAATAAAAATTTTCTTAATGTTTCCTTAATAATTCCTTCCTTCTTAATGTGACGCAACAAACCCATTTTCCATTGGCTAATCTTTATCCAATGGCATGATTCACATCCTCGTAAGGGTCCGCTCGCCCCCCCCCCCTTGTATTGGCGCCCCTAAATTTATGATTTTGTGACCTTTTGGGTTCCCGTGTTGCAAAACTCCGCGCCATCCAGACTGACAGTATTGTTTGCCGTTTTGTACACAATAAATTACACATATAAACTTGTCTCATCACAGTGTGAGATCTATTTCTGGTCTCACACTATCAAATTTTATTCTCATCTAAATTTAGAGTTTTAATTTGCGGTTTAGAAAATGTAATGCCTTACATTTCTTTCTACATGCATACATGTATGCATAATGCAGCAGTAATTTATAATACATAACTGAATTTTGGACTTTATTTGTAATTTCCCTGCACACAAATTATGTATTGGAAAATAATGACGGGGTCGAAAACTCGAATTTTCGACTGATTAATATACGTTTTGGACATCCTTTAACCCATATCAATTATTTTTAAATGGATGTCTGTGCGTGAGTGTAATGTAGATATGGGTGTGTATAGGAGTCTAGAGAGACAAAATTTCTAGAACAAATGGAGTGAAGTGAACAAAATTTATGATTTTAAAGGAAAATGAACACTCGGAAGGTCGCAAATTTTCAAACTTTTTTTAAATCATAAGAAGAAAACGGCATTCAAAAATATTAAATAAACAATCATATTATATGTAAGTTGACATGAATAACATCTATGTTTGGGGTTTCTGTGTAGGGGAAACGAAGCGTTATGAAAAATGTAAACCTTTTGGACATTTATAATAATAATATCAATATTTTAATATTCAAAAAAATTTTCTAGAAAACAAAAAGTGTATGTCCCAGCGAGTGTTTTTATTATTCTTGTTTACATTTTAAACTATAAAATAAAGATATAAATAGTAAACGACAAAAATACATACTAGGAAATTTAGTATCAAAATCTATATTTATTATTAAGAAAAGCTTTTATAGTTCTCGAGTAATCGTCTTGTCAAATTGAAGAAGATTGAAATTTTTCCAAGTTAGTAACATCTCAAAAACTAAAAGAACTAGCTTTGAACAATAAGCATAAATTTATAGCTCTGTGAAAGCCCTACAAGTGTATATAATTGGATTTTGGATCGAACTCTATTTTTTGGGGGAGGGGTGGCTTAAACTTTGAAACATAAAAATGAGTTTTATTTCCATGTTTCATACTTTCATTCGAAATATCTTTGAAAGTATAAAAGATCGATAGAATTATATTAAGTGATAAAAATATGTATGAGGAAATTTAGTTTCTAAATTTATATGTATATTTAAAAAAGCTTTTATATAGTTTTCGAGTAATCATCTTGCCAAGTGGAAGAAGTTTGAAAATTTGAAGTATTTCAAGTTTGTAATGCTTATATCTTAAAAACTAAAAGTGATAACTATAAACAATTAGTATGAATTTATTGCTCTTTAAGAATCCTACAAGTGTATATAATTGGATTTTAGGTCACTTTCTTGGTTTTTGAAGTACAGTGGTTATAATTTCGATATTTTAACATATCGAAATTATAACCACTATACTTTAAAAACCAAGTTTTCCAATGGGTGGGAATATTTGAAATGCCACGATTGTTGCAGATCAGTCTGGTTACTTACTCTTTTGTGAAATATTGGTGCACAAGCACGAGATATTTTGCTTTGTTTAAAAAAATTAGGAAGTCAAATGAATATGGGGATTCTAAAGATGTTTAATGATTGGTGATGTTTGAACAGAATAGGTGGAAATATACGTATTCAATTACGTATTTATGTGCCGCCAGACACGTTTATAGATTAACTCAAATGTAAAATCTCCTCAGTAAATTTAATTTTTATACTGCAAATCAAGTTAGTATAATAATCGAATATATTAAAGTGGAGTCTATGGTCGGAGTTTTCAGATGTAATCGGGGTGAAAATTAAAAGCGCTAGCTAGTTACAAATAGTTAATTTGTATTGCTTTGAAAGCCTATAAACGAAACAAATGAGTCTGAAATAATCGAATAAACTTATTGAACTTTACTGGAGTTTTATCTTACAAAATAATATTCACGCAAAGCAATTTCGTCTCCATCGGACTACAGTCACCGCCGATTATATTTTTCTGAATTTATCAGGAATCAAAAGTAACTTACTCATTATGTAGTGTCATGAAAGTTGCCCTCATCATTTTTTTAATAAAATTTGAATTTTTAATTGCATAAATCTTATGAATAATTTGTATATCTTAGCAGTAAAACATTATAAGCAAATCAAAGAAATGATTTTATGAATAAATTAGGAAAGAGGAGAGATGAAGGAAAAGCATTTCAATCCCTACGAAGCTAAGATATAATATAACAGGACAATTCAGAATTTTGCCGGTTATTATCAGCAATTTATTTAAATAGCTAATCTTTAATATTAAATTTAAAATGCAAAAATATTTAAATTTGTTTGTTTTTGATTTCGTAGAGAAAAATCTGGGATTCTATTTCGAAGCAGTTTGTGACTGTCCATTGTAGCCCCTCTAAAATCTGATTAAAATACAAAAGGGACATAGAATATAACCCCTATACTCCAAAAATCAAGTTTTCTATTGGGTGAGAAAGCTATAGTATTTGAAATGGCACGATTGCTGCACATCAGTCTGGTTACTTATTCTTTTGTGAAATATTAGTGCACAAGCATGAGATATTTTGTTTTGTTTAAAAAAAAATTAGAAAGTTAAATGAACTTGGGAATTCTAAAGATGTTTAATGATTGGTGAGGTTTGACCAGAATATGAGGAAATATACATACGGAAATATACATAATAATGGAATACTACCCAAATTACAACAAAATTTTACACTTTGACTAATTTAACTTTTGCTTTATTGTATCACTGGAACGAATTACCCGGTGTTGACTGGGATGCAAATAAACCCCCGTTACTACATTTACAAATAACACTACTCAATTTTCTTCAAATCCTAAACCGACTTCAAATTACCAGTACGCTATCCGCAAAGCGAAAAAAAAATAAACGCTCTCCGTGCTCCGTGATGCAAAATATAAATGAATGAAAGATTAATAACCTCTAGGAGATGAACGTGGCATTAGATCGTTACGGTAGCTGTTAAATCGTATGATTAGCTGTTAGATCATATCTATGGCTGGAAGTTCTTCTTCTTCTTCGACCCAGACCGTCCGACCTACCAGAAAGGTGTAAGGTATCTGTTTGGACGGCCGGGAAGTGCCACCCAATTTAGACCGGAACCCAGTGGGGGAGGTATCCACAGGGACCGTACCCTCCTTCCCCTACCACCAACCTCTCGGAAGGACTTACGGACCCACATGTTTAACGTGATCGTACTCCGCGGGAACACGGCGGCAGTTTGGGCAGAGGCGGGAATCGAACCCGGGACTACCGAGTGCAACCTCCGCGCGCTAACCACAGGGCTATGGCTGGAGGTTCTGTAACTGTTAAATCAAGAATAAAGCTGCTAGGTCATATCAGTAGCTGGAGATTATCTGATTTTGGAATTTCAAAATTCGTTAAAAATCGAATGTAAATTTTGGTAAAAGGCCTTCCAGATGCATTAGTTCAGGTATAGATGAGACTGTGTTGATTGTTGAAACCCAGACCGTCCGACCTACCAGAAAGGTGTAAGGTAACTTCTTGGACGGTCGGGAAGTGCCACCCAATTTGGACCGGAACCCAGTGGGGGAGGCATCCACAGGGACCGTACCCTCCTTCCCCTACCACCAACCACTCGGAAGGACTTTCGGACCCACATGTTTAACGTGATCGTACTCCGCATGAACACGGCGGCAGTTTTGGCAGTGGCTGGAATCGAACCCGGGCCTACCGAGTGCAACTCCAACGCGCTAACCAATGGGCTACCGCGCCCAGATGAGACTGTGTGAAAAAATTCAATGAGATAGATATCGGTCGGCATTGTGGACAAACAAACAGATAGATTCTTCTTTTCATTATTATAGATTCACTGGGGGGTGAAGACGATTGAAATGTAATGTTTAAAATGCCCCTGAGTTTGTGACAAGTGAATGAAAATATATAAAAAAATGTTCGAAGATACAAAACCTAATCCAAAAGTAGGAAAAATATATAGAATAGAAAAGGGGACAACAGGGGAAATAGAAAAGGGGGGGGGGGGGGGTTAGAAATTAAAAAATATGAACTTTCGAGTGGGGTAATAAAAATAGGGTGTATTAAGAATAAAAAATAAATTCCATTCGTTGGAAAAGAGGAACGTCAATGTTTCATTTTTTCTTGGTTTTGAAAAAAAAATGGACAAAAAAATACTACATATCATACAATACAACTTTATATAAGAATAATAATAAATCGAATGTTGGCTAGAACATAGGAATATTAAATGAATTGTTTGAGTAGAAATAAAAAAAAATCACAATATCGAAATGTATATTACAAATTTTAAGGTTGTTTAATTAACATTTTACTTTAAAGTGTATTAAATTATAATTATAACTAAAAGTGTAATTATGAAAAAATAAAATAGTATTTACGGATTATTGAACGTATATCTAGACAGAAATTTGTATGCATGAGCAAAAGAATATATATAATTCCCATATTGAGTCTATAGAATAAATTTATTAATTTATGAAACAGCTCTAACAATTTATAAACAACTTTTGCACTTTCATGCAGATATTCATAAAGGAATATTTTGCATCATTTTTTTTTTTCGTTTTGCAATGAAACTGGAAAAAATACAAAATTAAGATCATTTTACACCACTGCTTAGTTATTTGCCTCTGAAATTCCTCATAGAACAGCCACGGGGCGTATTATTTTGGATAAAAACATGAAAAATTATTCTTTTATCAATATTATTCTGGGGCTAATACCAAAGACTAAATTCAGTACCAAATTAATTTTATTTGTTGAAACACATTAAAAATCGACAAAAAATGTAGTCAATTAAGAAATTTTGCAAAAATATTTTAAATAATTGAAAGAAAAAGTTACCCGAATAGTTAGAACTCAAAAGACAGCCATATTTGTCGATGGATTTGTGAATCTCGCACGGCAGCATAACACAACACTTTGAATACTAAGAAGCAGCTTTTTACTTGTAGTCATTGTGTTTGTTATCTACATGGTCTCCAGCTAGGCTCAATGCCTAAATCAGCTAAAACGGTAGACGACCAAAAGAATGACCATCTGGACTAATCTCCTCCCTCCTGTCCTTTTAGAAGTGCGATCATAGAGGCCGCATCCATGTGTTTGCAATTTGAATTTGAAACCAGGAAAAAATTCTGAGAATCGGCCCTTGGGTTTTTCCCAGTATTTGGGGGAAACAAAGTCCCCTAAGGGATTGCAGGCTGCACCCAGCTGCAAATTGTTTAAAATCTGGTAATCTCCCAAGTGTTTGAGCGCACGTACTTTCAAGCAGAACTGTACATTGCTTCGAAAAAGGTATAATTATGGGAGAAAAACGATTTTATCCTTTTTATATTTTAATACTATCTAAAAAAGTAAATTCATTTATATTAAAGTGGCATAAAATTGGTTCATTTTCGAAATATTTTTTTAATACTACCACAAAAGTCATTCTTACTACACCTAATTTCACTTCCAAATGGCCGCCCCTAATTCGTCCGCTGTGGGCAATTGCCCACGCCGCCCACGCCTTAAACCGGGCCTGAGCGTTTGGCAAAATTTTGGTGAAATATTTGTCACAATACCTCCAATTTGCTGACTTTTTAAATGTTGCCAAACTGATGAAAATATCGTCAAAATTGCAAAAATGACGCTAAATTAATGGAAATGACTCCTAATTGATGTATTAATTAATAAAATATTTTAATATATGGACTCTATTGCTTATCGAGTTTGATATCAATATTGATAATTGTTTATATAGAATTGCATGAAATATGAGTTTATTGGGTACTTTGAAATAGTCTTGCATGTTGTCCTTTCCTAAAATCGCCAAATGTACAATTCAACGTTAAAAACACAGTACTGTGGAACTTATACATTATTTTTTTACTGTAAAAGGAGTAAATTCATTGCATTATATAAGGAAAGTCATGTGCTGCTCACATCAAATATTTTTTACTTTAATTTTGCATTAGGATATCTGATTTGAATTAGAACTAATTTTAATTGTATACTATATGATATCGGCAAATTTTTCAAAAATTATCTAATACTTTTTTGGTGGATCCATTACATTGAGGACATCGCTCTCTACAACGCTTTTGACATAATTTCAGAACTAAGAAAAAATCATTTCATAAATTATACTCTAGATTGTGGGATAAACATTTTGACTCTGATTCAAGGATTACCATTCCTAGTTGGCAACATATAAATGGAATCATTCTATTTGGAATAAAATATTGTATAAAAATAGATGTTCCTTTTGTATATTTTCCATACAACACATAATATATGTAAAGGGAGTAAGAAAAAAAAAAGACCATTCAATATTGATGGATCTGTGCGTTTTGTGCATCCAGAAATCAACCACTTTTTCAATGATGTCTGTGTATATTATCTGTCTGTCTGTCTGTCTGTAGACACGATATCTCTCGAACAAATTGAAAGAAACTTGATACAATTATTTCCACTGAAAGTCATCAGATGCTTTTTTATTTTCAGATTGATCAGGCCATCAATTTGACATCATTACTATATCACCTAGACGTTTTACTCAGTGGTGAATTTACTGTGTAAGAATGAAGATTAAGTTTCTGACCCCAGTTAAATAGATTCCCACCCCCTCTAATCCTTCGTTTTCAAATTTTTATGCAAATTACTTTTATATAAAATTTTAAAAAGCTAAAAAAGATGTGTGAAAAAATGTAATACATAAGATTTGGCAAACGCTTACCCCCTCCCCACCCTCATTTTTTTTTTCCTGCCAACGCTACTGAACAATGCTACACTCAACATGTTTAATAGTACACATTGTGTACACAGCTTTTTGTACACTGTTACTTATCCGTCAATCAAAATTTGGGTATAATGTATGGTTTTTCATAGAAATTTCATATTCGAAATTTTGATGATAAGACACGTTATAACAACTCTTGATTATACATGACAGATGGCTCTAAATGTCTTCGAAATGTGTTCAGGAGTTATAGAAATATACGTATCAGTCTGTCAAGATCTAAGTTATAGTTTCGAAATATTTCGTATTTGAGATTTTATTGAAAAAACACATTGTATGAACTCCTGAACACATTTCAGCTGCAGTCCTATGAAATGTGATTACTGGCTCTAAGGCTATGGCTCCTCCCCCTAATCAGACTGGACTTCAGCCTCTTCTTGTCTGTCCTGTTTGTCTGACCTCATAAGATACCATTGTTACTTTCCTTATATACATAATGTATAAGGAAAGTATTGTGACGGGGTCGAAAATTCGAATTCGAGTTTTCGACGGGAGAGCACATTTCAAGCATCCCTGACCACGAATCAAACATTTTTGAAGTGATGTCTGTGTGTGTGTGTGTGTCAGTGAGTCTGTGGAGACGATAACTGACGAACAAATGAACCGATTCGAACCAAATTTGGTATGAAAATCACAATCCGTAAACACTGGAAGCCTATTGTTTTTATACGCAACCGAGTGTTCAGAACCCCCCCTAAATTTTCGAATAAAATTTTGAAAAAATCATCAAAAAATCAAAACCACTAATAAAGTTACGCAAATAGACATTTCTTATGTAATTTTTCATTAGAAAACGATTGACATAAATTTTAGAATGCTAACATGAACCGTTCTCGAGATATTGCGCATTTTTCAAAAAAATTATCAAAAAGTCATATAAAATTAAAAAAAATATTTCCTATTGAGAAATATGTTCACTTTTCATATGGAATACCATGTGATAAATTGGGTGACATCATTCTCGTGGATCTAGCTCGTTCCATTCATGAAAAAAGATACTTTGAGGAATACTTTTGTATTTGAACGCCAATAGTCATTTATCTGCTGTAAGAATAACTTATTTCTTCATTCATAACGCTTGGCGAGATTTTGGCGATGAATTTAACGGAATGTCGCCAACTTGGCGACTTTTTGAAATGTTGCCAATTTAACGAAAATCTCACCAAATGGATAAAAATGACGCTAAATCAATGAAAATGATGACTAATTGTCGAAAATTCAATATCTTGGAAGGAATATTAGTATCTACTATACGAAAAACCTAATTTTTACTGTAAAAGTAGTAATTCATTACATTATATAAGGAAAGTCATGTGTTGCCCACATCAGATTTTTTTACTAAGTATTCAATTTTACAGCTGCTAAATTACTCAAGTTTAGACATAAGTTCACCTCTAAGTTAGAAATTTTTGTTGAGACAATTCTATGTGTTTTAGCAAATTCTAAAATTCAAATTTGAATTGATGTTTTATTTACGCCAGCATTAATAATACATCTTGTATTCTCTCATTACTACAGATATTGCAATAAATTTAATATTTTAATAGAATTTGCACATGATTGCGAATTATAAGTTTCTTTATTTTATATACTCCGTACGAAGAACGGGTATGCTGAGTTTCTTAATAAAAGTGAGTTACTTGTACTTACGATTAATTCATTGGATAAATATAAGATAAACATAAGATAATTTAAAGACATCATTAAAGAAAACACACAGACACATTTTATTATATAAGATTGAAATACTTACTGCGTATACTGTGCCAAAGTAACAGATTTTTGGAAGAGGCATATTTTCAGAGCCTTTGAAGAAAATTTTCTCAATGGAAATTTTCGTTATTTCTTTCATTCAAACATTCTTACATTATATTCAATATTTTAATATTCGATTTAAAGGGGGGGGGGGATGGCACATTAATAAATTTATTTTTTCGAGGATGAATTATTTTAATTTTTTCCAATGTTTTGTAGAGGAGACTGTTTTACATAATTTTTCTAAGAGGGTAGAGTGACACGTTAACATTTGATTTAAAGAGGTGGAGGGGAGTCACATTTATGTATATATATGGCCCAATGTGCATCTGTGTCATGTGGTATGTGAATAAAAATTTCATAAACATCAATATCCTCTTTGGATCTTGTGCCATTAAACCATAATCAACCAACATCAAAAACATCAAACTGGCTATGACTGAAATGCTTAATTATTTCTGCCCCTCAATCCAAGAGGTTAGGGGAAGGATGGTACTGTGTCAATAACTGCCATCCCCATCTCATTCCTCTGGTTGCCCAAACAATTGCAAGAAGTTCGTACCATACAAATGGGTTCAGGAGTTCAAAAATCGTGCTTCTTCCTCAATCAAAGTCTAGGTATAAAGCTTTTATCTGACAATTTTCGTATTTAAAAATTTTATGTAAAGACATGTTATAAGGACTCCTGACCACTATAGAAGAATATTGATTCTTAACATTCGATTTAAATGGGGGGTGGGTGTTAATAACATTAATGCATTCATTTTATTTGAGAACAAATTCTACTAGTTTTTTATTCTTGGGGGGGGGGGGGGGCTGTTTTTAATAATTTGTAATTGAAGCAAAGGGGGGCGGATTAACGGAATAACATTAGATGTAAAGGGAGAGGGACGCATTGTATATATATATTTATGACCCAGAGTATATCTGCGGTATTTGTAGATGAATAAAATTTGCCACCACATTGGGTTCCGGCAGACCAAACAGTTACTTTACACCTTTGGGTAGGTCAGACAGTCTGGGTATGAAAAACAGTATCCTGGTCCTAGAAATTGAAAGAAAAATGTTTGAACACTTCCCTGTCGGTCAAAATCGACGAATATAGAAAATAACGTTTTAATTGAATTCTTTAAAATTTGAAATATTTGTAAATTATAGTAAATTAATATTTTTAATTTATGGATTGAATATCAAAATATATAGAATTGCATATTTCACATTTTAATTACTCTCATTACTATATTATTTAGTGAGCAACATCGCTACAAATAACAAGCTCATAGCGCATCGTAAGTAGCCGGACAGAATCCCAAGCCTCTCCATAGATATAATAACCTTGATTCCAAGTTATTTATTCACAAAGGATCTTATATATCCTGATCCCCCAGACAGAGCGGTACTAGACCATACAGGGTAGGGTCTACAGCGATGGGGTCAGGGTAGAAAAACTTGTTTCTGAGAAATTCGTACCGTGAAAATACGTCGCCCCTCAATAGAGGAAATGAAATTCATCTTTTGGCATGCAATGTATGTTATTAGAGGCAGGGGTAGATAGAAATGACGAATTATTGCTCTTCAGTAATTTCGAATGGATTCATCTCCAAATATGTTGCACACATCTAGTAATAGCGAATTAAAGTTTGAAACACTGAGGATTCCTCTTAAATCTATAAACATCTCTGAAATCAAAATCTGAATAAATGTTTTGAGAAAAATTTTGTGCACCTGAGTGCAAAGTGTTTTTGTAACCCCTAACTTTTTCAAAACATTGGTCATTCTATTCTTTAAAATCAATGTCATTAAAATATTGTGCATTGGAATTATTGCAGATAGAAGTTTGCTCCATATAATTATGGGTCTCAGAAACAAATGCAACCAAGTGAAAAGGGCCTTGAACAAGAAAGGGAACACTGCAATATTGAAAATTAACTCGATTGTGTCTGTAATTAATGACCACATTTCTATTTCTCAGAAATGAATTTCCCAATATCATTCCATATCTCTTTGGCACAGGATTGTTAAGCACCCAACAGTCTTAATTTACTTTCATCATTTCCAATAGTAATAGAAATTGTCACTTTCCAATTTACTATAATATCTTTTCCATTGACACCACATAAAACAGTAGATTTCTGACAACGTTGATAAAATTGATTACTAATATGTACAGGTGATTGTTCATAAATTATGTTAACAGAACTACTTGTGTCAATCAACATATTCATGTAAATGCCTGCTACAGAAGCAATAATAAATGCAAAAATATTTGGATTCGGAGATTCACTGTCCACCATAGAGTTCACTTCATAAGAGAACCTTCTGTTGTCAACTGGAAAAAATGTTGATCCCTAAATTGTATTCTACTTCTTCTATTGAAATTATTCTTTCTAGTGCTTTTGTAATCTCGAAGAGTTTCTTCCAGTATTGAAATTAGCTCTAGTTGAAGCTGTACATGGTCTTCTAAAAGACTGAAATCCTCTCTGGGTTTTGTAACCAAAGCGAGAGTTTCCTTGAAAATTCTTCTTCCATTCTTCTCTTCTAGGGATAGCTGGAATTCCTCTTCTTTGATATGTCACACTTCTGTTTTCAAGACTCCAATAAGGAGTTGAAGTTTTGAATTTTTCCTTTGGAGTTACTATAGGGATCCCAGATTTTGGAAGCAAAAAACCGGAATACCTGAATGTAATGCTGTGTGGAGGGGGATGGGGGGAGGGATAAAAGTGTAGGGAATGGGAAAATCAATATTAGATATATGCATAAAATAAAAAGAAGTTATTTACTTGATTTATTATTTTGGTTATGTTCCTTATGTAGGTAGTAGCTCGCTAACATTAATTAAACATTATTAAACTCTGTACCATTTTCTTGTTGCTCATTCCATTTCTTACCCCCCTCAGCGGCTCTCTTCTTTAGTGAATATGGGTGTTCCAATCCCGAGGTACATTAGCAATTTTTTTTTTTCATTTTTTCTTTCTCTTTCCTTTTCTTCTTTTTTTGTCTTTCCTCCTTTCCCCTTCATTTTTTCTTTTGTTCTCCTTTTGTGTTTTTTGTTTCATGTCTTCAGCTGTTGGTGTTATCAATGCCGAGCCCTTAGTAAACACATCACTTCTGCTCTAGGGGCCCTAGTACCACTCTTTGGCTTCTACCATAAGGTACACTATTTGGGCTCGGGAATGGGTTTACGTGGATGTGATGCAAAAGGGGTAGAGCTGTGTGCATCAGTAGTTTTGCTTTTGAGAAACTTATAGTAAATGGTTCCAGAGGTGAGTCCCTTGGTTACATTGATTGGATGGTGGAGAGTGTTTCATATCGAGAAATCCCCCATGGATCCTTACTGATCCATGGGTCCTGTGCACCAGGTGCACGTTATGACCCTCTCTCTATCATCTAGCTTTGCGAATAACTCTGGCGGTTACACTTGGCACATTAGAAAAGTGTGGGGAGACGGAGCCTGGTGGGGGCTCCGATCGATCTGGAAGTAAACCGTGGTTTTTTTATTAGTGGTTACAAGCATGGAGAATTCGAGAATGCCTTTTGTCTCGGGTTCTTCATGCCTTTCAAGTTCGATTCCAACTATACCCTTACCCTCCAGGGTGGGGTGTTCCAATTGGACAGACCAGGTAGAGAAAGAAGCTTCAAGATCTATGGGACATCATTCCTATGAAAATTAAACATCTTTACCATCAGAGGCAAGATATTTCATCCTGAAAAAAGTAGATTGTTCTTTTAGTAATGTTTCACCATTTCTGATATGGAAAAGCATACAAGCAATTGTTGGTGATGTTGTTTCAGTAAAAAAAACAAAGATTAAGAGATTTTATGGTGCATGTGTCATCCACTGCACAAACAAAAGACACCTTGAGTATGAAATCAATGGAAAACGTTGAAATAAATGCTGCTATCCACATATTTTTAAATTTCTCACAGGAGGTAGTTTCAGAACCAGATCTCATTTTTGACTCATTATCAAAATAAGAAAATTTTGACAAACCTACAACAAAAAGTATGTGGTGTTTGTTGCATATATATGCGAAGAGAGGGAAAAATTATCCCAACAAAACATCTGATATTAACATTCGAGACACCAATTCTGCCCAAAACACTAAATGTAACATGTCTAAAATGTTCAGTAAGACCATACATACTAAATAACCTATGATGCTTCACTTGTCAAAGATTTGAACACTCAAAGTTTTCATTTTTTCCAGGCCGTCCAAACTGCTGCTCATGCCCCAGGATGAGTTAAAGAGTCTGGGCTTCCGACTCAAAGTTATCATGTTGAGGAAAAATTACTTGTGCTAACTGTGCAGTGGTTGATCACGGCAGAAGCACTTGTTCTGAGACAGCAAAATGAACACCCATCATACTAACTACCATGTCCTATGTTTAAGCTTGAAAAAGAAATATTGACCCTTAAAGTAAACAGTAATTCCTTATCCAGAAGCAAGAAAAATAGTATGTTCCCGTACACATAAAGCCAGTATCTCATATGCTGCTTCCATGAGAAATAGTAAACAAATGATTTCTATTGGTATACAAACAGAATCAGAAGATCAACTATTAACTTTTCCTGTAACTGAAACATTGACCACACTTTTTTTAATCAGCACCTTCTAACACAAATATAAAGCCTCCAAAGCCTTTAACTAATACTAAACCTAACTTCTCTGGAACCACTGAAAACAAAACAATACATTATAAGACAAGCAAAATTAAAGATACTAATACTAAAAATGTAAAAGCAAGACATAAATCTTCAAAGCTGAAAATATCTAAAGATAGTCCTACTATCAAAAGACCCCCTGAAAGAAGAGACTTCTTAAAGAAAAAAACTAAAAATCAGGCATCTGATGATGATGATGCTGTACATGGATATGTTTCTTAAGATGAAGGGATGGTGACTGATGAGGCCCTCCAAGACCAGCTTCCTTCTGTCCCATCTCAATAAGTTTTTCTTTTATGGCTACTATTATTTCTGAGAATTGTCGAGGTCTTCGTAATAAACTGTGTGACATTAAAGATATTTTGAATATATACAATCCTGCTTTTATAGCTCTCCAAGGAACTTTCTTAAAATCTGCAAACACAGTTAAAATTTGCCACTTTAGCACAATTAGGAAAGACCAGGATCATGGAGGAGACAAAGTGTCTGGTGGTGTTGTCTTGCTTGTGTCTCATAGCTATCTACCATTCTTCTACCACCATTCTTCACTTAAATACTCAGCTACAAGTTGTGGCTGTCCAAATTCATCTTACCATATTGGTTATAGTTTGCAGTATGTACCTTTCACCTAGTAACCACACTAATCAAAATGAACTCAATAGCTTAATTAACCAAATTCCTACTCCATATCTGATCTTGAGTGACGTCAATACTCATAATCCTCTGTGGGGAAGCAGAGACATAAATTGCAGAGAACAGCAAATTGAGCAGTATATTTGTGCTCATAGCCTGTGCCTTTTCAATAATAAGTAATACACTTACTTTCATGAACCTAGCAGGACCTATCACAGTATCGACCTTGTTATTTGTACACCAGCCATATTTCCATGCTGGAACTTCACAGTTGATAATGATCTCCATAATAGTGATTACTTTCCTATCATCCTTTCTAGCAGTCATGCCAGGTCATCTACGAGGTGCATCCACAAAGTAAGTTTCCCACTCGTCCCACAGCTAGCAAACCTTATATTGCGCGAAACGACTGTGCGTACGTGATAGAGCAATGACGTAGCATGGCGCATGCACTAACGGTACTTCCCGCGTTCTCACAGTAGCATCGCTGCAGCTGTTGAAGATGAAGGCTCTTATTCCAGCTCCCGCCGACTGTGAAGTGCGGTCAGTGATAAAATTTTTGAATGCACAGAGCATAGCGCCGATCGAAATTCATCGTCAGCTGTGCCGGGTCTATGGGTCTAACGTCATGAGCCAGCAGATGGTGCGTCGCTGGTGCAGAGAATTTTCGGCAGGTCGACAAAGTGTGCATGATGAGAAGCGCAGTGGGAGGCCATCCATCATTACGGACGACCTTGTGGAGCTTGTGCAGGAACGCATTATGCCCACATTACCCCAGAAACAAAGCAGCAGTCAATGCATTGGCGTCACAGTGGATCTCCCTGTAGGACGAAATTCAAGCAGACGTTGTCGGCGCGGAAAGTGATGTGTATGGTGTTCTGGGACAGACGGGGCGTTCTTCACGTCGAATTCCTGACCAGAGGTGAGGCGGTGATTGCTGAGCGTTACTGCGAAACACTGCAGAAATTGCGACGGGCCATTCAGAACAAGCGGCGCGGGATGTTTAGTGCCGGTAGCCCGGACCTCGATTCCAGTGATTTCCATCTTTTCCTACACCTCAAGATATTCCTGTCCGGTCACCGTCAGCGTTTTGAGAATGACAGAGAGGCAGAGATGGTTATCACACAGTGGTTCAAATCCCAGGCGGCAGACTTCTATGACACAGGTATTCAAAAGTTGGTCCCACGGTATGACAAATATCTCAATTCCGATGGTGAATATGTTGAAAAATAGCTGAACACTTGCTGTATCTGTTGCAATAAATATTTCCATGAAATTGTGTTTCTTTTCTGTAAACGACCCCAGGGAAACTTACTTTGTGGACGAGCCTCGTATTAAAAAACCAACTCGATACATTTTTCAAAAGCCAATTGGATACAGTATATCATCTTGCTGAGATTACTACTGGCATTATCCAAAGTGGAGGTATTGACACTGTGGTGGATAGAGTTGTAGTATCAGCAGCTGCTTTGACTCAGCTGCTGATCAAAGCAGCAGATGATACTATTTCAAAAAGCTCTTTAAAAACGACAAAGTTTCACTTTCCTTGGTGGACTTCTGAATGTACGGGGACCACTATGCAACAATATAAGTCTTGGGGTATGTTTCGGCATTATCCTACAATGACCAATTATATTGCTGGCGACAGGGAAGTATTTAAGAAAAAATTTGCCGCCGTTTCCCCTTTCCTTATAACTTGACGTGCTGATGTCACTGTTGGCAGAGGGTAAGATGCAGTTGTAAAGTGTTCATTAATAAAAGGCAAATTTGTCAAACACAAACATCGCTTTATTATCGTGAGATCTATTGCTTAAGACATGGCTACAAAACACTGTAACGTCGTTGCAAAGCCAAACAGTATGTACAAATAATGAGCTAGCAAGCTCATGAAAAAGGGTTGATAAACAGTTTATGACTTGGCATACACACTCTCAGTTACTTATACGGTTGCTATAACATTGGTAAGTAGAGAAAAGCTACATTACCACTAATGTCGTGCTTGTTTACGAAACCACCATCGTCTGGTCACACGTCATGACATTACACTGAGTCCAAAACTGCGAAAAATTAACTTGGTCTCTTTAAAATTGAAAGAGTCAACACTAGAAACATTTTATCGCACTTTCCAAAATAAAACTATCGGAACTTGACTCGTACTTTTGTATAAGCAACTTAGCTGAAAACGCTAACATACCATAACATACTCAAACCGAGTATTTGCCAAGCATTAGATCATTCGATCATAGACCATTTCATCGAACCATAAGTTAACGTTAAGACTAATTTAACCATCAATACCGCACATAAGTACATTCATACAATTACGTACATGACATAAGTAACTGAGAATGCGTCCCAGCACATATACACAGTGATGGGTACGCTCTGGAACACAACCGTTGACGGCAGCGCCCTCACAATATGCAAATCAGGTTGTGAGCGCGGTGAGAAGGCGATTTGCATGAATGGCATGTTCTGTTCTTGTCACGAGTCGTTCACAGGAACGGAAAAACTATTCTTAAAATGAAGACACGTTCCCGCGATAATGAGAATCGCGACAAAAACAGAACCAAATTTCCAACAGCTTTCAAGCAAGCCAAAGCAAATGCTAGAAGAGTTCGGCGAAAGTGACAACGGGAGTCATGGCAAAAGTATGTATCAGAAATAACTTTCTCTACTCCAAGCAAAATTGTATGGGAGAAGATGAAAAATGTTCAGGACTTTATAGAAAACATCCCATTTCCATTCTAAATTGCAACGGGTCAACTATTAGTTCCTTGTTTGACATTGCTAATGAAATCACTAAAGAGT
This sequence comes from Amaurobius ferox, assembly GCA_951213105.1. Taxonomy (NCBI): domain Eukaryota; kingdom Metazoa; phylum Arthropoda; class Arachnida; order Araneae; family Amaurobiidae; genus Amaurobius; species Amaurobius ferox. The sequence goes on along the minus strand of OX578150.1, from coordinate 5,939,828 downwards.
TTGCAAATGCCTCTAATGCAGCAAACTACACTAACAATTTTTAACTCATAAACTCAGATCGGAAAATAAGCCTATTGTTTTCCCAGAAGCAAATGATCTACAGTACGATTCACAGTTTACTATGACAGAGTTGATGACAGCTTTATCAGAAACATTCAAAACTTGTAGTGGAACAGACGAAATTAATTATATCATGCTTAAATACCTTTGTCATGACTCCTGTTTGAACCTCCTGCATCTGTTCAACAGAATCTGGTTTGAACATAAATTTCCTAGATCATGGCAAAGAGCCATCACAATTCCCATTATGAAACCAGGAAAGGTTGATTAGGATTTTTAGGCACAAGATCCAAAAAGAATATACTGCGCCAGACATATGGTATTAAAAATACAAATAATAGCAAAAAATAGAAACAAGTGTATAATCTGAAAGAGTGATACGGTGTGAATAAAACATGACAATGAAAGAGGTATAACGATGGAAACAAGATGAAAGATGTCTAAAAGGTGATAGGAAGTGAAGATAAATATGATGGTATAAACCGATGTCCAATAAGAATGGAAAAACCCCAAATGAGAATTTTTTCTGTTCAATTCTGCCAAAGTTATAGTAACACTTGAAATGCTTAAAACAAAACTGTTTATATTTAGTACAAGTAAATAAAATATGTTTTACAGTCGCTGTGGTTTCACAAATGTTGCAAAATGGTTCAATTTCTCATAAAAGTAAATACTTATGGGTAAAACGAGTGTGACCAATACACAAACGAGTTAAAATTACATCAAGTTTCCAGTGTAGTAGAACATAAAGTTCTACTACATTGGAAACTAGTCCATTTTTGTACTAAGGGCTTTATCTCGTGCAACTTATTATGATATTGCTGCTTCCAGGAATACTGCTATTTGACATGAATATTTTTTAAAATAAATTGTTTGATGTCAATATGGTCAGATTTAAAGTTTGAGTAGCTGATTTAGCAACAATGTCTAACAACTCATTTCCTTTGATGCCAACATGTCCCGGAACCAAACTAATTTTAGTATGGTATCCTTGTCCCATCAGGCAATGCTCATACTTAAGGATATCAGAGGCAATGTGGTAATTCATAGCTGTCTTGGATGATAAAACCTGTAACACGAATTCAATGAGTCAATATAAATAATGACCTTTTTGGAATTTTGATGTGAGATGAATATTAGAGACTGGTATATTGCCATAATCTCAGCTGTAAAAGTAGAGCAAGATATGTGGAGTTTATAAGACTTTATAGTATTGTTACAAACATAAGCTTAACCAACGTAGTCACCTGATTTGTGTCCATCTGTAAAAACAGGAGGAAACTCCTTATATAGATTCCTATATTCAGTCAACAATTGTACATAAATAGCCTGAGTGGTGTTAGTCTTCGTAAAATTACAAAAAGGGTTGAGAAAGGTGAAATTTGTAACAAGGCATGTAAAGGTGTTTAAAAAACTTTGTTTTTCGAACATAAAGTTCTACTAAAGGAGTAGCTGCTACTATATTGCGTATCACTTGCCAAAAGAAGGAATGCATAAGGGTCTGCTGTCACACATATCGTCGATCATAATTATCATCAAGGAATGATCGTTCTCTAACATATGGTTATGTAAGAACATGATCTGAAAATAATATTTCAGTGCCATAGAGCTTTTTCACATGTCTGTCGCAGTTTCTGAATGTGGGGCAAGAACGTAAGCTTTTTATCGAATCAAACCCCGAGAAATTTTATTTCCTCTACTATAGCAATTTTTACACCTCCCATAAAGATTTCTGGGGTGAGTGGATACCATGTTTTCAAGTCAAATGAACACAAGTCTTCTGAGTGGAAAACTTGTATCCATTCACTTTGCCCATTGTAAGAATTTATTGACGGCAGCTTGACATTGTCTTTCCTCTGTACGCATATCGTGAGCTTGGTAGGTTCATGAGCTGATTTTAGGGTACCTCTACTACAGCATGTCTGTCTTATATATGCCCAGATCTTTAAAGCAATTTCGCATGTTAGCGGTAAGCAGAGCTTTTTCACGCTTCCAGAATTCAAAGATTTGTGGCGGAGGGTTCCAAATCATTTCCTGAAGTGGAGACCACTTTCCAAGGTAGACATTTTTGTTGTAGAATTTTTTAGGCAGAATAGAATGCTGAGATTGAAGAGGATCTGCATTAGTTTCCGCATAGAGGATAGGGAGAGGGGTGCATCTGGGCAAGCCTGTTGCAATTCTAAGCATACTGTTGTAGATGGGATTGATTTTTTTATAGAGAATTAACGATAGAGTTATAAATCGGGCATCTATACTCAAATTGACTCCTGATCGTGGAGTTGCCAATTTTCAGAAGGTGTATAGTCGCCGCCCCCCACTTCCGAGAGGTTACGAATTTATAGGCATTAAGGGCCTTGGCACTCTTCTGTTTCATGTAATTGAAGTGAGACTTCCAGGTGAGATTTTTATCGAATATAATTTTCAATACTTTCAACTGATTTACTTCTGGTATATGAGTATTATTAATTTTAATATTGCAGGGCGGCTGATTCTTTTTGTTTGAGAAATTTATTATGTGACTTTTTTCAGGGCTGATGTAAAGTTTCCATCTATTCCACTAGTTTTTGCCAATGTTAATAGCAGTTTGCAGGTTTTTAGTAGCATGCTTCCTGTTGCTATGCTCCCTATAAAGGAGGATGTCATCCGCATATATAAGGCATTTAACTTCAGTAGGAATATGTAAAAGGAGGTCATTCATGTAAAGCATAAACAGGAAAGGGCTGGTGATGCAACCTTGGGGCAGACCTTGATGGCTAGGAAAAGAAAGTGACAAAGTATTTCTCCATCTGACTTGGTTAGTTAGTTGACTAAGAAAATTATGTATCCACAGGGCAATTTGACCTTGAATGCCTTTGCCTGCTGCTTTGTTCAAAAGACCATCGATCCAGATAGAGTCATAAGCTGCCTTAGATCTATAGAGAGGCACAATAGAGGTAATTTTTTTTTTCCTGGCCAGGAGAATATCATGGTGTAGTTTTGCAAGTAAAGTAATGCAGGCCTTGTGGGGGAGGAATCCATGGTTATTCTTATGGAGTAACTTCTTTTCATAATAAATGTTGTCTATGAGCCTATGGAGAATCATTCTTTCCATAATTTTTGCAACAGTAGAAGTTAGAGCAATCGGTCGGTACGCTGTAATATCTTCGGGATTTTTGTGAGGTTTCAAAATAGGAAGAATGATGGAATGGGTCCAATCAGACGGAATGTTGCCAGTTTTGAAGCTGATGTTCGCGATGTCAAGGAGGGATTGCAGGATTTTATCCGGGAGAGTTTTGATCATGTTTATTGAGATGCCATCATGGCCAGGGGTGGACTGACGGATGCGATTTATCGCAGATATGAATTCACTTCACAAGAATTCTTCGTTGAGAGTGGAGGAAGAGGTGTCAGTGAAGCTGAGAGGCAGATTCGACAGGTGCTGGTTCTTGTTATAATAATGTCTAAAAGCATTGGCTTGATCAAGATCAGACGTTATATTGATATTATTCATTATAATACAATTAATACTATTGTAGGAAGAGGTAGATCTGGTTCTAAGATGGCGGAGAATTTTGTAGATATTGTTATTACTTGCTGCTTTTTTACAAGTATTTGACCAATAATTACGTTTAAGAGCAGCCAGCAGGTTTTTAAGTTTATTTCTGTAAGTTTTGTATAATTCCCAGTCTTCACAACTTATAGCTTTTTTTGATTTGTTTAAATACCTTCTCATTTTAGCCCAGAGGTACCCACATTTTATGTTCCACCAGGGAGCACGTGGAGGGGGAAGTTCATGGGTGACTTTGCTCATGTTGCTAGCCTTGTTCAGGGTGCTGCAAAATTTGTTGAGGTCAATGAGAACATCTGCATGCTTTTGAATCTCAGCATGAAATTTTCCCCAATTAAAATTCATTATATGGTTGTTCTTGCGCGGGATAGTGTGATTGATTTGAATCTTGATAGGAAAGTGATCGCTTCCAAAATTATCTGGGAGAACCATCCAGGTCGCAATGGGAGCAAGTTCCGGTGTACACAGGGATAGATCGATGGCCAAAAAAGAACCCTTTACATCAATTCGAGTGCCTGCTTTATGATTTAAGATGTAAAGCTGGTTATCATGGTTCCAGTCTATTAAACGCTCTCCACTGGCTTTCGTAGTATAACCCCAGTTGAGATGAGAAGCATTGAAATCTCCCGTGATAAGATAGTTGATGGTGGTATCAATTTTAATTTCTTGAAGGTTATTTGGATTTAAAATGCCATTTCTACAGTAAATATTAAAAATATGAAGGTTATATCTAGGAGAGGGGATTTCAATTTCTTGATATTCCATATGTGGAAGAAATTTCTGATTGATGAGCCTTGTACTGAGATTTTTTTTTTACAGCAATTAAAAGTCCGCCTCCTCTATTTTGAGTAGGGCGGTCAAAACAAAAAATAAATTTGTTTCTCAGTGAGAACGTATGATGAGGTTTAAGAAAAGTCTCTTGTAAAAATGATGATATCAGCCTGGCGGAAATGATGATAGTAGTTGAGGTCCGGCGCACTCTGGCACCGCTAATGTTCCATTGAATTACGTCAAGGTCAGCGAACAAAAAGAAAAAGCAAGAAAAACAGCCAGGCAAATGCCATGGCAAAAGCAAGAATTAAATATCCATGTTATCACCTTCCTCATACTCCTTAGATTTTTCAGGTTCGTATAGCTTAGAGTCCGTTTTTTTTTAATATTTTTTGAAGAAACTTCATTAGTACGTTTAGTTTGTTGCTGGTTTTTTCCATTTTGTTTCCCAGTGCTTGTCGGGGTCGTAATGTCTTCTGTGTGTCTGATTTCCATTTTTTCTGGTTCATTGATTTTTTCACCTGATGGGTTTGGGTTTGTATCGCCATTTTCCAGGGGGTCCACATGTGTTGTGGTACTTGTCATGGCACCACTTGTTGCGGTTCCCCTTGGTCGGGGGTATCACAACCAGCAGTGATCTGTAGAAGTGATCGCATGGTGGTGATGATGCGTGACGAACAAGGAGCAAGAATTCCGTTGATTAAGTTCCACGTCGGGACTGGATCAGACGCAAGTCGGTGATTGAGAATTCCAAAGGAGGGACGGAACACGCTAGCGTCACAGTTGGATAGGATCGTATATGAAGAAAAATCAAATGACCTTTTTGCGTTGTGTGATACATTCTAAAATCGGAAACTGCGGGAAAAAACGAACACTTCGGGATGAAGGATTGCTCAGGATTTGAAGATAGTCGATGAGAAACACATTTGATGAAGATTTCGTGAATGCTGGTGTCGAAACTCACCTATGCGGTAATTGGTGAAAACGAAACGAACTCAAAGCAACGGATGTTATGTCTCGATGAAGTGGAAGAATAAGTTGAAACAATCGCTTTTAAAACTCAAATAGATTTATTTACTGCAAGCATATATCATTCCAAAAATAAAAAGAAATCCTTTCTTGCCATTCGAACATATGAAGTTAGACTTTGAGAACAAATAATTTTGACGCCGAAACTCAAAGTAATCGACAGAAACTTCAAAGAATCAAAACATGATAAAATTTCCTTCAACAATCATCTCACCTCCAAAATAGATTCGCTTGCTACAAATTTTGATAATGTTCAATTTAATTTAAAATACTTTAGAAATTTACCAATAGAATTCTCATTCTGTGCCTCCGTAGGCAAAACGCGACTTACCCCGTCTGCGTCACATCGCCAACTGAAACTATTTTCCAAAAACAGATTTAAGCATCATTTGTATTATTACGCACATTCATGACGAGAGAAAGAATAATACCGTTACATTTCTATATAAAAATATTTCGCGGGAAGAGGGAAAGTACGTCATATGTATAAATGCGCGAGGGGTTATCGTTACAGACCGAACAGCTCCAGAAAGAGGGAGTGAAATATTTGGCTTCTTATCAAAAGATATTAATTTATTCTTAAGAACAAAGTTCGAAATCGAAAGTATAATTTAGAATTCGAAACGATGGAATAAAATATATTTTTGAACGGTGTTTCCGAAACATGAATTTAGAAGGATTTAATTTAATAAAAGGGGGGGGGGTATTTCATTACAAATCCCCGCCAGAAACGAGGGTTTGTTCTGGCACAGAACAAAGACTAACCAAAAAAAATTTATTTTGCCAAAAGTGCCTAAAAGGAGTGACATAAAAAAAACCAACAACAAATTTTGGATAAAAAAAAAATATGTCACAAAAAAAAATTTTGGATCTGATATGCAGCTACGTTTTATTAAATGCATTTATGTAATTCAGATTTTCTAAACAAGTGTAATTCTCAACTCAGATAATACGAAAACAAAATCAAGGACAGATGTGAAAAGTTTGATTCACACAACACTGCATTTGCTTCCCATTCATACACACTTTTTCACAAAAGAAGTCCTTACATACAAGTTGAAAGATAAGGGGGTTGAGTTTCTTAATTTTCCTCATTGTTTAAGATTAAAATGTATTGACACTGCTGCATATTAGAATGCATGAATGTGACTTAAACAAAAAATTAATTTAGAATAACCTATCCTAACCGGGTGAGATGATTTTACAAAACAAATATATACATTGCACATATGAATAAAATTTACAATATTTCACACTCATATGTACTACTTACATCCAAAGAACTTGTATTCTTCTTCAAACATAAAATATACTTACACATGAATCTTAATTTTTATCTAAATTTACTATATAGGATGTATAATAATATTAATACAATATGTTTACAAAGTTAAAAAAAATTTCTGTAAATATGAAAAAAAAATGAACTGGTAAATTATGTATGCATACAAACAAAAAAAATATGAAGAAAAAAATTCTGGCTTTGGCTAAAGTTCATGAAAAAAAACCTGTGAATTCACGAAATACATTCAAATATGGAGTTTTCTTCAAATTACTCCAACACAAGTTTTTCCTTTTTTTTTTTTCTTTTGTCAGTGATTCGAATCAACTTAATATGATATGGTACCAATTTAGTCGCCAATCGTGTTTACTTCAGTGTTATTATTGACATAAAATAAAAAAAAACAAGTGTAGGGAAAAAAAATTTTTTTTGTTCAGCGGGCGAGACATGTATACACGGCGGGAATTAGTCGGGTTGCCAATTCAAGGGGACAAAAAAAGAAAAGATGAAGAAAAAAAATAACCCGCGTGCAAAAGGGCCATAACACGCCCACAAGTCAACCCCTCCCCAGAAAATTGCACTCAGGCAGGTTCTCAGAACCAAATTCTCCCCACCGCGAGACGCTACTGGCAAGGCGCTCGTGCAAAAACCGGGGACAAGCGACTCACAGACGAGCCGGAACCGGGGACCGTTAAAATTGCCATGTATACAAAATCTGCTCGCATCACAAGTGTTGTGAATTTTACATATAATTTGACAAACATTTTATATAACCACATTTTAACAAATAATGCTTAACATTTTCAGTTATGCAACTATAATGTGAATTTGAGCTTAAGCATGTGAAAAATTAACTCAAGGACCATTATGTATTTAAATGGGGGGGGGTATGCAGATGAACAACATGCATCTGCTATATCAGCCCAAGATCAATGTAGAGGGAAAAAAATGTGTTGTGTGTGTTGAACCAATGCTGGACACTTTTTCGGTTGTTACTTCGTCAGGTGGTCAGGAATAATATCCCAGATGTTATGGATATTAGGATGTTGATTATTATTCAGTTCAGTGCACTATATTTTCTTGATGATGACTACTGCTGCGATGTCATATAGAGCTCTTTTTTTTTTTTTTTTATTGAAGTAGAAGATGAAGAAGAAAAGATGATGATGGGGATTCTGTTGTCCGCAAGAAAATGAAACAATCTCCTCTTATTATGTTGACTTTATATAACTAAATTATTCTGCACATTTTCTGAAAGTGTGGTTGTATAGAAAGGGATGCTTGATTGCATTTGAGTTACCCTTTGTGTCTTCTTCAAGTAGAATTATATGAAGGAAAAATTATTATGCACATGTGATTGTATGGAAAGGGATGCTTGATTGCATTTGAGTTACCCTTTGTGTCTTCAAGTAGAATTATATGAAGGAAAAATTATTATGCACATGTGATTGTATGGAAAGGGATGCTTGATTGCATTTGAGTTACCCTTTGTGTCTTCAAGTAGAATTATATGAAGGAAAAATTATTATGCACATGTGATTGTATGGAAAGGGATGCTTGATTGCATTTGAGTTACCCTTTGTGTCTTCTTCAAGTAGAATTATATGAAGGAAAAATTATGAAGAAAAAGAAGATATTTTTAAATGAATTTTCTTAATCACTGTGTTGTGATATACGATGCAAGTAATATTGGTACACGGATCGACTTATAAAATGATACATTTGTACTACAATTGGACAGGCGCTGTATGACATCTCAATTAGTGACATGCATGGTTGAATGCAAAGATTATAATCCCTTTCCGGTGCAAGATGATGAAGAAACAAGGACAGAAATATATCTTGCATTTATTTATATGCAGATGAAAATCGGTGATCACTCGGGAAGGAAATCAGGAAAACGATGAGGATCACATTTTGGATGCAAATTATTAGATTTAAAAGATGACTGCATATAAAGAAAATTTGATATAATTATCTTAATTACTTTTGTATTTGTGTGCGGTGATATGCATTCCAAATGTGTGCATAAATAGATGTGATGCATGCACATTTCAAAAAAAATAAATTTGTCTTCTTCAACTTATTGTGTCGATATCTGAAGAATGAAAGTGAAGAGTGGATTGATGATATTTGTTGATTCTTCAGAGGATGAAATGTCATGAAAATGACTTGAGCACAAGTGAGAAGAAATATGATGGCTGCAGCTTATCGTGTGCAGACCATCTTGAAAAGGTTGTGACGCCTATAGCTTATGATGTATAGAACGCCACTGAAGACAATTATGTGACGTCTGTAGCTTATAGTGTACAGAACGTCACGGCAGATAAATATGTGATGCCTGTAGCTTATAGTGTACAGAAACATCACAGAAGAAAAGAAAAGAAATTTGCTTGAATATTAATTATATCTGCCATTTTATGCATATCCGCACATCAAAGATGAAAATGAGAAATTACCAGCATAATGCAACTGTGTCTTCCTTTTTTTTTGAATTATAATAAAAATATCGCATGCCCAAAAGATGATTATTTGATGATGATGTCAGTAGAAAAGAAATCATGCATGTGCTTTCATACATATTTTGAAGAAAATTTTAATTATTATAATTGACTTTTGTACGAGGTCTCAAAGAATATGGTTGCACTGTTGGTGTACTTTGAATAATTTGTGTACTCTTGATATTTCTTGATGGTAGTGAAACTTCATGGTAACCCGAGTTTTGAAATTGGGGTATACCTTTCAAAAATCTGAAATTTTGATTTTTAAGAATTTCTTGTGCTCTTTTGATTTTAATTAAATCCACATACTCATCTGGACACCAATGTGGGGTGTTGGTTGGTTCATGTTGTGCAATTATAATTTCTGATGAATTTAGTCCGGCGAAAGGATCCACGGGTGGTAGTATGTCATCAACCTCAGGTTGGTTCCTTTCTGGTATTCCAGGAACGTGAATTAGTCTGTCCACATGTACTAGTTGAATGTCCTTGGGATTGTCAAGAGATGCAATCCTAAAATTGACTGGTGAAGTTTTTTCAATTACACGATATGGTCCTTTATTTGTATATGCCAGTTTTTTAGACGAGCCTGGCTTTATGACTGACGATGGGTAATGTAAATAAACAATCTGACCAATTTGTATGTTTTTATCTTTAGCAGTCCTTGATCTCAAGTTTTCTTGCTTTTCTGCAGCTTGGGTCAGATGGTGAGAAATGGATTTGTATGTGTGCTGCATTTGAGATTCTCTATATTGAATGAATTGGTTATAGGACTGAAATGAAGGACCAGTTTGATTTGTCATCAAATTATGTGGTAGTAGAATGTCAAATCCATATAAAGCAAACGCAGGTGTATCTCCTGTGCTTGTATGGGGCTGAGATCTATATGCCATGAGTGCATATGGGAGATATTCATCCCAATTTGTATGGTTTTTATTGACTAAATGAGAAAGTGATTGAAGAAGTGTTCTGTTATATCTCTCGACAATGGCGTCTGTTTGGGGATGATAAGGAGTAGTGAAGTATTTCTTGATAGCAAATGATTTGTAAATCTCTTGGATTGCCTTAGAAGTGAAATTTGAACCTAAGTCTGCAATAAGTGTCTTCATTACACCAAATCTGGATATATATTGTTCCAATATGGAGATTATGGTTGATGTTGGGAACTGGAAAAGCTTCACACCAACGTGTGAAGTAATCCGTTAAAATTACTATGTATGAGTTTCCATTTATTGTATTTGGTAATTTTCCCAAACAATCCATGCCAACTGTTTGGAATGGTCTCTCAGGTATTGGAATTCTTTGCATTTGTGCCAATGGAGATTTCATGTGTCCTCTCTTGGCTATACATTGATGACAAGTTGAAATCATTTTATCAATGCCCGCTTTCAAATTTGGGACAAAAAAGTCTTTTACAATTTTCGCTATAGTCTTGGATCTTCCAAGCAATGGGCCGAATAAGCAGAAGTATGAAAAAATTGAAATAATTTTGGTATAAATATGCTTGGTACAACCAATCTGTTTTGGAGAGATGTTCTAGGATTTTGGATTCTTATTTTATTTTGAGCATATAAGACATTATTATGTATGTAGAAAAACACTTTTTTGTAGGTCGTAGGTTGAGAATTATTTTCAATTAACTTTTTAATTTCAATACAATGTGGATCAATTTTCTGTTGTTCAATTATTTCTTGTATCCAGTCTGCTGGTATCGCATAAATTTCTGGATTGCTGTTATTGGGAGTATTTATCTCATTGATACTAATGTCGATTGAGTTTATGGGGTGATCCATTGCTTCTTGCTTTGATATTTTTGTTTCTTGTTTTGACATTTCAATGACTTGTTCTTCCATAATATTTTGTAAGCCATCGGCCATAGCGTTCAATTTGTTGACAGAATTTTTTCTAAAATTTTTCAAACCTTGATTTCCTTGTAAATCGAGAGCATCTAAATTACAAAGTAGTTGAGTTATTTCCTCTAATATATATGCTGTCAAAGAAAAATTTCGTGTTTCGTACATACTCTCAATTTTTTGATATATGGTATCAATCTCCAGTTCAGCATCTTTGATGCGGTTCAAATTTTTCAATTGATTTTCCACTGATAATTGTGTTTCACAAGCATCCTCATATAGATCTTTGGATTCCATGGATTCATCTGGTTCGTTATTTTTTTGTTCTTTCTCATTTTTATCATTACTTGTACATGGTTGTGAGATTTGTTGTTGTTCTTTGCTAATTTCTGAATTAGAATTCCTTTGTATTTCTTGAGTTGGCAATTTGAAATTTGTATTAGCTTTTAATGTGTTAGGTTTACAAGTGTTTATGTTTGACTCGAATGGTTTCAGGTTGTTCCTAGCATTAAAAAGTTCTTCAAATTTTGCTCTTTCTTTTTGGTATTGCATTTCACTCGGCATTTTGAAATTCGAATATTGACAATTATCATTAAACCCGCTTGTAGGATAGTTACACATTTCTTGTTGATAGTGAGGGTAGGGCTGTTCTGCCTCATATTGTGAATATTGGCTATTGTAAAAGGATTTGTCTTGATTATATTGTTTTTTATTTCTCTTGTTTTGATTGGATTTTTGTTTGTTTTTTCTTTTGCTGTTCCTAAATGGTTGTTCATAATTCTGGTGAATATTGGCGAGTTCATTTTCCAAAAATTGGATATCTTGACAAGCTGCTCCTAAATTTTTTGAAAGTTCTTCATTATCATTTTCCAATTCTTTACAATAGTTTTTTAAATCACTTAACTCTTTCTCATATGAGTCAGCTTGTTTAAGCCATTGCTTGTTGCCTACGTCAATTCTTTTTCCATTTTCTATGTGTAAATCTCTTAAACTTTGAATTTTTTTTTCTCTTTGTTCAATAATTTACTGTAATTCATGAATTTTGTCTACATATTGATGTTTTTTACACTGGGTAATATCTGGGTTTCTCTGGATAGTTGATGATAAGTTAGATGCAATGTTCTCTCTCTGTTGAGTTTCTGTGTTTCGACATAGAATTTCATTTAGATTTTCTGATGTGGGGTTGTCTTCCGAAATTTGTCGACTTAAATAGTCTGCTACTGAATTTAATTTTCCTTTAATGTGGATTATTTTGAAGTCATATTGCTGTAAGTTAGTTACTATTCGTGCGATTCTGTTGGTAGGATCTTTGACCTTAATTGCATGTGATAATGCAGATTGGTCTGACACGACTTGGTATCCTCTTTGGATCTTGTGCCATTAAACCATAATCAACCTGACATGACTTGAAATGTTCTGCCAGCTATATAGTGTCGAAAATAGGAAACGGACCATGATATGGCCAAAAGTTCTCTTTTAAAGATAGAATACTTCTGTTCAGCAGCTTTCAAAACTCTGCTTGCGAGTTGTATGGGTTTAGGGAAATTATTTTCATCCAATTGTGATAAGACTGCTCCGAGAGCGTATCCAGATGCATCACAAAAAACTGTAAATGGTCGGTCAAAATCAGGGAGTTGTAAGCAGTTTTTGGATAAAAGTTCTAATTTGAGTTTATCGAAGGCAGCTTGTTCTTTATTTGTCCATACAAAAGTGTTGATATCTTTGGTTAATGCAATTAATGGTTGTGCAGTTTTTGAAAAATCAGGAATAAATCTGCGATAAAATCCAACACATCCCAAAAACTTCTTACATCCTTCATAGATTGGGGAATTTTAAATTTATTTATTACTTCTAGGTTTTGTGTCATGGGTTGTACTGTACCTTTTGAAATTTTATGACCAAGGAATGCTATTGTAGTCTGCAAAAATTGGCATTTCTGAGGCTTTAACCTCAAATTGTGTTTGTCTAAACAAATAAATAATTTTTCCAGTTTCTGCAGGTTAGAATTTATGTACAAGGATTGGACAAGTATATCGTCAACATAACATAGAATATGATCTTGCTCTAAAGGAGTTAAAACAATCGATAACAGCCTAATAAAAGCTTGGCAACTGGTATTTAAGCCAAATGGTAATCTTAAGAATTCATAATGCTTGTTTTCTGTAGTGAATGCCAACCGATGGGTATCGTCTGGATGTATTTTTATTTGATGAAATTCTGACGATAAATCTAAAGAAGTGAAGTAGTTCGCTTTTCCCAATGTTTCAATAGCTTCAGTCATGTTTGGAAGAGGGAAAACTGTTTGGATTGCTTTTGAATTGAGTTTTCTGAAATCGACGCAGAATCGATAAGAGCCATCAGCTTTCTTAACTAATAATACTGGTGAACTATATGGTGAAGTGGACTCTTTAACTATGTTCGCCTTAATCATTTCTTCGATTTGGTCATCTCTTTTTTGTCTTAAATGTATAGGTGTTCTGTATGGTTTTACACTTAACAGGTTTATTATCGGTTAATGGTACTCTATATAGAATTGTATCTGAGCCAGGTAAGTCAGATAAATTAAATGCGAAAATATGTTTGTATTTCCATAATAGTTCTTTTAGTATTTTTAAATGTACTCTTGGTATAAACTGAAATATGAAAAAAAAGTATCTTGACTCATCTGCATACTTTCTTCTTCCTTGTCAAATGCAGTTATAGGCATATCAATTTGCTCTTGCGGTATTGACTCAATATAGCATAATTTCTGACCTTTGTTAATAATAACAGATTCTTCTGATAAATTCATTACTTGTACCGGGATACCAGATACATACATTGGATTATATTTATAAATGGACTTAGCAGCGACTAAAGGTTTATTACCATCAAAGGTAAAAGAATGTTCAAAAATAACTAAATTAGCTGCTTTTAATTTTTCTTTAGGATTGCCAAAAACAAACTTCTGCGATAACGGTGGTATCCTCATTTTTTGAGTAGCAAATATAGGTGTAGGTTCAATATACATTAGACTGTTTGGACTTATATCTTGTTCAACTTCTTGATTGTGTTGTTCTATTATTCTTCTACTACAATTAATGATAATGTTCCTACTGGATAAAAAGTCCATTCCCAAAATGCCTTTGTCCAAGTCCAAGACTTCTGCTTACGGGGTACCTGCCTCCAGGAGACTCATCCCCACATCGAAAATAAGCATGTCCGGTCCCAAAAGGGAGTGTTATAAATAGCAATATCGATCAGCTTGGCTCCACCAATGGGAGGTGGGCAGAAGAGATTGGTCAGCTTATTTTTGTAGAGTCTTGGAACATGGTTTCTGCCTGCTCGGCTGCAAAAAAGGTGGGCAAGGGTGGAAATTCGCAAGAGCGAGTCACATTAAATTAAGTTTTTAATATACAAGTAAAGATTTATTTTTAATAATTTAATAATTTAATTTGAGAACTACAAGTTAGGTTTTTGCAAGATTTGAGATCTGCAGTTGCATGTTAGAATAGTTTACATTGAATTACAATTATGATTAACACTACAATGAGCTAGGTTTTAAGTTAAGTTAAATTTAATTTAGGTTTAGATCAGATTTGATCTGTACATTACAAAAAAAGAACACTAAATTTAAATAATCAGTCAGTAACTGAATGAAGTTCTGTGCTGGCGTCGATGTGTGGGCAAATGCTAGCCTCTTGAATCCTATTGGCCGGCTCAGAATCCGCAGCCGGGGCCACCTCTGTCCACCGAAGTGGGCAGCTGTGGCGCCATCTGCCGATGCCGAGGGGGACCAAAAGGGTGAAAGCGTTGAAGTTTAAGTTCTTCAACTGCATTAAGGTCGAGAATTTTGGGTGAAAGACTCTAGGAGACCCCCGATTGGGGAACAACATACCTCGCTTTCTTCCACTCGGTTCGCTGGGAGTCGAGAAGAAGATGCCTTGCCCTGCGTTTCCCATAATAGGAGCGCGTGGACAAGTCGTAAGTTTGGTCGGTGTTTCTCATGCAGGGTCTGCTAGAGTTTTTCTTGTAGAAATTTTGACTGAGCTTCCGAACCTGCTCTGCAATGCCAGAGACTCTGAGATCGTGATGAATAACCTCGTTTTGGACGTACCTAGGAGCTTTAACAATGCAACGTAGGACTTTGTTTTGGAAAGTTCGCAATTTCTTAGTGTGGCGATGAGCTGCCGAACCCCAGACTGGGCTGGCGTATAAGAATGCCGGTGCGATGACTTGTTTGTAGATCAGCAGTTTATTTAAGGTGGAAAGGTGGGAGTTTCTACCGAGAAGGGGGAGGAGGGCGACAAAGGTTTTATTGGCTTTTTCAATCTTATTGGCTATGTGCTCTCCGTAAGTTAAATGTTCGTCGAGTTTGACTCCCAAGTAACTCACGGAGCGCTGGAAAGGAATTTCTTCGTTGAAAATTTTGAGCGTGAAATTTGGATTCATTTCTCGGTAGTTCGGCTTGAAGATACAAACTGCACTCTTGGACACGTTAATTTTGATTCTCCAAGTGACGAGCCAGTGCTCAAGGCTGTGTGTTATATAGCTTTGCAGCGTGTTGATGGAGTTTTGTGGTGAGCGGCTTCGCGCAATCAGTGCAGTGTCATCTGCAAAGATGGCGAGCTTGACTTGTGGTATGTTTGGAATATCGTTGATGAATATGTTGAATAGCAGAGGGCTCAAGTTTCCTCCTTGTGGCACCCCAGCTCTGATTGGTCGGACAGTTGAAAGGGTCTGGTCAATTCGTACTTGGAAGGAACGGTTAGTGAGGTACGAATTGATGATGGCCAAAAGTTGGGTAGAGATTCCAAGTCGCACCAGCTTGGCAATGATTCCAGGAATTAATGTTTTATCAAAAGCTTTAGCAATGTCGAAACAGACAATGCTAGTATACTGCCTGCTGTTAGCGTTTGTGTGGATAGTTTCGACTACACGCAAGAGTTGAGATTGCGTGGAATGAGCAGATTGAAATCCATGCTGGTCAGGTATGAGTACGTCGTTGAGTCTGCAGAAACTATCCAAACGTCTAAGTAGCACTAATTCGTAAATTTTGGACAAATTTGAAAGAAGGGAGATTGGTCGCCAGTTTGCGACCAATGTAAGATTTTGGTTCGGCTTTGGAATAGGGCAGATGGTGGCAGTTTTCCAACTCTGGGGAAAATAACGATGTTCCAGCATATGGTTGAAAAATATGGTCAGCCAGCAGTAGTAGAGATCTGGAAGGTTCTTGATGATGCGATTAGATATTCTGTCCGACCCTGGTGTTTTCCTGAGTTTGAGTCCATCAACGATATGTAGAATTTCAGCCAATGAGATTTTCTCTAAGTCGTTTGGTGCATGAGAGTTGAGGGCGTGGTCAATTGTCTGTTGTAGTTCGTTTTCTGCGTTTGTATAAGTATGGCTGAAGTTGTGGTCAATATGTGGTGAAAATTGGAGTTCGAAGCTGTCAGCAAATGCATTAGCTTTTTCCTCCGCAGTCTAGGCGAGAAGTCCATTTGGGCCGTTAACGGGCGGAATTGTTGTTTTCTTGGTCCTTAGGTTTTTAGCTATTCGCCAGAGACTGTGATTTGCAGGTGTGAGCTCCTCAAGGTATTTTTGCCAGCGTTGCTGGGTGTGTGTATAGATCAAGGCCTTGATCTCGTTTTGGAGTTTACGGAATTTTGCGTAGTAAAGAGGATACCTAGTACGCTGCCAATCTTTCCGTAATTTATTTCGCTGCTTAATTTTGAGCCTAATATCACTGTGATAATTAGGTCTGATACGATTTGGTTTCGAGGCTGCAGCTACTGCCTCGAGCAGAACATGGTTCATTTCTTGGACGCATCTTTCGATATCGTCCGTGCTGGCAATTTTGAGGGGGGGGGTGCTTTAAAATTTTGGAGGATGAATCTGAAGTCATCCCAATTTGTAAATAGCTCCACCGGGTGGTCGAATGAAATACTAGAAAAGTCTAAGGTTAATACCACAGGAAGGTGATCAGATGACAGATCATTTTCTGCACTGATCGTATAATTGAAAGGAATGTTCTGAAAAATGGCCAGATCAATAAAACTCTGGGTTCTTCCATTTGTGGTAAAGTGAGAGGGGGTGGGTGGAGCTATGATCCTGAGGTTGGCGCACTGAGCCAATCGATTTAGAGCATTGCCATAGCTGTTTGAAGCTGTGTCCCAGTTGCTATGGCGTGCGTTTAGATCGCCAGCAATGACCATGTTACTGCAGAGTCCTAAAAGTGCTTCGATTTCGCTGGTCGGAAAGTGCCTAGTATAGTTATTTGGTGGAATATACACTGAAGCAAGTGCAAACGGGACTAAATTTGGAATAGTGATTTTTATGAGCGTGGCTTCAAGCTTCGTGAAGACCGGGACGCTCAGACGATGATGCGGAATATTCTTTTTGATGTAGAGTGCAGTTCCTCCGCTGGCATACCCTCCAGGCCTGGTGATGCTCCTATAGTTGAAGTATCCTACATAATTGCAGATTTCTGGGCTGGAGGGTGCGGTCAGATGAGTTTCGTTTATCATGAAGATGTCAAAATTATTTTGAATAACAAAGTCACGCACCTCACCGAGTTTGGAACGCACTCCATTGGCGTTCCAGAACCCGATTTTAAGAGATTGCAAACTAGAGGTTGCCGAAAAAGAGAACATGGCGAGGCCAGAAAACGGTCAGCAAAAGGGGGGGGGGGGGTTTACCTAAGGAGCGCGTCATAGCGCTGATAGATATGAAATATCATATCTATCTCCGTAGGTGCCTCCCGAAGTTCAGGCAGCGCTTGGCTGAATGCTTTTAATAGTATATCTTTGTTGTGCATATTCCTCATGGCCATTAAGGACGAAAGGAATGATGCATAGTCAACATTTTTGCCAGAAGGATTTGCTGGCTTCTGATTGGAGGCTCTGGGAATCCTTTGATTTTGAATTTCAGAGTAGCTTTCTTGTACATTAGTTTGTACATTAGCTTGATTTTGGTCGATTTGTTCAGCCAATTGGCGATCGACGACTATTTGAGGGGGAGATTGCTCCTGTGTACGTCCAGAAACGACGGCAGAAAAATTAAGTTTGTTTGAAACGCCAGCAGATAGGAATGAACGGCCATGGTTCCCAGGTCTATACTGGGGGGCGAATCCTACATTTTTGGAAATGTGATCAGAGTTGTAACGGGGGCGGTTTTGGCGATTAGGTACAGACGAGTTGCCCGGGTTCCTCGGACAACCGCGCCAGTTTGCTGCGTGACTACCGTTGCAGTTGCAACATATCACATAGTCTGCTCTGCAGTCTCTGACGGTGTGGGGCCCTCCACACTTGACACACCGAAGTGGTAACGTACAGACCTCAGAACTATGAAAATAATTCTGACAGCCATAACATTGAGAGGCATAGCCTTTCCTTCCGGTGTAGGGCTCCAGCCTCACTTCTGTACCTAAAATGCAGTTTATGGCATAAACATCCTCTGGGTTAGTCCCAGGTTTTAACTGAAGATAGTAAAGGGGCATGGGATCTCTGCTGCCTCTTCGCGATAGGCGAGAATTTTTGAGGACAGGGAAACCCATCGCTTCCATGACTTGGTTGATCGTCTCAATAGACGTTGCAACCGGAAGCCCTCTGATCACGACCTTGAGTGGACGGTCTTCGATTAAGCTGAAAGATTTGAACTGGACTCCACTGCTCTTGAGGAAGTCTGTGCAAGATCTAAACTCATCAGAGTTTGCTACATGAACTTTGAAGAAGTTCCCTTCGAGTTTTGGCACTATTTTTGGTGCAATGACTTTTAGGTTATATAATATGGATGGCCATTCAGGCTGATTTGCGCTGATGAGCAGAGGTGGAGTCGGGGGGTGGGCTTCGATGTTGAAGCCGAACCGGTCATTCCCATCGTTGCAGAACTTGATGGTTTGCTATTTTGATTAAATTTGCTATTATTTGCATTTAAATTTTGAGTCTCCTTAGTGGAGGCTTGAGAATTCCTTCTTGATCTGTTTTTCCTTTGGACAGTTGTCCATTCTCCTTCCATTTCATTAGTTTCAGTTTGATTTAAGTTTAAGTTTTCACAGCTATTTTGGCTGTCTAATCTAGATCTCTTTTTGGAGGTAGTAGGCTGTTGTTCGTCGTTATTGATGCTCAGGTTACTGACTGATTCTGAAATACTGCTAACAGTTTGTGGAGCATTAGGTGCTACCACGTGGTCGCTCTTGCTAGATGATGCAATAGGTGCAGAGTCTTTAGGAGACTCGCTGATAGAAGTTTGAACAGGGGGGGGGAGTAAAGTTAAAAATACTCACCGAGCAGGCGTCGGCCATTGCAGAGAGTCTCCTGTACAGGGCATCCCGATTCCGCTTTAGCTCAGCGTGCTCAATATGATCAGTTGTATTTTTCACGGTCTTGGCTGCCAGGATAATGCATTTAGTATCTAACTCAATCAGCTCCTTACGGCAAGCGTTGACATCGTCAACCGTACAAGCATTGCTTTCAGGGGGACTTTCGTCCATAATTACTTCAACCGCATGCTCCGGCGTTACCGGAGCTTCATTACTCGACATCTTGAACGTACTGTGAGAGCAGTCGAAAATGCCTTTGTAGCTTTGCGATATGGGTTGTTTTGTTAAATGATAAGTTATCTTATGTTCTGTTCCATTTATTACGGTTGGGAGTACAACCTTTTCTGTCAGGTGCATAGTGTCTCCGGTTACTAAAGATACAGTAAATTGAGCTGGACTAATTTGTACTGTAAATGGTATCATCTGTAAAACATCTCTATGTAATAAACTAAGACACGCTCCTGTGTCGATGAGGAATAGAACACTTGTTCCCAAAATAGTAGTTTCAATTATGGGCGTTTTGCTTGATTGGTTGGTTATGGTTCAATGGCACAAGATCCTAAGAGGATATGCTGCGCCAGACATATGGTACCAAGATACATAAATTGGTATGGATTAAAACACGTGTATAATTAAAAAGAGTGATAATGTGTGAAAAACCCATGACTATTGGCGTTTTGCTTGGAATAATTTGTTCTTTTTGAGCGACACCAATAGAACTTATATTATTATCAACTGGGTCGAGTGCCACAATTCTTTCTTCAGGTAATTGTGTTATAGTGGCGGTTTGTATTCTTGTATTATCCTCGTGATAATTTTTCTGATTGTGAGGTGTTTTGTAATTTGCCTTTGAATTTTCGATTGCTAATTGTTTAGGATACTGGATGTATTTTTGTTTTGGCTTTTCAATTATTCTGTTTGCTTGATTGTATTGTTTGAATCCACTATTTTGGTAATTATTATATCTCGGTTTTTGTTTTGGGTGTATCATTTGCTGATCACCTCTAACATTTTGTCTAAAAAAACAGTTCCGAGTAGTATGTCCTCTTTTGCCACATGTATAACATGTGGGAACTTTTCTATACTCATCCAGTTCTTTCTTTTTCAATTTGAAAATTTTTAATTCTCTTTCTAAAAAGTTTATCTTGTCCTGCATCTGTTGCATTTCCTCAGATTGTACTGAACTTGCGATTGCTGGTGTTTCGCAAGGTTTAGGGTTTATTGCTAGCCAAGCGTTGTGTTCGAGAATGGCAGTATTCTTTGCCTGTTCATAAGTTTTTGGGTCGCTAGCAAGTTCTGCTGTTTTAATATGTGTGGGAAGCTTATCTATCGTAATAGAAAACAAAATTGTGTCGCGAATGTTTTCAATATCTTTGGTCGGGAAACATTCTCCAAATGTTATCTCCATGTTGTCAAAGAAGGTTAAGATGTCATGAGTTTTATAGTTTATATTGTTCAATTTTTGCCAATGATTAGCAAGTGACACACCAGCAACAAATCTCAGGGAGAGATTTTTAACTATCTGATCAAAAGTTTCGCCAGTATTTAACTTAAGGGCGATTGCTGCGAGCGATACCAGTTTGGTATTCAATGCGAAAATCTTCTCATCTTCTTTCCATTGGAAGAAATTGGCAGTGCTATTAAATTTGGTCATAAATTCAGAAAAGATTCCCCGTCTGCTCCACCGAAAGTGGGGATTAAATTTAAAGCATTAGTTAGGTTTGTCGACATATTTCTTAGATGTATGTAATATCAAGTTGATATCAAGTATAATTCTTAGATGTATGTAATATCTGTTGGTTGCATGGGGGTCCTGCGCAGGTCATGCAGGTGAATTGGGATCTGCAACCATTTAAACTATGGCCGAATACCCAGAATTTACGACATTGGCGTGGTTTTTCCCCTTTAGATGTGTACTTTAAGAGGAATTTGTTGCTTTTGAGAAGGAGTGCGAAACTTTATCGTCTTTAATGAAATATTTTCATTTTCTGTCCTTTTGACAAAATGGCATATTTCGAATATTTCTATCTGTTCTCTTAGGTCTTGTGTTACTTCCTCTAAGGTTATTTCCTGGTCTACATTATGTATGACATAATTAGATAATAAGTTGCCATAATTTAGCTTCACCGTAACAGGAATGTTTTGAATTTCTTTTATTTTCAATATGTCCAAGGCCGTAGTTTTTGTGAAGGCTGTAAGAACAATATTCCCAGCTCTTGTTTTGAAAGGCGGAGAAATTTCCTTAGGCTCAGAAATCTTGCTAAGAATATCCTTTTTGAGAACATACGGGTTGCCAGCTCTAAAGGCGACAGACGGTAACAGGAAAAAGGTAAAAGAATTACTTCCCCAGTCACTTGCAAGTTCAATGAATTCCATATTGTTCATGGGAAATAAAGAAGCATTCTGCCCCGGGAGGGGGGGGGGGAAATGCCCGCCATCTTCAGTACACACAACGCACCAGCAAAAACCAACTTATTGCTGCAAACCAGTCAAAACAATGTACAGAGAAAAAATAAAATCGCTTACCACCGGAAAGGCAGAAAAAACAAGAACCTAGGAAGAAAAAGAGGTACCTACACACCACGGCGAAGGATATCAATAAGAAAAAACAAATTTCAAGCAAAAGCACAAGTGTCACATCCAGCCCTGGAGAAAAACTACCAACCGATGCCACCCAATCATCTGCCGAAGAACACATATATATTAATTGCATAGTGAAAAAAGTTACAGTTGAGATATGCATTATCAAAAGTACATTTTTCTGTGTACTCATATTGAAAATTGTCCTTTTCCTTTTATCTTTTAGCCAATTGCTGCATTGGTTTTCTGATTTGTACAATAGTTTCTTCGATGCATTCATTTAATTGTTGAAGACGGGCGGAGTTTCAGGAAAGAATGGTTTAAAAATTCTCTTGGATAGAATATTCCCCTTCTAGAGATGCAGTTTTATGTTATGCTTGTCACTAATTTCAACCACATGCATCAAAAGAGAATCTTTTTACCAGCATCGGATTTCAAAATTGGAAAACAGCTTTCGAAAAATCCAAAAGCTTTCAAAAACACAATTCTTCGAAAATTCATATAACTGCAATGGCTATGTGGTCTGAAAAGAAACTACGGTTACCTACAGGGCACGAAGTTTCTACGCAAAAAACTAAATAATAAAATACTGTTCCAAATCCATTAAGGTGCTTTAAGTGCCAAAGATGTGGACATTCTAAAAATTCATGCCGAGGGAAATATGAAGTATGTGCCCGGTGTGCTGAGACTGGACATGAATCTGAAAATTGTACAAAAAAATTTCAATTTGTTAATTGTGATGGTGAATACCATCATATGCTCGATCATGCCCTAAATGGAAGATCAAAAAGACAATACATACTCTTAAAATCAAAAATAATATTTCTTTCTTCCCTGAAGCACGTAAAATAGTAACAGCACGTACACCTAAAAGTGTATCCTACGCCACTGTAGCCACTAAATCCTCAACTTCTGTTGCCACGCAATGTGAGAAAAGATCTATTGCTACATAAACCGAACCTATCTCTGTGCCCAAAAGCAGTCCAAATCCTACTAACCCATCAAGTACTCAATTTAAACCTAAATCTGCCATACCTTAGCAACTTTTAGACCAGAGTTTTCACAGCCAAATAAACCAAGTACCAGTGGGGATAATGAAACATATACTACAGTGAACAAGAAAAAAATCCAACAGAAAATCAAAATTAAAAAATGAGACGAACTCGCACCTAGAAAATTCTTAAAAACAATATATGCAGAGAATGATGATGCAGTACAACTATGTGTTTCGGATGACGAAACAATGTTGACAGATGTGTTGCCATTTTCGTTCAATAGATCCAGGGTGAATAGTTCTCGTTCACCAAAAAAGAAAAAACCAACATAATGGCATCTTTGGTTTCTTGGAACTGCCGTGGTTTGCAGACCAAGTTGTTTGAGGTAAAATCCTTAATTAACACTTACCATCCCATTTGTATCTTTATTCAAGAAACTTTTTTAAAGTCTAACAATACCATAAATATTAAACATTTTACTTGCATTCTCAAAGATTTTGATCAAAATGCAGGGTTTCTGGAGGAGTAGCCTTGCTCATTTCCCAAGACTATCCTATCTCCAATGTACAACTTACCACTAACTTACAAGATGTTGCTGCTCGTATCCATATTAAGGCATTGATTACAGTATGCTGTATTTATATTCCACCAAAGGATAATATTGATCACAAGGAACTTGATGATATGATTGGCCAACTACCTCCTCCATTCATAATATTGGGTGACTTTAATGGTCACAACCCTCTTTAGGGTAGTTCTGACATTAATCACAGAGGACAGCAAATCGAACAGGGTATTTGTGATCACAGCCTGTGCCTATTAAATAGCAATGAACATACCTACTTTCATCAACCAAGCAAGACATTCCACACTATTGATCTTGCTTTTTGTTGCCCATCACTCCTTCCGTACTGGACCTTTTTAGTAGACAAAGATCTAAACAATAGTGACCCATTCTCCTCTTGTTCTCTCTAACAGTCAAATCAGATCACCTGTGAAACCATCGCGATATATCTTTTCGAGAGCTGATTGGTTGAAATTTTGTTCCCAAGCTGTGATAGCTGATGATGCAGTTCAGAGCTGTGATATCGATACAGCTGTAAATAATATTGCAAATCTGTTGATTAAAGCTGCTGATACTACAATCCCTAAAAGTTCTGGGAACACATCTTAAGTATCGCTTTCCTTGGTGGAATGAAGAATGTCATGAGGCATACAAAAAGCAAAAGAATGCCTGGTCCAAACATCGAAGGTATCCTACCACTGATAATCTTACTTCATTTAAATATACAAAACAGTTGCTCGTAGGATACGCAGACGAAGACAAAGAGATTCATGGGAGGAGTATATCAGTGGACTAACCCCTTCGACTTCCATTAGAAAGTATGGAAAGGTTAAAAAGTGTTCCGGTGTTTATAATGACCATCCCATATCTGTTATAAATAGTAATGGTATAAATTATTAGTTCTCCGGCAGACATAGCAAATGAAATAGCCAAAGCCTTTGCAGAAGTTTCAAACTCAGCAAGCTATTTGGAACCATTCCTGTCACACAAGATCAGACCAGAAAAGATACCAATTGTCTTCTTACAAGCTAAAAACTTACCATACAATTTTCCTTTTACAGAGTTTGAACTTCTTACAGCATTATCACAGACTCAAGGAACATGCAGTGGGCCAGTTGGTGTCCATTATACTATGCTGAAGCACCTTTCTCACTAGTCTTTATTGAACCTTTTACATCTGTACAACAGGGTTTATATGGAAGACAAGTTTTCGATATCCTGGCAAAGAGCAATCACCATACCCATTATAAAACCAGGAAAAGACCCTAAATGTCCTTCAAGTTACCGAGCCATTGGTTTGACAAACTGTATTAGCAAAGTTATTTAAAAAATGGTAAATGCCCGACTGGTTTATTTCCAAGAAACAAATAAACTTTTATCTCCACATCAAAGTGGTTTAAGACGAGGAAGATCTACCTCTGACAATATTATTGCTCTGGAATTCAAGATCAGGACTGCCTACCTTAGGCGAAATCATTTAGTGTCAATATTTTTTGATACTGACAAAGCCTATGATCAAACATGGCGCTATGGTATTATTAAGGACCTTTTTGATTTTAATTTAAAAGGAAATAGTTCCATTTTTATACAAATTTTTTAGCACATAGGACATTCGAAGTTCGTATTGGTACTGTTCTTTCAAACCCTCACGTGTAAGAGAAGGAAGTGCCACAAGGAAGTGTGTTGAATGTGACTTTATTTTCCATAAAAACCAACAGTATTTTAAACCATTTACCATCATCAGTTCATAAATGCCTCTATGTGGGTGATTTGCAAGTTTCATACCAAGCACATGATATGCGCACCATTGAAAGACAGTGCCAAACTGCAGTAAATGCCACTCTGCGATGGACTAATCTGAATGGATTCAGGTTTTCAATCAAAAGACTTGTTGCGTTCACTTCCTCCAGAGATTTTGATGGGGAATGCTAAAATTGCTGTTGTTGATGAAGTGAAATTTCTCAGAGTCTTGTTCGATAGAAAACTCACGTTCCTACTCCATGTTCAGAAACTGAGAAAAAAATGTGAGACAGCCATTAACATTTTAAAAGTTCTATCAAATACAAAATGGGGTGCAGATACAATTACAATGTTACGTATATATAGGGCTATTATTCGTTCCATGATTGATTATGGATGCAATGTTTATGGGAGTGAATGAACATCTGTTTTGCAGAAACTCGACACAATACATAATAAAGCATTACATATGTGTTCAGGTGCCTTTAGAACATCTCCTGTTCAAAGCTTATATGTGTACTGCAATGAGCCACCTCTAGAATTCAGGCGTGAACAGTTGATACTGAATTATTACTATTACTATTGGGTCATGTTCTTACAAAACCATCCTCTGCAATGACTAATACTAGATGGGCATTATGATCAACTGTACGACCACGGACCCTCATGCATTCCTATTTTTGGCAAGCGGATATGCAGTATATTATCAACAACCCCACAAGTATATGTTAAGATAAGGAAAACCCCATGTGTTTTGAAACACCTCCATGGCATATTCCAGATTTTGTATATCTCAACTCATTTAGTAATTTTACTAAGAGTAACAAAGATCAGATTATTTATTTGCAACTGTTTGCTGAACATAGAAATCTCTATAACGAGTTTACTCCTATTTTCACAATTGGTTCAGAAGCTGTCAATTACGTATGTTTGGATTATGTATCTAAAAATACTATAAAGTCTTTTAAACTGCATGCATCTTGCTCTATTTTTACTGCTGAAATTATGGCAATATACCAGAGTCTTATATTTATATCTCATCAAATTTCCAAAAAGCACATCATTTATACCGATTCATTGAGTTCGCTACAACTCTTATCATCTAGGATGGCTATGAATTACCTACCCCATTGCCTCTGATTTCCGTAGGTATGAACATCGTCTGAAGGTACAAGGGTACCATACTGAATTTTGTTGAGTGTCAGGACATGTTGGTATCAGAGGAAATGAGTTGGCAGATATTGCTGCTAAATCAGCTACTCAAAATTTAAACCTGACCATCCCTTTAACTGACATCAAACAGTTCATTTTGAAAAATATTTATGACAGATGGCAGTATTCCTGTAACCAGAAGTCTCATAATAAGTTGTATGAGATAAAGCCCTTAATACAAAAGTGGACTAGTTTTCGATGTAAGAAACTTGAGGTACTTTTACTCGTTTGCGCATTGGTCATACTCGTTTTACACATAGACACTTACTTTTAGGAGAAATTAAACCCATTTGTAATAATTGTCAGACCTCAGCAAGTATCAAACATATTTTAAATGCATGTACTAAATATAAACAGTTTCGTTTTAAGCATTTCAAGACTTATACTTTAAATTTGGCAGAATTGATTGGAGAAAAACCCCATTTGGCGCTTTTCCCATTGGACATTGGTTTTTTTCATCATTTTTAACGTCACGTTAACCTTTTAGCCATTTTTCCATCTTGTTTGCATTGTTGTACATGTTCCATAGTCATGTTTTTTCACACTTTATCACTCTTTTAAATTATACACGTGTTTTAATCCATGCTATTTTATGTATCTCGGTACCATATGTCTGACACAGCATATCCTCTTTGGATCTTGTGCCATAAAACCATAATCAGCCAACCAACCAACCAGAGTGCTTGGGACTTCAGGGATTCTGGATAAGAGGATTTTACACATAGACACTTACTTTTAGGAGAAATTAAACCCTTCTGTAATAATTGTCAGACCTCAGCAAGTATCATACATATTTTAATTGCGTGTACTAAATATAAACAGTTTCGTTTTAAGCATTTCAAGACTTATACTTTAAATGTGGCTTTTCCCATTCCTATTGGACATTGGTTTTTTTCATCATTTTTAACGTCACGTTTTATAACCTTTTAGCCATTTTTCATCTTGTTTGCATTGTTGTACGTGTTCCATAGTCATGTTTTCTCACACATTATCACTCTTTTAAATTATACACGTGTTTTAATCCATGCTATTTTATGTATCTCGGTACCATATGTGTGGCACAGCATATCCTCTTTGGATCTTATGCCATAAAACCATAATCAGTCAACCAACAACCAACCAGACTGCTTGGGACTTCAGGGATTCTGGATAAGAGGTTTTTACGCAATTCGGAACACTTTTTCTAAAACTTACTGGAATGGTCTAATATGTTATAGAAAGTTACAATTCATTTTAAAAACATGTATTAAATAAATGTTTTTTACAATCTGTATAAAAAAATATACTTTTTACAATCTATATGAAAAAATATGTAACTAAAATGGAAATTACATGTAATTATAGAGTCAAATTTAGTGATTAAGAAAATTTTTGAAAGGAAAAGAAATGTTTGAAAAAAAGTTGAGTATTCAGGCTAGTTATTAGAAGTTTTTTTTTTTTTTAACTTTTCAATTAAGGTGGGCCCTCACCATATTCATGTCCTAATATTTTTGCAGAAGCACCTTTGTTCATACTTTTCAAAATGATCATTTTATCGTTTATAGATAATGAAAACATGTTTTCTTTTAGAACTCATTGCATTTCTTTATGCTCTTAAAGAAATTTAATATTTCTACAGTTTTTAATTTAAGAAATGTCGTTTTGTATCGCTAGAAACATGAAGCTTTATTACAATACTCGAATTTTCCAATCAATGGGGGAGGGGGGGCGGCATGAACAGTCCTTGGCTGTGGTTAAGTTGAAAATGAAACCGATTTAACTTTGAATTTATTATTAACTATTTGAATTTATATTAACAATTGAGCATTTCTGAAAACACAACTATGCAAACATTTTAGGAATCCATACATTTTTAGTTTTATACATCGTCGATGAGAGATTAATAACGTAAAACAGAGTATAATCTATAAATGGAAATTTAAAATTTTTCTGAGAAAAAATCTGTAGTGCATCAAAACTTTAAAAATTGTAAATTCTCGCAAACTAGCTTTAAAAGTAATACGAAATATGTCCAGGTTAGTATCCTTCAAACGTGGTATTTTAGTCAATGCTACACCCATTCATAGTTCCCATGTGATCCTTTATGGACCGTGGATATGTAGATTATAGTAGAACAATAATATGTAATATTGCAATATTGGGAATTCAGCTTGGAAAAGAATTTCCCCTTCTCCAAGTTTGAAGTCTTTTATTTGCGCCGAATGCCCAGATTAAGTTCACTTACGCCGGTCCCGAGCGAATTCCTGAATATCTTTCATATAGATTAAATTTTTTAATTTTTTATTATGAAAAACATGCTATAATGAATATTTAACTAACAAATAAAATCACATGCCGAAAATAGCGAGGGCGAATTTCACACAGCATTTTTTTTTAGCGAGTGATTTTACTTCCGTTCATACATCTGCTTTAGGGAACCCTTTTAAATTTGAGGAAAGTGTAAAAATGATGAAAGACCTCTTAGTACCAAAGAGCTAGATTACTCCTCGAAGCAATATCGTTACTCCTTCGTACAGTGTTGAAGACCCAGACCGTCCGACTCATCCGAAGAACTTGAGCAACTATTTGGACGGCTGGTCCTTCGTACAGTGTGTAAACATGGGGGGTGTCTACATCTAGGTCAATGCATTGAGCTCGTCAAAGATGCTATGCCATGGCATGTCGCAAAACACATTGGTGATTAAGGGAAGGGGTAAGATAGGAATGTGGATTGCACTCATTCTCGGTTGTAAATGCAATAAATTACGATGGCCTTGTAGGTTGGTTGGTTGGTTGATTAAGGTTTTATGGCACAAGATCCAAAGAGGATATGCTGCGCCAGACATATGGTAGCAAGATACATAAATTAGTATGGATTAAAACATGTGTATAAAGATGGCCTTGTAGGGGAGAACAATTACGGAAGAGATGTAGCAGTATCGTAGGGATTGTTGATAGATTTTTGTTACTCCACAGATGGTATTGTTTAAGAAGAAGGGATATTCTAAGCTATCACTGAGTTTGGCCGGTAGTCAGGATTTTGTTAATCGCGAGAGGGAATTTTAAGCTTTACATGGAGTTAATGATTTCACTTTTACCTCCATGATACTTGCATTTTTCCTCCTTGCTAGAATTATTTTTAGCAACATTTCCCATGCGGAGGGTATGGATTTAGGGAGACCTTTGTTTATGTTAGGATCGCAAACAGTTGAAGTGAGAAAAATGTAGGTATCAACGCATCATTTTATAATATTGATATTTCTAATTAAGGTAAAAAATCATTTGGTGCGATTTTAAACAAAAAAATGCTGTTTGGCACAATTTTTGGCTAATAATCGCTTGTTGGCACAGAATTTGGCATTATTTTTTCAAATTCTGGTTTTGGGAGCGTCCGTATATTGGGACGCCGGATAAAAGGTCACTTGCTGTACTATCTAACGATCTGTCCTTGCACCAATTTTAAAGTCTCTATTTCATTGTGCACTCTCTTCTTTTTGATCTATATACCATTACATCAAATGTAAAGTCTCTATCTCAACGTGAAGTATATGTCTGGCGCAGCATATCCTCTTTGGATCTTGTGCCATTAAACCATAATCAACCTCAATCTCAATCTCAACCTCAACGTGAAGTATGTTTTTCTATAATTTCACCTTTCGAACGTTTTCGTGTGAGGCACTCTCTCCCTTAACAGAAATTGCATTCTTCCTGGCAAAAAAGTCAGAAAGAATAGAATGTTTCAAAATTTAAAAACCAAATGATTGGCCTATGTACCAAATTTGAAGTCTCTATCACATTTTAAAAGAGGTGGTTTTCATTTTTTCAACAAATTGAACATTTTGGTGTGTAGCACTCCCTAAAGTTGCAAATATTCGTAAACCTAATTGCACACTTTCTTCCTTTCATATTGTACCCATACAAAAAATTTAGAGCCTGTATCCCATCGCGAAGCATGGTTTTTGTATCATTTCACATTTTGACGCACTGCTAGTTGATACACTACAATTCTTACAATTGCATGAGACTGTGCTAGTATTTCATATTAAAAAATTCTCCATGCTTCTTCTGGTGCACTCTCAAATCTAGAATTCACAAATGTGTTTATCTCATTCCATTCCATATTGACTCGTTGAATTTTCTGAGTTATTTGTATGGTTGCACAGTCATAGCCTTTATATACTTGAACAAATATTTCACTGCTTTAGCAGTGGAACATACCTCTAGATTGATATATGTATTATACTTTTGCAATAAAAATGCATGGTAAGCAACAATCTAACGATAATCAATATTTATAGAATTTCCTTGTACTTTCATTTGCAAATTTCTCCCATTATCTTTCCTCTTGTATAATGGATAACCATTAACATTTCTCTTTGTACTTTTTACGTAATCCTTTGAGAATATTTTTGAAGATTTATTTTTTACCATACATGATTGAAATCTCCATGCACCATGTAGGATTAAACTATGCTAATGAAACCGAGAAGAGTCAGGAATCTCAGCACTAACCATTTTATCAATTATTTTCTCTTCTTGGGTTTTATACTCTTCAACCAGAATTATAAGCATATGTACATGAGGTAAACCTCTTTTCTGGAATTGAACTGTGTACACATGCAAAAAATCATATATTTGGAAGCGTTTCAGCATAAGATCTTTCAGCATTTCTTTTACTTTTAAGTGGAATACCCTTGCCACAAGATCTGGCCTAATTTCTGCTTTTACCCAGGGTTAAGTATCTCTTGAATTTCAAAATACTTTGAGTTACACTTAAACGTGATGAAAAGATCAGGTTTAATAAGTTTTCTAACAATTGCCAATGTATCTTGAAAGCGTTGTTTTATATTTTGACTTTTAATGAATAATACCTTCTCTTTCCGCTGTATTCTTTACTTAATCCATCCTTGGTTTTTTTCAGTTCGCAGTTGCTTATGGTTATTTTTGGATGTAACTTAATCGCTCAATTTCAATAGTAACTGTTAGTAATATATTGTTGAAATTATTTTCCCGAACTGTAAAGCAAAGGTAATTCTCGACAATTCGATAATCTCAAAAAGTAGAATTATAAAGGTGTAAGTCACTGATGATTAGCCATTCTTCTTTCAGGATTATGTTCTAGTCCTGAATGCAAGCCAAATCCACCATGAATATACGATGAAACAGTGAATAAATCATGGGATCTGTGCAACTGTCTGTGTTGGATATTGATTTTAATCCTTCTTTTTTTGAATAGACAATGAGAACTCTTTCACTTTGTGGTTTTCCATCATTTCTAACAAAAACTGCAGTTATACCAGATGCCATTGGGTAATTATATTGACGAATATCCGTATTTGAATCAATCATAAAAAACATTGATATAGGAAGAACTTCACTTCCAGATTTTTCTTCTTCTTCTTCTACACTTTTCATCAATTTAAAGGAACTAACAAATAGATTAATGGAATTAATTGAATTCAGTAACTGCATCATAAGGTTTGCATCAAGATTTTTATTTTCAGATTTGCATAAACATTTTTGTAAAGAAACTTCTATATCCAGAAAGTAAAAGCTTGCACACTTATATTTACCTTTATTTGGGTGAAATGATCCATTATAATGGATTTGCCCATGAGTACGGAAATAAAATGGTCTTCTTCTTTTAGAGTTTGAAAGATTTACATTCATTAACACAAAAGCAAGATAACTGTTATACAATAAATACCATTTTGTATCAACTTCATTTCATTCAATTAGTTATTTTAATAAAAATGGAACTTTTAAAGTTTGTAATGTCACTTTACTATTTTGACAGCAAAGTTTACATCCTATGGATGATTTTTATCAATAAAATGCAATGCTTTACAGTTTGCACATTTAACATTTGTTGTTGTTGCTTATGACCCCTGTTTCTGCATTAGCACGAATACAGGTCCAGTGACACCAGAAGAAGGACAGAGAGAATGACACACAAGACAAGAATACAAAGTTTATTAATACATGCAAGCATCACTGACTAAGGTCTGAAGGGTGCAGCTTCTCATTTAATGAGGACCCAGAAGGCGGAAGACTGTCTTCATCCTCTGGAAAACAACCATGCCTTACTCGGGATTCGAACCCAAGCCCACTAGACAGCAGCCGGTGACGCTATCCACTTCACCACCTGGGCGGCACATTTAACATTTAAAGGTTCTAAACTATGTATTTCTATATCATTATTTGTATGTTGATATAAAGTATCTAGATAATATGGTCCTAAATTATACAATTTCTGAAATCTACTTCTGTTGCATGCATTTATATTTCTCTGTTGTTCTTTTATCTTCCTCTCTTCATCCTGACGAGAAATCCTCTGTGCCTTTCTCTTGCTTTTCTTCATCTTCATGAGAGATTCTGTGTCTCTCTTCTTTTCTCCATTCTTCATGTTCACAAGAAATTCTGTGCGCTGCAGTATATTTTTCTTATCTTCCCGAAGAATTCTGCATGCCACGGCATCTTTTTCTTGTTCTTCCTGTCTCCATTCCTCATCTTCATGAGAAATTCTGTGTGCCTCGGAATCTCTAATTTTCTTCTTCATATGGTATTCTTCATTCAACCTTTGTTTGTTCTTTCTTTCTTTTTCAAATGTTGATGGAGTGACATATTTTCTTTTTACCTGTCTACTTCTTGCCATTCTTATATTTATGTTTAAACTTTTTACACAAAATTGTTGCAGTTCAGATAATAAATGCCTTCTTTGTCTGTGAAGATAAAATTTTAGGTAACATGACAAAAATGTAAAAAAAATATCATTATTTAAAATTATTTTTATATAGACATGTTAAAATACATGAAATTAGACTAATTCGATTAAAAGTAGTTATTACCTAGCACAACAGAGAATTTTTACTTCAACCATGAAATTATTCTTATATCTATCATCTTAAATTTAAAAAAAAAAAAAGATTTGTGCTCAACAACTCATTAGTTATATTTAATTTTATCATAAATAAAATTATATACATAAATACTCAAATGTTTACAATTGTTGTAATTCAATTCATATTTAACATTAAGTAATTAAATTATAACAGTGAACCAAACTGGATTATAATAAAACTCCATATTACACTTCCCAACACAGAGAATGCAACACCATGAAAGAGTGAATATAGAGTATTATGATAAAGGACACACAGACAGAGATGGCATATATACATAAGTGATGTTAATTTCAGAAGGATAATGCAATACAGTAATGGCATAGACAGGGTGTTCAGTAGGCAGTAGGACCACGTCTTGTGGCGATACAAGCAGCAACTCTTTGAGGAACAAATGCAATGAGCGTGCTGATAGTTTCCTGAGAGATGGATGACCATATGTCTTCTAGAATAGTGTGCTAATAAAATGTAAAAAGCATATGATTGTATTGGATAAATTGCTGTCTTTAAGTGATTCGATTTAAACAAAAGTAAGGTTCCAGTATTCACCTATTGTACGAGGTGTTATCCAAAATTTCCCGGATTGGTGCTGTGATTGGTGGAAATTTGAAAACTAACTATAGCAGTTAATGTTCACTGTCACCTTCAAAATAGCTTCCTCCTGCAGCTATACATCGGTCCCAGCGCTTTTGCCATTGCTGAAAGGCTTTCTGGAAGTCTTTTTCGGTTAGCATATCAAGCGCCGCCTGCGATTCTGTTTGAATTTCTTCAATGGTACCAAAATGTTGGCCTTTTAGCTTAAATTTCATTTGGGAATAAAAAGAAGTTGCAGGGGGCTAAGTCGGGTGAATAAGGCAGGTGGGAGATGATGGTCATTGAATTCTTGATTAAAAACTGTTGTGTGTTGAATGAACGGTGGGTGGACGCGTTATCGTAATGAAGAACCCAATGTTTTGCTCACCACAATTCCATCCGTTTCCTTCTGACATCTTCACGAAGGTATCTCAGAACATCACAGTAGAACTGTGAATTGACAGTGTGACCCACCTGCATGAATTCTTTATGCACAATTCCCTTAATGTCAAAAAGCACAATCAACATACTCTTCACATTGCTTCTCACTTGTCTGCATTTTTTTGGCCTTGGTGAACTTGGGCTTTTCCATTGTGAAGATTGTTGCTTAGTTTCGGGATCATACCTATAAATGCAATGTTCATCGCCAGTAATTACTCTGGACATGAAGGTTTCATCATCCAAAACTAGCTGGCGAATCTCCGTGCAAATATCAATTCGGTGTTGCTTTGATACGTTGTCAACAGCCTGGGAACAAATTTGGTAGCGATGCAATGCATTTTTAATTCTTGAGTGGGAATTCGTTGACATGTTCCATATCGAATTCTAACTTTATCATAGAGATTCCTGTGTGTTCGTCATCATCAACTGATGTTCTACCAAATGTAAAACACTTGGGTCATTCTAAAATTTGAATTCGACTCAGTGATTGTTCACCAAACTCTTGTTGAATCATTTCCACAGTTTCTGTTGCACTTTTAGCAAGATTCGCACAAAATTTAAAGCAAACACACTGTTCTTTTTTTTGCATCCATCATAATAATCGCTATGCAGTGTAAACAACTTCAAACAAAATGGCATCTATACTAGCGAGAACTGCTTCATTCACGATGAAATTTTGCACACTAGCTCACAAAACAAGTACCTACTGCCATCTATCGGCACACTTTGAAACTATTTAATGTTTCGGTTATACAGTGACAATCCGGAAAATTTTGGATGGCACCTCGTAATAATCTTATGAAATTTCATTTGATTTGCTCCACTTATATTATATGGAAAAGTTAAATTACACACAACGAAGAACTCATCAAGTCTAGTAGTTACATAGTTGCAACAAGACTGAGTTATCATGGCTGATTATTTGCATCTCATCATTATACTTCTATAATGTGAAAAGCTGAATGTAACATAGAAGTCCAATTTGAAATAGGGTTTCAATATTAACTGATTATAATAATTACATGAAATTTCTTTGAATTGCTCCACTTATATTATGTGGAAAGTTGCATTACACACAGCCAACTCATCAAGCTTAGTTACATAGCTGCAATAAGACTGAGTTGTCTTAACTGATTATTTGCATCTTTATCATTATGCTTCTATAATGTGAAGAGCTTTAAAACATACACATAGGTTTGTGAAAATTGATATGTCCTCCATACTTTCACACAATTACACAGATCTCACCTATAAATATTAAATTGGACTTAAAATGGATATTCAAAACATGTAAATGCATTATAAAATCCAATTTTAAATTCCCTTTACATTATACTTTCCCTTTCCATTATACTTTATATTAAAAGGGTAAAAAAAAACCATATCCAGAAATAATAGACATCAATGAACTAATGACTGCTTATATATAATTTTGAAGATAAAATAGATGCATAATTGATCCCTGAAGTCTGTGAAGCTACAGTAATTACTGTATATATTTGCAAAGGGGGTTGCCTGGTTAGTTTCCTGCATGTGGTCCTTGCAATATAAAATCTCTGTCCAATATGCCAGAGACCACTGAATCCATACTGATAATGCATGCTTTTATATTTCACATGTGCAGGTCCTAGACAGGATTTGGACTACTGATCTTTATACTGACCAGCTGACACTTTTTCAAAATGCCGTTGAAGTGAACTCTGCATTCTTCTCTCTATAATAACAGACTGTCATGCTACTTGTTAATCTGCCATGACCACTTTTTGCTATTTTTGCTTTATGTACCGCCAACCTGGGAAAATTGGAATGTGTAAAATTTTGCGCGAATGACATTTATAATGATTTTTTTTAAACTACACGTTCAAACGACATTTCTAATGAATTTAACTATGCACAAGTACCTGCATTAAAAAAATACTGCATTAAATATCAGGCATAGTACTGGTAGAATATGAAAATTTAGGACACCAATTTTATAAAATTTCAGAACAATAAATTATAAAACAAAAATATATAAAGGTTTTATCCGGTGAGAATTACTTTATAATGAAAACAAATATTTATGTTTGGCAAAACACAGGTTTTCACTAAAGAGAATAACAAATATTGATCTTTAGAAAAAATATATGTATATGTATATATAGCACTGCATTATATTCCTGCCGAGATGGTTTCCTTTTTATTTGTCTTAATCATTGCTTTAATACCACTTATTGGAAAATATCCCTTCACAGAGTTCATACCCATTTTTTAAATAGAAAAATTTATATTATGCAAATATAATTAAAAAATTAACCTTAATAATTAGCCATAATATGAAAATAAGCTAGTTTAGTCGATCTAATATGAAACATTTAAATGCTGAAGATGGATGGGAAAAGATGTACTCTCGGCAATTCATGCGAAGTAACTGAATTGTGCAATCACACTCTTTATGCGAAAATAATTATTAAATTAACCATAATAATTCATCAGAATATAAAAATAAGCTAGTTTAGTCAATCAAAAATGCAATAAGATTGAGATGGTTTGAAAAAGATACTATTGTACTCTCGGCGATTCATGAGAACAAACTGAGTTGCGCAATCACAGTGTTTATGTGACATTAATGAACAAAATAACATTTTAACTATTTATGCTGAATTAGACAACCTGTGAAGAAGTATATTTATTACTTTCGTAAACTACGCTATCGAGATCTTAATTTACATTACACGCGGCCGTAAATCTCCATTAATTTGATTGGCATTACCCTGCATTTTATTATGGACTAGCCGCCTTTGGCGACCAGCCTGTTCGCTACCCTTGAAACTTCTGACCGTGGCAAACTCGTTGGCGCGACCTACCAGAAAGGTGTAAGGTAACTGCTTGGAAGGCCAGGAAGTGCCACACAATTTAGACCGTAACCCAATGGGGGAGGCATCCAAAGAGACCGTACCCTCCTTCCCC
Organism: Amaurobius ferox; assembly: GCA_951213105.1. Classification (NCBI taxonomy): domain Eukaryota; kingdom Metazoa; phylum Arthropoda; class Arachnida; order Araneae; family Amaurobiidae; genus Amaurobius; species Amaurobius ferox. The sequence continues at coordinate 5,902,553 of OX578150.1, read as the reverse complement.
TACCACAAACCTCTCGGAAGGACTTGCAGTCCCACACGTTTAACGTGATCGTACTCCGCGTGAACACGGCTGCAGTTTTGGCAATGGCGGGAATCGAACCCGGGCCTACCGATTGAAATTCCCGCGCGCTAACCACTGGGCTACCGTGCCATCCGCGACAATCTCCATAACTTTATTTTTATTCGGCAATTTTGGGAATCGAACCCGGGCCTACCAAGTGCAAATCCCGCGCACTAACCACTGGGGTACTTCACCCTCCGCGATATTCTTCATAACTTTCTTTTTATTCACCCAATTTAGACCGGAACCAAGTGGGAGAAGCATCCACAGGGACCGTACCCTTCTTCCCCTACCACCAACCTCTCGGAAGGACTTACAGACCCACATGTTTAACGTGATCATACTCCGCGTAAACACGGCGGCAATTTTGGGAATCGAACCCGGGCCTACCGAGTGCAATTTCCACGCGCTAACCATTGGGCTACTTTGCCCTACGCGACAATCTCCATAACTTTCTTTTTATTCATCCAATTTAGACCGTACCCTCCTTCCCCTACCACCAACTTCTCGGAAGGACTCACGGACCCACATGTTTAACGTGCTCGTACTCCGCGTAAATACGGCGGCAATTTTGGGAATCGAACCCGGGCCTGGTAACTGGTTGGACGGCCAGGATGTGCCACCCAATTTAGACCGGAACCCAGTGGGGGAGGCATCCACAGGGAACGTACCCTCCTTCCCCTACCACCAACCTCTCGGAAAAACATACGGACCCATATGTTTAACATGATCGTACTCCATGTCAGTGGCGGAAATCGAACCCGGGCCTACCGCGTGCAATTCCCGCGCGCTAACCACTGGGCTACTTCGCCCTCCGCGACAATCTCCATAACTTTCTTTTTATTCACCCAATTTAGACCGTACCCTCCTTCCCCTACCACCAACCTCTCGGAAGGACTCACGAACCCACATGTTTAACGTGATCGTACTCTGCGTGAACGTGGCGTAAGTTTTGGCAGTGGCGGGAATCGAACCCGGGCCTACTGAGTGCAATTCCCGCGCGCTAACCACTGGGCTGCCGCGCCCTCCGCGACAATCTCCATAACTTTCTACATATTCACCCAATTTAGACGGGAACCCAGTGGGGGAGGCATCCACAGGGGCCGTATCCTCCTACCCCTACCACCAACCTCTCGGAAGGACTTACGGACCCACATATTTAACGTGATCGTATTCCACGTAAACACTGCGGCAGTTTTGGCAGTGGCGGGAATCGAACCCGGGCCTACCGCTAACTTCCCGCGCGCTAATTTGCAATTTAAAATGACCATATGCTTAATTCCATCATCCTCATTCCATTGTTTCATTGTTCCATCATTTAAAATATCCATAAAATTAAAATATCCAAAAGTTAAAATATACATTTAAAAAATCCAGATCGTCCCATCATTTAAAATATAAATATAATAATTTATATAGAGCAAAGGCGCTCTATTCAGAACCGTGACGTCACCTCCACCTTGACGTCCCCACCCACCACCTTCCCTGCTTCAGCGGGGGAGAAACGAAGCGTCACGCCGAGCGGAACGGCGAAAAATTTAAAATCGTGACGTCTTTAAAATTGCGATCCTGAAGGCAATTTTCATTATTTCTGGACCAGATTAGACTTGTAAGAATGCCAGATGTTTGACCTTTCTGAAAATGTAAATTATTAGTCGAAATTATGAGTACTTTTCACGATGCGAGAATTTAAAAACCAAAAATCGTTTTCTTGAGCAAAAAGTGACTTTTGTTTTAAAATCTTTAAAAAATATTAGAAATCGAAATTCAGATTTGAAATTGATATATTTTTACTCGAAATTCTCTGCTCTTTCCGATGGTGTAATTTGTTTTTTTCTACGATGTCTGAATCGTGGAGAAAAAAGGGCAAAAAGGGCAAAAAACGGTCGAAATCGCATAAAACATTAAATAAATAAAAAAATAATTAAAATTTTAAAAATCGGTTTTCACGTGTCCCCTTCCCTCCCCCCCGGGTCTCCGATTGCCAAATTTCGTAGCTCTCCGACGCGCGGTCGCGAAACGTATAGTGTATAAGACAGACACACAGACAGACAGACACACAGACATTGCCTTTTATTATATAGATATGCTACGATACCGTGAATGGTAGATATCAGTGCTAAAAAAGCGGAAAATCGGCATTTTCGAGGAATTATACCATGTCTGGTTAATTGATAAATTTCAAACAAAAAAAGCCGGAGATTGATTTCCTGGTAATGTTAAAAAATTCAAATAAATACAGAAATGCGTAAAATATAGCAATATATGCATAAAAGCGTAAAGAGCAGTTAAAATGCGTAAATTTTACGCATAATGTGTAAAAGTTGGCAGGTATAGCTTTAGATTAGCATTCTGCAACTATTTTCACTGAGGTTAGTTTACTGCCTTTACTGCATTAGTTTCCTGTGATTTGAAACTGCTGCCCAATATTCCAAAGTCCACTTAAAGCCATGCTGATCATGAAATGAAATGAAATGAGAGATAGGTGGCTCAAGAAGAGCCCAGCACATTGACCAGAGGTCTATTGTACTACCCCAGACAGAACAAACAGATCTCTACGAAAGGAGACCAGTAGCTGACGCAAAGATGAACAGGCACTTGACAGTAATGTCACTCAGCTCCCAGGGTTCAGTCACATGTCGACCAATGTGTTCGAATCTGTGAGCAGAGTAAACTTCACATTCACAGAGAATGTGAGCAGCAGTTTCTTCACTGTATTTGCAGCTCCTGCAAAGGGAATCCTTAGTGACGCCCATAATGTTGAGGTGTCTCTTGAGGGTACAGTGCCCAGGAAGGAGCCTAACAGCCCTCCTGATGCCAGTTCTGCTGAGCTTGAAGAGTTCCTTTTGACTTGTACTAGGGCAATTGCAGTTGAGAATTTTCACTTGCCTTTGACCCTTAATATTACGCCAGTTCATGTATTGAAGCTTCCTGAGGATGTCATAAACAATTCTTCAGGTACGATTATTGGGAATACTCAAGGCCAGTTTAGGGCCAACAAAAGGAGTACTTGAGTCTTTTCTAGCTAATTCATCAGCCAACTCATTTCCTGGAATGCCCGAATATCCAGGCACCCAGTAGAGAATAACTTTGTTATTGCTAGCAATTTCACAGAGTGCATTATAGCACTCTCAGACAAGGGAAGATGTCATAGTGGACTTCCCAAGAGCCATGAGAGCAGCCTGACTGTCGGAACAGATAGTATTTGTTTGTTCTTATACTTCCTGTCATAGCAAATTCTACAACACATAAGAATTGCAAAGACCTCCACCTGAAAGACAGTAGCATAACTGCCAAGCGGATAAGGCAGCTCTGTGCCATCATCCAGACAGCACACACCAGCACCAGTACATCGAGCCATCCGTGTACCATACAATACAATTCTGTTTATTGTAGGGGAGGAGTCCTTCCAGTTATCCCGCGAGAGGACCTGAATTTCATAACGCTTGTCAAATGTGATTTGACATGAATGCCATCAGGTTGCATATAGAAATAAGGATGACTAGCAACATTACTGTTATCACTCCAAGATAAATACCTTGAGTAATCTTTCGAGTGTTTCAGATATTTAAGTGTGTTCATGCAAATAAGTGCCTCTGCTTCAATACGCATGTAGAGCGGGTGCAATCCAAGTAAGAGTTCAAGAGTTGCAGTAGGAGTAGTTTTCATGCATCCAGAGATTGCAATACAGACCATCCTTTGAAGCTTAATTAATTCTAATTTAGCAGTTTCACATCTTATTCTAGACCACCAAACAATGGAGCCATAGGAAATGATAGGACAGATTGCCTTTGAGTAAATCCAATGGATAGCCTTGGGATTTAAACCCCAAGTTTTCCCAATAGCATTCCTACAGGACCAGAAGATTTTTCTGGCTTTAGTCGTGCAGTAATCTAAGTGTCTGTTCCAGTTGAGTCCCTTGTTAAAGTAAATTTCTAAGAATTTAACCTTCTTGGAGCAGGTAAGTTTCTGACCAAAGAAGCGAATGTCACCAAGATTAAAAATGTGTTTTCTAGTAAACTCAACCATAGCAGTCTTCTGCGGCTTAACAGAAAGACCTGCATTTTTATACCATGTCTCAACTCTCCTAAGAGCAGTGGACATCATGTCAGAGACAGTGTTGCCAAATTTGCCCCTGGCAATGATAACAACATCGTCTTCGTAACCAACGCAGGAAACACCAGAAACATTGATGCTCTCCAAAAAAGAGTTCACAACTATACACCAATGAATAGGCCTTACACCTTTCTGGTTACCTTACACCTTTCTGGTAAGTCGGATGGTCTGGGTTTCAACAACAACAACAACACCAATGAATAGGCGAAAGCACACCTCCTTGCGGACAACCCGCAAGTGCACTGTCATACTATCACCCAGTAAAGATGCACATATATACCTATTAGATAACAGGTTCTTGATCCAATAAGAGATCGTGATGTGAACACCTTTCCTATCAAGAGCATCAAGCACTCAAACCCCACCACTACAACAAGACATAGACTCATTCAGTCGGGGTTAGGCTTTTTAAAAAAGAGTCCAATATGCAGTTTCGCATCATTTATGTGTGATCCAGATGGATCGAGATCAACAATTAAAGAATTATCAGATACATGCTAAAGAGCAGTTATGATGCTACTCAATCTACTTAACGAATCAGTTGCTAGCGAATGTGATATTTATATTTTGTCAATTGAAAAAGAAAAAAATTCAGACCAAGATGCTTGAGAATGCTGAATTAAGATGCCTTGTGGACAGATACCCTAGGAAACATCAAAATGTTAACTTTAATAAGGAGAACATGACATTGTTGGAAGAAGACTGATCCCATGCCTTTTTTTGAAGATAAGCCTACAATGTTTACAAGACCAATGTGAGCAGCTTAAATATGTACCACCATAAAAAAACCCCTTTAATTTAATACCTTAAAACATTGATTAAAACTATCACCTCCTGATAGGGTCACCCAAGGCGTGAAGGCCATTCCATTATGCTTAGCAAAAGCACTCCAGGCAGAGGCAAAGTCAGACTTCATCCTTTGGTGTCTCGTGGTCCTCGGACCTTCTGAAGCTACATTTTCTGCCCTTTATCATGGCTCGTTGGTTTAAGAATTTTGAATGCCACGTCCGTTGCGTAAGATAAAAAGGGGCGCTTTCAGAGTGTTAGTAGAGGCCTCTGTTCGAAAAATAAGCTACAGTCTACATCAATTCTTTCTGGGTCTGGAAAGAACTCTTTGAGGATATTGCAATATAATATCAATGGACTGTGTACAACCGCTACGAGAGTTAAGCTTGACCAGTTGCTGGACTTCGCCAATCAACATCAGTTGCAAATAATTGCAATTAAAGAGACAAAATTGAAGCGTTCTCACAATCTTAAACTCAGAAATTATAGTATATTTCGCGAGGATAGGCTTACTAAAGGAGGTGGTGGTTTAATGTTTTTATCAGAAATATCAATTATGAATATGTACAACTGAACCCTCCTCAAGACTCAGAGCTTGAAACACAAGCCATTAAAGTCAAATAAAATAACAAAAGTATTAACATTTATAATGCCTAACAATAGTGGACTTTTCTCTGATACTTTGATGCCAATATTTTCGGAAACATCTATAATCGTGGGAGATTTTAATGCAAAGCACCCACTATGGGGAAGATCTGCTGCTTAATGACCTTTCAAACCTTGTGGATGACAACATTTTTTGCATCCTGAATTATGGAACACTAACATATTGCTCATATAGTTAAGACAGCCAAAATGCATTGGATCTCACGTTTACCAGCTGAGATATTTTTTCAAGTTGTGGCTGGACTGTCCTGGATTCAATTGGGAGTGCCACTCGCCAGTCTTCATAGAAATTAGGCATTTTCACAAAACCCCTAATAGCAAAAATGCATACTGGAACTTCAAAAAGCCAACTGGGATGTATATAAAACATCTCTGGACAGTTTTCTGAATCAGGCTATGGTCCTTAGTGATCTTGATGGTAAATGGCGGCATTTTAGAAATTCTGTCCTAAGGGCCGCTAGGCTAGCCATTCCCATAGGCAATAGGGTAAAATTTAAGCTAAACTTTATCCATAATGCTGAGGCCCTTATGCCTCTTATACATCAGAGTAACGCTCTTCAGTGTGATCTTCTGACTTCTCCTTCTCCGTTCCTTAAACTAACCAAACAAAACCTGTCCCTTCTGTAAACACTGCTGTTTCAAGTACTAAACAAAAGCAAAAAACTTCAATCCCATTAGCCACTTTCAGACCTGCTTTTACACAACAAAAAGCTGCAGTAGTAAGTACCAGTGGGAAAAAAGGAGTCAATACTTTAGAAGAGAAAACAAAGACAAACAAAAAACATAAATTAAAGAATACCAAAGACAGTCCTTTGGAGAAAAAATCAGTCAAAAAACCAAACATTCATGAAAATCATAGCCAAGATGATGACGAAGTACAACTGTGTGCTTCCGAGGATGAAGGGATGATAACAGATGTCATCCTCTTCCTCTTCATCTACTGGGAAAAAAGAGACCACCTCCCATCGGTCCAAGAAAAAAACCTGAATATGGCTTTTTTATTATCTTGGAATTGCCGAGGGTTGCAGAACAAGTCGGTGGAGATCAAGAATTTAATTAATACTTTCCATCCTATTTGTATTTGCCTTCAAGAGACTATGCTAAAATCTAGCAGTAATTTTAATATTAAAAATTTTAATTGTATCCATAAAGATTTTAATATGAACAGTAGAGTATCTGGGGGAGTTGCTTTGTTAGTCTCACAAGACTACCCTTCTTCCGTATTACAACTCGCCACAAATCTACAAACTGTTGCTGTTCGGATCCATGTAAATAGATTGATTACAGTATGCTGTATTTACTTACCACCAAATGATCACATAAGTTCTAGAGAACTTAATAATTTGATTCGCCAACTTCCTGCACCATTTGTGATACGCGGTGACTTTAATGGCCACAATCCCCTTTGGGGAAGTCTAGACACAAATTGCAGAGGACAACAAATTGAGCAATGTGTCAGTGATCACAGCTTATGCATTTTTAACAATAATGAATTCACCTATTTTCACCAACCTAGTAAGACTTTTCACAGTATTGCCATATGTTCACCCTCTCTCTTTCCTTACTGGAACTTTACAGTTGATAAAGATCTTCACAATAGTGACCACTACCCTATCATTCTCTCTAACAGTCAATTCAGATCGACTATAAAACAATCTCAATACATATTTTCAAAAGCTGATTGGGCGAAGTTTACTTCCCTAGCCCTGATCACTGATGAAGCTGTTCAAAGCACTGACATTGATACAGCTGTAGAAAATGTGACAGGTGTTCTTATAGAGGCTGCTGATGCTGCAATTCCAAAACGTACAGGTAATATATCTAAGCATCGCTTCCCTTTGTGGAATGAGGAATGTCGTGAGGCTTATAAAAAGCAAAAGAAAGCTTGGTCAATTTTCAGGAAGTCTCCTACCACTGAAAACCTAACTGCATTTAAACATGCAAAAGCTTTTGCTCGCAGGATACGCAGAAGAAGGCAGAAAGAGTCATGGGAAAAATATGTTTGTGAAATAACATCTTCCACTTCTAGTAAAATTGTATGGGAGAAAGTCAAAAAGTGTACAGGGAATTATAGTGATCACTCCATAGCCATTCTAAATCATAATAGCATAACTATAAGTTCCCCATATGACATTGCAAATGAAATTGCCAAAGAATTTGCAAATATTTCAAATGCATCAAATTACTCTGAACCGTTTTTAAATCACAAACTTAAGTCTGAAAATAAACCTATTGTTTTCCCAGAAGCTAGTAACTTGCCTTATAACATGCACTTTACTATGTCAGAGTTGGTGACTGTTTTGTCCCAAACACACAGAACTTCCAGTGGACCTGATAAAATTATCTATCTCATGCTTAAACACCTCTCCTATTACTCCTTATTGAACCTCTTATACCTGTTTAACAGAATTTGGCATGAACATAAATTCCCTAGGTCATGGCAAAGAGCCATCACAATTCCCATTTTAAAACCAGATAAGGACCCTCAAAGCCCTTTAAGTTATCGGCCTATAGCTCTCACAAGCTGTGTATGTAAACTTCTAGAAAAAATGGTTAATGCTAGGCTTGTACACTTTTTAGAGAGTAACAAGTTATTCTCACCCCACCAAAGTGGCTTTCGTCGAGGTAGATCTACCATTGATAATCTTATCTCATTAGAATCACAAATTAGGACCGCCTTTCTTAGGAGAAATCATTTAGTCTCAATTTTTTTTTATATTGACAAAGCCTATGATCGAACATGGCGCTACGGTATTATTAAGGACATTTATGATTTTAATCTAAAAGGTAATCTTCCTATTTTTATTCAAAACTTTTTATCACACAGGACATTCCAAGTGCGCATTGGTTCAACACTCTCACGCACACACGTACAAGAGGAGGGTGTGCCACAAGGAAGTGTCTTGAGTGTGACACTCTTTAATATAAAAATAAATAGTCTTTTAAACAGTTTGCCAGTGTCTGTCCATAAAAGTCTGTATGTGGATGATCTGCAAGTTGCCTACCAAGCTCACGATATGCATACTGTGGAAAGACAATGTCAAGCCGCCGTAAATAACATCTTACGATGGGCAAATGTGAATGGGTACGGGTTTTCCACTCAAAAGACTTGTTGTGTTCATTTCACCAGAAAACGTTTTATCCACTTACCCCCAGAAATCTTTATGGGAGGTGTAAAGATTGCTGTAGTAGAGGAAATAAAATTTCTAGGGGTTTGGTTCGATAAAAAGCTTACTTTCCTGCCCCACATCCAGAAACTGCGAAATAAATGTGAGAAAGCTCTTAACATCTTAAAAGTCCTCTCAAATACTAAATGGGGTGTAGTTCTTACTTCTATGCTTCGCATGTACAGAGCTGTTATTCGGTCAAAACTAGATTATGGTTGTTCTGTGTATGGATCAGCACGAACATCAGTGCTAAAAAAGCTTGATCCAATTCACCATAAGGCATTACGTATATGCTCAGGAGCCTTTAGGACATCTCCAGTTCAAAGCATATATGCTGTCTCTAATGAGCCATGTTTACAATTAAGGCGTGAACAGCTGGCACTGAATTATTATTTTCGTATCATGTCCGTACATAACCATCCGTTACAACGTGCATTCCTTGATGATCATTATGATCGACTGTATGACCACAGACCTTCATGCATTCCTATTTTTGGCAAGCGGATACGCAATATAGTAGAAACTACCCCTTTAGTAGAGCTTTATGTTCGAAAAACAAAGTTTTTTGAAACCCCTCCATGGTATGTTAATAATTTCTCCTTTCTCAACCCTTTTTACAATTTTACAAAGACTAACACCAACCCGGCTATTTATGTGCAATTGTTTGGAGAACATAGGAATCTGTATAAAGAATTTACTCCTGTTTTTACAGATGGTTCCAAAGCAGGAGATTACGTTGGTTTAGCTTATGTTTGCAACAATACTATAAAGTCTTATAAACTACATGCATCTTGCTCTATTTTTACAGCTGAGATTATGGCTATTTACCAGTCCCTAATCTTCATCTCTTATCAAAAGTCCAAAAAACCCATTATATATACTGACTCATTGAGTTCATTACAGATTTTATCATCGAAGAGAGCTATGAATTACCACATTGCCTCTGATATCCTTAAGTATGAGCATCGTCTGAAAGGGCAAGGATACCATACTAAATTCTGTTGGGTCCCAGGACATGTTGGCATCAAAGGAAATGAGTTAGCAGACATTGCTGCTAAATCAGCTACTCAAACTTTGAATCTGACTATCCCTTTAACTGACATCAAACAATTTGTTCTAATAAATATTCATGATAAATGGCAATATTCCTGGAATCAGCAAGCTGATAATAAGTTGCACGAGATAAAGCCCTTAGTACAAAAATGGACTAGTTTCCAATGTAGGAAACTGGATGTAATTTTAACTCGTTTGCGTATTGGTCACACTCGTTTTACTCACAGGCATTTACTTTTAGGAGAAATTGGACCCCTTTGTAATGTTTGTCAAACCTCAGCGAGTGTAAAACATATTCTAATTACTTGTCCTGAATATAAACAGTTTCGTTTTAAACATTTTAAAATGTTTACTTTAACTTTGACGGAATTGATTGGAGAAAATCCTCATTCAGGGATTTTTCATTTCTTATTAGACATCGGTTTTGACCATCATATTTAAATTCACTTCCTATCACCTTTTAGACATTTTTCATCTTGTTTCCATCATTATCCTTCTTGCATTGTCTTGTTTTAGTCATACACTCTTTTAGATTATACACTTGTTTTAATTCTTTACATTTATCTGTATTTAATACCATATGTCTGGCGCAGCTTATCCTCTTTGGATCTTATGCCAAAAATCCTTAATCAACCACCCAAACAACCACTCTTCGGCCTCTGCTGTAAGGTACACCGTTTGGGCTCGGGAATGGGTTCATGTGGGTGTGATGCGAAAGGGGTAGAGCTGCGTGCATCAGTAGTTTTGCTTTCGACAAACGTTTTCAGTAAACGGTTCCAGAGGTGAGTCCCTTGGTTGCGTTGGTTGGATGGTGGAGAGTGTTTCATATCGAGAAATCCCCCATGGATCCTTGCTGGTCCATAGGCCCTGTGCACCAGGTGCACGTTATGGCCCGCTCTCCATCATCTGGCTTTGCGAATGACTCCGACGGTTACACTTGGCACGTTAGAAAAGTGTGGGGAGACGGAGCCTGGCGGGGACTCCGATCGATCTGGAAGTAAACCGTGGTTTTTTTATAAGTGGTTACAAGCATGGAGAATTTGAGATTGCTTTCTGTCTCAGGTTCTTCATGCTCTTTTTCAGATGAGAACAATGCTGTTCTGCCAAATATATCACGCATGGATTGGGCTGAGAGGGTTGCGATTACTGAATCCTCAAAGCCAAAAGATATGACTCCCAGAGGCATGGGACAAAGTTGTGTAGTATCAGGTAATGCCTCAAAAGCTAGATATTTCATCAAAAAGAAGTCTGAAGGAACTTTTGCAAATTGTTCACCTTTTTTGATTCAAAAAAGTATAGCTGCCTATGTAGGTGATGCAAAAAATGTTAAAAAACTAAGATCCGGTGACCTTTTGCTCCAAGTTACCACAAATGCTCAAGCAACAAACATAATGAAAATGACCCATATTGGAAGTTTCAAAATCACAGTAAACTTACATATGTCACTTAATTATTCTAGAGGCGTAATTTCCGAATCAGATCTAATTTATGACAGTGAGGAAGAAATTTTGAACAATTTAATTGACCAAAATGTGTGCGCTGTAAGACGTATCAACATTCGTAGAGAAGGGAAAGTCTTAGCAACTAAACACCTCATACTTACCTTTAACTCGCCAGATTTACCAAAAACCATTAAAGCAGCCTATCTGATGTGCAAAGTCCGTCCTTTTGTTCCAAATCCATTAAGGTGCTTTAAGTGCCAAAGATTTGGACATTCCAAAAATTCATGCAAAGGGAAATATGAAACATGTGCCCGGTGTGCTGAGCCCGGACATGAATCTGAAAATTGTTCCAAAAAATTTCAGTGTGTTAATTGTAATGGTGAACACCCATCATATGCTCGATCATGCCCTAAATGGAAGATCGAAAAAGAAATACAAACTGTTAAAATCAATAATAATATTTCTTTCCCTGAAGCACGTAAAATAGTAACAGCACGTACACCTGAAGGTGTATCCTATGCCACAGTAGCCACTAAATCCTCAACTTCAGTTGCCACGCAATGTGAGAAAAGATCTATTGCTACACAAACCGAACCTATCTCTGTGCCCGAAGACAGTCCAAATCCTACTAACCCATCAAGTACTCAACTTAAACCTAAATCTGCCATACCCTTAGCAACTTTTAGACCAGAGTTTTCACAGCCAAATAAACCAAGTACCAGTCGGGATACTGAAACATATACTACAATGAACAAAAAAAAATCCAACCAAAAATCTAAATTAAAAAATGAAAAAGACGAACTTGCACCTAGAAAATCATTAAAAAGAGTAGATGCAAAAAATGATGCCAATATTGATGATGCAGTACAACTATGTGTTTCGGATGACGAAACAATGTTGACGGATGTGTTGCCACCTTCATCCAATAGGTCCAGGGTGAACAGTTCTCGTTCACCAAAAAAGAAAAAACCTACATAATGGGTTCTTTAGTTTCTTGGAACTGCCGTGGTTTGCAGACCAAGTTGTTTGAGGTTAAATCATTAATTAATACTGATCATCCCATTTGTGTCTGTCTTCAAGAAACTTTTTTAAAAGTTAACAATAGTATAAATTTTAAACATTTTACTTGCATTCGCAAAGATTTTGATCAAAACAGTAGGGTTTCTGGGGGAGTAGCTTTGCTAATTTCCCATAACTATCCTACCTCCAATGTACAACTTACCACTAACTTACAAGCTGTTGCTGCTCGTATCCATATTAAGACATTGATTACAATATGCTGTATATATATTCCACCAAATGATAAGATTGATCGCAAGGAACTTGATGATTTGATTGGTCAACTACCTCCGCCATTCGTAATATTGGGTGACTTTAATGGTCACAACCCTCTTTGGGGTAGTTGTGACATGAATCACAGAGGACAGCAAATTGAACAGTGTATTAGTGATCACAGCCTGTGCCTATTAAATAGCAATGAACATACCTACTTTCATCAACCAAGCAAGACATTCCACACTATCGATCTTGCTTTCTGTTCCCCGTCAGTCCTTCCATACTGGTCCTTTTTAGTCGACAAAGATCTACACAATAGCGACCATTTTCCCATTGTTCTCTTTAACAGTCAAATCAGATCACCTGTGAAACCATCGCGATATATCTTTTCGAAAGCTGATTGGTTAACATTTACTTCCCTAGCTGTGATAGCTGATGACGCAGTTCAGAGCTGTGACATTGATACAGCTGTAAACAATATTACAAATCTCTTGATTAACGCTGCTGATAATACAATCCCTAAGAATTCTGGAAAAACATCTAAGTATCACTTTCCTTGGTGGAATGAAGAATGTCGCGAGGCATACAAAAAACAAAAGAAAGCCTGGGCCAAATTTCGAAGGTATCCTACGACTGATAATCTTACTGCATTTAAATATACAAAAGCTGTTGCTCGTAGGATACGCAGACAAAGACAAAGAGAGTCATGGGAGGAGTATGTCAGTGGACTAAACTGTTCCATTTCCAGCAAGAAAGTATGGGAAAAGGTCAAAAAGTGTTCAGGTGTCTATAATGACCACCTTATATCTGTTATAAATAGTAATGGCTCAATTATTAGCTCTCCCGCAGAAATAGCAAATGAAATAGCCAAAGCCTTTGCAGATGTTTCAAACTCAGCAAGTTATTCAGAACCATTCCTGTCACATAAAATCAGATCAGAAAAGAAACCAATTGTCTTCTCACAAGCCAAACACTTGCCATACAATTCTCCGTTTACAAAGTTTGAACTTCTTACAGCATTGCCACAGACTCAGGGAACCAGCAGTGGGCCAGATGGTGTCCATTATACTATGCTGAAACACCTTTCTCACGAGTCTTTATTGAACCTTTTATATCTGTACAACAGGATTTATATGGAACATAAGTTTCCGACATCCTGGCAAAGAGCAATCACCATACCCATTTTAAAACCAGGAAAAGACCCCAAAAGTCCTTCAAGTTACCGACCCATTGCTTTGACAAGCTGTATTTGCAAAATTATGGAAAAAATGGTAAATGCCCGACTTGTTTATTTCCTTGAAACAAATAAACTTTTATCTCCACATCAAAGTGGTTTTAGACGAGGAAGATCTACCTCTGACAATATTATTGCTCTGGAATCCCAGATCAGGACTGCCTACCTTAGGCGAAATCATTTAGTGTCAATATTTTTTGATATTGACAAAGCCTATGATCGCACATGGCGCTATGGTATTATTAAGGACCTTTTTGATTTTAATTTAAAAGGAAATCTTCTCATTTTTATACAAAACTTTTTAGCACATAGGACATTCAAAGTTCGTATTGGTACTGTTCTTTCAAATCCTCACGTACAAGAGGAGGGAGTGCCACAAGGAAGTGTATTGAGTGTGACTCTATTTTCCATAAAAATCAACAGTATTTTAAATCATCTACCACCATCAGTTCATAAAAGCCTATATGTGGATGATTTGCAAGTTTCATACCAAGCACATGATATGCGCACTGTTGAAAGACAGTGTCAAACTGCAGTAAATGGCATTCTGCATTGGGCTAATCTAAATGGATTCAGGTTTTCAATCCAAAAGACTTGTTGCGTTCACTTCACCAGAAAACGAGGTCTACACTTACCTCCAGAGATTTTCATGGAGAATGCTAAAATTGCTGTTGTGGATGAAGTGAAATTTCTTGGAGTCTGGTTCGATAGAAAACTTACCTTCCTACCCCATGTTCAGAAATTGAGAAAGAAATGTGAGAGAGCCATGAACATTTTAAAAGTTCTGTCAAATACGAAATGGGGTGCAGATACAACTTCAATGCTACGTATATATAGGGCCATTATTCGTTCCAAGATTGATTATGGATGCAATGTTTATGGGAGTCCACGAACATCTGTTCTTCAGAAACTGGACACAATACATAATAAGGCATTACGTGTATGTTCAGGTGCCTTTAGAACATCTCCTGTTCAAAGCTTATATGTGTACTGCAATGAGCCACCTCTAGAATTCAGGCGTGAACAGTTGATGCTGAATTACTACTATCGGGTCATGTCCTTACAGAACCACCCTCTGCAACGACTAATACTAGATGAGCATTATGATCGACTCTACGACCACAGACCCTCATGCATTCCTTCTTTTGGCAAGCGGATACGAAATATATTATCAATAACCCCACAAGTAGATGTAAATATAAGGAAAACAAAGTGTTTTGAAACACCTCTATGGCATGTTCCAGATTTTAAATATCTGAACCCATTTAGTAATTTTACTAAGGGAAACACAGTTCAGACTATTTATCTGCAACTGTTTGCTGAACATAGAAATCTCTACAACGGGTTTACTCCTATTTTCACAGATGGTTCAAAAGCTGGCAATTACGTAGGGTTGGCTTATGTATCTAAAAATACTATAGAGTCTTTTAAACTGCATGCATCTTGCTCTATTTTTACTGTTGAGATTATGGCAATATACCAGAGTCTTATATTCATATCGCATCAAATTTCCAAAAAGCACATCATTTATACCGATTCATTGAGTTCGCTACAACTTTTATCATCTAGGACTGCTATGAATTACCCTATTGCCTCTGATATTCTCAAGTATGAACATCGTCTAAAGGTACAGGGATACCATACTGAATTTTGTTGGGTGCCTGGACATGTTGGTATCAGAGGAAATGAGTTGGCAGATATTGCTGCTAAATCAGCTACTCAAAATTTAAATCTGACAATCCCTTTAACTGACATCAAACCATTCATTTTGAAAAATATTTATGACAAATGGCAGTATTCCTGGAACCAGCAGTCTCGTAATAAGTTGTATGAAGTAAAGCCCGTAATACAAAAGTGGACTAGTTTCCAATGTAGGAAACTTGAGGTACTTTTAACACGCTTGCGAATTGGTCATACTCGTTTTACCCACAGACACTTACTTTTAGGAGAAGTTGAACCCTTTTGTAATAGTTGTCAGACCTCAGCAAGTATCAAACATATTTTAATTGAGTGTACTAAATATAAACAGTTTCGTTTCAAGCATTTTAAGACTTATACATTAAATTTGGCAGAATTGATTGGAGAAAATCCACATTTGGAGCTTTTCCCATTCCTATTGGACATTGGTTTTTTGCATCATTTTTAACATCACCTTTTATAACCTTTTAGCCATTTTTCATATCATTTGCATTGTTGCACATGTTCCATAGTATTTTCACTCATTATCACTATTTTAAATTATACACGTGTTATCAATACTATTTTATGTATCTCGGTACCATATGTCTGGCGCAGCATATCCTCTTTGGATCTTGTGCCATTAAACCATAATCAACCTCAACCTCAACCCCCATGGATCCTTGCTGGTCCATAGGCCCTGTGCACCAGGTGCACGTTATGGCCCGCTCTCCATCATCTGGCTTTGCGAATGACTCCGACGGTTACACTTGGCATGTTAGAAAAGTGTGGGGAGACGGAGCCTGGCGGGGACTCCGATCGATCTGGAAGTAAACCGTGGTTTTTTTATAAGTGGTTACAAGCATGGAGAATTTGAGATTGCTTTCTGTCTCAGGTTCTTCATGCTCTTTTTCAGATGAGAACAATGCTGTTCTGCCAAATATATCACGCATGGATTGGGCTGAGAGGGTTGAGATTACTGAATCCTCAAAGCCAAAAGATATGACTCCCAGAGGCATGGGACAAAGTTGTGTAGCATCAGGTAAGGCCTCAAAAGCTAAATATTTCATCAAAAAGAAGTCTGAAGGAACTTTTGCAAATTGTTCACCTTTTTTGATTCAAAAAAGTATAGCTGCCTATGTAGGTGATGCAAAAAATGTTAAAAAACTAAGATCCGGTGACCTTTTGCTCCAAGTTACCACAAATGCTCAAGCAACAAACATAATGAAAATGACCCATATTGGAAGTTTCAAAATCACAGTAAACTTACATATGTCACTTAATTATTCTAGAGGCGTAATTTCCGAATCAGATCTAATTTATGACAGTGAGGAAGAAATTTTGAACAATTTAATTGACCAAAATGTGTGCGCTGTAAGACGTATCAACATTCGTAGAGAAGGGAAAGTCTTAGCAACTAAACACCTCATACTTACCTTTAACTCGCCAGGTTTACCAAAAACCATTAAAGCAGCCTATCTGATGTGCAAAGTCCGTCCTTTTGTTCCAAATCCATTAAGGTGCTTTAAGTGCCAAAGATTTGGACATTCCAAAAATTCATGCAAAGGGAAATATGAAACATGTGCCCGGTGTGCTGAGCCCGGACATGAATCTGAAAATTGTTCCAAAAAATTTCAGTGTGTTAATTGTAATGGTGAACACCCATCATATGCTCGATCATGCCCTAAATGGAAGATCGAAAAAGAAATACAAACTGTTAAAATCAATAATAATATTTCTTTCCCTGAAGCACGTAAAATAGTAACAGCACGTACACCTGAAGGTGTATCCTATGCCACAGTAGCCACTAAATCCTCAACTTCAGTTGCCACGCAATGTGAGAAAAGATCTATTGCTACACAAACCGAACCTATCTCTGTGCCCGAAGACAGTCCAAATCCTACTAACCCATCAAGTACTCAACTTAAACCTAAATCTGCCATACCCTTAGCAACTTTTAGACCAGAGTTTTCACAGCCAAATAAACCAAGTACCAGTCGGGATACTGAAACATATACTACAATGAACAAAAAAAAATCCAACCAAAAATCTAAATTAAAAAATGAAAAAGACGAACTTGCACCTAGAAAATCATTAAAAAGAGTAGATGCAAAAAATGATGCCAATATTGATGATGCAGTACAACTATGTGTTTCGGATGATGAAACAATGTTGACGGATGTGTTGCCACCTTCATCCAATAGGTCCAGGGTGAACAGTTCTCGTTCACCAAAAAAGAAAAAACCTACATAATGGGTTCTTTAGTTTCTTGGAACTGCCGTGGTTTGCAGACCAAGTTGTTTGAGGTTAAATCATTAATTAATACTGATCATCCCATTTGTGTCTGTCTTCAAGAAACTTTTTTAAAAGTTAACAATAGTATAAATTTTAAACATTTTACTTGCATTCGCAAAGATTTTGATCAAAACAGTAGGGTTTCTGGGGGAGTAGCTTTGCTAATTTCCCATAACTATCCTACCTCCAATGTACAACTTACCACTAACTTACAAGCTGTTGCTGCTCGTATCCATATTAAGACATTGATTACAATATGCTGTATATATATTCCACCAAATGATAAGATTGATCGCAAGGAACTTGATGATTTGATTGGTCAACTACCTCCGCCATTCGTAATATTGGGTGACTTTAATGGTCACAACCCTCTTTGGGGTAGTTGTGACATGAATCACAGAGGACAGCAAATTGAACAGTGTATTAGTGATCACAGCCTGTGCCTATTAAATAGCAATGAACATACCTACTTTCATCAACCAAGCAAGACATTTCACACTATCGATCTTGCTTTCTGTTCCCCGTCAGTCCTTCCATACTGGTCCTTTTTAGTCGACAAAGATCTACACAATAGCGACCATTTTCCCATTGTTCTCTTTAACAGTCAAATCAGATCAGCTGTGAAACCATCGCGATATATCTTTTCGAAAGCTGATTGGTTAACATTTACTTCCCTAGCTGTGATAGCTGATGACGCAGTTCAGAGCTGTGACATTGATACAGCTGTAAACAATATTACAAATCTCTTGATTAAGGCTGCTGATAATACAATCCCTAAGAATTCTGGAAAAACATCTAAGTATCACTTTCCTTTGTGGAATGAAGAATGTCGCGAGGCATACAAAAAACAAAAGAAAACCTGGGCCGAATTTCGAAGGTATCCTACGACTGATAATCTTACTGCATTTAAATATACAAAAGCTGTTGCTCGTAGGATACGCAGACAAAGACAAAGAGAGTCATGGGAGGAGTATGTCAGTGGACTAAACTGTTCCATTTCCAGCAAGAAAGTATGGGAAAAGGTCAAAAAGTGTTCAGGTGTCTATAATGACCACCTTATATCTGTTATAAATAGTAATGGCTCAATTATTAGCTCTCCCGCAGAAATAGCAAATGAAATAGCCAAAGCCTTTGCAGATGTTTCAAACTCAGCAAGTTATTCAGAACCATTCCTGTCACATAAAATCAGATCAGAAAAGAAACCAATTGTCTTCTCACAAGCCAAAAACTTGCCATACAATTCTCCGTTTACAAAGTTTGAACTTCTTACAGCATTGTCACAGACTCAGGGAACCAGCAGTGGGCCAGATGGTGTCCATTATACTATGCTGAAACACCTTTCTCACGAGTCTTTATTGAACCTTTTATATCTGTACAACAGGATTTATATGGAACATAAGTTTCCGACATCCTGGCAAAGAGCAATCACCATACCCATTTTAAAACCAGGAAAAGACCCCAAAAGTCTTTCAAGTTACCGACCCATTGCTTTGATAAGCTGTATTTGCAAAATTATGGAAAAAATGGTAAATGCCCGACTTGTTTATTTCCTTGAAACAAATAAACTTTTATCTCCACATCAAAGTGGTTTTAGACGAGGAAGATCTACCTCTGACAATATTATTGCTCTGGAATCCCAGATCAGGACTGCTTACCTTAGGCGAAATCATTTAGTGTCAATATTTTTTGATATTGACAAAGCCTATGATCGCACATGGCGCTATGGTATTATTAAGGACCTTTTTGATTTTAATTTAAAAGGAAATCTTCCCATTTTTATACAAAACTTTTTAGCACATAGGACATTTAAAGTTCGTATTGGTACTGTTCTTTCAAATCCTTACGTACAAGAGGAGGGAGTGCCACAAGGAAGTGTATTGAGTGTGACTCTATTTTCCATAAAAATCAACAGTATTTTAAACCATCTACCACTATCAGTTCATAAAAGCCTCTATGTGGATGATTTGCAAGTTTCATACCAAGCACATGATATGCGCACTGTTGAAAGACAGTGTCAAACTGCAGTAAATGGCATTCTGCAATGGGCTAATCTAAATGGATTCAGGTTTTCAATCCAAAAGACTTGTTGCGTTCACTTCACCAGAAAACGAGGTCTACACTTACCTCCAGAGATTTTCATAGAGAATGCTAAAATTGCTGTTGTTGATGAAGTGAAATGGGCCATTATTTGTTCCAAGATTGATTATGGATGCAATGTTTATGGGAGTGCACGAACATCTGTTCTTCAGAAACTGGACACAATACATAATAAGGCATTACGTATATGTTCAGGTGCCTTTAGAACAACTCCTTTCAAAGCTTATATGTGTACTGCAATGAGCCACCTCTAGAATTCAGGCGTGAACAGTTGATGCTGAATTATTACTATCGGGTCATGTCCTTACAGAACCACCCTCTGCAACGACTAATACTAGATGAGCATTATGATCGACTCTACGACCACAGACCTCATGCATTCCTTCTTTTGGCAAGCGGATACGAAATATATTATCAATAACCCCACAAGTAGATGTAAATATAAGGAAAACAAAGTGTTTTGAAACACCTCCATGGCATGTTCCAGATTTTAAATATCTGAACCCATTTAGTAATTTTACTAAGGGAAACACAGTTCAGACTATTTATCTGCAACTGTTTGCTGAACATAGAAATCTCTACAACGAGTTTACTCCTATTTTCACAGATGGTTCAAAAGCTGGCAATTACGTAGGGTTGGCATATGTATCTAAAAATACTATAGAGTCTTTTAAACTGCATGCATCTTGCTCTATTTTTACTGCTGAGATTATGGCAATATACCAGAGTCTTATATTCATATCGCATCAAATTACCAAAAAGCACATCATTTATACCGATTCATTGAGTTCGCTACAACTTTTATCATCTAGGACTGCTATGAATTACCCTATTGCCTCTGATATTCTCAAGTTTGAACATCGTCTAAAGGTACAGGGATACCATACTGAATTTTGTTGGGTGCCTGGACATGTTGGTATCAGAGGAAATGAGTTGGCAGATATTGCTGCTAAATCAGCTACTCAAAATTTAAATCTGACAATCCCTTTAACTGACATCAAACCATTCATTTTGAAAAATATTTATGACAAATGGCAGTATTCCTGGAACCAGCAGTCTTGTAATAAGTTGTATGAAATAAAGCGCGTAATACAAAAGTGGACTAGTTTTCAATGTAGGAAACTTGAGGTACTTTTAACTCGTTTGCGAATTGGTCATACTCGTTTTACCCACAGACACTTACTTTTAGGAGAAGTTGAACTGTTTTGTAATAGTTGTCAGACCTCAGCAAGTATCAAACATATTTTAATTGAGTGTACTAAATATAAACCGGTTTGTTTCAAGCATTTTAAGACTTATACATTAAATTTGGCGGAATTGATTGGAGAAAATCCTCATTTGGAGCTTTTCCCATTCCTATTGGACATTGCTTTTTTCCATCATTTTTAACATCACCTTTTATAACTTTTTAGCCATTTTTCATATCATTTGCATTGTTGCACATGTTCCATAGTATTTTCACTCATTATCACTATTTTAAATTATACACGTGTTATCAATACTATTTTATGTATCTCGGTACCATATGTCTGGCGCAGCATATCCTCTTTGGATCTTGTGCCATTAAACCATAATCAACCTCAACCTCATTGATTACAATATGCTGTATATATATTCCACCAAATGATAATATTGATCGCAAGGAACTTGATGATTTGATTGGTCAACTACCTCCGCCATTCGTAATATTGGGTGACTTTAATGGTCACAATCCTCTTTGGGGTAGTTGTGACATGAATCACAGAGGACAGCAAATTGAACAGTGTATTAGTGATCACAGACTGTGCCTATTAAATAGCAATGAACATACCTACTTTCATCAACCAAGCAAGACATAACACACTATCGATCTTGCTTTCTGTTCCCCATCAGTCCTTCCATACTGGTCCTTTTTAGTCGACAAAGATCTACACAATAGCGACCATTTTCCCATTGTTCTCTCTAACAGTCAAATCAGATCACCTGTGAAACCATCGCGATATATCTTTTCGAGAGCTGATTGGTTGACATTTACTTTCCAAGCTGTGGTAGCTGTTGACACAGTTCAGAGCTGTGACATTGATAAAGCTGTAAACAATATTACAAATCTCTTGATTACGTCTGCTGATAATACAATCCCTAAGAATTCTGGAAAAACATCTAAGTATCACTTTCCTTGGTGGAATGAAGAATGTCGCGAGGCATACAAAAAACAAAAGAAAGCCTGGGCCAAATTTCAAAGGTATCGTACGACTGATAATCTTACTGCATTTAAATATACAAAAGCTGTTGCTCGTAGGATACACAGACAAAGACAAAGAGAGTCATGGGAGGAGTATGTCAGTGGACTAACCTCTTCCATTTCCAGTAAGAAAGTATGGGAAAAGGTCAAAAAATGTACAGGTGTCTATGATGACCACCTTATATCTGTTATAAATAGTAATGGCTCAATTATTAGCTCTCCGACAGAAATAGCAAATGAAATAGCCAAAACCTTTGCAGATGTTTCAAACTCAGCAAGTTATTCAGAACCATTCCTGTCACATAAAATCAGATCAGAAAAGAAACCAATTGTCTTCTCACAAGCCAAACACTTGCCATACAATTCTCTGTTTACAGAGTTTGAACTTCTCACAGCATTGTCGCGGATCTTGTGCCAAAAATCCTAAATCAACCAACAACCAACTCACAGCATTGTCGCAGACTCAGGGAACCAGCAGTGGGCCAGATGGTGTCCATTATACTATACTGAAACACCTTTCTCACGAGTCTTTATTGAACCTTTTATATCTGTACAACAGGATTTATATGGAACATAAGTTTCCGACATCCTGGCAAAGAGCAATCACCATACTCATTATAAAACCAGGAAAAGACCCCAAAAGTCCTTCAAGTTACCGACCCATTGCTTTGACAAGCTGTATTTGCAAAATTATGGAAAAATGGTAAATGCCCGACTTGTTTATTTCCTTGAAACAAATAAACTTTTATCTCCACATCAAAGTGGTTTTAGACGAGGAAGATCTACCTCTGACAATATTATTGCTCTGGAATCCCAGATCAGGACTGCCTACCTTAGGCGAAATAAATCATTTAGTGTCAATATTTTTTGATATTGACAAAGCCTATGATCGCACATGGCGCTATGGTATTATTAAGGACCTTTTTGATTTTAATTTAAAAGGAAATCTTCCCATTTTTATACAAAACTTTTTAGCACATAGGACATTCAAAGTTCGTATTGGTACTGTTCTTTCAAATCCTCACGTACAAGAGGAGGGAGTGCCACAAGGAAGTGTATTGAGTGTGACTCTATTTTCCATAAAAATCAACAGTATTTTAAACCATCTACCACCATCAGTTCATAAAAGCCTATATGTGGATGATTTGCAAGTTTCATACCAAGCACATGATA
Organism: Amaurobius ferox; assembly: GCA_951213105.1. Taxonomy (NCBI): domain Eukaryota; kingdom Metazoa; phylum Arthropoda; class Arachnida; order Araneae; family Amaurobiidae; genus Amaurobius; species Amaurobius ferox. The sequence goes on along the minus strand of OX578150.1, from coordinate 5,879,291 downwards.
TGCGCACTGTTGAAAGATAGTGTCAAACTGCAGTAAATGGCATTCTGTAATGGACTAATCTAAATGGATTCAGGTTTTCAATCCAAAAGACTTGTTGCGTCACTTCACCAGAAAACGAGGTCTACACTTACCTCCAGAGATTTTCATGGAGAATGGTAAAATTGCTGTTGTTGATGAAGTGAAATTTCTTGGAGTCTGGTTCGATAGAAAACTCACCTTCCTACCCCATGTTCAGAAATTGAGAAAGAAATGTGAGAGAGCCATTAACATTTTAAAAGTTTTGTCAAATACGAAATGGGGTGCAGATACAACTTCAATGCTACGTATATATAGGGCCATTATTCGTTCCAAGATTGATTATGGATGCAATGTTTATGGGAGTGCACGAACATCTGTTCTTCAGAAACTTGACACAATGCATAATAAGGCATTACGTATATGTTCAGGTGCCTTTAGAACTCAGGTGCCTTTTATCTCCTGTTCAAAGCTTATATGTGTACTGCAATGAGCCACCTCTAGAATTCAGGAGTGAACAGTTGATACTGAATTATTACTATCGGGTCATGTCCTTACAGAACCACCCTCTGCAATGACTAATACTAGATGAGCATTATGATCGACTCTACGACAACAGACCCTCATGCATTCCTTCTTTTGGCAAGCGGATACGAAATATATTATCAATAACCGCAAAAGGAGATGTAAATATAAGGAAAACAAAGTGTTTTGAAACACCTCCATGGCATGTTCCAGATTTTATATATCTCAACCCATTTAGTAATTTTACTAAGAGAAACACAGACCACACTATTTATCTGCAACTGTTTGCTGAACACAGAAATCTCTACAACGAGTTTACTCCTATTTTCACAGATGGTTCAAAAGCTGGCAATTATGTAGGGTTGGCTTATGTATCTAAAAATACTATAAAGTCTTTTAAACTGCATGCATCTTGCTCTATTTTTACTGCTGAGATTATGGCAATATACCAGAGTCTTATATTCATATCGCATCAAATTTCCAAAAAGCATATCATTTATACAGATTCATTGAGTTCGCTACATCTTTTATCATCTAGGACTGCTATGAATTACCCTATTGCCTCTGATATTCTTAAGTATGAACATCGTGTAAAGGTACAGGGATACCATACTGAATTTTGTTGGGTGCCAGGACATGTTGGTATCAGAGGAAATGAGTTGGCAGATATTGCTGCTAAATCAGCTACTCAAAATTTAAACCTGACAATCCCTTTAACTGACATCAAACCATTTATTTTGAAAAATATTTATGACAAATGGCAGTATTCCTGGAACGAGCAGTCTCGTAATAAGTTGTATGAAATAAAGCCCGTAATGCAAAAGTGGACTAGTTTCCAATGTAGGAAACTTGAGGTACTTTTAACTCGTTTGCGAATTGGTCATACTCGTTTTACCCACAGACACTTACTTTTAGGAGAAGTTGAACCCTTTTGTAATAGTTGTCAGACCTCAGCAAGTATCAAACATATTTTAATTGAGTGTACTAAATATAAACAGTTTCGTTTCAAGCATTTAAAGACTTATACATTAAATTTGGCATAATTGATTGGAGAAAATCTTCATTTGGAGCTTTTCCCATTCCTATTGGACATTGGTTTTTTCCATCATTTTTAACATCACCTTTTATAACCTTTTAGCCATTGTTCATATCATTTGCATTGTTGCACATGTTCCATATTATTTTCACACATTATCACTTTTTTAAATTATACACGTGTTATCAATACTATTTTATGTATCTCGGTACCATATGTCTGGCGCAGCATATCCTCTTTGGATCTTGTGCCATTAAACCATAATCAACCAACCAATCGACCAATCCTGGAGTACGGTGTTCAGGTCTATCAGGCTGCCTCTGTCAGCAATTTAGATAAACTGGAAAGGTTAGGATTTCTACTGTCAGAGCTATAACTGGTCTCCGCAATAGCTGTGCTCTTTTAGATTATACACTTGTTTTTATTCTTTACATTTATCTGTATTTAATACCATATGTCTGGCGCAGCTTATCCTCTTTGGATCTTGTGCCAAAAATCCTTAATCAACCAACCAACCAACCAACCAACCGCAATAGCTGTCCAAGGGACATAGTACTGTATGAAGCTGACCTCCAACCCCTCAGGCTTCGGAGTAGGTTCTCTTGGCCAGATATTTTGCAAAGCTCATCAGTTATGGAGATCAGCACAGAACCTCTAGTTATGTGTGTGGTTGGAGCAACAATCGTCGTCTTAAGAGAGAAAGTCCGTTTAGCAATGCTGAAAGTGAGGGTTGGCTGCAAAGCGAAGTTAAACATGTCTCTCTGACCTGCTGTATGGAGGTTACTGCATCATTTCGGGATTGGGTCTTTTTCAGGACTGAACTCTGCACATACACTAACAAAGGCACACAGCATCCAGATTATCTTAAACAGCTCGCTTTGAAAACTATGTATAAAATTCCCGGTGACATGTTGCAGATTTATACTAATGGAAGTAGGGGTGATGGCACCATCTCAGGTAGAGGGGTCTACATCAAGCAGGGGAATGGCATTAGGATATGTAGGAGAAACCCCAACTGCTGCTCAGTTTTTCGGGCAGAACTCATAGCCATTGAAGAGGCCTTGAGTTATTGTGTCAAAGACGGAATCAATACAGACATCTGGATTCTAAGCGATAGCCGTAATTCTATTCAGCACCTGGCTGAATGGTGGAGACATGGTGATGGAACGACAGTGAATATTGTTCAGCATTTGGGTTAGTTGTGTGCCCATAATAGGATATTTTTTCAATGGGTGCCATCTCACATAGACATTTATGGTAATGAGGTTGCGGATGGTCTGGCCAAGGAGGGCAGCCTTAGGAGTTCTATTGACGGTGGCTGTCTTTCTTTCTCGGAACTTTCCTCTTGATTTAAACTTAAAATCAACACCACTTGGACAAAGGCCCCCATGCATGAGTGGTATGATTGCAGCCATCCTGGTGCTGCTTTGATTGGGGTAGGCAGTAGGCAAGGACAGACGGCTCTGGCCAGACTCTGCAGCGGCCATCTTCGTGCTCTTCGGAATGTGTTAGCTTCCAAGGTTTATCCCCTTTGCTCGAAGTGCAATTTGGCTCAGGCCTCTCCTGCCCATGCCTTGGCATGTATTGGATGCCAGAGGTGTCAGCTGTACTCCAGTCCTGGAGTAGTTCTTCCTCTTTTGAAGACTCATGGGTTCATGGACTTGATCTGATGTTGCTGTCAGTCAAGTGGGATAAGAAAGTGGGATCAAAATTATCAACCAGTTTTAGAGGCAAAGGCAGTTTTTGCCTTCATTATTGCTGGTCTTTTAATTTTGAAGGCTTCTTAAATTGGTTGATAATTTTAATCAACCTTGTATGCTGTTAAATAAAAAAATAATTCTTTTCTGTGTGTGTTTGTGGATTATTCTAGACAGTAGTTTGAGCAATTTTTTTTCTTCTAAATAGTAGCTTTCCCCCTGATTAAGTTTATTTCGGTCAAGACTGGACAACTTCAATTGGTGGTGTGGAAGGTATTCAGGGGCCTGAAGATATTACTAAACTCAAATACCTACAATAGAATTGTAAAAAGAAGCTGGGACCTAAATTATTTTTTTTTTCAATCAAGTTTTGTCCCTTTGGAAATAACTTCTATGAATGGTATTCTTCAAATGTTAATATTTATAGGATGAATTAAATAAAATGGTGACAAAAATTTCCAACCCTGAGAATCAAAAGACAACATTTAAATTTTGTGCAAGAAAATATTTGACACATTTAACTAAATGTATGATTGATTAATATTTCTACTTATTAATTTTTTTACTGTATAAAATGTGTAAACGTTACAGAAAAATGTTTTAAAACTGAATAGCAGAAAAATAATAAAATAGATACGTTGAGGCTTTTATTTATATCTGAATAGTAAAAGAACATAAGTAATAATTTGTGTACATATTATTTTAAAATATTAATTTTGATTGATTTTCTGCATTTTAAAATAAGTCATTATTTAAATTTTAATGTTAAATTTTCATGTGACATTTACATAATTTTATGACTTATAAAGTGAAACAAATATTTAACATTATCATAGGATTTAAAGAAGTGGGGAGAAATTAAGTTAATCAAATTCGAAGATCCACACACACACATATATATATATATTAGACATGTACATTAATGAAAGTTAATTATAAAAACCCTAACACCATTTCTGCTAAAATGAACTGGTTTACAACGTAAAATGCAGTGCAAATCAAGACTAATAAACATACATACATTTCGAAAATTAACTGGATATTTTTCAGTGTAAAAATACTTTTTACATTGAAGATGGAAATACAGTTAATTTCCGAAACATACGTAGGTGTATATATCTTGATTTGCTGAGCATTGTACATCATAAACGAGTTCATTATTGATTTTGCGTGTGTCAAGTCACGTGCTTTATCAATCTCTCGTTTGTAGAGAGGGGGTTCCAATCCGGATCTCTTAACACGCTTATTCAACATGTTATATAATGTTATCAAATGGTTCTAGAAACACGTGCCTATCTATGGTACTGTAAAAGTTCACAAAACAATAGTATTCGACGTTCTATACCACGTAAAAAAGCTGTGTTCCAGCACCAATTCTGTACGTACTATTTGACCGTGTTTCACTGTGACATGTAGACGACATTCGGCATGTGCTGCTAGAACATGCTCTGTACGTACCCATAGTACGTATTGTGTACATGCCCGTAGTACATGATCGGAACATTTTCATAGTACTAAATCTGTATGTGCTCTGAACGTGCCAGTGCTACTTGGGTTAAATCCAGTGAATAAGGTGTGATAAGCATGGATATAGTTGATTTTGTTAAAGTTCAATTCCAAGGGCTTGCTGTCTACTGGAAGTCCATCCACGTATACACATAGAAAACTCACGTTCTAATGGTTTAGCAGGAAAAGGTTCGAATCATACTGTCCATGCATACCCGCATTGTTCAAACAGGCAACAACCACTCTTTTAGGCATCACACCTAAAAGGCATTATCCTGCATAAAAGACCAACTGCTTTTAGAAGCAGAGTACATCTTACACAGAACACGGTTGATGGGATACTTGGCCGTGTGCTTCTCCAAGGCTTTTATATGCCCCAGTAGTAGTACAGAAATGCGTGATTTCAATTCATTTTTCAAACTTGAGTGTTCCTTTTTATTTTTCATGTTCACAGTTCAGAATAACAAAAATATTTTCAATCACTTAAGCTACGAGGTTAATGTATAATCTATTTTGTTATTTCGCTTGAACTTGATTAAGATTTTCATTCCAGATATTCTTTATCTGAAAATGTCTATGATCTAAAATAATTTATTCTACAATATTCTTGTTTATCAAATGTATACAGTAAGAAAAATTTTAGGCCTGGGAAAAAGTTTCCAAAACTGACCCTTTCTCATAACCTGAATGATAAGCTGCTGTCAGTCATTATCTATCAGATCGTTGATATCTATAAATATACAATGCAACTAACCGAAAATCTTTTAGTTGTTTTAAAGTTTAATAGTGTTTACACCCCTAGCTAGCAACTGAAGATATGAGGTTGCTAGCCTGGGGTTGAATAATTTATTTAAATTTTTTTTATACATTCACTGTCAATATCTCAAAATGTTCTTATATTTTTTTAAACACTCAATCATTCAAGTGAAAGGTCAAGAATTTACGATTTTTATTTTTTAAATTTCAAGATTAAAATTTTTAATATTTTATTCATTTATTTTTTTAAATTAAATATATAAAAGGAGCAGTTTCAAACAGTTTTATGTAGAAGTTGACACCTGTTTTATGAAGAGATGTGTTTACAATCACAACACTTGAAAATATAATGACTGTTCAGGGTAAGTAAAATGTTTTTGTGAGTTTGTTTTTTACATATTTGAAAATGTGGAAATTCATTTTTAATTAATTTTCCTAACGTTTTTAGAACTTCTCCCAATTGCAAAATATTCAGCATTAAGTGATGAAAGTGATAGTGATCAACCCCCATTGAGAAACTAATGCATAAAAGGAAAATACCAGCTACATCTGAAGACAATGCTCCACTCAAAAAGCAGAAACTTGAAAATAAATATGATATAGACTTGGGAGATGATGAGCAACCAATCAAACTTCCAGAATATCGAATAAACTTGGGGAAAAACATTGAATTGGGAATTAAGGAATTTAAAAAACAATATTATATAGGATTTGCTCGCAGAGATGATAATGGAGAGCCTAAATATAGGTCCCTATATCTCTGTTTTATAGCATCCCTATTTCTCTGTTTTCAAAACTAAAAAGTTCAATGAAGGCGATTGAAAAAATAATTCAATCACATTCTTAGTTCATAATATATGTTTTTCTATTTTCAATATATATAAACTTGAGCTGTATGAAAATGAAATTCTTTAAAACCTCATCGTCACATAAAAATTTCACAGCATCATATAGATGCCACCCTCCTGTCAAATATAAAGATTCTACGGAAATGTTATCTAAATTAAAGCAGAAAATTTTAAAAATGATGAAAGAAAAAGTTTAAGAGCACGCTTTATGATTTGCTTAAAAATTAACTTTGAAAACTTTGTTTGCCTAATTTTTCTTTTTTAATCTGGATATTTTTGTTCATTTGCAGAAAGACTGATATCAGTATATGAATTCAATGATAGTTTTAACAATATAATTAAAGAAATAAGCAGTTCTATAGAAAACTTCTGTAGGAATGGGAGTGGTTGGGTTTTAAATTGTATAAAATATATTGATCTCCATATTGGAAATTACAGTTATCTGAAGGTTGTTCCTCTGTATAAAAAGCTACCTCGAATTTTTAAAAGAAAAAAATGCACAATTAACATTAAATCAAATGATAATAAATGTTTTTTATATTGTATTTTAGCAGGGATATATCCTGAATGCAGGAGACAAAATCTCTATAGTACCTACAAAAAATATAAAAAAAAAGCTAAATTTAGAGAATATAAAATTCCCTATGAAAACAAGTTCAATAAGATCTTTTGAAATTAGAAATAATATTAGTATTAACGTCTTTGGATATGAAAATAACTTATATCCTTTTCGTAAATCCAAACTTGAGTATGTTAAAGTTGTAGATTTATTATTATATCAAAATCATTCTATTTTACTAACAGTTATCAAAGTTTTAGGAAATAAAAATAAAAGATTTTTTTGCAGAAATTGTCTTTGTGGATTTTATAGAAAATCTACTCTCCAAAAACATAGTGAAATTTGTTGCAATTTCGATGTCAACTGTTAAATTTGCCTTTTAATTTAGAAATTAAATTCAATAATTTTTTAAAAAATGTATAAAATGCCTTTTGTTATCTTTTGTGATGTGGAATGCTACACTACAAAACTATGTTATGCATTACCAAATACAAGTGAGTCTTTTACAACTGACATTGTAATACACACACCCGCATGCTTTGCTCTCATTGTGACAGATGAGAAAAATATAATTAAGTACAAATATTTTAATGAGGGGTGTGATATAATTGACAAACTTATTATTTGTAAGATTAAACAAATTTCTATATTAATTTCAAAGATATTAAAAATTAATATACCAATGAATGAAAATATTCCAATAAATCAAATTCTGTTTTATATGCAAAAGAGAATTTATGCCATCAGATATTATTTGCAAAGATCATTCACATACAAGTGGTTCTTTTCGTGGTCATGCACATAGATCTTGTAATTTAAATTACAAACCGAATTATTACATCCCAGTCATAATGCACAATTTATCAGGATATGATTCCCACATTATTTTAAAACATTTATCAAACAAGCTAATACAAGAAATTAACATTATTCCTGTTAACACTCAAAAGGTTTTAAGTTTTATAATTGATAATATAAAATTTATTGATAGTTATTTATTTCTTAATGCTAGTTTAGCAGCATTAGTTCTAAATTTAAAAAACAGCAGCCTTTAAATCTTTTTTTCTGATTATAAACATAGAGATTTATTGCAAAAGAAAGGAATATTTCCATATAGTTATTTCAATTCACCCAGTGTATTACTAGAAAAATCTTTACCTCCAAAGCATGCTTTTTTCAATAAATTAGCAAATAATGAAATAACTGATGAAGAATATTTATATGCACAGCAAGTTTGGAAACATTTCAAATGTCATAATTTTAGGGATTACTTAAAACTTTATCAATATTGTGATGTAGTGTTGTTAGCTGAGGTATTTAATACTTTTAGACAATTGTCTCTTTCATATTATAAATTGGATCCTGTAAATTTTTTAACAACTCCAGATCTCACTTGGCACGCAGGATTAAAATTTAATAATGTTACATTACAATTATTACCAGATATTGACATGCTTTTAACTGTAGAAAAAGGAATGAGAGGAGGTCTGACTATTGTTGGAAAAAGACATGCAATTGCAAATAATCCATACATTCCAGACCCATACAATCCACTTTTGTTAAATAATTACATTATAGCTATAGATTGTAATAACTTATATGGTTATACTATGACTAAAAGTTTACCAAAAAGTGATTTTCGTTGGTTGACAGATCAAGAAATTTACACTTTTGATATATAATCATGTTCTTCTGATTCTTCATCTGGTTACATACTTGAAGTTGATTTAATTTATCCTCAATCCCTTCATAAAAATCATAATGATTTGCCTCTTGCACCAGAACATTTAATTATTATTAAGGAAATGCTGTTACAACTGCATGATATGCAATGTTTATCAAATTCAAAGAAATTAGCTCCAAATTTTTATGACAAAAAAAAAATTATGTAGATTATTTTGAGAACTTAAAATATTATTTAGATAAAGGTTTAATCCTAAAAAAAATTCATAGAATATTATCATTTCAAAGATCTCCATGGCTCAAATCTTATATTGAATTTAATAATAGTAAACTCAAAGAAGCAAGTAACGACTTTGATAAATCCTTTTTACTTTCCCTGCAATACATGGTAATGTATAGGGAAAGTATTGGAATCATGTCAAAAATCGCAACTCGAGTTTTCGACGGATCTGCACGTTTCAAGACCTCTAGAATACAAAAAAACCATTTTTAGCATGACGTCTGTGTGTGTGTCTATCTGTGTGTCTGTGCAGATTTTGTATCCACTCTAACTAAAAAACTAATGGACCGAATTTCACAAAATTTGGTAGGTAAGTCACTTGTGAGCGAGTCTGGTGCTGATTAGTTTTGGGTACGATTTGGAATAAAAGAACCCACCTTTTTTTGCGAAATGGCAAGCAAAAGCTTGTATCCACTCTAACTGAAAAACTGCTGGACCGAATTTCACAAAATTCGGTAAATTAGTCACTTGTGGGTTACTCTGGTGCTGATTAGATTTTGGTACGATTCGGAAAAAAATAACCTGCCTTTTTTTGCAAAATGGCCCGCAAAAATCGTCAAAATCTAAACTAAAGAACTAGGTATACTCAAATATATCCATTAAATGCTCGTTTAATACGTAATTTTTAACGACGAAAATAATAAGACCAACCCCATTACACTAGGACTAGCCGTTCTCGAGATATTTTAGTTTCCGTATTTTCTATACGCCACCTTTAAAAATAAGTCCGGTTACCGAATGAGAACGAAAATTGAATTAAAAGTGAAATAAATTTAATTAAAATAAAGATAACATTAGTATAAGTCTGCAGGGAAAGTCATGTGTTGCCCACATCAGATTTTTTAAATTGCTCAACAATGCTTATTTTGGGAAAGTTTGTCAAAACGTTAGAAAATGTATAAATATGAAATCTGCTTTAACTAAAGAAAGTTGTTCAAAGTACTTAGCATCACCTAATCTTGAATATTTCGAGAGCATTAATAACAATTTGACACTATGCAAAATGAAAAAAACTAATTTAACTTCAGATAAACCTATTTATATAGGATTTGTAGTTTTAGAATTGTCTAAATTGCATATGTATAAAACTTATTATGAAATATTTAAAAAAACTTATGGAAAAAAATGTAATCTTTTGTATACAGACACAGATTCTTTAATAATGCAAATCTTTACAAAAGATGTATATAAAGATATGAATAATTATTTCACTGATGCCATTGATACAAGTAATTATACCATAGAACAAACACTTCTTATATAATACATTGCAAGCAAATGAATTAGGATATTTTAAAGATGATTGTAAATCAAACAATTAAAGAATTTGTAGCTTTGAAACTAAAAATATATTCATATATTCATGAAAATAAGCAGAAACAAACTGCTAAAGGTGTTAAATTTAATACAATTAAAAATTTAGATCATGATTTATATAAGAGCGTATTATTTTGTGAGACATGAGGAATGTCATATTATTAGCAAAAATCATCAGCTTAAAACAATTATTAAAAATAAGATATCACTATCTAATTTTTTGATAAAAAATACATAGATTACATACATAGATTTGTAAAAAATACATACATAGATTTGTAAAATATAAATAAAATGCAGAGGAAATAAGAATGTGCGGGATCAGATATTTATTCTGAGATGCGTTTTAATTATCTTGCATTATATTTGTATTTTATTGATTATATATAATGACATTGCAATTACATAGATGCAGATGACATTCACACTTCTAGATGCACATGACATTCACACATTGACTTACAATATTCTATTTTAAGGTCAGACTTAAAGTGTTATAAACAGTAAATATCATTTGACTAATAAGTGAATACCTATAGCATATATGATAATATTTCAATAAGGTGAATCTGATAATAATAGTTTTAAAAATAGTATAATGTTCGAGAATTTATTAAAATTTTATTTTGATATATATTGCTTGTAAGCATGATTGCAACAATGTCACTGCTTCAGAAATATTAGTGATTATGATGCAAAATATCTATTCAAATCTTAGATCAAATCAAACATTTGCATAATTTGGTTTTTTAAAATTAAATTTAAAATTTAATCACATTTTTAATTTTTAATAATTAATTTGAAACTTTAATTATGCAAATGTTTTGATTTGATTTAAATCTTCTTGAATAGATAGTTGCATTATAATCACTAATATTTTTCTGTCTGGAAGCAATAGTGTATTGCAATCAGGTGTGCATGCAAACTATATCAAATAAAATTTTAATAAATACATGAATATTATACAATTTTAAAAATATTATTTTAAGATTCACCTTATTGAAAAATTATCATTTATGCTATAGGATTTACTTATTAGCTTGTAAAATTTTTAGATATTATTGATGTATAGGAGAAGAAATACAAAATAGAATGTGGAATATAGAAATTCACTCTGTCGCCTCTTTAAACAAAATGATTACATATTTTGTAAAAAAATGCAAATAAAATGCAGAGGAAATAAGAATGATCAATCAAATATTTATTTGAGATTCATTTTAATTTTCTTGAATTATATTTGTATTTTATTAATTCTCCTTATATTTTGCAATATTATGACATTGTAAAAAATACTACTTGTCAAATTTTGAAAAATACTGTTGTTTTCATTTTATATTGAATTACATTACATGAAATTTGTGAAAAACTATTATCATTTTATAAGAACTTTAGTAACTACTTTATGTAATATTGTATTTTATTTCAATGTTTTGTTATTATTATTATTATTACTTAATTTTTAATAATTGAAGTAATATAGTTTTGATATATTGTTGTGAAAATATATGTTTTTTGAAAATATTGACTTTCTCATGAATGTTTGAGCTAATGTGAATATGAAAATTGCTTTTATTGTTAATGTGGAAATTGTTATTTCAGATAGTGAATAAAGGGTTCGAAACCCGATGGGCAAGACATGAGCGTAATTGTGATTTTAAATTTAATTATCTCATCATCTTGTCCTTCAGGTGAAACATCAACAACAAGCAATTAAATTTGGGAGACTCAGTATTTCCATCAAGATTGAAGCATTTATTTCTAGTCATGATCTTCTCCTTCAGCTGAACAATCAATAAATCCAGTGAAAATTTAAGCTTCAGGTACTTCACTCATTGAAGAATTTATTTATAGAAGAGGAACAATCATATTAGATTAAAAAATGCATTTATCTTGGAAAGTAATTCAAAATATGTAAACTAATTACTATATTTTGAGTTACTATCCAAAATAAATGTATTTGTTGCTCCATTAGTGAAGAAAAGATGAGTTTAGTAAATATGATTTTATATAATTTTAAAAGTAATTTATATGAAGAATGTTCTATTATTAATGTGCATATTTTTTATTTTCAGATAAAAAAGAAGAAACAGTCCTAACTGATAGACAAGATATGAGCATAATTATGATTTTAAATTCAATTATCTCATCTTCTGTCTTTCAGGTTTATGTATCTAGTGAAAAATTTTCTCGAAATAAAAACATTTGTGAAATTGAAAACATTTATTTCTAGAAGATGAAGAATCAATAGAAGATTTAATAAAATTAATTTATCTTTGATATATAGCATACTTAACAAACTTAGTTGACAAATTATGTACAAATTTTTAAATGAAATCATTATTAATTGTGCAAATTTAAGGAAACACTAGCTTTCTACCTAAAAATTACTAAAATTATAATGTTAGAAAGATTTTTAAAATTTATCATTGAGTGTTTATAGGTAATGAAATAAGTCATATATTTAATATAATGCATTTATTAAAATTTGTAACAAGTGTTACAAATAAATAACAACACTATATTATTTACATATCATATACAATACAGAACATCATTTATATTTATAAGAATATAGAACATGATTTTAATTCACATATATTATCAAACTTTAGAACAAATATGAGCTAAATATTTCAAAATAAGTCTTTTATATACCATATTTATTACATCTGAGAGTTTAGTATTAAGCATGGCATCACAGCCTTTTACTCTCTTAATGTGTTTAATTATAAAATCTTCCGATAATGGGGGGCTGATGTTTAAATACTTCATTCCAGTCAATTATCAATTCAAGTTCTTCAATTGTTTCTTAACACTAAGTAACTGATGTCTGGGAATAAGCGTCATATCTAAAACACTAGCATTATTTCGGATGAAATTAGCGCTTATATTTTGATATTGTGAAACTTTTTTCCGATCAACTTGAAGTGCAAATTCTATGAAAGTTTCAGAAAGATTCTGATATTGTGATATCTTTTGCCAATTCACTAAATTTTTCTTATCTTTTATAAATTTTTCAGTCAAGTCTTGATATTTGGATATATCATCCCAATGAAGTTTATCTTTAAATTCTATGATAAATTTTTCTGACATTCTTTGATAACGAGAAATTAATTTCCAATTTAGAACATTCTGCAAACTTCTTATAACATCTTCTGTTAATGAGCTATCTAGTCCGGTTGCCAAACTACATATTTTGTGGTAACCCAACATTATTGTATTATTATTTTTTTTTTTTTCTGAATAAGTACAAGGGGACATATTGAGCTGCAAGAAAATGGATGATGACTTTCTCTCACCTTTGGGCAACTCGATATATTCAATATGGCGGCTATATAGTACTTTCATTTGAAAATGATCTAGTTTGGTATCAAATTATATGTTTTTTAGGATGCTGAGTTCAAAAACATATCAAATGTTATTTTTTTTTTATGTTACAGATTTGGGGATGTGACCACATTATTTAAAAATGGGAGAAGAAAAGTGTTTTTTCGAATGGAAATTCAATCGCAGTGGATGCAGTGAACCCCTTTCAACAGCGGGTGCTCAGCGAATAAAGACTATTATAAAATATAGTATACAATATGGTGCTGAAAAATTTATTGAACTGGAGACTAAAATACAAGATGATCAAGACTTAACCATACAGTGTCATTGTATTTCTACCTACACATCTAAAACACATTTGAAAAGAGCAATACTGTCGACTGAATCAGGTGATTCAGAAGCAAGTTCCTCTCATCCCAAGAAACAACGCAGGTCAAAAACAACGTTTGAATTCCAGGAATACTGCGTTTTCTGTGGAGAGAACTGTTATTTAAAGAAGGACCCGAAACACCCTGACAGATGGAGAGCAGCATATCAGTTTTGCCAGTTGGAAACAAAGAAGAAATTAATGAAAGACTCAGTTATTGAAACATGTAATGCTAGAAGCGATACCTGGGCTTCAGAAGTTCGACTTAGGTTATCTGGGGTAGTTAGTGACTTACACGCTGCTGACGCAATGTATCATGTAGATTGTCGAAATAAATTCATGAGTACAAAGAATGTTGAAGATGTAAAACGGAAGGTTGAAAAGAAAGAAGCTGTAGATATCCCATTCCATGAAACTCTGAGAGCATTTTCAGTAGATAAAGAACGTATGTGGAACTCTGTCGAAGTACACAAACTGTATACTGATAGTGGAGGATGTCTACTTAGCAGATCAAATTTGATAAAGGCTCTGCAAGATCAATTCTGTGGTCTAGTTGTGCTGTCTGCATCAGGTTATGCTCATATCATAACTTTCCCAAACAAAGCAGCATCCATTTTAAGATTATGCCCTGATGACGGTGATGATGAACTAAATGCTGCTATTTCTAAAGTAGCAAAACAAATAAAACGTGAAATTTCAGGACTCAAAAACAATAATAAAGAGAAATACAACTTACACGTAAGTCATGACAACGTTGTAGAAGAAACCAGCATGATCCTGATGCGCTTGTGTGGAGCACTATCAACAAAACTGGATAAAACCCCACCAGCTTTGCTTATTGGAAGTATAGTGTCAGCAACTCTATCTAATACAGCTACGAATCTTCAGATTGCTTTAGGTGTAAAGTTTCGCTATTCAAAAGTAGTGGTAAACCTATTGAATAAGTTCCAGGTATCATGTACTTACGATGAAGTTTGACGCTTCAAGAAGTCAGCAGCTCATGAAGTGTCAAAGAAGTGTGATTTGTCTGGAATTTCAGTTGATGATACTAATGAAACGTTTACTCAGATTGTGATAGACAATTTTGATACTGAGATATCATCGCAAATTGGGAAATGACTACACATTCACTAGCTGTTCTAGTTGCCCAGACGAAACCAGAAAGTGAAAGCCTTACTTCAAGCACTAATCCAGTCACCATCAAAAGATTGAAGAAGAAGGATATGCAACTTGATCTAGACTATCAGACACCAATAGAAAGATACCATGGAACAGAGAAGCCACTAATGCCAATACATTTAGCATTGAGATCACCTTTGCCTTTAAAGCTTTTGTGCCGTACTGTCCTATCAATTAAAAGAACAGAGATTGATTTAAAGTTTTTGAAAGACATTGTCAGTGACCAAAAGTGTCCAGAGTTCAATGGTTACAATACTAAAGTCATCCGTGAAAGTGATGCTCAGCTGAAACCTGCAACAACCGCAGTGTACAGGCCACTGATTGACATGACTCCATCTCAACCTGATACTATAATGACTGCTTTGGTAGAAGCTCAGTATCTAACAACAAAGACTGGTCAGGAAAAAACAGTTTTTACATGTGACCAACAACTTTATAAGATTGCACTTCACATTCAATGGGCATATCGTGATAAATTCAGCAATGTCGTATTGTGTCTAGGAGGCATGTATCTCTTAATGAGCTTTGTTGGTTCAGTCGGAACACTGATGTCAAACAGTGGTTTGGAAGAAATAATGGAAGGCGTATTTGGGGGAGTTAAAACAATGATGACAGGAAAAACATTCCCGCAAAATGTTCGAGCATTGAGAATGGTTGCTGAAGAGGTATTAAGAAGTGGTTTTTTTTATGCTACCGTGATAACAGACTTTGCAGACCTTCTCTCAAAGCTTGACGTATTAGCTGGAGAAAGCAAAACAGCTAAGCTATGGATTGATGTGTTGATAAAGCCAGTCTTCTTAATGATGAAATATGTGAGGGCTGAGAGAGAGGGAGACTGGCCATTACACATAGAAACAGTGAAACAAATGATGCCCTACTTTTTCGCTGCTGCACATACCAATTACGCACGGTACGGGCTATTCTACCTCACATCTTTAGAAAAACTACCTGCATCTACTTTGAAGCATTTCCTTAATGGCAATCATGTCATGCGTCATAATCCTGGCTTATGGAATGCTGTATGGAGCGATATGTGGATAGAGACCACATTTATGAGATTCGGCCACAGTCAAGGTAGGATAATAGGCATTACTCTAAGACCAGAAACCTTGAAAACATGGGCTTTAATCTTGCACATATGTTCACAATTAGAACTGGATATAGAGAAGTTAAATGAAGAGCGTAAAGATGTGGTACAAGAGATGCACAAAGAAGAAATGCAGTCTAGAATCGCTTCTGATGGAAAAGACAGAGAAGGAATAAAAAACAAACTAAGGCTCTTCATTGACCCATTGGCGCCTAGTACTTATTCACAAAATATAGTAAACATAGCTTCTGGCTTGGTTCTACCGAATACTGTTAATGTACATGATGCTGTTCACATTGGAACTCAACAATTAAAAAAATTTCAAGAAGATTGGCCATCAAGTTTTCATTTGCCTATACAAAAATTAGTTGTACTCGGGTCTACAGCAATGAAACACGTAAACGTTGGTAGTGTTAAGGTTTTCAATACAGGTATTATTTACTCCCGAATTATAGGACTTCAGGCAAGCTCAAGGCAAGTAGATGTCAGTCAAGTTCTGTCCCATGAACTTTTACCTATACCAATGTCAATGTTTACAGACTCTGAAGAAATGAGGATCTGCAAAGCTAAATCCAGCGTAAAGAAACTTCTCCAGGTTTCTTGCTCAACAAGAAAAATAGGTGTTGAAAACACACGTACCGTAATTGATGGGTCTGCATTTTTATGGTGTGTACAGTGGCCAGAAAAGGGGAGTGTAGAGGACTTCATAAGTGCACTAAAAACATGTATAAGCAAACATTTGCAGCATGGGAATGTGAACCTTGTTTTTGATCGGTACAAGCAATATAATACTAAAGACCACACAAGATCAGGTAGATCTACAGGAGTAACCAGAGTTCGCGCACTCACATATACAACACCTCTGCCTTCACGGAGATATTTTGAGCTCAAATGAAAACAAGAAGCAATTAATTGAACTGATTTGCAGTAGCATTGTTGGAGACGAATCGTTTAATAAAGACCATACGACTAAACACTGGCTAATTGTAACAGGTCCACAAGAAGAACCTTATGAGATTTATCGTGAAGAAATAAAATGAAGGCACGATCTAAGAAATACTCACAAAGAAGCAGATACGATTCTTGTACAGCAAGCTATTCTAGCTGCTGCTGATGTAGATAAGCAGGTTGTCGTCTTATCAGATGACACAGATGTTTTTCTTCTCCTTTTGTACTTCTAGAACCGTAAGAAGATATCTGCAACTATTCTGATGGAATCACCTGTCCAGGGTCGTACACAAATTGACTGACATTGGAGCATCTGCTATTCAACATGAGAAAATAATACCTGATGTGCTAGCAGCTCATGCTATCCCTGGATGTGACACCACTGCCATGTGCTACGGAATTGGGAAGAATAAAGCCATTAAGGTTTTGAAACGTGGACACTCCTTGTCATTGGTTGGAGATCTACATGCTGATCTTTGTGACATTAAATTGCAAGCATCGAAGTCTATGGCTGCGTGTTATGGAGCAAGCAAGTGTAACACAACTTCTGAGGCTCGTGTCAAACTGCGGGCTGACAAAGTTGGAAGTGCTACATCACAACTACCAAAACTGTGCTCACTGCCACCAACAAATTCAGCGTTTGAAGAGAACCTTAAACGAGCTCACCTACAAACCTGCATTTGGAAACATTCAATGGAATCTGACCCACCAGATTTAGATCCACTGCTTCACGGTTTCTACAAGGATGAAAACTCGAGATGCCTCCTACCCACAACTATGCCAGAGAATATTCCCTCTTGTGAAAGTGTATTGCCATGCAACAGCAATCGATGTAGTTGCAGGAGTGCCAGCCTACCATGCACCGTGTTTTGTTCATGCACAAATAGTTTCTGTTCCAATGATTTGACACGGTTTGCTGAAGTAGAAGTGGAATGGGATGAAGACTCTGTTGATGAACCAATTGCAGACTGATATCTGTCTAGACAACATTTTGTTAGTCTTGATTCATAAATGTTTTTTTTTATACCAATAGAATATTACCATGTTATACTTGTCATTAATATTACACAAATTACATTGTTTATGCTTGAGAAATAAATTTTTGTTTGTGCACTAATCTCCTAATACTATTTTCAATGGTGTTTTTGAACTCAGCAACCTAAAAAACATATAATTTGATGCCAAACAAGATAATTTTCAAATGAAAGTACTATATAGCCGCCATATTGAATATATTGAGTTGCCCAAAGGTGACAGAAAGTCATCATCTATTTTCTTGCAGCTCAATATGTCCTAGTACTTATTCAGAAATAAAATAAACTTAATACAAAATTTTGGGGTATTGGTTTTAGGCAACCAGATTAATCCCTTGATAGGGATTTCCAATTCACGTTTTGATCCATAACGTCTGGAAAGAAATTAAACATTTATTTGTACAATGCAAGCTTTTATATAGATCAAATTTATTTTTCATTTCACTTCACATTCATAGAAAATAATGTTCTATAAATATATTTGAAATTAAGTGCTAAAAGCAGGATGATGTGTAGCTCTTATAGCATGCAATTCACGAACAATCTCATCATTATTCATGATTTCAAAATATGCAATTTTCATTTTGCAATCTGATTGTTCAATAGTATACACCTGATATCCAGTTGCAGCATCAATACATTGAATTATATTATCATATAAAACATCTGTAAATGAATGAAAGTGTGGATAGAAGTTGTATTTGATTTGGATAGATACATAAACCCATACTTCACCTCAGAAGAAGGCATGCTTCTCATTAATTGCACACTCAGTGAATAAACAATTATTTAATAAATTAAGCTTTTTATAGTTCTCATACACTTCGTATTTAGATAAGTGTTTTTCTTTTACTACAACATGTTTGAACATTGTCAAGACTTGAAATTCTCAGTATGACTGAAATTTCGCAAAATGTTGAATTTTTTTTTCATTTTCATTAAAGTTATATATTGATAAATCAGGCAGATTCTCCCCACGATTCATTTTATATAAAAAATACAAACAAAATAATCCACATGATGAAGTATATGGACTTTGATAATATATTTTATTTTGTTTAATTTTAGATGAATTATTTTTTATAAAATTTAAGATATCATCTTTTGCTTGTGATCCCAAACTACAGAAATGAATGCAAATATCACGTTTAAAATATATACCAATCCAATGACTTCCTGGTTGCTCTTTTTTATCTAAATTTACTATATATGATTGATGATGACCTTTATTTGAGGGTAATTGATCAGTTGCAAATACACCTCCAAATCCTTTTTGAATGAAATTATTGCCTAGAGCAATGTTAGCATATCCATCAATAATCAGTGAATACACTTTGAGATTTATCTACTTCTATCATATTTCTAAATTCACTGTATATGATGAAATTTACTGTTTCTGGTAGAGCAGCAGAGAATTTAATACCTATTGATAAATTTCCATTTTGTATGAGACTAATATGTGTTTCACTAGCACTGAAATCTGGAGATAGGTCAAAAGCATATAATGTCATAGCATTTTTATACTCATCATATGAAATATTAATATTTTGCTCTGTGTGAATTCTATTAAGATCTGCAAATAAACTAAGGTAATTTTTTGCATATAATGATAATTGATAGTTGGGAATATATCGTTTTGATGGTATTGTTTGATCGCTTTCTCTTAAACATAAATAAGAAACATCGAAATGCTGAAAGTTAAAAGTATTCTTAGTTACATCTCCATTATATGCTTTGTGTGAAACTAAACCTAAAATAATCCTATGAAGAATGCATTGGCTATGACTGATAAGTGAAGACCTGGAGAGAGCGAGAAAGTTTTCACTTCTACCCTTCTTATAGGAAATTAAATTACACCTTGGTTTAAAGCTCTTTCATGTGCTGTTGTCACTGATGGTGAAACTGACAATTTTCTTATGAATAATGATGCATGAACAATTTTAACTTTATACTCATCACTAGCTGACATTATAACAAAAGCATCTTTAGATCTTTCTAATCGTTGACGAACATCAATTGAATTTGGTAAAATTTCAGACATTCAAAACAAATCTCCATGTATTATTCCACAAAGATCTATTAACTTACTTTCTTTCAAGTGTTCATATCTACTTTTAAGACCTTTATTTGTATCTGCTAGTGCAAGTTCGATAACATCAAAATTACCATCATCCTTATAATATAATCCACTTATCAAAAGAGATTTTTGTGTATTATCACTCATAAAAAGAATAGCTTCTAGAATACTTCTATAAACAGAATTCACCTGAGAAGTTACCAATTTATCATTTAAATATAAACTGAATTCAGAAAACAAAGTATTAAGTAAATAATTAATACAGCTAACTTTATCTGTAGCCTCTAAACTGTTTCCATTTTTCTTTAAAAATTTTACTTGAAGATGTAGAAATGAATTACTTAAATCTAAATAATGATTTAAACTTGCACCAATTAAAAATTGAGACTTTTATCTATTAAACTCGCAACTGGGTGAATTTCAACAAATGATGAATTTTCAATTGCAAGTTGAGTAAGATTCACAGAAAATAAATCTGTTTTTAAACAGGGGCAAGACCTAGAATCCATTATGAAAACATATCAGACACTTTGGATTAAGTAAATGACTTTTTGCGTTTTGAGCTCTTCTGTTTTGGTTTAACTTTAGATTTCCTTTTCATACCTTTACTACGTTGCAAGCGAGATATTAGATCATTTTTTATATTTTGCGCAGTTTCTTTGAATCTTGATGCTAGATACATCTAATAGAACTTTAAAACTAGTAGAAAGCAAATGTTTTCTTAAATATTTTCCTGCTCTAAGCGCTAGTGGGGTAATACGTCTGATTATGTGTTATTAACGAGGCATGCCATATTGTATTCGAAAATATAATTAATAGGAAACTAAAAGTTTTAAGAAATTTTTGGATTATGTAAATATTTGTGTAATATTTTAGGAGTTTATTGTGATGTTAAAGTATTTGCATGCGTAGATAATGAAATGAATAGAATTATGTGTTTGGAATATTAAGGTGATATTGCATTTAAATATTTTGGGCGAAATTTAGAAGATTAGGAGCAGGAAAAATTGAAGGATTAGAATTATATGTTTTGAATTAATGTGATATTGTATTTAAATATTTTGGGGCAAGATTTAGAAGTGTAAGAACAGGAAATAATTTCGGGTATTGAATTTTTTGAGAAAGTGTAATTTAAAATGGCAGAAGGCGGAGAGAATCCTCCAACAACGATGTGTAGGATACCCGGAATAATGTATTTATTAGGAGAATGCAACGGCATGGAAAATGACGTAGAAATTGTTTTTGATCAGTTCAACGCTCTCAGTAGCTTAAGGAATTGGTCAGAGGAGGAGGAGAAGCTAGCAATCGTCAAATCCCGGTTAAGAGGGAATGCAAGGAAATTTTTATTGGGTCACAGGAACTAAGAAGAGAGACATCATTTGAAAAATTTAAAGACAGATTACTAGAGATTTTTTACAGAAAAGCCTAATATAACTGCTAATTAAATCCTTTTCACTACAGCAAAACAATCACAAGGGGAGACGATTAAACAGCTTGCACACAGGATCACAACACTCACTTTAAAATACATTGGTAACACTGAACACAATGAATCAACACAAAAGATTACAGATAAATTACGTTTAAGCAAATTTTTAGAGGCAGTGACAACTGAATTCCAAAAAGAGATCATTAAAGCAAATGCGCAAAATTTTGATGAGGCAGTAAAAATTGCTACAAACTTGGAGCAGGTAAATTTAGCATCAATGACTGCAAATGTAAATAGTATCACATATAAACAAGAAATCGAGACACTCCGCAAAGAGCAACAAGAATTCAACACACAGATTTTAAATTCAATAACACAAGAGATTAACACAGTAAAAATTAAAGAGAATAAACAAATTCCCATGACACAACCAAACAAAATTTTAACATGCCATTATTGTAATAAACAGGGACATTTCATGAGAGAGTGCCGAATCTATACAGCGGCAATCCATACATAATCTGCAAAATTAACACTTAGTTTAACAGCTTAATAGGTTGATTAAAAGAATCGACAGATGCATTTTCCTTTGCTGGTGAATGTGTTCTGCCTTTTATGTCCTGAAAAAGTAGGTTGTTCCTTGCCTCAGAAATTGATTGATACTTTTAGTCAACTATCAACTGTATATTTTTGTTTTATGCTTTATTACAATCAGAGGTTTATATGCACAAAAATAAATATATTTTATTTCCAAAAAGTCTTTATTTACTATATTTATTAATGAAAATACATTTATACTGTTTCAAAAACAGTATAAATTAATTTTACTGATATATGCATTATTTAATAACAAAAACTATCTAGCTCAAATATCTATTCAATATCTATTAAAAAAACTAGCTAGCTGCATAAAATATTAAAAAAAAAATATTAAGTTTCATTTCAATGCAAATGTAATTATTACAAATTTTCAATACCTAAATAGCATTTCATGTGGAAAAGTAAAAAAATATATGTAGAGGAATTAATATGGAAGAAAAAAAAATCATAACAAAAATTTACCTTTTAGTGATAAAAATCATTTGTAATCTTAAGTACTAGTAAAATTTTAAGGAATAAACAAGGGATTTGATGTGTACCAGACACGTAATTATGGATACTGGTAAAGTCTGGTTGTTAGCACTTATGAACTTCATACATAGTCGTATTTAATTACTTTTGTATTATATGATGCAAGGAATAAACATTATGCAATAGAAAATGGGAAAAATGAGGAAAAACCTGATTGAAAATTTGTATATTGTCAAGACTGATGTACAGAAATTGTTGAGATGTTTACCATCAAATTTTATATATGTCATATATAAAAAATATTTAAAACTATCTCTATGGAAACACTCTCTGAGGTTATGTTATTGGTAACAATACATATTTTTTATAATTTCCTTTTATTTTACACATTTAGCTTCAAAGCATAAAAAATTATTTTTTGAAAACTTTTTAAGTTAAAGAATATGATTAAATGTTACTCAAAGTCCAGTAAATGCTAGAAAACTTGGGTGCATACCCTTGATGTGTTTTTTATGCATAATCAACTTAAAAATGTGAAACATTTACATGTGTAAATAATAAGATAAACATACATTTTTGTATGGTCACCACAGATTTGTTGATTATAGGTACAGCAATGTGTTGTCCTCATCCTTTTCTTTGTAAAGCTGCAGCATGAGTAGTATTTTCTAAGTGTTTTTTTTAACCAAAGTACCATAAACAATGCTCTTACCTTTCAACTTTCTCATTGTTAAGAATAAGAACTCTTTTAAGCATTGTCTTGTGCCTACAGAAATACTTGGATAGTTTTGTCTTTTCCTTTACCAATTTTCTACTAACTGGTAATGTATCAGGAACATAAGTTAAGTCTTGGTAAATGTTTTGTCCATTTTCCTTTTTAAAATTATTTTAGTGGATTATATAAGCATTTAATACAGCAATGATTAGTAAAAAATGCACAGTGGCCAATCATTTGTTTTATGACTGCAATTCATATTATAACATATTTAATCAATGGAGTCTATAGCTCCCTTAGTAAAGTTATAATTTAGGATGATTTCTATTTTGTTTATTTAGAACATTTGAACTTAACTACAAGCAGATGATATAGGTGTAACAAGTTTTTTCTGCTTAGATTTATAGGTTAAAAAGGTCGCCTTTACTGAATAAAAATAGAGATGATCAGACTTTTCTATTACAAAAATTCAAAGCTGTAAATTCTGAGGAAACTCTCTTTTTGTCATTCTTACATTAGGCGACAAAAGCTAAAATCATATTAGAGTTTTTTTATGTATAAACTCAAGTATATAAACATCTCTTTAACCCTTTCAGGACAGCGGCATTCCGGAGCTGTCGCGGCCCAAAGGACGACGCGCTTCGCTTCCGAACTGGTCGAAAAGGATGGCGCATTTTTTGCGCTAAGCCTAACTCTCGAAAAA
This sequence comes from Amaurobius ferox, assembly GCA_951213105.1. Taxonomy (NCBI): domain Eukaryota; kingdom Metazoa; phylum Arthropoda; class Arachnida; order Araneae; family Amaurobiidae; genus Amaurobius; species Amaurobius ferox. The sequence continues at coordinate 5,855,132 of OX578150.1, read as the reverse complement.
AATTCACTAAAAATCACCTATTCAACACAGAAATCTACTTTTTACAGGAATAAAAGAAATATTTATATTCTATTTGATGTATAATTTTCATACAAATCTGAATACAAAATACTCGTTAGTTGCTCCCATTCTTTTATCCGAAATAAACGAATAATTTCACTGCCTCTAAAACCCCCCCCCCCAAAAAAATACTCTCTTATATTCCTATGATTCACCAACGAAATCATAACGCTGAAATAAAAATAAAAACCGAAACTCAATTATAAAATTGTTGATGCTACGAGAATTGCTCTGTTTGTTTATGTTACAAAATGATTTTCACCGCTCCAAATGGAGAAATAATTCATTCGATCCTCTTCTACCAAGGTCATGCCTCTGCAAAATGCATTGAAGTTAGTTCCATGGACAAGTAACGCCATCTAGTTCACAAATTAAAACGTTCTGCGTGGTGGCACTTATACGTGCCACTATCCGCTTGCGGTAAAATTTCCTCTGGCCCGAGTGAGTGCCGCTCGTCCTTGAATGCATGTTCGCATCTGGCACCTATGCGTGCCGTTCGTCGCGAAAGGGTTAATAAATGTATAAGATAAGCATAATGTTAACCATTTAATGGTTATGTAAATAAAGCATATATTTATTTTCTTAATCTTAATAGCAACTATATATCATTTAGACATACAGTCTGCAATCAAGTTTAACTAATGCAATATTGAATGGCATATTTTTTTCTCTTCTACACTGTGTCATGTGGAATGACCTTTGGCAAACACTACTAGACTATGAAGGTGCTCAAAAAAAAAAAAAAGAGATAAATAGTAGACATTTTTATCGTACATCATTTTAACATATACTTACTATTCTAGGGTTGATTTTAAAACATTTTTTATACACTTTTGAGACCATCTATTTACAACTAAAAGTATTATGTTCCATGAAACAGATACAGACCTACAACTATGAACTTCTCAATATTCTTGTACAATACAGCTACTGATACTGTACAGCTACTGGTACTGTACAAAACAGCTACTGATATATGTCTTGGTGATCAGATTTGAAAACTTTGTTTTTAATTTTAATGTGAGTTGATAGGTTTCAAACAACTCATTTTGCAATTACAATTCCTTTGTAGCAACTAGCAATAAACTTTGTTATGCCATTAATAGCATAATTTCAATTTTATTAAAATTTTTTGATAGTAAATAAATAAAAAATAAACAAGGTAACTGCAATTGATAAGGAGGTGTGGCTCTCTGAATGAATTTTGTAATATCTCTCTATAATATATACAGAGCTAAGATTTTAAGTTTAAAGGTTTGGCACCCTCCAACATATTAAAGCCCTATTAGCTTTTATCATTTCATTTGCAATGTAAAATCTATAATATAAATAAAGTTGAAAATCTATGTGTTTATCTCATCATCATGGGAGAACGGCTGCACTGAATTTCGTGAAATTTTTGGATAGTCTTGGGTTAGCTCCACTTAAAATTTAGTCCATGTTTCGAGTTTCTAATCTAGGACCAGGGGTTGTAGAGATATTAATAAAACATAAACCTCCCATAGAAAAAGCATAATATTTTTCTGCAAATTCATTTGAAGAAAAATATATCCTGTTGCTTAGTAATGAAATTGAATCCAATGTGTTTATACAACAGACAATTTTTATTAAATATTTTCCAATTTAAATATTAGAGAAATATTTATATTAAGTAATTGCATTTTTAACTGGATTATATCAATTATGACATTATAGTTTAAAAGATTATGGAAAATATTGATATCTTCAATTTTTTACTGCATCTGTTTTATTTTGACAATATTTCAAGCTATTTGTTGAAGAAGAATGAAAATGGTATGGGTTAATCTTCTAACACCATTTGTTTTAGTGCTTTCATTGTGGTATAGGATTATACGAACTAGCCAGGCGACCGTGAAGTTTACGCCATATTAAGGCCAGCCGCAGGGCTAACCAATCTCCATTCCAGAGGAGCTAGAACCAGGTCGCTGACTCGACGGAAACATTCACCAGGTAGGGTCCAAGAGAACGTCCGCCAAACTCGACACCAGCCACCGGTCGGCCCTTGGCTCAGGTCATGAATAGGCACAGTCTATGGGCTCGGCCACCTGGAAGAGTCGGGGCCTGAACAACTCACTGATACGACGGCCAGTTCATCACCGATCAGGTAACCCGAATGATTTTCCCCCAGCAGATGGAGGACCAGAGGTACAGACCTAAGATCCGACCATCGCAGTCTTGGGCGGCACCACCCCCTGGGGGGGATATTCATTGTGGTATAGGTAGATTGATCCTAATTTTACATATTTTATATAATTGTACTTATACAAACAGGACCAGGATGTTTTATTTTTTAGATTTGTTTGCGAAGATAATTTTGAATCGTGAGAAATTTTTTTATACTTTTTTTAGGAAAATTAAATTAAATATTTTAATAGAATGTTTTGAATAAACTTTAGATTTACCTGTGAAGATAATTTTGTACAGTGAAAACAGAAATTCTTATACAGTACAGGATCTATTATCCGGAATGCTTGGGACTTCAGGCATTCTGGATAAGGGTTTTTTCCGTAATTCGGAACACTTTTTCTAAAACTTACTGGAATGGTCTCAAATGTCGTTATAGAAAATTATAATTCATTTTAAAAACATAAATGCATTAAAAAAAGCTTTTTTACAATCTATATGGGTTAACTAAAATGCAAATTACATGTAATTATAGTATCAAATTTAGTGATTAAGAAAAATTTTGAAAGAAAAAAATGTCTGAAAAAGTTGATTATTCAGGGTAGTTATTAGGAGTCTTTTTTTTTTAACATTTCAACTAAAGTGGGCCCTCACCATATTCATCTAATATTTTGGCAGAAGCACCTTTGTTCATATGTTTCAAATTATTTTAAAGTACTTTTAATAAAATTAAGATGAGAAGGATGTTCATTTTTAATTGAAATGAGATATCCAACTATGGGTTCAAATATATCAAATTCTAATTTATGCTCTTCAAATGTGTTTCTAATAAGCCTTTATAATTCTAAATGCCTGAATAAATAAAAAAAAATTAATTTCGTTATCCTAAACATATATCTCATTTTCACCAACAATATGTTTAAAAGATAATATCCCAGCAAAAAAAGCACAAAAAATATAAAAATATTAGTGGATGGAAGCAGATTGAAAAAATGGAAAATATTTAAAAATAAAACGAAATATACCGGCGATCGTGTTTAAATAAAAAAAATTTCGCGATATTTCTAAACTGTTTTCTATAAATTACTAATTAATAAATGTAACACGTTAAAACCCCATAAATATACTGCAATGGAACTTTTTGCTAGGGTCAATTTTCGGTCCAAAATAGCCATTTTCATCCAAATAATAGGATTTAATTGAAAATGATTTTGATCTTGGAATTCCATCAACGTTTTTTAAAATATTGAAGATGTGTATATTTCCACGGAGATGAGAAAAAAAATGAATTTGCCCGAGAAAATGACAAGTTTATTGCTTAGGTTAAGTATTTAAAGAGATCAATCAGAAGGCCCTGAATGACATTTTATAGCTGCTATACTTTTCTCTGCAATTCGGCAAAAGTTAACTCTCATTAATTTCGGGAATTCCTTACTTAAACGTACTTTCTATCATCTCGTAAATGCGTTGATGACTCTCTTTTTTTTCATCTTTTCCAATAAATGTTTATTAAATTGTGCAAAATAGTGTGAATTCTGCGCGGCACATCGCGTTTGAAGAGCGTAGGATTTCTTTAGAGATATCGGGATATTTCTAGCGAAAAAGTTGGAATACTTTTACTGAAAATCAAAGTCCCGGAACTAAACGCAGAAAAGAAAATGTAACGAATTCGGAAAAATCGAAACATTTGTGCCTAGTGTGCTCTGTCCTATACACCCAGAAAAAAATGAAACGCCATTAAAAAAGCACCTTGCTGCGACTTGTCCGTAACTAACTCCTGTATTATACTATACAGGAGTTAGTTACGGACAAGTCGCGGCTCCTATATACTATACTAGCCGCCTTTGGCGACCAGCCTGTTCGCTACCCTTGAAAATTCTGACCGTGGCAAATTCTAACCGTGGCACACTCGCTGGCGCGACCTACCAGAAAAGTGTAAGGTAACTGTTTGGAGGGCCAGGAAGTGCCACCCAATTTAGACAGGAACTCAGTGGGGGAGGCATCCACAGGGACCGTACCCTCCTTCCCCTACCACCAACCTCTCGGAAGGACTTACGGTCCCGCATGTTTAACGTGATCGTACTCCGCCTGAACACGGCGGCAGTTTTGGCAATGGCGGGAATCGAACCCGGACCTACCTAGTGCAAATCCCGCGCGCTAATCACTGGGCTACCGCGCCCTCCGCGACAATCTCCATAACCTTCTTTTTATTCACCCAATTTAGACCGGAACCCAGTAGGGGAGGCATCCACAGGGTCCGTACCCTCCTTCCTCTACCAACAACCTCTCGGAAGGACTTACGGATCCACATGTTTAACGTGATCGTACTCCGCGTGAAAATGGCAGCAGTTTTGGCAGTGGCGGCAATCGAACCCGAGCCTACCGAGTGCAATTCCCGCGCGCCAACCACTGGGCTACCGCGCCCTCCGCGACAATCTCCATAACCTTCTTTTTATTCACCCAATTTAGACCGGAACCCAGTGGGAAAGTCATCCACAGGGTCCGTACCCTCCTTCCTCTACCACCAACCTCTCGGAAGGACTTACGGACCCACATGTTTAACGTGATCGTACTCCGCGTGAACACGGCAGCAGTTTTGTCAGTGGAGGGAATCGAACCCGGGCCTACCGAGTGAAATTCCCGCACGCTAACCACTGGGCTACCGCGCCCTCCGCGACAATCTCCATAACTTTCTTTTTATTCACCCAATTTGGACCAGGACCCAGTGGGGGAGGCATCCACAGAGACCGTACCCTCCTTTCCCTGCCACCAACCTCTCGGAAGGAATTATCGACCCATATGTTTAAGGTGATCGTACTCCGCATCAGTGGCGGGAATCGAACCCAGGCCTACCGAGTGCAATTCTCGCGCGCTAACTTCCCGCGCGCTAATTTAAATTTATAATGACCATATGCTAGGCTCTTAATTCCACCATCCTCGTTCCATCGTTCCATCATTTAAAATAGCCATAAAATTAAAATATCCATTTAAAATATCTATAAATTAAAATATCCATAAATTAAAATATCCATTTAAAATCAAAAAATCATCCATATCGTTCCACCAATCCATAAATATAATAATTTCAAATACATCACCACAATTCAAACCACCATAATTCAATCATTTAAATTATTTAAAATATCCATTTAAAATATCATATAAATATAATAATTTCGCCCGATGTATACAACACTTATGCTCGTAATTCATTTAAAACCGAAAGCGCGGTCTCCATGGAGACGGGGAAGAAACTACTGCGGATATGGGGAAAATGTGAGTACTTTTCACTATGCGAGAATTTAAAAACCAAAAATCGTTTTTTTGAGCCAAAAGTGACTTTTGTTTTAAAATCTTTAAAAAATATTAGAAATCGAAATTGAGAGTTGAAATTGATATATTTTTACTCGAAATTCTCTGCTCTTTCCGATGGTGTGATTTGTTTTTTTCTACAACGTCTGGATCGTGGAGAAAAAAGGGCAAAAATGTCAAAAAACGGTCGAAATAGCATAAAACATTAAATAACAAAAAAAATAATTCAAATTTTAAAAATCGGTTTTCACGTGTCCCCTTCCCTCCCCCCCAGGTCTCCGATTGCCAAATTTCGTAGCTCTCCGACCCGCGGTCGCGAAACGTATAGTGTATAAGACAGACACACACACAGACATTGCCTTTTATTATTTACTAGCCGCCTTTGGCGACCAGCCTGTTCGCTACCCTTGAAAATTCTGACCGTGGCACACTCGCTGGCGCGACCTACCAGTAAAGTGTAAGGTAACTGTTTGGAGGGCCAGGAAGTGCCACCCAATTTAGACAGGAACTCAGTGGGGGAGGCATCCACAGGGACCGTACCCTCCTTCCCCTACCACCAACCTCTCGGAAGGACTTACGGTCCCGCATGTTTAACGTGATCGTACTCCGCCTGAACACGGCGGCAGTTTTGGCAATGGCGGGAATCGAACCCGGACCTACCTAGTGCAAATCCCGCGCGCTAACCACTGGGCTACCGCGCCCTCCGCGACAATCTCCATAACCTTCTTTTTATTCACCGAATTTAGACCGGAACCCAGTAGGGGAGGCATCCACAGGGTCCGTACCCTCCTTCCTCTACCAACAACCTCTCGGAAGGACTTACGGACCCACATGTTTAACGTGATCGTACTCCGCGTGAACACGGCAGCAGTTTTGTCAGTGGAGGGAATCGAACCCGGGCCTACCGAGTGAAATTCCCGCACGCTAACCACTGGGCTACCGCGACCTCCGCGACAATCTCCATAACCTTCTTTTTATTCACCGAATTTAGACCGGAACCCAGTAGGGGAGGCATCCACAGGGTCCGTACCCTCCTTCCTCTACCAACAACCTCTCGGAAGGACTTACGGACCCACATGTTTAACGTGATCGTACTCCGCGTGAACACGGCAGCAGTTTTGTCAGTGGAGGGAATCGAACCCGGGCCTACCGAGTGAAATTCCCGCACGCTAACCACTGGGCTACCGCGACCTCCGCGACAATATCCATAACTTTCTTTTTATTCACCCAATTTGGACCAGGACCCAGTGGGGGAGGCATCCACAGAGACCGTACCCTCCTTTCCCTGCCACCAACCTCTCGGAAGGAATTATCGACCCATATGTTTAAGGTGATCGTACTCCGCATCAGTGGCGGGAATCGAACCCAGGCCTACCGAGTGCAATTCTCTAGCCGCCTTTGGCGACCAGCCTGTTCGCTACCCTTGAAAATTCTGACCGTGGCAAACTCGTTGGCGCGACCTACCAGAAAGGTGTAAGGTAACTGCTTGGAAGGCCAGGAAGTGCCACACAATTTAGACCGGAACCCAATGGGGGAGGCATCCAAAGAGACCGTACCCTCCTTCCCCTACCACAAACCTCTCGGAAGGACTTGCAGTCCCACACGTTTAACGTGATCGTACTCCGCGTGAACACGGCTGCAGTTTTGGCAATGGCGGGAATCGAACCCGGGCCTACCGAGTGAAATTCCCGCGCGCTAACCACTGGGCTACCGTGCCATCCGCGACAATCTCCATAACTTTATTTTTATTCGGCAATTTTGGGAATCGAACCCGGGCCTACCAAGTGCAAATCCCGCGCACTAACCACTGGGGTACTTCACCCTCCGCGATATTCTTCATAACTTTCTTTTTATTCACCCAATTTAGACCGGAACCAAGTGGGAGAAGCATCCACAGGGACCGTACCCTTCTTCCCCTACCACCAACCTCTCGGAAGGACTTACAGACCCACATGTTTAACGTGATCGTACTCCGCGTAAACACGGCGGCAATTTTGGGAATCGAACCCGGGCCTACCGAGTGCAATTTCCGCGTGCTAACCATTGGGCTACTTTGCCCTACGCGACAATCTCCATAACTTTCTTTTTATTCATCCAATTTAGACCGTACCCTCCTTCCAATACCACCAACTTCTCGGAAGGACTCACGGACCCACATGTTTAACGTGCTCGTACTCCGCGTAAACACGGCGGCAATTTTGGGAATCGAACCCGGGCCTGGTAACTGGTTGGACGGCCAGGATGTGCCACCCAATTTAGACCGGAACCCAGTGGGGGAGGCATCCACAGGGAACGTACCCTCCTTCCCCTACCACCAACCTCTCGGAAAAACATACGGACCCATATGTTTAACGTGATCGTACTCCATGTCAGTGGCGGAAATCGAACCCGGGCCTACCGCGTGCAATTCCCGCGCGCTAACCACTGGGCTACTTCGCCCTCCGCGACAATCTCCATAACTTTCTTTTTATTCACCCAATTTAGACCGTACCCTCCTTCCCCTACCACCAACCTCTCGGAAGGACTCACGAACCCACATGTTTAACGTGATCGTACTCTGCGTGAACGTGGCGTAAGTTTTGGCAGTGGCGGGAATCGAACCCGGGCCTACTGAGTGCAATTCCCGCGCGCTAACCACTGGGCTGCCGCGCCCTCCGCGACAATCTCCATAACTTTCTACATATTCACCCAATTTAGACGGGAACCCAGTGGGGGAGGCATCCACAGGGGCCGTATCCTCCTTCCCCCTACCACCAACCTCTCGGAAGGATTTACGGACCCACATATTTAACGTGATCGTATTCCGCGTAAACACGGCGGCAGTTTTGGCAGTGGCGGGAATCGAACCCGGGCCTACCGCTAACTTCCCGCGCGCTAATTTGCAATTTAAAATGACCATATGCTTAATTCCATCATCCTCATTCCATTGTTTCATTGTTCCATCATTTAAAATATCCATAAAATTAAAATATCCATTTAAAATATCCAAAAGTTAAAATATACATTTAAAAAATCCAGATCGTCCCATCATTTAAAATATAAATATAATAATTTATATAGAGCAAAGGCGCTCTATTTAGAACCGTGACGTCACCTCCACCTTGACGTCCCCACCCACCACCTTCCCTGCTTCAGCGAGGGAGAAACGAACGGAACGCCGAGCGGAACGGCGAGAAATTTAAAATCATGACGTCTTTAAAATTGCGATTCTGAAGGCAATTTTCATTATTTCTGGACCAGATTAGACTTGTAAGAATGCCAGATGTTTGACCTTTCTGAAAATGTAAATTATTAGTCGAAATTATGAGTACTTTTCACGATGCGAGAATTTAAAAACCAAAAATCGTTTTCTGGAGCCAAAAGTGACTTTTGTTTTAAAATCTTTAAAAAATATTAGAAATCGAAATGGAGATTTGAAATTGATATATTTTTACTCGCAATTGTCTGCTCTTTCCGATGGTGTGAGTTGTTTTTTTCTACGACGTCTGGATCGTGGAGAAAAAAGGGCAAAAAAAGGTCGAAATCGCATAAAACATTAAATAAATAAAAAAATAATTAGAATTTTGAAAATCGGTTTTCACGTGTCCCCTTCCCTCCCCCCCGGGTCTCCGATTGCCAAATTTCGTAGCTCTCCGACGCGCGGTCGCGAAACGTATAGTGTATAAGACAGACAGACGCACACACACACACACACACACACACAGACATTGCCTTTTATTATTTAAGAAGACAGGAGACTTATCCGAAACTAGTGAAGAATAGAATGACGCGTCTCGCCGTCAATGTGACGGTCTCGCCCGTGCCGGATCGTCACCTCCTAGAGCTACTATCGGGGGCGACGGCCGGATGCAGCCGCTTAGGAAATTTTTGGGAAAAACGATGCTACTTCCGATATTTTCCGGAAAAGAGGAATTGTGGAACTTCTCGGAAAAAACATGATCCACGGAATATTTTCATTCGCTATCGCGAGAATTCCTCGCGTTCGTTTCCGAAATTTAAGAAGAATCAGCGGCCGCGAGTGCGCGCGGCATTTTTTTCTGCATGGGAATTTTGAATTTCGTGCGCGGTTTACGCGTCCTATTTCAAACCCTCTAAAATAGTAGGTTTCAATGCATTTTTTTTATTGATATTGCTAATTAAAGCAGAAAAGCATTTGGCGGGATTTTAAACAATAAATCGCTTGTTGGCGCAGAATTTGGCATTATTTTGCCATATTCCGGTTTTGGGAGAGTCCGGATATTGGAACGCCGGATAAGAGGTCGCGTACTGTACTTATTTTTAGGGCAATGAAATTAATTATACTTTAACAGAATATTTTGAATACCGAAGTCACTTAGAATACTATGGGTATTTGTACACATTTGTAATCACGAGCAGCATTGGGTATATCTACCATTATTTATAAAGAAAATTGTAAGTCGCACTTCTCTCTATTTGTTTATTATCTCAGCACAGGAGAACTCACCTTTCCTTTTTTATGAGAATTATTAAAAAATTTCAAAAAGAATTAAATATTAAAAGTTCACCATAAATTGATTTTAATATTTCTTTATATATTCTTTATTGAAGAACTTTATTCTTTTATATTTTTATATTTCTTTATTGAAGAACTGAGCCGGTAGCCGACAAATTTAAAATCATGGCGTCTTTAAAATTGCGATCCTGAAGGCAATTTTCATTATTTCTGGACCAAATTAGACTTGTGAGAATGCCAGATATTTCAGCTTTCTAAAAATGTAAATTATTAGTCGAAATTATGAGTACTTTTCACTATGCGAGAATTTAAAAACCAAAAATCGTTTTTTTGAGCCAAAAGTGACTTTTGTTTTAAAATCTTTAAAAAATATTAGAAATCGAAATTGAGAGTTGAAATTGATATATTTTTACTCGAAATTCTCTGCTCTTTCCGATGGTGTGATTTGTTTTTTTCTACAACGTCTGGATCGTGGAGAAAAAAGGGCAAAAATGTCAAAAAACGGTCGAAATCGCATAAAACATTAAATAACAAAAAAAATAATTCAAATTTTAAAAATCGGTTTTCACGTGTCCCCTTCCCTCCCCCCCAGGTCTCCGATTGCCAAATTTCGTAGCTCTCCGACGCGCGGTCGCGAAACGTATAGTGTATAAGACAGACACACACACAGACATTGCCTTTTATTATTTAAGACAGGAGACTTATCCGAAACTAGTGAAGAATAGAATGACGCGTCTCGCCGTCAATGTGACGGTCTCGCCCGTGCCGGATCGTCACCTCCTAGAGCTACTATCGGGGGCGACGGCCAGATGCAGCCGCTTAGGAAATTTTTGGGAAAAACGATGCTACTTCCGATATTTTCCGGAAAAGAGGAATTGTGGAACTTCTCGGAAAAAACATGATCCACGGAATATTTTCATTCGCTATCGCGAGAATTCCTCGCGTTCGTTTCCGAAATTTAAGAAGAATCAGCGACCGCGAGTGCGCGCGGCATTTTTTTCTGCATGGGAATTTTGAATTTCGTGCGCGGTTTACGCGTCCTATTTCAAACCCTCTAAAATAGTAGGTTTCAATGCATTTTTTTTTATTGATATTGCTAATTAAAGCAGAAAAGCATTTGGCGGGATTTTAAACAATAAATCGCTTGTTGGCGCAGAATTTGGCATTATTTTGCCATATTCCGGTTTTGGGAGAGTCCGGATATTGGAACGCCGGATAAGAGGTCGCGTACTGTACTTATTTTTAGGGCAATGAAATTAATTATACTTTAACAGAATATTTTGAATACCGAAGTCACTTAGAATACTATGGGTATTTGTACACATTTGTAATCACGAGCAGCATTGGGTATATCTACCATTATTTATAAAGAAAATTGTAAGTCGCACTTCTCTCTATTTGTTTATTATCTCAGCACAGGAGAACTCACCTTTCCTTTTTTATGAGAATTATTAAAAAATTTCAAAAAGAATTAAATATTAAAAGTTCACCATAAATTGATTTTAATATTTCTTTATATATTCTGCATGAAGAATGGGTATACTGTTAGTCCATATAAATAGAATTGAAAATTTATATGGTTGTACCGAATTTCAAAAAATTTTGTGGATAGCCTTGAAATAGTCCTACTTACAATGCAATCCATATTTTGAGTTTTTAGGACCAGGAGCTGTTGAGATATTAATAAAAAAAGAATCTTCCATAGAGATACCATTATGAAGCAATATATTTTAAGAAAATGATATCATATTACTTAGCAACACAATTAAATCAAATGTGTTTATACAGCAGATGATTTAAAAAAAATTCCAATTTAAATAACAGAATCAGCAGTTGCTCTAGTCTGACGAAGCCGAAATAGCTTTGTGTGAATAACATTTTTTAAAATAAAACTTCAGTAAAGTTCAATAAATTCATTTGACTTTTTCACTAATTTTTTTGTTTACAGGCTTTCAAAGCACTACAAATTACTTATTAACTGTTTATAGCACTTTTTGTTTTCACCCCAATTTTATCTGGATACTTCGGCCATAGACTTCATGCTAAAATATCAAATTACTTTACTATCTTACCTTTTGGTATATAAATTATACTATGTATCTTTTACACTTACTTGCAGGCCCATAAATACATACTTGAATATGTATATTTTTATTTATTCTGTTCAAACCCCAAGAATCATTAAACATCTTTGGAATTCTTAAGTTCACGTAACCTCCTAATTTTTATAAACAGAATCAAATATCTTATGCTTATGTATCAATATTTTACCAAGGAGTAAGTAAACAGATTGAGCTGCAACAAGCGTTATATTTTAAGTACTACAGATTTTCCACCCATTGGAAAACCCAGATTAAAGTAAAATTCTTGCTCATTGTTCATAGCTCACTTTTATTTTTTGAGATATAAGCATTACAAACTTGCAAAAAGGAAAATTTCAAATTTTCTTCAACCTGACAAGATAATTACTCGAAAACTGTAAAACCTATTTTTAACAATAAATATCGATTTAGGAAGAAAAATGAAAAAACAAAATAATCACTTGTACAGATATCTTTTCAAGTTAAAAAAAAGCTCAAAATATATAAATTATTTTTATATATTCATAACCAGTACCCTATTTTCAACAAAACAAAAAAAAATTATGTACATTTTTATCTATTAGGTTCGGTGATATAAGCATTAAAATTGTTTACATTTTTCGAAATGCTTCAATTTCGACACAGATACTCCAAGCATAGATATTATTCCCATTAAAAAAAAAATAGATATAAAAAATAAATTTTATAATTGTACGGTATTGCATTTTTGACTGGATTTATAGGAATTATTGATATTTTCATTTTTCTGATTTAAATAAAAAGGAAATGGATATAGAAAAATTTTTATAAATGAATGATATTGCATCTTTGATATTTTCAATTTCTTACATCATCTGTTTATTTTGGTAAAGACTTTTCAAATTCATATATTGTATTTAGTCAATTATTGAAACTGAATGAAAGTTATACCTTCTAATACAATTTTATCGCTTTCAATTTGACATATTTTGATCTAATTTCATATTTTTTGTAAATTTGTTTACAAATTGAACCAGGATGTTTTATTCCTCAGATTCGCATTTGAAGGTGAAGATAATTTTGTATAACAAGAACAGATATTCTTATATACTTTTTGTATTAGAATTAAATTAAATATTTTAATAGAATGCATTGAACAAGAATGTCATTTAGAATACTATAGAAATTTCCACATAATTGTGAATTTTAAGTTTTTTTATAATATATATTCTAGATGAAGAATGTGTATGCTACTAGTGCCATTATACATTCGAAAAATTTATGGGGTTCAATTAAAAATTTTGGGAGTGCTTAGCATCCCAACTGCCATCTTTGCTAACAAAATCCAATTTGTGAATTTAAAGAAAAAAAATTATTAATATATCAATTTATATTTCACTTTATATACTTTAATACGAGCACTTTATTTTCGAAATAAATGTAGAAATTATAACCTGAATATTTATTGATGCTAAATTTCATAAATTTTATAAATTATGTTTTTGAACAATTTTTGTCTTATACAGCCAAAAAGCAAAATGCTGCATAAAAAGTGATTCATCAAAGATTTTAAAGCAAAAGAGAAAACATTTTATATTTTTTGTATTCATTTACAACAAATTCTCATAGGGCTATATCAGCTAATTGTTACAGAAGTATCAGTACGAATTTTTCTCAGTGAAGTAGCATATTTTAATATTACCGCTTTAGATATATATTTTAAACATGAACTTCAGTTAAATACAAAAAGACCAGTCCTAGATCTGACATTAAACTTCACTTTTATAAAACAGAAAATATATTTGAAATGATTAACTGTAGTTACAAGATTTATAATTTTTAATCTTTAAATTTCAGACTAGATTGCAGCAATATTGGCGTTTTGAACCAAAATGTACTAAATATAATATTTACCTTTATAAATTTTTGAAGTGTTTTTTAACTTTTCCTTCCATAAGGCAAAAGATGACGGCGATAAAAAGATTGCGCAATTTATATAGTAAAGTGAAAATTGTTTATTTTTATGTAACGTAAAATAATCACGCTTCGACAATAAACTTGTTTTGGATATTGACTTGATTGACTTTAGGTTTACTGTGCACTAGCTTTGTGCCAATTTTGCCAAGCATTGGCTGCAAAAATCACCTGTCATTGTAAATGCGACGCACACAATTGTGAGCTTATTACTAAATAATATGTAATAAATTTATGTATAAATTATAAAACTATAGTTCTAGTTTGCTCAGTGGAAGCCAAATTTAAAATAATCAGCGTAAGAAATAAGAAAACGGTTAATAATATACCCTCAGAGTCATTCGACGGCTCTACGGCGCCACCTATTGCAGAATTGCAAAACTAAAAATTAGTTTGTTTGAGTTTTTTATTTATATATTTTTAATTTATTAATATTTTCCAAAAATGCGTTCCACTGAGCAAACTAGATATTCCATTCTATGTATCGCGACAAATTTCATAAAGATCTGAGCAATCGTTATTTCCCAATTGTGTGTGTAAGAATGCCCTATACTTTAACATGGGTGGAAAAAAGTCGAAGTCCGCCTTAAGCAAAACATAAACAACTGGAGAGCACATTAGAATAACCAAATACAGTCTCCTCCCCACTCATTTCCAACCCATTCGTATGATGACCAGCGAACTTACCTCTCCTATCCGGACACATGATTACAGGCGAAACCACGCCCCGCCTAGAGAGTATCATGAAAACAAAAACGACTACGTATCACCCCCCTCCACAAAACAGATTTTCAAGGCCGTTATAATAGGGAGGATTCAAACCAAAACAGAAACCGGGAAATGGGTTCGCAAAGGAATTACGGGAGAGAAAGGAATACAACATTTGGATATAGAAACTTCCCTAGTAGAAGAGAGAATTTAAACTGATTGTGGGGGTCTTAGAAAATAATAGAAGGACAGAGCAGAATTACAGAGTAAGATCGCCGAAAAAAAAATGAAATTCCTGTACAGAAAGAAAATAAGAAATTGGAAAGACAAAACGATATAATTACTGAAAAACAGGAGAAAACAATTGCATCTGTAGGAGAGCAAAATGAAAAGACAGAATTGCCGACGATAATACCTCAAGAGATGCAAAGTGAATTTATGATAGACTCTGGAGCGAGTTTCAGTGTAATATCCTTAGAATTATTCAATGAAATTAAAGATAATGTAAAAATTAAATATGTGTCAAGGAGTGTGACAATTTCGACTTTGACGGGACACAATATTGATTATATAAAAACGGTGAAAATTCCATTCAAAATACAGGGAAAGCAAATCAGACACATTTTTTTCTGTCACGACAGCAAAATTTACAAAAAAATACAATGGGATTTTGGGTTTTGACTTTTTACAGAAAAAACAGGCGGTTTTAGATACACGGAAAAACATTCTGAAGATAGGCAACATGGAAATAGTTTTGAATTCTGATAGGCAAATAAACAATATAGTACAAGAAAAACCGAATCTAGTTAAAATTGTAAGAAAGGTACAAATTAAACCTAATTGGAGGGAGAATGTTTTAGTATATAGTGAGGAAAATTTGGAACAGGGGACAGAGGTTTTGTTCGAACCGAAAGAAAAGTCATACATTGAAATGAATTATGGGGTATATCAAGTAAATGATAACAAAATTAAAGTTGAAATTAAGAACGACACGAATTCGATAATTACATTGAATAAAAACATACTTAGGAGAGTTTTAAGAGAGGAGAGTGTGTTGATGAGCCTGAGTGTAATTTATGTGTATAGATTTGCCTAAACAGAACATGAAACAGCGTGCAGATCCAGTTGTACAGCGACTTCAGTTGGTCAGCGATTCCTGTTGCTCAGCAATTCCAGTTGGTCAGCGATTCCTGTTGCTCAGCAATTCCAGTTGTACAGCGATTCACTTGTACAGCGATTCCTCTTGCTCAGCAATTCCAGTTGTGGAGCGATTCACTTGTACAGCGGCTTCAGTTAGTCAGCAATTCCAGGTGACCAGCGTTTCTCAGTTAGACAGCGAATTCCAGTTGTTCATTTCCATTTCTGCAACGATGCCAGTGTCTATTTCTAAGGAGATAGTTTGCACTCAGTCGTATCATTACGATAAGAAACTCATGTGATTACACCATGTTGTGGATTAAACGAGCTATGGAGTGACAAAATCGTGTTATTTCGGGACATAGGTGTCAGCCTCTGCAACTTATAAATGACATGGGAACAAAGATACACAGTTTAAACTTTTTTTCTATAAACTTTACAAAAGACATTCCACGAATGCAGCTACAAAGTATCAGATGCAGAATAACAGTAAACGAACTGGTACTTACATCAATAAACTTTCCAGGATCACTTTGAATTGTATATATATGCAAATAGTATTTTGTTGCCATTAATATTATGTAGTAGTGAAATATATGTATACATGTATGTAAGGTATATTGTTACAGAAGATGCAGTAGTTGGGAGAGGAAGGAGGTGACGACACAGGTGACACTTCTATAGTGAGTGAGAACTCGTCACTCTATAATTGGCTTTTCCCCACCAAATTTTGGGGGGAAGAAGGGTAATTGTTATATTGTGATTTGCAATCACAATGCAACATTGCTGTTTTAAAAGGAGAAAGAAGACCTGAGAAGACAGTCTCTCTTGCAGCGATGCAATAAGTATAACGCTCCCTATAACGCAGCTGGACCGGACGTGGTTCGAGAAAGAAGGAGGGGGTTTCTCATATTCAAGTCAGCATCAGGTACTATGATGAACGGAAGGGGTTGAACTTCCTGGCCCGAGAGGTCAATTTGTTTTCACATGGACATGGGATAATATCCGTGAGAACTCTCAGCACCTAAAAACAAAAAGTCAAATATCTTATATTTCAAAGGGTGCTTTGGCCAGTAGTAGAGCCGGAAGGCATAGTTTATATATTTACTGGACCAATTACAGACTGGGGCGCCTTATAGAGGCGGTAGAGACGGAGAGAAACTTTGAACTTTAAAAATTTGGAATCGAAGAGTTGGATTTTCGACTGTGCTGACGCAAGGTCGCGAGTGCGACGATCGAGTACGGAGCCGCTACTAGCAGCCGACAAGTTCGGGCTCTGCAGTGACGACCGAGGTAAGACAATTCCTTATACGTATTTTGCACGATGGTCCATTATGGCGTTCTCTCTCTCTGATTTTAAGTTCAGCTAGGATCAGAAATATTAAAAGCTCTTGAATTAAATGCTGGTTGGGGGAAATGTATTTCACATGTAAAGTAAAAAGTGATAAGAGAAATTTGAAGCTCTGGAATTATATATTATAAGTGGGAGATTTATCCTGTAAGTAAAGTAGGATGGATAAGGTGTTATTAATAATGGTTTTCAGAATATAAATACATAATTATAGAATTGATGGGTTGTTATGAGTAATGGAGTATTAATCAATAAATGTGTAATTGTAGAATTGATAAGATGTTAGTTATAATGGCATTTACAGAATAAATGTTTTTTTTTGTTATTGTTTAAAATCTGTCTCTTCATTTTAATTTCTTGTACAATGCATTTTAATTTACTTCCCTTTACGAAAGCGGCCTTCTTCGCGTTCTTACCGGACATGTGGTTTTCCACGTACCAAATTGGAAAGTTTTTAATTATTTTTTGTGTATTCTCATTAAGAACTGGTATCACTCTTAAAACAAGAACATTGCTATCTCCAACATGATGTGATTCAATTATATCACTGTAAACAAATATCTCTGTTTTTCGTGCATCAAGTTCTAATGCATATTCGCTAAAAGAACATCCCTCATGGAAAATATTGCTTTTGAAACCTAACAGATCTCTTAATCCATCTCCTAGCTTTACTTCTATATCCCTAGGTACATACATGGCTACTTTCATGTTTGAAAGTTGTTTGAATGTCAAATATTGAAATGCATCAAATAATTCTTTTGGGGTTCTATATATTCCATTTTCAATTTAAAAATATTATTTTTTTCTTTATTTTCTTTTGCATAGTTTTACTTTCTTTTAAATAAAGTGTAAAATACTCTCCACTTATTGGTGTTGTAATATTTCTATATTCAAATTCTGTATATCTACTAACTATGTGTTTTTCAGAAAAAATTGATAGCATTCTCATAAACTGAGGAGATTTTTGTTTTTCTAGATGAATTTCAATTTCTTCCTTTAATGATATGGTAATTTTATTTTCTTCTATGTTATGATTAAATTCTGCAACTCCCTCTTTAACTATTGATATATTTTGATTGATAGTATGAAATAAATTATCCTCCTTAGCATTAGCTTTTATAGAATGTATAGGTATTGTTCGACGATAGCTCATTAATGGACTGTAGGCATTAACTTTTTACTATGATTTATTAGAGTATATACAGACTATATACACTATTTACAACTTATTTACAATTGATGCAAATAATTAAATATATCAGAGGTCCCATTATATTATCCAGGCTTCAGTGCTGGATGGTATGACCTCTCTTATCAATATCAAAATCATAACTGATTAATTCTTGGCGCGGTAGGCGCAAAACACACCCGCCAAGAGCGAGATCGACGCCAAGGCCGATTTGCGCGCGGTGTTCCCGCCCGACCTTGAAATCTTGAATTTCAATACTTAATAAACACATATTGCTTTTGAAAATGATATAAAGATACATTTGAAAATTAATAACATTTTGAAACAAAACAACATAAACACTTACATGACATAGTACAAGAATAGATTGTAGTATAGATATATGATAATAACACATTTTTCAACGTTTACACTAGTAAGATATAATTTGGCTATAATTTGAAATCCTGGGTTAAACCTATAAACAATATATGCTAAATAAAAACAGTATATACACAATGTATACTAACTTATTTTACAGGTAACACAGCAACTTTAGAAATTGATCTTTTTATAATACCTGTGAGAGTTTTTATTACAAGAACTCTCACTTTGCCGTCCTTACCAGGAATTGTATCCTCAATACGACCCATATGCCATTTGCATGGTGCCAGATTGTCTTCTTTTACAATTACAAGATCTCCTTTATTGATGTTTTCCTTTTGGAACATCCACTTTGAACGTTGTTGGAGATTTGTGAGGTAGTCTCTTTGCCACCTTTTCCAAATGTTCTGGACTAATTTTGAGGTCAGTTGCCAACGAGATAGTCGGTTATCAGGCACATTATTTAATTCAGGTTCAGGGATGGCATTTAAGGGACGTCCAATTAGAAAATGTCCCGGAGTTAAGGCCTCAAGATCTTTAGGATCTGGCGATAAAGGAGAAATTGGCCTGGAGTTAATCACTCCTTCAATTTGGACCATAACTGTTAGGAATTCCTCATAGTTCAATTTCGCATTCCTTACCGATCGTCTTAAATAAAATTTGAAAGATTTAACGCCCGCCTCCCACAAGCCTCTGAAATTTGGAGACAGGGGCGGAATAAAATTCCAAGTGATTTGTTCAGAGGACAAATAATTAGCCATACCTTCCTCGGGATTTCTAACTAAATTGTACAGTTTCTGGATTTCTGTCTGAGCACCAACAAAATTTGTAGCATTGTCCGTAAATATTACCGAAACCTTTCCTCTCCTAGCCATAAATCTTTTAAGACTAGCGATAAACGCATTAGAAGTTAAATCTGATACCATCTCTAAGTGTATGGCCTTCGTGGAAAAACATGAATATGGCCACGTACATTTTCCGCAGGTTTCCTCGTCTTTGACCCGGATATTTAACAAAAAAGGGGCCACAAAAATCTATGCCGCTCACATTGAAGGGTGACACCTGATACAATCATTTACTACCTTTCTTGCTATATCTCTCCCGCCAATAGGCCAAAAGATTTGTCTGATGACATGTAACAAAGTTTGGAGACCTGCATGTAAATTCCTTGTGTGATAGTACTCAAAAATCATTCTCGTAAGCTTGTGCCCTTTAGGTAAGATTAATGGGTGTTTTTCTTCAAATTTTAGATTTGAATGGGCTAATCGACCTCTAACTCTGAGAAGAGAATTCTCATCGACAAAAGGGATTTAAATTTTTTAACTTACTCGCTACTGGAATGGGAGTTTTATTTTGTAGAGCCTTTATTTCTGTTGAAAACTCCCTTGCTTGAATCTTACTTACCACAAATTTCATAGCCTTTTGACACTCCTCAGATGTCAATGGACCCTTAAGCTTACAGTGAGGAGCCTTTACATTTTGACAGAACCTGAAAACAAAACTGATTACATGAATTAATTTTAGATAATTGTTTGTAATATTTAGCAACTCCTCCATGAATTCAAGATCAGGAACGACAGTTAATGTGGTTTCTGAAGATTTAAGTTCTTGCACATAAACATCATCACTAGGACACGAAAAGTTACTTGGTACTTGTACCAGACGTTGGAGAAATTCAGGACCATTCCACCAGTCCTTACTTTCTAACAGTTCTCTGACATCCGAACCTCTTGAAAGGATGTCTGCTACATTGTTGTCCGGGGAAACATGTCCCTAGTGGAAACCTTTAGTTAAACATTGGATATTTGCCACTCGATTACTTACGAAAGTTTCTAACTTATGCGGTGGGGTCTGGATCCATGCCAGGGCAATAGTTGAGTCGGACCAAAAAAAGACATTTTTCACTTCCAACTTTAGTGAGGATATGGTTTTTAAGGTCAGTTTGGTCAGTAGGAGACAGGAACAAAGTTCTAGTCTTGGGATTGTCACTGTCTTTAAGGGTGCCACTCGAGACTTGCTGCACAAATCGTGGCAACGAATTTGGCCGGATTTAGTAATTGTCTGTATGTACAGAACTGCACCGTAACATAACTTTGAAGAATCCGCAAACCCGTGAATAAACGTTTCTTCAGCATCTTCGGTCAAGCAGTATCTTGGAATTTTTAGATTTTCAACAGTAGGAAGAGACAACACAAATTTTGACCATTCTCTTGCCATATCTTTCGGCAATTGATCATTTCAACCAATTTTTTGAAGCCACAAGGCTTGCATAAAGGGTTTAGCTTTTGCTATGACCGGTCCAATCAAACCAAGAGGATCAAAAATTCTGGCTATTTCCGACAAGACTTCACGCTTCGTGTAAGTAGATTTTGGTCTGATTCTCACCTTGTAGGAGAAACAGTCATCTTCTGGATGCCACTGAATTCCCAGCACCTTGACCACATTTGTCTCGGAAGTTGAATGGAAAGAATACTCCTTATCTCCCGAAGGAATATCTACCAACAATTCTTGATAATTTGCAGACCACTTATGCAACTGCATTCCGCCACTTTGTAGTAATTGTATTAACTGTGTTTGTAATGCCTTGGTAGCATCCATGTCGGAGTTTCCGGATAATACATCGTCCATATATACATCGGTAAGAAGAACAGGAGCAGCGAGCGGAAAATTCCCTTCTTCGTCGACTGCCAATTGCTGAAGAGTTCGCGTTGCCAAAAAGGGTGCGCACGTTGTGCCGTAGGTAACAGTGCATAGATCATAAATTTTCACGGGACTGTTCTTCTGATCCTTCCACAGAATTCTCTGTAAATGTCTTTGCGACGGATGTATCAGTATTTGTCGGTACATCTTAGAAATGTCAGCTATAAAGGCGTATCTATGCTTTCGGAATCTGAGAATGATGGAGAAAAGATCTTCTTGTACTACTCCACCATTCAACAAAATTTCTTTCAGAGATACTCCAGATGTGGTTTTAGCTGAAACATCAAACACCTCACGGAGCTTAGTCGAGGAATTTTCTGGCTTTAAAACGCCATGATGCGGAAGATAATAGGAAACTGCTTTATTTGTATCAATAGAAACTTCCTCCATGTGATGTAATTCCTCATATTGCTTCATAAACTTCAAATATAGATATTTCATATTGGGTTCACGCTCTAAGCGCCTCCAGATTGAGTCAAGTATCTTATTTTCTGATTCCTGTCAATTACCCAAAAGTTTAATATTTTCTTCCTTTAACGGCATTTGTACTGTGTAACGTCCATCCTTTTCTCTTTGGTGCGTTCTAATAAAGTGGTCTTCGCAAAAAGCTTCTTCCTCACTGGGTTGTTTCTTTAAATCAGGGCAATTTTCTATTTCCCAAAATCTCCTAACACATTCATCTAAACAGTCCATTTCCTTACTCAAATAACAATGCTCCCTTGATTGAGCGTTTGGAACTGCCCCCGCGATAATGTAACCTACTACTGTCTCTTGTAACAACAATCCGCCATCTTTTGTTTTAATTTTTCCCGATCTTAAAATTTCCAAGAAAGTTTGATTTCCAATGAGTAATTGAACCATGCTTGGTTTAAAGAATTCCGGATCTGCTAATTCTGTAAAATCTGGTAATGTAATTCTCGAGATATCTAAGTGTGTTGATGGTTGTTGTTGAAACCCAGACCGTCCGACCTACCAGAAAGGTGTAAGGTAACTGTTTGGACGGTCGGGAAGTGCCACCCAATTTAGACCGGAACCCAGTGGGGGAGGCATCCACAGGGACCGTACCCTCCTTCCCCTACCACCAACCTCTCGGAAGGACTTTCGGACCCACATGTTTAACGTGATCGTACTCCGCATGAACACGGCGGCAGTTTTGGCAGCGGCTGGAATCGAACCCGGGCCTACCGAGTGCAACTCCAGCGCGCTAACCGATGGGCTACCGCGCCCAAGTGTGTTGATGGTGTAATATCTGTAATTTTGGGCACGACTAGAAACTCCAAACTATCTGTATATTTCCCTTTAGAATCCGAAATTATTCCTTGAACCCTTGATTTAATCAATTGTCGAGAATTATTTATTCCATTTATAGACACACATACTTTTTCTTGTTTCAGCATTAAAGCATGAGCACAACTTGACGTCATCAAATTTATGGTACTTCCAGAATCGAAAATACATTTAACTTTCATTTTATTTCCTTTTCCATCAGAAATATAAATATTCGCTGTGCTCAATAAGACAGATTTATATTTTGTAGACCTGGTAGTTAAAACTTCTTCTGATTGCAACTGCGGTTGCGTAATTTGTTCCCCCATTTCTGGTGCCTCTAAGTGTTTGTTTACACATTCCTGGCGTTCGCGATGTAGAAGTGAGCTGTGACGTTTACCACATGATGAACAAGAGTATTTTGATTTACATTCCGATGCTCTATGAGAGTAATTAAGACAGTTTATACATAATCCTTTGCTTTTGATAAATTCATATCTTTTGGGAACAGTCATATTTTGAAATGAGGTGCATTTAAATAGAGAATGATTCTCTTTACATAAAAAACAAGATTTTACGTTTGTATTTGATTTGAGCATCAGATTTCTAGATCGAGTAAAATTCTTAAATGAAATCATTTTCGAAGGAGCACTCAGAACATTTCGGGTTAAACTTTCTAGGATTTGACTTCTTTTCTCCAAAAATATTATGAAGTCATCGAATTTTGGAACTTCGTTCGAAGCGGTAGTTAGTTCAAATTCTTTCCTTGACTCTCTATCCAAGTTAGGTAATATTATATTTATTAACATGGAATCAGATAAGTCATTTCTTTCGAAATTTAAGCTCTTTAGGGCTCGTAAATTCTTCTTCAAATTATCAATTAAGTTAAGGAGATCTTTGGCAGTTTCATGAATTATTTTCGGATAGTTTATTATTGCTTGAATGTGGGTGTCAATTATTACTCGTTTGTTTTCGTACCTTTCCGTCAATGCTGCAAAAAGGGATTCGAAAGTATCATCGGCAGTTTGTAGTTGATTTGCATCGCCTATTAAAGTTGCCCGTAAATAAAACAATTTTTGATTGTCATTTAACTGTAGGTTATTTCCTATTACATTGTAGAATTGTGCTTTAAAAGTATTCCACTCTTCGTACCTTCCGGAAAATTGCGGCAAAGGAATTTCTGGTAGTTTAATACCAACTGAAGAAGTTCTCTTGCTTTCGGTTTCGTTAGTTCCTGACTCGTCTGATATAGTGACTATACCATTTTTCTGAGATACTTCCGTTTCATAGATAAAAGTTTTTAAGCTTACCTGTAGATCTTCAAAGCGAGCATCCAGATCCTCTAGCTCAGCTTCAATATTTTCCAAATTTGTTTCTGCAGGTAAGTCATAGAACTGCTTTCGTAATAAATCCAAGTTTGTTTTGCATTTTTGTAATGCTTCATATCGCACATTCAAGTCAATTAATCCAGATTTACTCGTCGGATAATTGTTCACAAATGTTTCAATTCGTGTTACTTTTCCCTTTAAGGAGGATTTTTGTCGGTTTAGACCTGCCGGTATTTGAGACATCGCTTAAATAGTGTAATTACCAATTCGTTCTTTCGTTCTCGCGCTTCTTAAGGACCAGATGTTCGACGATATGCTCATTAATGGACTGTAGGCATTAACTTTTTAATATGATTTATTAGAGTATATACAGACTATATACACTATTTACAACTTATTTACAATTGATGCAAATAATTAAATATATCAGAGGTCCCATTATATTATCCAGGCTTCATTGCTGGATGGTATGACCTCTCTTATCAATATCAAAATCATAACTGATTTTTTCTTGGCGCGGTAGGCGCAAAACACACCCGCCAAGAGCGAGATCGACGCCAAGGCCGATTTGCGCGCGGTCAGGTATCATATATTGTCTAGTGTTTGAAATATTTCTATCTTTAAGAATTATAAATTGCTCATTAAGATTTGAAGTAGTTGGTCTATATTTATATGTTTTTGATTTGTTAATAATAGTATATTCATTAGGTAAATGCAAGACATATAATAGTTTTACTGCTCTATCTGGATCAATATGAATCTCAAACCTTTCTTTCACAATTATCTTAACCTAATTTCCTGTGTCGTTTAAAATAAAACTCACATTGTTAGATTGTGTAATTTTCTCAATATTTTTGTTTAGAAAAACAAACATATTTCCAACATTATCTTCATCTATAGGTGCTAATGGTATATTATATTCTCCACCATCTTGAAGAATTGTTTCTTCTTTTTCAATCGCTAGAAAATACTCATTATTGTGACGACCTAAATTGAACCAATTTCTAGGTATGAATAACTCAGAAAGTCCTACTTGCCATGAACCGCTTAAAATTATTGGGTTTGAAAGTTTCGTTCTAAACTTTCCTTGAGTATTATCAGGGAAAAAACTCATAGATGAGTTGCTAGGGAGAGTAACAAAAAAATCAGAAATCATTTCATCTCTGCTGCTTTAAACCAACTGTTGAATTGATTCTCAAAACCCGTCCACTTTATAAAAAAATCTGATGTGGGCAACACATGACCTTCCTTATATAATGCAATGAATTTACTACTCTTACAGTAAAAAAAAAAATAGATTATTTTTATAGTAGTTATTTATATTCTTTCCAAGATATTGAATTTTCATCAATGAGTCGTCATTTTCCAAGTCGTCGTCATCATCAATGAGTCGTCATTGATTTAGCGTCATTTTTATCTATTTGGCGAGTTTTTCGTTAATTTAGCAACATTTAAAAAAGTCGCCAAGTTGGCGAGATTCCACCAAATTCGTCGCCAAAATCTTGCCAAGCGTTATGGACGAAGAAATAAGTTATTCTTACAGTAGATAAATGACTATTGGCGTTCAAATACAAAAGTATTACTCAAAGTATCTTTTTTCATGAATGGAACGAGCTAGATCCACGAGAATGATGTCACTCAATTTATCGCATGGTATTACATATGAAAAGTGAACATGTTTCTCAATAGGATATATATTTTTTATTTTATATGACTTTTTGATATTTTTTTTGAAAAATGTGCAATATCTCGAGAACGGTTCATGTTAGCGTTCTCATATTTATGTCAATCGTTTTCTAATGAAATATCACATAATGTCTATTTGCGTAACTTTATTAGCGGTTTTGATTTTTTGACGATTTTTTCAAAATTCACTCGAAAATTTAGGGGGTGGGGTCTGAACATTCGATTGCATATAAAAACAATAGGCTTCCAGTGTTTACGGATTGTGATTTTTGTACCATATTTCGTTCGAATCGGTCCATTCGTTCATCAGTTATCGTCTCCACAGACTCACTGACACACACACATAATTTCACACACACACACAGACATCACTTCAAAAATGTTTGATTCGTGATCATGGATGCTTGAAACGTGCTCTCCCGTCGTAAACTCGAATTCGAATTTTCGACCCCGTCACAATACTTTCCTTATACATTATGTATATAAGGAAAGTAATATTGTTCATTGCTGCCCTTACCTCGTACTTTTAGTATTTGTTCAATTATCCAATAACACCCAGGTGAAATTTTTACTTTTTGAAGTTCTTCATAAAATCTCCCTTGGATGCTTCATTTTTTAAATCCTTCAAGATATATGTAGGTGGGTAAGCGGGACAACGCTTTTCAATTTCAAAAACTTCATCAGACCATTGTGGAAGATATCCTTTATGAAATGCTTTTCTTACTTTAGATATACGAATATTATCACCGATATTAAACTTATACTTTATTGTTTTACTAACACCATACAACTTATGAAATATTTGATGTCTTACACTGTAATTATATTTTGAAGGTGCTATGCCAATGCTACTATGTACACCAGGCCATTTTTTAAAGAAAATTTTTAGTTAATGCTCCCGCCGCCCTTTTGGGTTGACTTGTGGGGGGGGGGGGAAGTTCCCCCCTCCCCGGGGGACTAAATTACTGTATTTTAATGTGTATAAGGAATTTGGAACAAACTATTATAATACTATATGCATGTATTTATGTATTATGTTGTATTTTAAAAAGAAAATTTATTATCTTTAGTTTACATATTGAACACTAGATATGGCAGCACCATATTTTCAGATTTAGCTACTTTTTTCTAAATTTGGCGATTTTTGAGGTGAAATTTAGAGACTTTTGGGTTGGAGGATTTGGCAACACTGATCGTCACTACGTCACTTGCTCACATCGTGTCACACACGTGAAGCGGCTTTCGGTATAGTTGCGACGCAGGCTTTGCAGAATGCAGACCCGTTAGTGCCGGCCCTGATTTGGTGTATGATTTTTACACATTTCATTTTCACTATATAAACATGGATATCCGTAATTTCTTTTCTAATACAGCTCCGAAAAAAAAATTATGAATTAAGTTCGGCATCAGCTAATGGTAATACCAATGTTATTGCTGATTCAGATTCCATGAACATCATTTATGATAAGGTAAGTTCTTATTTCTTTACTACTAATAGTGCGTATCTAAAACAAATTGTATGAATAGTATGACCCGTTTAAGAAAAATATTTTCAGAAAATACCAATCCGTTGATTGATTTTTAATAATTTTTGTAAACAAAATTGAAAATAAAGTGATTTTTGTTTTTTTCTTAATCGCTACTTCATTTATTCAACAGTATTTGACGGTATTAAGTTGAAAATGTTTGCCAGACGAAAAACGAAATAAATCAATAGCATTTCAATGACATTTAAATTCCATGTTTTAACTAAAAATAACTTTTTAAAATCATCTTATTTCAGTTTAATTATGAAACTTAATTTATTCGTGTTGATATAAGTCCAGTCTAACACAGTGGCATATCGAGATATATATTTTTCAGTTTTGTGTGGGGCGGGGGAGGGATGTTTTGTAAAATGACTGTTCTTTTGGGGGGATATGAAGTACGTTGTTGCAAAGTATGTTACTGAAGATGCACCAACAGTAATTAAAAGTCATTTCATTGGAGTCAATCAACCAGAATCAAAAAGGACCAAAGGATTACTCGATGCAACTGTCAAGACTTGTCAGGATTTTTTCGTTTCAACGGAATTATTAGTAGGTGTCACAACTGATGGCGAAACTGGATGCGATGGTGGTCTTTGGAAATTACTCGAAAATTACTTGGGACATAAACTGCTGACTGTATGGTGTTATTGTCATCGATCTGACCTAGCAATGGAATCGGCTCTAGATTTAGTACCTGAACTAAAAATGTGGATGAGTAATTTAACAGGGACTTCGAAATATTTCCGAACTTCTTCCTCAAAACTGAAGAGAATGCAACAAATTTTTCTACACCATCGTTCATTCCCAGCTCATTTTGAAGTACGATTTGCTGAACATGTTCATAATCTCATTATTGTTGTGCTACATAACCTTCCTGAGTGTATTCACTTTTGGCAAGAACTGATATCCGACCGGGACCCTTCTATGCGACATGAACGAAGTACAGCTTGAGGAATGCTCAATACTTGGGATGATGAGATTTCTCTCCAACTAAAACAAACGTGTTTGATGGCTGACATAACTTCCATACTACAAACACTTCAGAAGAATCTGCAAAAGAGTAACCTGATCTTGCCAGATGTAATAACTTTGAAAAATAATGCAGTACGAAAATTGAGGCTTATCGTGGATAACCCCTATCCAGGTGGTCACGAAGAACAACTGCTGAAATCTAATACCAATGCAAGTAATGAAGAGCAGGAAGATGAAATGGTTGATGAACCAAAGCCAAGAAAAAGGCGAAAAATTGGTAATTTGTACGTTACAACTGGTGTTCACGAATGGTCGGCAGTTAGGAAAGAAGTTGTAATGTCATTCATAAACTTTCTGGACGAAAGATTGAACATCGAAGACAGCAATATTATAAAATAGTTTTCTTCATTTTAAATACCAACACACCAAAAGAAATGATAGATAATGGTCGAGTATTGATTAAAACTATTTTTGGTGGAGATGATAAAGTATTGGAGTTTTCAACGAAAGTTTGCGATTGTTGGCCACTTATTCAGGAAATCGAAGACCTCGATATTTCAGATATTGGAGTAAAAATGTCACACAGATTGTGAAACCGGTCGTCCATCCTGTTGCTCCAAGTCCTCTGGACGAGCCGGACGGCCTGGGGCTTTCACACAGATTGTGAAAACTAATTCGTGTAATGACTGGAATTTCGCAAAAGCTGTTGTGCTCACTCGTGATTCTATCGCCTCACTCGATGACTGTTGAGAATGTAATTTCTCTTTATAACCAGCTAAAGTCCAGTCATAGAGCGTCCACATCTGATGAGACGATGAATTCCAGAATGTTTGTGGCATTAAATGGTATAGGAACGGCACATTACGACCCACGACCGGCGGTTGCAGAATTTTTAATGAAAAAAAACGTCGTTACCGCGAATCGGAATTACTTATTTTCTCAAATAGAGATTTCGGTAAAAAATTCTCCAGAAAGGAAGCAAATTTGTAAACTTTTTTCTCCTTTTATATTTTCGTATCTTTCTTTGCAATCTTAAACTCCTTTTAATACTGTAACTGTAATTGCATTTTTGAAAAATAAATTATTAAATATACCTCTAATTATTCCATTTTCACTTCTTTGGTGAAATCCGACGTTTTTTGGCTTTGAGGCCAAACTTTCATCATTGAGTGGCCAAAATAGGCTACTGCGAGGCCATTTGGCCACAAACAACTTACTTAAAAATGGCCTGATGTGCACTGTCATTATAACTCTGAACAAGATGCTTTAAAATGTCGATGTAGTTATATGAATTTCGATATGTAAACATTCTATACATTTTATTTTTAAGTGTTCTGTTAAATCTCTCCACAACACTTGCTTTTGTTTCACTATTTGAAGAATAATGATTAATGTTTTCTTTCTGAACTAATTTTTTTATTTTTTTGTTATAGAATTCTTTACCTTTATCTGTTTGTATATGTAGTGGCTTTTGAGATTTAAACAATTTTTTAAATGCATGAAGTAATGTGTCTGCAGTTTTATCTTTCAAAGTTATAACACGTGCAAATTTAGAAAAGACGTCTATAATAGTTAATAAATATCGAACACCAACATTCTCTCTAGCATGTTTTTTTGCATATCAACAATATCAGCTTGTCAAAGTTCATTTCCATTATAAGATATAGTTTTTCTTCTTAAATACTTGTAACAAATCGGTCTATGTAAGGAATATGTATTTTGTTCTGATAAAAATGTTTTTGCTGTTTCATATGGTACATTTGCCGCTGATGAGAGAGGAGAAATACTTCCAAAAGCAGCAGGATGTTTATAGTTATAATAAATTGACTTCAGTAGTTTAGCCATTGTAGAGTAGGTGATTTATTTAGTATGATCAAAACTAACATCTAACAACTTATCATCATCACCACCACCATCATCATCATCATCTGTGCTTTTTCTACTACTTTTTACCATAAAACTAGATTCTGATGATGTCCTTTTCAATGGTGTTGTCACTCTCTCTGAATGTTTAACGAAAGGAAACCAATTGTTTCGAACATGAGGATTGCCTATCCATCTCATTGGTATTTTTGCATCATTTATTGCTTCTACAAATTCATAAAATCCAAATGGTGGACTCGTTTTGGCATCTCTCATTAAAGAAGAAAACATATCTACTATATTAGTATAAGGAATAATTTCTTCTGACTTAGTAAGTTCACCATCATTCTTCTTCTTCAGTGGCCTGACAGCCCTGGATGGGCCCTTGCCTTCCGCAGTATAGAACTCCAGGCTCCCCTATCCCTGGCCAAAGACCTCCAGTTCAAAACTTTTAAAATTTTAAAGTCCTTTTCCACACAGTCGAGCCATCTGAGTTTAGGTCTTCCTCATTTACGGGTGCCGAATGGTCTGGCCGAGAAGATCTTTTTTGTTGTACGGGTTTCGGCCATCCTGCACAGGTGACCCACCCATTTAATTCTCTGAATCGTGATATAATTGACTATATCTGGTTCTTTAAAAGACTTATAAAGTTCAGAGTTAGTTCTTCTCCAGATGTTGTTACAATTTAAGCCACCAAAAATACTTCTCAAGATTTTTCTCTCAAAAACAGAAATGATATCTTTAACTTTTTCTGTCATTGCCCAAGTCTCAGCAGAGTAGGTAAGAATGGGTCTGATTAAACTTTTGTAGATTATAATCTTCGTTTTTCTGCTGATGAAGTCAGACTTTAAGTGCCTTTTAAGGCCGAAAAACATCGGTTAGCAGCTGTAACTCTACCACGAATTTCGGGCATAATGTCATTGAGAGTATTAACTTCAGATCCTAAATATCTGAAGTTGCTTACAGTTTCAAACTTCTAAACCCCAATTTCGAAATAAGGACAGTCATAATTACTACAGGGCATATACTTAGTTTTATTTTGATTAATAGTTAGATGCATTTTACTGGCTGCAGCCTCTAAAGATGTGAAGGCTTCCCTAAGTAACTCGGGAGTGCGTGCTACAATGTCAATGTCGTCAGCAAACGCAAAAATCTGGACAGACTTGTTGTTCACCATCATTAGTCCAAGAATAAAGACGGTGTTTGAGTTTTTCAACAATTAAAGGAATAAATGTTCTTAAACGTTTAGAAATCGACATTGATATATGATTAATGTCTAACTCAACATTTTCAGAAATGTTTCTCTGTGATAGCGTTTTCTCAACAATTTTATCCAAGTTTGAAACATTTACATGTATAGGTTCTTTAGGTTTGTGAATTTCATGTTGATATCGCATAACTAAATCATTTAATAATTTTGCTTTCATATCATCAGGTAAATCAGATTTTTCTAAAAGTTGATATATCTGATCTTCTATTCGTGTTTGAGAAGTTTGGGAATAATGACTTTGAATTATTTCAGCAGGAACTACAGCCATACGTTCAGCCATATTATATTTTTTTGCCAATGGCTTTTCCTATTATTCCTTCTAAAGTTGATAACACAGCTGGAAGAAGTAGAGGTAAAATTGCACCACCTTTCTGATTAATCAATAATTTTTTTTTTAGTTATAGGTATATTTTTACTTGCTATCTGATGAATAATAGTTTTAAATTTTTTCACTTTTTTAAGATTTAGTGGCAAGTTTCCCAAAAGCACATTTTTACAAATTTCACATATTGAATTAATTTGATCTCTACTTGCAGTTTTAAGAATGACTCTCTTTGTTTTCGGACTTGCAAAAGCGAGTAGTTGAAGAAAACCACAATTGCGTTTAATATTTTTCATACTCTAGGGAGATATATCCAATATGTACCTCTTTCATCTGAAAATATATTTTCTCGTAGTCTAAAACGATCCTCTGTCATTGGATGATAATCTACTAATAAATAAGAATATGGTTGAGAGGTTGAACTTTTATATGCATCAAAGAAAAAAGATGTTTTGTAAGGAAATGCTTGTCTTGCAAAACAGATCAGCTGACTTGAATCTCTTGTATTTCGAAATAAAACAAAATAGTGTGTGTTTAAACTTATATCTCTCATGATTTTACATTTTAGATAAAGGTTTTGAAGTATTAGAATTGCACTTATAGATCGATAATGAGAATCTACTGTGAACAATTGACCAACTTCATTTGATAAGCAATTCATCAAATCATCTATAACTATCAAATCAATATTTTCAAACACTTTGGTTAACCTCTGAATGTTTGGTTAATATATAACTATCAAATCAATATTTTCAAACACTTTGGTTAACCTCTGAATAAATTCAATATTATCAGTATTTAAAAACCATGGTTGAAACACAGAATAACACCATAAAACTTTCTTCAATGGCTTCTCATAAGGATTAATCTCCACTATTTTTCTAACTAAATAAGTTTTTCCCGATTGAGACATTCCACTCACTATCATGTTGCTAGGATGTTTTAAGTCAAACATTTAAGACACTTCAATAGATGCAGAATTAAAATTATATTCTAAAGAATGTATGTTAAAATTTACAACACAAGATCTGATATTCTACTGAAAATAACAATCTACATGGAGGATTTATAAAGGTTTTGCTTTTACAAACAGTGAAAACTTGTTAGAAAATTTAAATATTAAAAAATCGATTACTCGAAACAAAATACTTTATTAGCTTTAAGTGAGAAAAATACTAAAAATCGACATACAAATATCATCCATAGTAGGCTCTTAAAATATCAAATATAAAATTACGACATAGAGGACAGTTCAATAGCTTTTTAGCACATGCTTCACATGAAATTAAATGTCCACATGGTTGAAATAGCACTTCAGTTTCTTTATCCATGCAAATCTTGCATAATAACATATCTCCTTTTCAGTTCAATAGCTTTTTAGCACATGCTTCACATGAAATTAAATGTCCACATGGTTGAAATAACACTTCAGTTTCTTTATCCATGCAAATCTTGCATAATAACATATCTCCTTTTCTGTTTGTCTTTTCAGTCACAGAGTCAAAACCATATGCAGAAAAATGATTCTCTTCTATTTGTATCAGAGTTGTGGAGTGGAATCTAGATTTTTTCTCTTGCTTCTTAAACTCAAAAATTTCATTACAGAGTTCATTAAAGGTTTCAATTTTCTTTCCTCGTCTTAGCCAGTAGCGGCGTTAAGTTTCGGCGACGGCCTCGCGCCTGTGGGGGCCTCGAAAGTTTTTCACGTTGTTAAAAATTTAGTTATTTAGTTATCCGTATTTATTTCCGTACGAGTGTAGTAGTATTTATCTAGAGTCGTCTGGCAACATTATGAAAGTTAGTCGATTCCGCGCGCGATACTCGGGGAATCCCCAAATCGTTAATTCTTTCTACTTCATTCAATCATCTGTCACAAAACTCGGACACTCGCATGCGCAAAACTTCTGGCTACGTTTCTTTTCATTACTAAGTGAAAAATTGGTTATTCTTTTTATTGTCATAAATTTTAGGTTAAGTATTTCGTAATTAATTTATATTTTCATACTTATGAATCGCCATTTCATTTGCGATAAATATACTCAAAAAGTCTAATACTCATTAAATATTACATTTAAACATGCAATTTGTTTTTGTAAAATAATTTTTAAACGTTAGGACTTAATTTGAATTCTCGTATACAGGGTCACCATAAGTTATATTTTTCTATTTTCTTAACCAACTTCAAAAAATGAGGTTCTGTATTCGACCCGTATGTTCGCGATTTTCTCAAAACTACCAATTTTAAGTACTGAACCAATTTTGATGATTCTTTCACTAATGTAATCTGCATACTTTCAGTAAGGTTTTATAGTAATTATGTACATAAATGAAGATCAACGTCATTAAAATTTTAGATAGATTTGCCTCGTATCTCGGGCATTTGTCAATAGATTTTGATGATTCTTTTTTTATTGGATAGGTTTTACATAAGTTATACTTCGAAATTGGCTATTTCATTGGCTATTTTAGGTCATTATGTCTGGAGGAGCCTCAAGAGACAGAGATATAGGGAGGAAATGGGAATCCGGTGCATCAAAAAGAAAGGCTGAGACGGTTATGTCTAACCAAGCTATGAGTTCCAGTATGATGAAATTTCTTAAGAAACCTTCTTCAGGTGTTACTGCTCCAGAGGCCTCTGATGAATCTCTTATCCAAGTTTCTTTAGTTTCTGAAACAGAACCAGCTTCAGGGTCGAATGAATCTGTTACCCTTTCTAATACAGCATCCGAGTTGGGTGAAACAGCTGTGATCCAAGATTCTGAGCCAAATAAAGAGTTAAAAAGTGAAAAGATTTGTGACTCAGAAAATCAAGAGCAAACTGTTCATATAAGAGAGTCATTTATAGAATTAGATCCGGGGAAGTGGGTATTTCCAGTAACAGATTCCCAGCGTCATGACTTAACGGTCCCCAACAAAACCTAGAGAAATCTGATGAAAATTACCCCAAAGACGCAAATAAAAGACATTTTACTAAATTTCATTTTACTAGAAAATTGAGTAACGGCGAAACGCAACATCGCAGATCTCCATATCTCAAGATAAAGTTTATTGCTTTCCATGTAGACTTTTTTCACATTTGCAGATGTTGTGTTTAAAAGATTGAATAAAACCTGCTGTGTTTAAAAGAGATAAAAGAAGACATAATAATTAGTTTAAAGAAAATTAGTTTATTAAATTGTAACTTCAAATTATTTCAAATTAACAAATACAAAAACACTGCTCACAGGCAGGCAACTCAGGAAGAATTAACATTAGAATTTTAGAATTTTTTCAACTTAGTTAAAATTAAGGAATTAGCATAAAAACTTTACTCAAAACAATCTACTTTAAATTCCATCAGAAAATCATTAACAAAAATATTAAATTTAAAGAATTTTAGAATTTTACCCAGGCTCTTAAAAATTTATGAAGGTTTAGAAATTTGCTCTCAGAATAAAGTTTTAGAATTTTAAATTTACAGAATAAAATTTAATTAAATGCATTTCAAAAAATATTGAGAAATCATATTCAGAATTAAAGAAAGAGTTTAAAAAAAAAATAAAACATCTGTATTCACCCGGATGGGCCATCAGACAGGGGGGGAAAGTTCCAATAAGAGGAGACAAATTTTGTAGACTGGTTTACTGGAGATCAGGAGTGAATTCATCAGCAGAGGCCTAACCACTACTTCGGGATAACTAGGATCTTCTTAAAGTCAGCCGTCCTCGTCAGATACTACTTCCACGTAACTCGCATACGGAATTTTAATACACACTTTTCCGGATAGCTACTTCGTGAATTTCGCGATAAAAGCTTGAAAAATCCATCATTTAAATTAAAACAACTAATGTAAAAAAAGAATAACGCGAGGAACTTAACGTTCCATTGAAAAGCTCGCGTGGAACATAAGTTCCATTCGAAAATCAACAACGCGCTTCTCGCGCTAACACACGACGAAGGATTTCAACAAAAAACTGAAACTGAAAAATTCTGCGCGCTTATTTATACGTGCGGCAAAAAGTGCGGAGTTTAGATAAACGGCAGCAATTAAAATTCGCTTACCGAAATTAGAATTGCCAAAATAATACTCATAATTCCGAGAGCAGACGATCCGTAAAAACGCGAACCAATTAAAATAAATCACGAATTCCAAAGAGGCGCGAAAACGCTTAGGTGGCGCATTTAATCGCAGTAAAAAGCCCGCAAAACAGAATTCCGAAAATGGCCGCAACTGAAATTTTTGAATTGCAGTGAGACATGGAAATAACTTGAAACTGTAGAACAAACGGAATTTCTAACCAAAATGGGAAAATGAGACATCAAATTAAAGGGAATTTTAAGGGGAATCAAATAAATAAATAATTTTTAAAATTTACAAATCAAAAGTAATATTAATTTAAGGAATGGAACATTTTTAACTAAGAATATCATAAAGAAAATTAATTTAGAAGATTAAAAATATTCTAATTAAAGAATAAATGAAAAAGCCAATAAATATTATTTAAATATTACCAAATTAAGAATATTGAGCCAGGGAAAAAGAAATAAAAGTAAATTTTCAAACCTCCAAATTACCTAAATTCTAAAGCAACCCAACACATTCCTTCCACCTATCCCCCAAAAATTTTTCATTTGAAAAATGAAACATTTTTGATAATAAAAATAAAATATCTATCAGAAGTTACCAATTTAAGTATAGCAATATTTATCCGAAATCAAGTTCTATTTCGGGATAAGCAATTTGTTAATAAACTATAAACTAAAAGAGAATTATATAACAATGAATAAATTTTTGTACATCAGATCACTAAATTTGTGTAGACAAAAGTAAAGGTAGAGGATTTGACATTGATTCTCATTAGCTATAAATAAAAAAAAAAATTTAAGAAAACATTGGACCAGCCAAATAGTTTTCAAAGAATCGAAACATTGAATTTTGAAAAGGTACCTTGAATAACCAATGAGAAACAACTCTCACTTCCACTACAAAATATAAATACCAGCTGGAAAGAAAAAAAAATGTGTAAATAGAGTGATCTAAAAAATAAAACAATGTACATAAGTTGTATAAAATAAATAAAATTTCAATAGAAGTGTCAAATGACAATTGACACAATAACAATTATTATCAATAAGCAACAATAATATACTAAAATTTCAAAGACACAAGTATCTATTCATGTCCATTCAAAACTAAACAATATCATCTGCATTCTGCAGTTATCTAATATACACTGCCATTTTTATCTTTGCAATACTCTAATACTTTTAACGACAACAAATATATACCAAAAAAAATATCAACATATGTGATCAGAACTTACGTCATGGACCACGTAATTAAATGTTTGCAGAAATCTGCACTCTCAATAACAATAAATGAGTAACTATATATCTCTATCTATAAATATAATCAATTCATATAATCCAAATTAAGGGGGCATAGGACCTTTAAACAGTCGAAATTCATTGAAAATAGAGCTATCTTTACAATTTTTTAATTTTAACCAGGTGTATCCCAGATGTTCAAATTTTTTTCTCTAAACATATAGAAAACCTTTCTTACTACACAAATTTTACTGAAGTCATATAATTATATGTACATTTTATATTGTTTTTTAAAATTTATACAATTTTGACAGACATAATGGTGTATGTAGCAGCCGCGCGCAGGATATTTCAAATAATATTATACTTATGGACTTCAATTTGATAATAATATATTTATAACTATTACATCTTTAATTTGTACACACTTTTTAAAATTTTGAAATAAATTTAATATTTTTAAAATTTAAACAAAATGAAATTTTCATTTTCAGTGTTAAAAAACATGAAATAAACCTCTTCACAATTCTTTTTTTACTATTTATGGTGAATTTTTGAAGTACAAATTATATATATGGATGAAACAAGTAAGTCCAAAAAATTTGAAAGTGATTGGTTAAATATATTTTAAGGTATGTTGCGCGCAAGGGCTAAAATCACATATCTGAGAAAAACAGCTTTAAAGTTTAAAAATACATTCAGTGTTACTTATTATCTTATTTTACACCTTAAAATGCCTTTAGTTCATAAATAGCACCTTCCTATGTCTGTTATGTAAGAAAAATCAAAAATTTTCTGCCTTTTAGGGGCTACTTGAGCTCTATATGTTGCTTCGAAAACTCGGAACAGACGCTTCGCGCAGTAGTTCTTGTTAGTCAGATGAAGCACGTTTACTAAATTTTTACATATTTATGAGGAATGTTTATCTATAAATTATGTATATAGATGAAACAAGTAAGAGCAAAAAATTTGAAAGTGATTGGTTACATATATTTTAAAATATATTGCGCGCAAGTGTTAAAATCACATATCTGAGAAAAACAGCTTTATAATTTAAAAATGCTTCAATGTTACTTATTATCTTATTTTGTACCAAAATGCCTTTAGTTCATAATTAGCACCTTCCTATGTCTGTTATGTAAGAAAAATCAAAAATTTTCTGCCTTTTAGGGGCTACTTGAGCTCTATATGTTGCTTCGGAAAATCGAACAGACGTTTCGCGCAGTCGTTTCTTGTTAGTCAGATGAAGAACGTTTACTAAATTTTTACATATTTATGAGGAATTTTTATCTATAAATTATGTATATAGATGAAACAAGTAAGAGCAAAAAATTTGAAAGTGATTGGTTACATATATTTTAAAATATATTGCGCGCAAGAGTTAAAATCACATATCTGAGAAACCCGCTTTTAAGTTTAAAAATATATTCACAGTTATATTCAGTATATATTCAGAGTTATCGCAGTTCGGCTAATTAATGTTTGGCTGTAGTTTATAATACATCCTGCGTTATATCTAATGTAGCATCAAAATGCACCAGACGCATAAGTAATTCCTTCCTCTTCCTCTTGTCGTTGAAAATCAAATGTTTTCTGCCTTTTACGAGCTTTTCGAACTTCATATGTACTGCTAGAGGCTCGAAAATCTACTTCGTGTATCCGTTTCTTATCACTCAGATGCAAAACATTTAGTAAATTTCTGTTTATACTCAAATTTAAAGCATTCATAATTTTTATTATACCGTTACCACCATCATTGAATGTTATACTGGCAATATTTGTTGCTATTTGTGCAATTTCTCTCCCAGTATTTATATTTTTCGAGCAATATTTCCATATGAGGGAGTTTAAAGACTCATTAGGATTTTGAGTTCTCCCTCCAAGACAGCGTTTCAATAGATTTGGGTCTGAAAGGTCTTTAAATATTGGTTTTACCAACTCCATGACAGATTTTGGGAGGGAGTTCTTATGCTTGAAGTTTGATACTGTGTTCGAGTATGCTGCATGGTTGTACTTACACCAAGTATTTGGTCCCTTAGGACAAAAAAAGTGTTGTGGGTCACTGTCAGAGGATACCATATGCATCCATACAGCCCATATGCTTTGTCGCATTTTAAACAAATCATTTTTGTTTCCACGAATTGCATTTCCATAGTAGGAAGTCAATTTTTGAATATTGGCTTCCGTCAGCCGGCCCTTTCCTCCAATTGTCTTTCCATCTGATAGCTTCTTTCCAGCCATCTGGGTTTTCAGCTTTCTCAAACGTGTTCCCATTCTTTTTTGAATGTGACCTGTGCATTCAAGTTTTTCAACCGCTATTTCATTTCCATATGGTTTGCTATTCGATATTTGTGAAAATGTTTTCGTATCACCATCACCAATATAAAATTTGTACCGAACACCATGGTCTTCAATTGATCTGTTGAATATGCGTAACATTCCATCACATTCCATTTTTCCGGCACTATCCGAATGGTTTTTTGAACACACTATTTTATGATTCTTTTTCCACGTTTCATACCGAGGGCCACTTTTCTTACTTCTATAGCTGTTGCAACCTTTACAAAAAGAAGACATTACTTCGGTTTCAATAACTTTTCCGCTTTCTGCTCCGATTAGTGTACACACACCTACAAGAGACGAATGTCCCCTAGTTTTCCAACTACCATCTCCACTTACAGTAATATCTTTCGATCCATTTGATAATTCTCTTTCGTCCTGGATAGCAGTTTTCATTGAAGATTTAGTTACAACAGATGTGGCATTTAAAATCCTGTGATTAATTTTATTATATGATTTCTGAGAAACAGGCGCTGGAAGACCCATAGTAGAACAAAAAGTAGATAAAGCCGATAAACCCTGTCCTATACATCGCATAGAAAACACAGCTCTTCTGTTTATTTCTGGAATATTTTTCTTAACACCAAGCATTTTTGTATTTTTCACAGACTTTAGTTCATCACAGCTATCACAATATACAAGAAATGTGGATGCTAAACCCATTGAAGATTTTTCAAGTATATTTATTGTTCCATGACATATTTTACAGCACAAAACATTTGCAAGCTCCTTGAAAAGTACTGATATATTAACCATTCTATATTCATGTTCTTCAGATGAAATATATGACTTATCAACTGAAAGTTCATCTTTTGAGCTGAACAGTTTTTTACTTGAAGCACTTAGCTTAGGCGTAGAATCAACATTTTGCCGTTCGAACACTTTCGGATTGTTTTTGTTTTTAATTACATACATATTTCCTTGAAAACGCCTTCTTTTCGTTCTTTTACCAGAACGAGATTTAGTTGCCGGTGTATCCATTATTAGAAAGCAAAAAGCAAAAAGTTTATATTAAAAAATTGCACCAAACAGTCTTGTACGTTGAAGTTTACACAAATAAATATGCAAACGTGAAGAAGTTTGTAATGTATACTTATAAAATAGATTAACTGTATTTTAGTTCAAAGTTCTTATGCTTAAACAACATAAATGCAGAAAATCAATCGTAAAAAGTAAGAAAATATAATGAAAAGAAATTACGAAACTCAGAAGAAATTCTCCACGCTGTAAACAAGTTAACAGCGCTAGAATATAAACAAACTGGGCTGAGCAGTTCAGTAGAAATAATTAAATAAATAATTAAGACATGGTGGTGGAAAAAGTATTAGATTTACGTGACACATCAGCAAACTGCAAACAAACAAACAGTGATATCCCTTTAAAAATGGCGGCGATGGCTGACATGAAAAAATTTTCAAAAGTGTATGTTGCATAAAAGCTCATAACTTTCGAAATAATGCGAATTTTTGAATGCGGTTTTTTGCACAGTGTTCAGAAATGTTCAAATATTCAGAATAAAATAAAATTGAAAAATCGATTTTTTGAAGGTTTAAAGGTCCTATGCCCCCTTAATCTTTTCTCAATCATTATCTAAATTCTGCAGTAATCTGCAATATCAATAACAACAACAAATTTTATCTTAAATCAACATCAATTAAATCCAGTTTGCAGCATTCTGCATTGTATCAATAACAAATACACACACATAAAAATTATCCATTAAAAAAAATTATGTTGCGCAACAATAAAAAAAATGTCATTCTAGTTTTTCCTTTGTCGTAAATTATATCTTTGTGTTGGAATTATGTCATTCTCATGAGATGTATTACTTGCTGAATTGTCAGATTGTGCACAAGAAAAGAACACAGAATCTCTTTCTGGAATTTTTGTTAATCTGTCAATGTGCACCAACTGAATATTTCGTGTGTCATTTACATGTTGAATTTTAAAGTTTACATTAGATGTTTTTTGTATAACTTTAAAAGGACCTTTATTAAGTTTGGAGAGTTTCTTACAATGTCCTCTTGGAAAAACAGGAATGTATAAATATACTAAATCTCCAACTTTTATATCTTTTATAACAGCAGACTTATTTCTGTATGTCTCTTGTGTTTTAGCTGCTTTAAGTAAGTTCTTCTTTACTATTTCAAAAGATTTTTTCATACGAATTGCCAAATCCTGACTATAATCACTAACAGTGGTAAAATTTTGTTCATTTAAATTAAAAAGAAGATGATGTGGCAAAAT
Organism: Amaurobius ferox; assembly: GCA_951213105.1. Taxonomy (NCBI): domain Eukaryota; kingdom Metazoa; phylum Arthropoda; class Arachnida; order Araneae; family Amaurobiidae; genus Amaurobius; species Amaurobius ferox. Next base: position 5,813,529 of record OX578150.1, on the reverse strand, counting down.
TAATTCTCTACCATAGAGAAGATTAGCTGGAGACTCACCAGTCGAGGAATGGATTGAAGTTCGGTGGGTCAGCAAGGCAAAAGATAAATGTCGATCCCAATCCTCTTGTGTTTCAGACACTAAATGACTAAGTGTGTTAATTATTTTACTGTTTAAACGCTTACAGACTCCATCCGATTGTGGGTGATAGCTAGTAGTGGTATGTTTTTCAATACCTAATTTTTCATACAACTTCATGGCAGCATTCGAAATGAAATTAGAGCCTTTGTCAGTGATAATGTGTTTTGGCACACCATGAAGAGAAAAGAAGTTTTCTAAACAATCTGAAAATACTCTGAAATGCGCCATTTGATCAGTTTCTCCCTAAATTTACAAATATGTAACTACATAAAATTAAATGGAACTTTCCTAAAAATAAAAATATTAAAAGTAAAAGAGAGAACACAGATTTTAGGTTTTCAAAATCTAACGTTTATTAAAATTTTAAACTTCACTTTTAAAATAATTTCCAAAATATTTTACAAATTTTAAACATCTCATTAACTAAACAAATCAAATAAACAACTTAAATAAATAAATAAAAGGAATGGCCGGTCGTATAGTGGTAGAAAAAAACGTTAGAATATTAAATTCGTTAGAATTTTAAAGTTAACAATATTAAACTTATTCAATTATTTATCAAAACTAAAATTTGGGATAAAAGAACATCAGTTAGCCAAAAGGGAATTTAGAACAAAATTTAAAGAACCACAGGTTCAGGTGACCTAAAGTATATAGGTCAAAAGGGGTCTTATTTAATGCTAACTCAATAAAACTTTAAAATAGTTCAAAACGACAGAAGCAATTAAAAATTAGCATTTAAAAGATATCACCAAGGGTCCAAGAAGAACGGCAGAGATCGGCGGGAGGCAGGCAGAATCACCAAACGTGCTGCAGACCCAGGGAAAACCAGAAGAGGAAAATCCATGGCACAGGATCTTATTTCTGTCCAGTAGAAATCTGGAAAAACGATCGCTCCACGAATTCCGACTCCAAGGGAGATTCTCCAAATCAGCCGGACGTCCAGCAATAAACATCATTTCTCCAAGTTGCAGCACCGAACTTCTGACATCAGAACGAAAACCAAAAACATATGTCCGTCTATTGGGCACGGAAATATTGATTCCATTCCTCATGTAAAGAGCTGCACAACTCGGGTAAATAAACAAATTGCAACTTCCTCGGCGGACATCGCATAAATCGCGGAACATCTTGGATCAACATTTAGCAGACAGGAAACTAATTAGCAAGACTGAAGAGGCAGGAATTCAAAACATCTCCATTCAGTCATGGAAGATGCCACATTTTCAGAGGCTCGTTAAAAATGATTTTTGTTCTCTGGACGTAGACAAAATACCGGTGCATTCCAAAGTAGCATATTTGAAAAACTGAACAAATTTCGTTCCATTATGAATCGCGCGCGCGCCGTAGCGCAATTGCCACTTCAAAGTATTACATCTCCATTCTAATCAAAAAAAGGGAAGAGCAAAAAGATCGAAAAAGTGCGCGATTTTGCTTATATACTGCGAAACATCGCTGCCACAGATTGTAAACAAAATTGTCGATGAACGACAAAATAATTAATGACTGACGATTTTAATATTACGGTCAACCAATTAAAAACTCGAAATTTTAAAGAAGAGAAATGGAATTTCAGAGCAGACGAAAATTAAAAAGAAATGAAGTGAAACGATTTGGAAAATTAGAATTCGGCAATAATTTAAATATGGACGATTCTGAAATATTTAAAAAGCTGAAAATAGAATAAAACTGAAAAATTGCAATGAATTAACGAATTTTTAACCGAGAGCAATAAATTTGGAATCAAATTAAAGGGAATAAAAAGGGCAATAAATGGAATTGCAAATTAGCCAATTTAAATAAATTTAAATTGCTAAAACCTAAAAAGAACGAACTTTTGCCGTTTTTAAAACAAAACCTATGGAATAGAACATATTTGGAACAGAAGAATATCAAAACCTAAACAATCGGAAAATGGAGAGTGACTATGTAACTAAGACCCCTGAACACGTTTAAACCAAAAGCAAAATTTCTAAAATTATTAAATATCCAAAAGTATAACCCAACACAGACACAGATGGTAAAAGAAGGATGTTGTGACTGGAAAGATCTGAGTAGGATATTGCAAAGACATGAACAAAGTCAAGGACACATGGAGTGCATGATTAAATGGATGGAATTCTATAAAGGAATCAAATACGGAAAAACAATAGATAAGGGAAACGAGAGACTGATTAGGGACTCACAAAAGTATTGGTATAACTTGTTTGAAAGATTGATCGATATAATAAACTACTTAGCCTCACACAATCTGGCATTTAGAACTCATCGAGAATCCCTTAACCTGAGCGATAGCGGAAACAGTGGAAATTTTATAGACCTATTTAAATTGTTATCCAAATATGATCTAACACTAAAAGAGTACTTGGAACGTATTAATAAAAAGCAACTTTCTCAACATTATCTGAGCCACGACCACCAAAATGAATTACTGACATTAATATCCAAATCAGTTATTGACAAAATTATAAACAGAGTCAAACAAGCAAAATATTACGCCTTCATGCTCGATTGTACCAGGGATGTGATCCGTGTGGAACAAACGTCAATAATATTAAGATTTTGCAATTCCTCAACTGGAGCGATAGAGGAACATTTTGTTGGATTTATTGCGGTCGCAGAAACAACGGGAGAGTATTTAATAAATGCAATTTTAAAGGAACTAGAAAAAAATGGTCTAGATATCCAAAACTGTCGAGGACAGAGATATGATAATGGCGCCAATATGGTCGGCATCGGTTCCGGACATAATCCCGACAAGCCAGAATCCGGACAGCCGAAATCCCGACAGGGTCGAAATCTCGACAAGGTCGAAATCCCGACATCCGAAACCCACTCTTGCACAGACTAATACAACACTAAGGCGGTCATCGCAGTGACGTCACTAGGGCTAGAATTTACTAATCAGCACCCCCCCCCCTACGCACATGCGCTGGACTTATGCTGGGCACACGCACATGGCTGTCTATGCCTATATGTATAGCTTGATCAAAATTATCGGCTTTTTTACATCTCTGCATTTTACAAATTAATAGTTTTAAGCACTAAATCATAACAATTATGCCATTACTGAAATAAATTTTGACAAATTGAAATGACAGTCTAAGATTAAAATGATATAGCAGGTCGGTATAAGATATAGGAAATTCATTTTATTAAAAAAGAAAAAAAACCTTACACATTCTGCATACGTTCAAATAGCATATTTACAGTGACACAGTGTGAGCGATACCACGAAGATATTCCATCACAGGTCGATTATTACGATCGTTCACAACAGTCATAATTCTCTTCTCCCTGTCATCATCTACCTTCCTACGTTTTGGTTGCTCTCCGCGAAGAATGCATTCAACTTGGTAAACCACCTGCGCCTGTTCTTTTTGAAATTCTTCTATGATGTTATAAACACCAACATGGGCCCGTCCAACTAGGGTTTCCCATCTCCTGTGCCAGGCCTCGACAACGTTTTGAGTGCGCGGAGCTCTCAGTTGTATGGAATCAAACACGCACCAGAGTGTTGGTGGGAACAACGGCGGAAGGCGAACGGCAATACCATTACGCAAACGATGCCTCATTCTTCCATGAATGTAATTGTCTTCGAACCACTGAACGACTTCTTGAGCATCGGGTGGCAAATGAGGAAGTAAAGTGGCAAATGCTGCTGGAATTTCGTCAGCTGGGACAAAGGCTAATGCAAATAAATGACGAAGCCTTAAACTGAACTGTTCATCTGTGCCGAAGCGAGAAGCGAATCCACTTGCTTGAATTTTTCTCCATCCACATTGACACAGATGGAAAAAAGAAGCTTTGTTGATAACATTCGGGAACTCGGATTTCGAAGTATTTATAGCTGCCTTTTCTAGATTACTAATGATTCTGTGTGGCCTCAGTTCAACATTATTTTCTTCAGCAAAATCAATTAAATCTTGAAATAATCGTTTGTAATTTTCTTCAGATTTGCTCGTCATCAAAGCATATACTAGCGGTAGAATTCTGCAATTTTGAGATCCAACAGGTGCGTGAATTGTATACAGCTGGTAAAATATTGTGGGCACCGTTTGAACGTGCCGTCCATAATCCAATAAGGTGCCTGTGATAAACGTTCAACATTTGCAGTTGTAAAAATCCGAATTCTTTCATCTCCAACTGCAGAATCTCTAACTAAAAATAACTCACTAGTTAAAGTGCTTCTTAAAGTAGGTGGAATATCAATTTCATTCTATGTTTTTGGTTCTGATGGTCTTTCGTTTTGCCTGACTCGTTTAATCTATTTGCGGAGAGCGTCTTTTGATGGAATGTATGGGCGAATGTCCTGAGAAGTGTTTACGATGTTTGTTTGAATAATTTGGCACGGTTGATTTATTGTATACCGAGTATCTTCTTTTAATTGGCCAATACTTTTTACAATATCAGCTGCACTCGTTTGTGGAGCATGGTTATGCTCAGTAAATTTACGGAGATGATGTTGTCAACTCAAAAATATCGTTGTAACTCGACCATTGCACATTTCAGATTTTCTTTTTTCACAACACCAATAATACAAATCGTCGCGATTCTTATCTTTCACCATTAAATAACCACGTGCATTAATTTTATTGCTTCTTTTTTGAGATGGAACAATTTCACAAATTTCAGCCATTTTTTGAAACAATTTAGCGAGCAAATATAAATCGACAAGTGAGCCCTTGCTAGTGCATTACACCTGGGATTTTGTTAATCCATTATCTCTGCCCAATAAAAATACTTTGTTGTTTCTTTTGTTTGGGTAGTTGTTTCTTTTACTGGTCACTAGTGGAGGGGATGAAAGGGGTAGGTCATAACCACGCCCTAAATGCGAGAGGGGGAAGAGAGATTTAACCCCATGCCAATCACTCAATGCCAGAATATATGGCCATTGTCGTAGCAAGCGGATGGGGACAAGAGGGAGCGTGAGTCCAGCGCATGTGCGTGGGGGGGGGTGGGTGCTGATTAGTAAATTCTAACTCTAGTGACGTCACTGCGATGACCGCCTTAGTGTTGTATTAGTCTGTGCAAGAGTGGGTTTCGGCTGTCGGGGTTTGGGCTTGTCGGGATTTTGGTTTGTCGGGATTTCGACCTTGTCGGAATTTTGACTTGTCGGGATTTCGACCCTGTCGGGATTTTGGCATGTCGAGATTTCGGCTGTTGGGATTCTGGCTTGTCGGGATTACGACCCAGACCCGGTCGACATTAATAAAGGTGTCAGAACAAGAATACTCAATATTAATCCACGAGCATTCTTCATGCCGTGCGGATGCCGTTGTTGGAATTTGCTTTTGATAGATGCAGCTAACTCTTCTACAACAGCTGAAACATTTTTTGGCTTCATCAATAAAATTTATGTGCTCTTTACAAAATCAAACAAGCCTTGGGATCTTATAAAAACTAAATTAAAATTGACATTAAAATCTCTGTCTGAAACACGATGGGAAAGTAGAATCGGAGCAGTAAAAGCGATATTTTTGTAATTTGATGATGTCATCCATTGCGTGAATGACCTGAAAAATAAAACTGATGATTCCGAAACCCTTAGCGACTGTGAAGCAGTCTTGAAAGAATTGTTAACTTTTGAGTATATTGTTGCAATACACGTGTGGTACGAGATTTGACTACGTGTGAACAATATAAGTAAACTATGGCAATCGGTTCAAGTGAACTTGAAACTCGCTATTGATACTTTACGTTCATTTCGTGACTGGATTCAAGAATTCCGTAATACAGGATTTGAAGCGTTGCAGAAACCCGATTGTTTGTAGAAAAAAGTAGTTACGAAATTGAGTCTCAATTTAAAGAAAAAAATAACAAAGAAAAAACGAATGTTCGGTTATGAACATATTGATGAACCTATACAATCTGAATCTGTTGAAATGCAGTACAGAGATAACTTTTTTAACACAATGATAGATGCTATAATAGTCGACACCGAATGTCGATTCAAAGCGCTCAACGAATATTTTGAACAATTGGGTTTTATTTACGATATCACTTATTTGAAATCTTTATCCAAGGAAGACCTTCTTAAGCATTGTAATGATTTAGGCACACTATTTCGGGAAGGCGAAAATAGCGACTACAGCCTTTCGAACTTTATGAGGAACTCTAGCTTTTAAAATCCAATTAACTGGACTTTATCAATGACGCAAAACTACTTATTCAGTACATTTTAGAGAATAATTTGGAAGAGGTATATCTAAATGTTTACATAGCGATCAGAATAATGCTCACAGTTCCAGTCAGTACAACTTTGGCTGCGAGAAGCTCCTCAAAGTTAAAATTGATCAAGACCTACTTGAGAAGCACGATAAGCCAAGAAAGACTATCTGCATTATCAGTACTATCAATTGAAGCTGAAATAGCGGCTTGTATTAACTATGACGTAATCTTAAAAAAATTCAGCAAGACGAAAAGCCGAAAAGTTCGTCTATTTTAATTTGTGTTTGTTTATGTAATTTTTGTCAATATTTGATTAGCAATAATACTTGTATAGTATACTTATAAAATTAGTGTCTAATTATTATTAGTGTATAATTCAGCTCATTTAATTTAACATTTTCGTTCTGACTGGAAAATGAAAGAGGCCTCGCAAAGCTGATGTCGCCGACGTCAACCATTCGTCTAGCGCCGCCACTGGGAGACAGCCGTGAGAACCTGATCCGCCTCTCGGCCCGCAGGTTTTATTCCCCACGACTGAAGGTCGTCTACAGACGACCAGGCTGAGGTCCAAGGAGAAGAAGCGTGAGCAAAAGACTTTGCAGAGCACTATGAGTAGACTCAAGGCCAAAGACGGGAAAAGAATACAAGGACTCTTAACCGCACACACCCCACCCCAGAGGACAGCAGCGAAGAAAGAAGGCAAGCGGGCATCCCCAGGGAACTTCCCTGAATTGAGGAAGCCCGAGCACAAAAATTTGACGGGGTCCCAACTCCAACCAGGAGCAGGTGAGCTAAGACGACGGAGCAAGGACGGAAGCGTCTAATGTCAGTTGCAGTGGCTGATCTAAATGGCCGAAACATGCCCAGATGGGAGAAGCTGAGGAAGAGATTTAACATTCTTTTTGACAGAGGATTCCAACTTTCTACCCTTCGGTAGTTATGCAGAGGCAGCATACAACTTAAAGAGGCGCTGTCGTAACCCGGACATATACCTGTGCTGCCAGGTTAACTAAACCTAAGAGAGAGAAGAAAGGAGAGGAGAAGGCAGAAGCAAAGGGCCGGGCAGGAAGGAGAAAGGCGCGCCGGGGAAGAATGGGCTACACACGAGGAACGTACCGCAGCTAAAGGCTGGACAACGGGAGGAAAGGTTAGAGACTATGGAGGATAGAGATACTACGGGAGGAACAAAGGGCTAAGAAGGTAAGAGCTGTAAAGAGAGAGGAGCCTAACCAAAGAGCTGAGACCGTGACCTATTAGGGAAAGAAGGCCGGAAAAGGGAGAGCACGGAGAGCAGGGAAAGAAAAAGACACAGACTAAGTATAGCCTAGACTAAAACTAACAGCTAACCTAAGTACTTAACCTAATCTAGCCTAAAACCTAAAAGCTAAAAGAAAAGCGGGGAAAGGCAAAAGGGCGGCACAAGGAGGAAGAGAGAAGCAGGAGGCGAGAAAGAGAAGACACTGAGAGAATACTAACTAAGAAACACAGAGAGTACTAACTAAGGCGCGCACAGTGGCAGGCACTTACCGAGGGGACGGGACCTGAAAAAAAAACCAGGGGCGCGGCTAAGGCCAAGGGCGGCCCCGGGAAGCCAGAGGAGAAAAAGTTCTCTGCTAGAGGGACCGGAGCAGGAGCGGGTGCGGGAACCTGAAAAGATAGAGACATAGCACAACGCATTAAAAGGAGGTTACAAAACAGGGAACTGATGTAGGAGAACCTACTTACTTGTTATAAGATGAGGACTGCAGAGGCTATAAAAAAGAAAAGGGTTAATGGCTGAAAGGGAAAATTTGAAGATTAGGATATGAAGCCTCCCGAGGGAGGGACACAACAAAAGGCCAAGGCTGAGACACTACCTCAGCTACGCGAGGAACACTTGCGAGGACGGCAGCCGAGACAATACCTCAGCTAAAAAAGAACACAGGCTGTGGTTACAGCGAGAGAGAGCAAAGGCTGAGACAAACCCTCAGAAGCGCGGGGAACACTCCTGTAAGTGCCAGGATTACCAAGGCTGGGACAATACCCCAGAAAAGTCCTAAAATGCCACACTAAGGTGGTCAGACACCTGAAAAACAAAACTGGGACAATCCCCCAGATACCTGCCAAAACATGAAGGAGGTCCTCGCCGGCAAAGAGAAGAAGAGGAGTGCCGGCAGGGGAAGAAGAGAAGAAAAAGAGAGAGGGAGAGAGGAGAAGAAGAAAAAGAATCCTATCAAAATAGGAAGCCACTGGAGGGGAAAGATTCTCCAGTGGAGGAGTGCCGTGCCAGGGTAGAGGTCCTCTCCGAAACCAGGTGGGAACTTCCTTCCACCTTTTCCCGTCCACATCCTCCCTCAGGAGAGAGACCAGCTTGAGGGGTTTTTTCCCCTTAGGGAAACAGCGGTTTTTTTATTTTAACCCTCACTACACCTGGTGGCATGAGACCTTGACGACGATATAAAGAAACACACGATGGAGGCAGACGCTACAGTGAGAATAACAGAGGATGCTACCAGAAAGGAAGACGCAGCTGCATGGGTAAGATGTCTGTGATGTCATCTACATTGTCCATAAGCCATTGGATAATTTTCCTAACTTTATTCTGTAATATGGGTTGCTTGGTAATGTTATACCTCCAAGCCTGACAAAGGTGTGGAGCTGGTGACCTCAAGTGATTTTCCTCAGTTAGCGGACAAGCCGTAAGATAGTGAATGAGGTCACCCTCTTCGCCACAGGCGCATACTGAGGATTGTTTAATTCTGAATCTATTGAGGTATACTGAGAAGGCACCATGATTTGTAAATAACTGCATTAGCAACCTGCAGCTGTAATGCCTCGAGGGTGACAAAAATCTGAAAAAGCTATAAGTGCTTCTCCCGTCCTGCGCGTGGTCCCACTGATCTTGCCAAGCTTCGACTGATAGGGTCTTAAGCCTTCTTTTCAGGTGAGACTGAGGCCACGGAGGATGCTCTAAGTTTGAGATTTGATCTTTTGTTGCAAGTTTGGCTTCTTGGTCCGCTAGTTCATTTCCGTGTATCCCGATGTGAGCCCTTACCCAATTCAGAGTGTACCTACATCTTAGAGACTTAATAATGGACAGAGTTTCATTAACTAATGGGTTTGTGTTAAAGGGCTTATTCAGTGCCGCTATTGCTGACTGGCTATCTGAATGAATTGTAAAGTTGGAGTTCTGGTTTCCAGCCCACTTCAGTGCTTGGAGGATGGCTACAAGTTCCGCTTGGAATACGCTATTGTATCTGCCCAGCTTGCTGCGCCAGGAAAATATCCTTCGAGAACCCTCCAGCGCTACAAACGCCGCCCCCACTCCAGAGTCCATCTTCGAACCGTCGGTGAAAATGTTGAGTTTTGTGGGTCTACCAATCTGGGCAATTAAAGTAGTAGTTGCTGGGTGGGTTTCCCAAGGGTTTACTTTTGTTTCGAAGTCCGAGGGGACAAAGGTTTGTCCAAAAGCTTGGGTCTGTAATTTTAATCTAGAAATACGGCCTAGGGCTGATTCATATTCTGCTTTGATTCCAATGGGGATAATGCCTGTTAGGACAAACAATGCTGAAGACGGTGATGTCCTATAAGCTCTCGAGCTTGCCAGGGTGAAGTGCCTTTGGCATTTTGCCAAAATTGCTGTGCAAGTTTTATTAAGGTTCGTAGCCCAGACAGATGCTGCATATAGCAGAATTTTTTCAACTACGCACTTCATACCAAACCTTTACGAATTTAGGATTAACTCCCCATGTTTTAGTAGAAATTCTATCAAGCATATTAAAGGTCCTATACACCTTAGATACCTGTGTCTCGCAGTGCGGGACCCATGAGAGCTTATTTTGGAAAAGGACTCCTAAGTATTTGATTGTATCTGAAGATTGAATGAAGTTGGTTCCCACTTTGACTCTTTTCCAGGTTTTACCGCGTCCCCCGTGTATCTTTAAAGTCCTAGATGTCCCCCAATTTATTACCAGGGACTCCCCGTTTGCCCAATCATTGAAACTGTTGGCCGATTCTACTACGTTACTCTGAAGGTTTGAAAGGTTGCTGCCCTTGATAAGGAGAACAAAGTCATCAGCGAAGGCTTGAATTCTTGTATGGTCTGGCCAGTGTATCTTGAGGGCCGAGTCTGCCACCACGTTCCACAGTAGCGGGCCGAGGCAGGAGCCTTGAGGGCAACCTCCAAAGGTTTGTTTTGTCACCAAGATGTTATTCTCTTCTAGTGTGACGTATCTGTCAGATAGGAAACTCTTGATTAGGTTGATGAGGTATCTTGGGCAGGGGGATGATTCCAGGTGTTTGACTATCGATGGCCACGACAGGCTGTCAAATGCGCCACTGATGTCGAACGATAGCATTACTGTGTAGACTCCTTTGGTCTTGTCTTCCTTGATTGTGTTCAGCAGGTTCTGTAGGGCGTGCTCTGTTGAAACCCCTGGCTTGAAGCCAAATTGTTTAGGGTGCCAGTATTCATTAACATGGAGATGGTGGTAGATTCTTCCATGGATGACTCTTTCTAGAATTTTACCTAGTGCTGGGAGGAGACAGATCGGTCGGTATGACTTGGGATCGTCGGTTGGTTTACCTTCTTTGTGGAAGAGGACAAAGATTGCTCTTTTAAGAGGAGTCGGGAAATATTGCATTTCTATGCACTTGTTGATGTAGCTGTGTAGTAGAGCCGGTGCGGTTCCATGAATCCTTTTTAAGAGATTGTAAACTACCAGGTCATGACCCGGCGCCTTGTTAACTTTAATTTTGGCTAAATTCCGAGATAGTTCCCCTTGACTTACTCCTGGGAAGGCTGTGTAGTCTTTGTTATGTTTTAGGTCTGTGTTGGAACGGTGGTCCGTGTTGTATAGTGTGTGTATAAAGTCTTCAAGTATGTTGGGAATATTAGCTTCCGAGGTTAAGTTTAATGTGTTATAGAGTGAGCTTGGAGGGCTGTTTTTGTTTGTTATGATCTTGAACTGTGAGCCAAAGGTATCTGTAGTGTCTGAACAGAACTTCTTCCTGGTGTTATTCCTGGCTTTAATGATTTCCCTTTTATATTTAGCTCTCTCTTTGTTATGTATTAGTTTGTATTGATCCCTAGTTTCCGGGTTCTGTTCTTTTTGGTACCTACGTCGGAGGGCTCGAATCCTACTTCTGTTGGTTTTTAGTTCCGAGGACCACCAATTGGGTTCTCTCTGTGTTTTTGATTTTCTGAACCTGTAGTTCGAAGTTGCTGTAGCCGTTAGTTCTCCCAGGAGTTCGTCTGTGGCCCGATCTAGATCCCCTTTATCAATTATGTCCTTAAGTTTAGGAATTCAATGATATGCTATTGTTTTAACAGATTTTCTAAGTCCTTTATGATTTCCGTATTTGGTTTCAAGGCGGTGTCTGGAGCTGTCAGCTTTCATACCTTCGCCTTCTCGCACTTGGAAGGTTATGTAGTTATGATCGCTTAGGGACGTTTCGTCTGAGACTGTCCAAGTTGTGATGTTGTTAATTAGAGTGTCTGATGCTGCCGTTATGTCCGGCCATCTCTTGCACGAAGAAGTCTGGAAAGAGGGCCTGCTGCCCAGGACGTTTACCACGTTAAGATTTTGGACGAGCAGGAAGTCTATCAAGTCTGTGCCCCTGTTGTCTGTATCTGTGTTGCCCCAGAGAGGTGAGTGGGCATTGAAGTCACCGCATACCAGGATTGAGCCACTTAGCGCTCCGAGTATACGTGACAGGTCCTGCAGTACTTTTTCAAAATCAGCCGAGGGTGGAGCATATGTATTTGTAATTGATAGCTTGGCTTGTCCTTTCTGGAGTACTATAGCTGTCGATTCTTGTCTTAGCATATGCAGTAATCCTGTTTCACTTATTAGGGATTCTGGAAATATATCCACTGCATCTTCTATAATATCAGAGTTTAAAAGACTTTAAACTCTGATATTATAGAAGATGCAGTTAAACATTTTGCATTAAATTTATTTTTGGAGAAAGTAAGAAAATCACAATCAGGAAAAACATTTCATGTTCATTTATCGGATTCATAAAACTTTTCCAATTTCCATGACTACCACCACAGAAGAAACAAGTTACAAAATCCTCAACACATGTATAATAAAATCTATAGCTAGATAATATATATGGACTTAAATAATCCAAAGGCGAAAGTTTCAAATGTCGAAAAACGGCTTTTTATGTCCAGCATTCTGGGATGTCTAGGTCTATTTTGTATAAAATTGCTCTCGTTTGAAGAACAAAAATTGATGTTTTGAGCAAAACGCATGTTATTTATAGTTTTAACTACTATATATACTACAATAATTCAATTCATTCAGAGAAAACGTAGTGAAACTTCAAATTGCATTTGCTTTTATACAATGAAAAATTATTATTTTATTTTTGCTAATCAAATATCTTTCAAAACTAGTGATTGCGTCTAATCTGATGAATGTTATAATTTTTTTTCACATTTTATCACTATCTATTTCACGTGTCACTACGTTTGGAATATTTGCAGACATTAACCTCGCAGCCTAAGTGGTTGAAAATATATTTGTTATTTTGAACTGCGAACATGAAAAATGAAAACGAACACCCAAGTTTGAAAAATGAGGCGAAATCACGCATTTCTATACTACTCCCAGTAACACACCGGGGTCCACTTTCACTTTCCGAATAAACATGGAGGCATGTTCTATCACCACTTTATAATCAGGTTTGGTAACGCTAGACACTAAACAAAAGACGGATTTGCTACGCGTCATCTTTATCTTCATGTCCACCAAGTTCAATATAGGGCGATTCTGCTGAAAAATATCTGAATGAATCTGTCCAATCATATCCACAGTTTGGCTCTGTTTGCTTAATTCATACCTTTGTTTCAATTTTTCGTTAGCATCCTTCTCTGCAAGAGGATTCGTATTGCTCAGATGCGTGTCTTTAAAAAAACATTCACAGGTGAGTAAACTTTTCTTGACATCGACTCCATAATTCAAGAGGGTTTCTATGTAGGCTCTGTAGGGATAGGTGTTGGTCGCTGAAGAAATAACTCGGTCATTCAAACTGACATCCACTTGGGAGAACAAGGAATGTAGAAATAAGTTCACAGGGGCCACAGGTTCTTTGTCGGCTATAGGTGATCCATCCGATTTCACAATCTTTGCTTTCACGTATAGAAAGGAAGAGCCCAGAGCCATATATTCATCTCCGCTTCCAGATATGTTAAATTCCATGGGGCCTCCATCTCGTATGTTAGAGAGGGGGTGGTATTTCATAAAGTGTCCTTTTTCTATAGCTGTTTGAGTGGATGGGGTCACGAATAAATCCAATTCGCTCTTGGTACAGGGTGAATAATCTTTATGGACAGACATCTTTAGGAGAAAATATCTCGTGCTCTCGCTTTCTTTCTCAAAGTGGGAATGAATTGATTCTTGGATCGTTTCCTCTTTTTATTGTTTTTCCAGAACCAATCATAGTCTTCATCTTAGTTGCAGCCTTGTCTGTGAGATTACGATTTGCTTTTTTCAAATGGCTCTTGTCTGCCACTTTTAAATCTTCTCTAGATACATCACCCATCACATTCAGTCTACTCTGCCATATTTGCTTTCCCAGGGCTTTGGCACCCGACTTGAGAATGGGGCAGCCGTTCTAAGAAAGGAGCGAAACAATCTTCCAAATCCATAACCTTTCTGAAATGTAGATCCTTGATAGTAATCCAATCCATTACCCGTTTGCTGAAGATAGTAGTCTTTCTTGCTATTATATATCAAAATATTTCTTGCAACATTCATAAGGCACATACATCATGAGAGGTACTTTTGGCGAAAATGTAGCATCACGTACGAGCGTCCGCGTTCAAATAGCGTTAGTTCTCCTGTGTGTGTCCTTATAACGATTTCCAAAGTGTCAATCATCTTTCTACTCACAGGTAAATAGTGGGGCGATCGAATGCTAGGGAAACCAATTCACCATCATTTCCGGCCACTTTCACTATGCGTAAAAGGGGTACTAGTACATCTCCTACAATTTGGGGTTCCACAATGTCGGAATACACAAACAGCAAATGATAATGAGCCTTTACATCTATAACGTAGGGTCCTACCACACTGGTTTCCAAATGAGAGTCTGATCGAATCACCATGGGATCAAAACCCATTACCTGCGCCATTCCTTTGTCTAAAATCACTCTTGCCTTGTTCTTTACTTTAGTGCGTACTCGTTTCGTAACAGGATTATAATGAAAGGAGATCTTGTTTGAGTGGTTTTTTTATGAAAATAGCTTTCAAAATGTCTGGAATGGTTTTGTAATATGTTGTTACATAAGGCCTTAATCAGGAATTAAATCCATGCAAAAATAGGCAACGCATTACATCATAAAGAGATCAAAATATAACAAACAGAAACAAACAAACAACAACGAAGGAAACAAATTACAAACTGAGAAAACAAACAAGCAACGGCTCTAAACAAGGAAGAAAGAGGGGTAGAGTTCGATCACCAAGAGTTCATGCAAGTACTTGCGTCCTAATACAGTTTGCCAAGGTCACCACGTCTTTGGGACTCTTGATCGAGTCCTGGGCACACAAGAAGATGTCCAGCATTCATAAGGCCCGCATTACATATCTGGCACACGTTCGTAGGTAGGATTACGATCCTATTTAAATGCTCCGCCATGCAGCCGTGTCCAGTCTTTAGTCTAAATTTAGCGACAGCCTCCTTACGGGGCTGTCGCAAAAATTTTTCCAATGGTTTTGGATATTGTCCCAAGATTTATCCTTTGCTTTCATTTCCAAATCAGATTTGAGATTTTCCTCAATTTTCTCCCAAACGTGTCTTTTAAGTGGCTCCGAAGGGACAGGTTTATTAGCCTGCCGCTTCAGGGTTCCTCTCTTGGCTAACGAATCAGCCTGTTCGTTGCCGTCGATACCCACATGCGAGGGGATCCATTGAAAAACGATAGTTTTATTTTTAGTCTTGAGAAATCTCAGGTCTTGTTTCAGTTTCGAGATGATCGGCGCCTCTGTACAGTGATTTATAGCGACTGCCTGCATGCCTGCCTTGGAGTCCACCAGAATTACCGTAATATCCTACTGGGATTCTACGTCCAATCATTTTACCATCACCTATATCAAATCCAATAAAATTGTTCTCGGCAGTGATATCCATCTATGTATGCGGGTATAAAACTCCGTAATTCCAATTTCCCAGCTTCCCTTTAGCTCTATAGGGGTGGGTAATCTCGTAATAAAATGTGAAATTTTATTCTCAGGAAAGTAGCTCATCGAGTTATCACTAGGAAGTATCACGTAGAAAATCATCTCGCTAACTGACTTCAGAAAGAGGCACTCCTTTCTTTTATAGGGTGGATAAGTCAGAGGCATTTATCCACTGGTTAAACTTGTGGGGGTAACCTCGATATTTTACAAAGTATTCCATGTTATTCTTCTTGAAACGTTTCTTTAACACTTTTTCAATTGGGAATTCCTCTTTCATTCTCACCTTTTGAAGTTCTTGCAGGTAGAAGGTACCCTGTGTGGGTTCTAGTAAATTTAGGATTCTGTATACAGCAGGCTCTCCTTTCACACATTCTGTCACTTTAAATAATTCTTCCGACCAATTTGTTTCATACCCCTTCTCAAAGGTCATTTTAATCTTGGATACTCGCAGAGTGTCCCCTGCATTTAAAATACATTCGGATACGCCCTTAGGTAGGTTACCATAAAGCTTAAACCACACTTCTTGCTCATTGTCTGAATTCACATTCACAGGGGCTTTCTTACTGCTGGAGTGATAGGCATGATTATAGCTATCCATGAATGAAGCCAATACATCCAAATAGCGATAAGTATTTCGATTGGTAAAGTATTTCCACATTTTTGTCCTAAGGGTTCTGCTAAACCTGTCAACAATAGATGCTTTCGTGGTGTTAAACGTCGTAAAAAACTTGACATTATGCCCTTTAAGTAATTTTTAAAATTTCTGATTCTTAAATTCTGTACCTTGATCCGTATGTAAAGATTTTTGAATGCGCTCTTTAAATATATTCTGAAAGGCATTCACGATATCTACCCCTCTCTTGTGCTTCAGGGGTATAGCCCACGCATACTTGGATAAAATGTCAATGTTAAGATGTAGCGAAATTCATCATTCTGTCGCTTGAGTGTTGACATATCAGCTAAATCGGCTTGCCATTGCTGATCCATAGAATGCACTATAACAAGGTTGGTTTTAAATTTTCGCTGAACTGGCTTGTGTAATGTATAGGTATCCACACCTTGTAAACTCCGGCCATACTAAAAGCTATTGTAAGCCTTCGGGTCAGTCGTGTGGTCTGGGTCTTCAACACCTTGTAACCAATTCTGGATATCCTTCTTGGGCACTTTTCCTTTAAGAGCATGGTATATGCTATCTACTCCACCGAAACTTGCGGGATGCTTTGGGTCTTGATAGGCTACATCAATCATTTCAACATGGAAATATTCACAGATTCGTTTAAATGTAGAATAAAATCCCTTGGTATATTTAAATCAATCAAAACTTCCCTTGTAATGTATACTATTAAAATAGTAATCAGATTGACATGTGTCACGATAACCTCCTCTCTCGAAGATATTACTCCGAATAATTTAATCTCTCTTCTTACCCTTCTTATATACAGATTTCAAAATAGCTCCAAATCTTAAAATGCGCTCTATGAAACGCTGGCCGTCAATTTCCCAGAATCCCTTGCGATCTTCATCTTTTGGTATTTCTATAATGCGTACCTCATCATAAAGTCTAACTCGCTTCATCCTGACTGATCACTTTGAAATTTAAGACTAAAATGAATGCGGGATGCGTAACACTACTCACTTAAGTGTTTCGCGGATTGTTGATAAACAGCCTGTGGACCTCCCTAGTCTCATTGGGTATACATATCCTTAAATTCATTCAATTCCCGAGATTCAGTTTGTTCAAAAACACAACATTTTTGGCCGGTTTTTTTGCAAAAACACACATTTTTTGTGAAAAAATTGCAAAAGTGTGAAAATCCATGTTATTTCCCATAGAGAAATTCTACAATTCCCGAAATCGCGGAAATTCAACTTATTCAAAAAAGCACATTTTTGCTTGTTTTTAACAAATAAAAATACATTTTTGTTAAATTTTGTAAGTTCGAAAACTTACATTTGTATTAAGAGATTCTCAAGCATCGTCTTGGATACCATTTCTTTCATCACGATGGCGCGGGATTCTCACAGTTAACTTCACAGTTAAATTCGCAGCTCGTAACCGTCTTTAAAATAACTAAGTAGTTACCTTGGTGGTGGGATAGCGTAAGAATTCTTTAGAAATGACCTTGGCATGCCCTTGGTGCAAGGATATTCAATACTTAAACCACCTGGGTATGGTTCCACCACGATGTGGTCCTGCGGTATACCACAGAACCATAGATTATATTGTATCTTCTGACCCGGAACTCTTAATGTCACCATAGGTACTGCATCCGAATGTTAAACACAATAAAAGTATCGCATTTCAATATTTTAAATTATCAATTTCTCCCTTAATGCGATTTTTTTCTAAGTATCGTCCTAATTAGTACCACTTTCTGCCGTTTAGGGGGCGCTGGGGGTACTGTTTCAGAGGCTGTTGTTGCCACCGCCTCAAAAATTTCTTTCCCCCAGGTGTTGCTATGGCAACCCAAATACCCAACAAAAATATTTCTAAGTTCCATCCTGAATAGTGCCGCTTTCAGCCGCTAGGTGTACTGCTTCAGAGGCTCAACTGTTGCCACCGCCTCAAACGTTTCTCTAACTCTTAGAAAAACTCTAAATTCCACCCTCAGTAGTTCCGCTTTCCCCCGCTAGGGGGCGCTGTGTATCGTTGAGCCTCTGTTGGTGAATACCGGGTGTTGCCATCCCCCAAAAAGTTTCTATACACCTTCATTAAAAATTCATTTAGCCCGAAAGACAATACCCTCATATAAGGCTACACTACCGTTGCCACCGGGCCATTTTACTGAGCGCTGAGCATTACCGCAGAACACCCACTTCTCTACTACTATTGCTGCTAAATCAGCTACTCAAACTTTAAACCTGACCATCCCTTTAAGTGACATCAAACAATTCATTTTGAAAAATATTTATGACAAATAGCAGTTATTTAAAATCTCCTCTAAAACCATCCCAATATATATTTGCAACAGCTGATTGGTTGAAGTTTAATTCCCTAGCTGTGATCTCTGATGACGCTGTTCAAAGCAGTGACATTGATACAGCTATTGAAAAGGTTACTGATCTTGTTACATATAAAAAACAAAGAAAAGCCTGGTCACTTTTCAGAAGGCATCCTACCACCGAAAACCTAACAGTATTTTCACATGCAAATGGGCGCGGTAGCCCATTGGTTAGCGCGCTGGAGTTGCACTCGGTTGGCCCGGGTTCGATTCCAGCCACTGCCAAAACTGCCGCGGTGTTCACGCGGAGTACGATCACGTTAAACATGTGGGTCCGTAAGTCCTTCCGAGAGGTTGGTGGTAGGGGAAGGAGGGTACGGTCCCTGTGGATGCCTCCCCCACTGGGTTCCGGTCCAAATTGGGTGGCACTTCCCGGCCGTCCAAACAGTTACCTTACACCTTTCTGGTAGGTCGGACGGTCTGGGTCTCAACAACAACAACATGCAAAGGCTCGCGGGATAAGCAGGCGAAGACAGAAAGAGTCATGGGAAAAGTATGTTAGTGGAATAACATCCACTTCTAGTTAAATTGTATGGGAGAAAGTCAAAAAATGTTCAGGGATTCATAGTGATCACTCCATTGCCATTCTAAATCATAATGGCACAACAAGTTCCCCAATAGACATTGCAAATGAAATTGCCAAATAATTTGCAAATGTTTCAAATGCATCAAATTACTCTAAACTGTTTTTAAATCACAAACTTAAATCGGAAAATAAACCCATTGTTTTCCCAGAAGCTAGAAACCTACCATATAACATGCACTTTACTATGTCAGAGTTGGTGACTGTTTTATCCCAAACACACAGAACTTGCAGTGGACCTGATAAAATTAATTATCTCATGCTTAAAAGCCTCTCCCATTACTCCTTATTGTACCTCTTATACCTGTTTATCAGAATTTGGCTTGAACATAAATTCCCTAGATCATCACAAAAAGCTATCACAATTCCCATTTTAAAACCGGGTAAGGACCCTCAGAGCCTTTTAAGTTTTATCCCAAACACACAGAACTTGCAGTGGACCTGATAAAATTAATTATCTCATGCTTAAAAGCCTCTCCCATTACTCCTTATTGTACCTCTTATACCTGTTTATCAGAATTTGGCTTGAACATAAATTCCCTTGATCATCGCAAAAAGCTATCACAATTCCCATTTTAAAACCGGGTAAGGACCCTCAGAGCCTTTTAAGTTTTATCCCAAACACACAGAACTTGCAGTGGACCTGATAAAATTAATTATCTCATGCTTAAAAGCCTCTCCCATTACTCCTTATTGTACCTCTTATACCTGTTTATCAGAATTTGGCTTGAACATAAATTCCCTAGATCATCACAAAAAGCTATCACAATTCCCATTTTAAAACCGGGTAAGGACCCTCAGAGCCTTTTAAGTTACCGGCCTATAGCATTCACAAGCTGTGTGTGTAAACTACCGAAGAAAATGGTTAATGCCAGACTTGTACACTTTTTAGAGAGTAACAAGTTATTCTCACCCCACCAAAGTGGCTTTCGACGAGGTAGATCTATCATTGACAATCTTATCTCATTAGAATCTCAAATGAGGACTGCCTTTCTTAAGCGAAACCATTTAGTCTCAATTTCGTTTGATATCGACAAAGCCTATGATCGAACATGACGCTATGGTATTATTAAGGACATTTACGATTTTAATCTAAAAAATAACTTCCTATTTTTATTCAAAACTTTTCATCGAAAATGGACATTCCAAGTTCGCATTGGTTCAACTCTTTCACGCAAACAGGTACACGAGGAGGGTGTGACACAAGGAAGTGTCTTGAGTGTGAGACTCTTTAATATAAAAGTAATTAGTCTTTTAAACAATTTACCAGTGTCAGTCTATAAAAGTCTGTATGTTGATGATCTGCAAGTTGCCTACCAAGCTCACGATATGCGTACAGTGGAAAGACAATGCAAAGCTGCTGTGAATAACATTTTACAATGGGCAAATGTGAATGGATACAAGTTTTCCACTCAGAAGACGTGTTGTGTTCACTACACCAGAAAACGCGGTATCCACTCAACTCCAGAAATCTTTATAGGAGGTGTAAAGTTTGCTGTAGTAGAGGAAAAAAAGCTTACTTTCTTGCCCCATATTTAGAAACTGTGAAAGAAATGTGAGAAAGCTCTTAACAT
The DNA here is from genome assembly GCA_951213105.1 of Amaurobius ferox. Classification (NCBI taxonomy): domain Eukaryota; kingdom Metazoa; phylum Arthropoda; class Arachnida; order Araneae; family Amaurobiidae; genus Amaurobius; species Amaurobius ferox. The sequence continues at coordinate 5,792,906 of OX578150.1, read as the reverse complement.
CTTAAATGTCCTTTCAAATACCAAATGAGGTGCATATCTTATTTCCATGTTTCGCATCTACAAAACTGTCATTCGTTCAAAACTTGACTATGGTTGTTCTGCGTATGGATCAGCACGAACACCTGTACTAAAAAAGCTTGATCCAATTCACCATAAGGCATTACGTATATGCTCAGGAGCCTTTACAACATCTCCTGTTCAAAGCTTATATGCTGTCTCTAATGAGCCATTTTTACAATTGAGGCGTGAAGAGCTGGCGCTGAATTTTTATTTCCGGATTATGTCCTTACATAACCATCCTTTACAAAGTTCATTCCTTGATGATCATTATGATCGACTGTATGACCACAGACCCTCCTGCATTCGGCAAACGAATACGCAATATTGTAGCAGCTACCCCTTTAATTGAATTTTATGTTCGAAAAACAAAGTTTTTTGAAAGACCTCCATGGCATGTTAACAATGTCACCTTTCTCAACCCTTTTTGTAATTGTACGAAAACTAACACCACTCGGGCTATCTATGTACAATTGTTTGCAGAACATAGGAATCTGTATAAGGAGTTTACGCCCGTTTTTACATATGGATCCAAATCAGGTGACTACATTGGTTTAGCTTATGTTTGTAACAATACTATAAAGTCTTATAAACACCACGAATCGTGCTCTATATAGCTTTACGGCTGAGATTACGGCAATATACCAGTCTCTAATATTCATCTCCCATCAAAATTCCAAAAATCACATTATTTATACTGATTCATTGAGTTCACTACAGCTTTTATCATCCAAGACAGCTATGAATTACCACATTGCCTCTGATGTCCTTAAATATGAGCATCGTCTGAAGGAACAAGTATACCATACTAAATTCTGTTGAGTCCCAGGACATGTGAGCATCAAAGGAAATGAGTTGGCAGACATTGCTGCTAAACCTGCTAACCAAACTTTAAATCTGACCATCCCTTTAACTGACATCAAACAATTTGTTTTAAAAAATGTTCAAAACAAATGGCAGTATTCCTGGAATTAGCAATCTCATAAGTTGTACGAGATAAAGCCCTTAGTACAAAAATGGACTAGTTTCCAATGTAGTAAACTAGATGTAATTTTAACTCGTTTTACGCATTGGTAACACTCGTTTTACCCATAGGCATTTACTTTTAGGAGAAATTGAACCCATTTGCAATGTTTGTCAAACCGCAGTGACTGTAAAACATATTTTAATTACTTGTACTAAATATAAGCAGTTTCGTTTTAAGCATTTCATGTGTGACACTATAACTTGAATTGACCGAAAAAAATCCTTGTTTGTGGACTTTTCCCATTCTTGACTGACTGACTGAGAAATGGCTTTGGGATTTTCGCTACCGAAAAACCGGCATTATCCCTATTGCTCCACACTACATCACAGGTAAAACACACAAAAGTTCGCATGAAGAAAAACACTTCAAATCACTGGGAAGAAACAGACAAACACACAACTCAAAAACAAAAAAAGAGAGGAGCTCTGTCTCTTATCCTAACTCTTAAAACTTGCTATGAGCTCGACCTGTGCCTCTTCAAAACGTTGTACAATTTTTTTATTTTCATCTTTTATTTTCTGCCAATATTTATTCGTATAGATTTTTTCATTCTTAAAGCTTTGTTCTTCGCCCATATTAGTGTCACTTTCCTCCGCTTCCGTATCTGATTCTGCGTCTGTATTGCTCTCCACTGAAACCAATTCTATGTTGCTCCCCTTTGGTTCAGTCTCATTTTCTCTTTCCCTCTGTTCTTTTTCTTTTTCCACTTGTCTTGCACTATCTCTTTCCCTCTGTTGCACTCTTTTTCCCTCTTCTAGTTGTCTAAGTTTAGATTCTATAATTTGGATTCTCTTTTCCAGTCTTGAGTTCGTCTGGGTTAGTCTCTCTACTTTTTCTATATAATAGTTCTGTATTTTTCCTATAGTTTTCTGGATCTCTACTAGGATTTTTCCTAAGTACTCATTGTCTGTATCTTTTTTATCCACTCTTATTCCCCTCTGGGGGATCGATTTTTTACAATTTGTTGCATACTCCACTTCTTTCTCAATTTCCTGTTTATCTACTATGTTTGGTTCTTTATCTTTTTTTATTATTTGGTGAGACTCTTTTTCCTTCTTCACAACGTTACAGTGTATACTTATGAAAAGGAATAAAAACGGGAAAACAGACATTTTAAAAATACAATTTAAACATATAGAAACTGTTCCCAGACAAGAAATACATTTCAAATATCAAAGATAACACTATATAATATGTTAATAAGCACTTTTTAGACAGTTAAAAGGGGGGGGGAGGGGAATAAGTATTTACAGATGTAACAAAGGTCACATTTTGACACTTTGCGGAAGAAATCTCAATACAATGGCTATGGTCGAAGGTACGGAATACAAATAGAAGATTTTGAAAACTAAATTTAAGATTTCTCACCAACCAGGGAACACAGGGATAAAAACGAGGTACCGGAGGAAAGCTGAGAAGATGAGGAAACTAAAAACACTACACACAATAACGGATAAGCACAATTCACGCGCCCAAGGCGCACCAAAGGAAGACGGCGAAAACATGCGTCGAAACACAAACAAGTTGAAAGATATTGTTAGCCCTTTGTGTTTTAGAAAGTTTTAGGAAAAGAGTTTTTAACTTTAATTTTATAATTTTAAATTTAAAAAGTTTTTTTGTTTTTGTTTCTGTTTTCGTCTTTTGAAAAGTTTTAATTTTAAATGTAAGTTTGGGTTAATTTGGTCTTGAATAATGAAATAAGGTTTAATACACATAAATAATAAAAGTAAATAACACAGACAAATAAAGAGTAAATGTAAATAGGAACTTAAGTAAATAGATGTAAATATAAGATAAATGAGGGTTACTCAAGTCCAATAAACTTGATACCAAAAACATCACCCTTTTTCTTTGAAGAGTTCTCATAAGCTGATTGTTTGCTAATCAGCAACTGGTGGAACATGTGCTCACTTTCCATGATTCCCTCTTTGCTCTCGTATCCTTCAAGAGTCCAATAGCTGAGAATGAATTGGATTGCAACACCACTACTTGGTCTACAATGGACTATGAATCTTGTGCTCACTCCTGGGAACATATAGCTTTCTGCCAGCCTATTCGCTCTAAGTATGCCATATACGGCTACCATATCATACATTCGACGGCATGTCACTGCGAAAGGAGGAGCATACATTGATTTGGTGCTGTTTAGATATGGCACGATCTTGCTCCACTTTGTTGTGGTAGATTTGAGAGCCAACTTCATTTATTTTGAGCCGATGATTCTTTCCCCAAGCAAATATAGAAAAGCATTTATACTATGACGGTCTTTTGGGGTGACTTCCAGAATTTTCATCCATAAAAAGAAGTTGAAAATTATATCAATGTTGGCAATTTGCTGTCTATAATTGGTGTTGTTGGCAGATGTCCCCAACAACGTGTCATCTTCATCCATGGCATCTAGCTCATTGCATACGTTGGCAAGTGTTTCAGCATGAGGTCCTGTAACAGCAGGTTTCCATTCGGAGTCTCCTGTGATCATTCTGTGGGCCAGGGCAGCTGTTGTTGCCAAGAGCACTCCCTTCTTGCGTCCGGTCATGACTGAATCAAGCTGTTTGGTTTCCTTGTTGTAGACTCTTCCAGATCCAGTTGCTCTTCTGGCATCTGCTGGAATTGCTCCATAGTGTTCCCCAGTGGTGAGGAGGTCGACAAATTGATGATAATGGCCTGATATTCCACCCGTGCTTGAGGTTGAGGTTGAGCCAAGAGCTTGCTTTCTTTTCCTCACAATGTTGTCTAGCATTCGTGAAAGAGCTGAGAGATGGACCTGTTTGATACCGATTGTTTCCTAAACATCCCTTGTGTCCATTGCAAGCAACATCGAGGCACCTTCAAGATATTGATTGCAGTGTGTTCTGAAGGCCTGACAAGAACTTATGTAAAGGTTAAGATCTTCCTCGGAAGTGTCTGACTTATCCCCAGATGCTTTGACAAGAGCAATTATAGCGGGTGGCTCCTTGCTGTCAAAAAACTTCATAGCAGCACTCCACAGCCGAGTGTTTAACAGCCATAGTCCCACACTTAGGGGAGCCATTTGTCTCAATGCCACAGTTATGTAGCTGTTCACTATTGCTGACTTTTCCTCATCTGTCGATGCTCTCATGTGTTCCTTGAGATAGTCATCTATTGCCCTCACATCTGTAAAGTTTGTTTTCATGGTGGTATGATCATCACTCATATAGAGGCTGCACTCTTCGACCAGCTCATCATGTTTATCCATACATTGCTGCCAGTTATCGAAAGAAGGAAATATGGTCACCATTTTGGGTTCTGGTAATTCTGGTGGAGGATCAACTTGCTGGGATGGAATGTCAACAGCAGGGAGTTTTACGGGTTTGACAAGTACTGGCAGGGAGGATTCACAAGAAACAGTCCTAGCGGGAATTGGAGGGAGACTTGGGATGTTGGACTGGAATTGAAGTTTTCTGGTTGAGGTAGGGAATGAGTGAAGAACCTGAGACTTGGGATGTGGAGTTTTCTTAGTTTTGGGAGACTCATGCACCCCACTTGATGAGCTGGTTGAAGAAGCTGATGTACTCCTTTTTGCAGATGCACCGGCTTTGGATGTCCCTGCTTTGCTTTTGCTGAGGTCTTGCTTTTTCTTCTGGGGACTAATTTTGAGGCCTTTCGAAACAGCTAATTTGAATTAAGTTCAAATTAGAGGAAACAGGACATTCTTATCTCATTTATTTTAGAATAGGGGAGGAATTTCGGAAAGTCCTTGAAATTAGCTCGGGTTTAACTTGAATATAGTGTTGTTTTAAATTTAAAAGAACGGGTAGGGTGCTAACTAATTTAGAATTTAAATTTTAAATTATTTTAACTTTAAAATTTTGAAACTTTTCAAAGAATTGTACACACAATAGGGCTACGGATATCTTTGAGTGGAATGAATTAATTGACATAATTAATTTTTATTTTTCTGAATTAATTGACATAACACGTAAGGCGTAAATTAATTCAGAAAGGATTCCACTCAAAGATATCCGTAGCCCTATTGTGTTTTCTGAATTAATTGACATAACACGTAAGGCGTAAATGGTTAAATAAAGAGAAATTATATAATTAAAATACTTATTTATTCCTACACTTCGTTACACGGTTCATTTTATACATTCGTGTTCATTAGACAGCGATCGGGCCTTTCCCTTCACTGGGAAAGAGGATGGAGATGGACCGAGATAGAGAGAGAGTTACATGTTACATTGAGTCACCGACCTTAGCCCCTAATTATCCCCAACAAACTAGCGCGTTTTAAAACCCATTATGGATGAGAATTCTTACCTTCACTAAGGCGGGGGTCTCTGCTCTTGGCTGCACCTGGGGCGTCAGTCGTCGGCTAGGGATCCGGGGACTCTTTGCACCAAACTCGCGTGCCGAACTCTACAAGTAAGTGAGTCTAAGTCTAATAATAATGTCGTGATATCCTCTCGGGCCAAAATATATACTACCCGACTTGTTGTTTACACTTTCACGTTCCCACGGCCTCTCGACCCCTTTGACCATCTGGCGGGTCCGTCAGCTGCTGGCGATCTCAAATGGTCGTGGGAGATTTCGCTCCCTCAGGCCATTAAAGTACCCCCATTATTGTGCGTTCACACTGCCCCCTTTGCGGACAGATTTCTAAGACCTATTCTACTAAAGTTGCGGAAGGCATACATACAGGCAGTGGAATAAATTCCCTTTTCTTGCGTTATATTTTATAGCACTGGGACTCTTTCATCGCGAAGCCGCCCCGCGTTAAGTGCTTTCTTACTGAAAGGGGTGTTTACACCAAAATATCGCACCTGGCCCTGCCTTAAGCAAAAACACATTCCACTATTTGCCATCTGCCTTTGCTGTTAAAATAACAAGTCTTAGGTATGCGATACCTAGTTACGCGTTCAAGATTTTAATTTTGACCGCTGTAACAATAGTCCACCGTTCCCTTTTAAAAAACGATCGACGAAGCCATTCGTCGATAAAAGCTCTCTCTCTCTCTCGACCATCGCTCAACACCATCCCCTTACCTGTTTACAATTTATCTTCATCTGTAGCTCTTCATTTCCAATCTGGGGAAGAACCTCTTTCTATTCGTCTTTCCTCCTGAGTCCGCAAAGGGGTCCATATTCTGCTGAACAGATGAGGAGTGACTGTTTCTTTGTGTCCGCCCTTTCTCCACCTTTTACCAGGGTGAGGAGCGCAAGGTTCTACTAAAAAAGAGTGATAGAAATATATATACAGGTTTTATATACAATGAATTGGACAGTTTTGCAATTACGGTGGGAGTTTACATTGTCTTTTCATCGTGATTTCATCACATTCTCCGGCAGCATCCGGAAATCACAGTCGAAACTACGAAGATGAGGATAAATAGTCCGGTGAGTAATGAAGCACTGATTTTTGCTAGCACCGTCCATCCAACAGTCCCAGCGAATGCTTAGAAGTTCCACCATCCCATCACTTCCTTTAGCGCTGTCTTCTGGAATCCTAATCCCGAATAGTTTTGAGGAGCCAAGTCAATTGCTCCTTCATCAAGGCAAAATTTTATAACTTTGCATGAGGACACCGTTCGTGCTTGCAAACAGATTTTATCTTGAATGCACCTCTTTTCACTATGGAAGTGTACTGTCATCACTTGTGCTTTTGTGTCCAACGTAATTGCTCGGGTTGACACTTTAATCACTTCGAAGTGTACCGTTACGCGCCCCGGCCGACAAGTTGAGTAGGCTTTGAACTGTAGTCTAGCCAGGGAGGCACAGGCGTAACATCCCACTACTGACACTGTCTCGTCTAGAAATTTGGGACATACCGTCACTATTTCAGAATACATCCGATAGTTCTGAGAATTGAGGGCTACTACCACCGGGCTAGTGTGTAGTAGCGATGAACGCAAGTTCCCTTCATCATTGATGAAAAACTGGCGATACGTGATCGATTTTGGCAAGGCACTCTCCTTTGTTTTAATTAGAGTATCGAGGTAAGATACCTTCCTCTCACACTCCATTAGGTCCTCATAAAAGTTGCATGTAAACATTGCCTTATCGAAGATGAAATCTTTGCTTAATGATGAATTCGCTTGGACATCACCGATCCACCCTGCCATAGGGTGTCCTACAGGACTCGCCGATTCGTGGTACGCCTCTTGAGGATTTCCCCACAGGGAGATTAAATGTAAATTTAGCAGCGGCGTAGGCTGGTCGTACGCACCTAGAAGTTGGATTTTAATTTTGTTTCCTGTGGTCGCTTGATTGTGAATTTCAATTACTTCTGAAGTCCCATTTGCACTCTCCTCGATTCCCAATTTATATTCGCATCCACGAGACACTATCTTCCTCACTTCATATGTTCTCAAATAATCTGGTACTAGAAACACTCTGTAAAAATGGCAGTGCTGACTATCAATAATAAAGCATCCTACACTGTTGCTATCTGTCGCATGGCAGTTTGTAAATCCCGGGTAATTGTGGGCCTCTCTTGTAATTCCTGGAAAGCTCTTTCCCGATTTACAATGCTTTCCCCATCCACAAGTATCACTGTTTGCACAATATAGTGTATTTATTTGACGGTGATCCACCGCAAATGTATAATAACTCTTTATCGTGTGCCAGCTACACTGCGCTTCTAATAATTGTACTTTTAATGAAAATAAGAACTTTCCATCCTTGTCTTCGAACCAGAGGCATTGCTTGTATTCCAGATTGGGTAAAGTTATTTGCGCATTTGTTTCAATCTGGCACTCTATTCCGTTCTCACGTGGTTGACAGTTCATTTCTTCCGCGCTCATCACGAGGTGATTCGTGCACTCTGCTACCGTGGTCGCAATCACTGCTGCCATGGTGAGGGTAGTCATTAATCTGGATGGGTTTGGGGCTTCAGGGTCGATGACCCGTTCGATGTTCCCCGCCGCTCGTCGAATCCGATCGCCGAGCCGTGCTCCTGCGATGAGTGAAAGGCGGGACGTGCCTCTTGCGATCCTCCAAAGTTGTCGAAGTGTCAAGTACACTCCCCGCGTCACTGACCAAATAATACCGCAGGCGGTACGCAGGTAAATCACCGCCAAGGTTGTCAATATTATAAGGATTATGATTATTGCATATTTGATATAATTTGGTAGGCATTCCAAATAATCAAACATCTCGAGGCAGATGAGGCATGTCATTCTTCGACAGATAATTCTTCCTTCGACTGCAACTTCCCCTTTTAGCGTCTTTCCCTGCTGGGATACGTAAATGAATTTTAATTGAGTTGAAAACCTCAAGAATTCGTCTGGCACCACCGCTTGTAAACGGTCTGCTTTTATATTGAAAATTCTTTCTAACCCGTCTACACGGATTATTAAAGTTCCGGGTTGTTCTAAAGTGAAAACTGGCTCGCTGTACTTCACCTGTAATTGTTTATCTTCAAACACTGCCTCCTCTCCCTGTAATAAGTGTCTGGCCGTTCGTCTTTGCGGGAGTGTTTCCTTTGAACTCGGATCTCTCATGGCACACACCAGAAATGATAGGATTTCAGGATCAATTAATGTCTCTCCATTGCGTGAGTGTGTTACTTTAGTTATGGCCTTGCGAGATCGGCAATGGCACTCTGAATTGTTGGCACATGGCTCATTTAAACAATAGTCTATTGTTCCGTCACATACTTCAGCCGGCGAACATGCACACGGGAATCCGTTTTTCGAGCATTCGTAAAGGGATTCAGACCCTGTGTCGTTTACTTCTAACCTCATCATAAACGTTTCAGGTTGAGTTAAAGTTCCATCGGGACCTAAAATGTACGACTTCCACCTCCGTAAGCACCCTGTGCAGTCACTTACCACATATGCGTTGGCCATCCTATTTGTTTTAGTTCATTGCGGTGCAGTTTCCGGCACCTGGTTTTAGGGCAGTGAAGACTACACCTCTCAGTGTCCTTAAGTGCTAGTGCGGCACTTATCAGCAATAGTAACACAGTCAGAACCTGCATACTGGATTTCCTCTCTCAGTCCGTGTCAACTCCGATGTGTTTCTGCAAATAGAGTTACACCCCTTATTACCGTAAGAAATCTCATCCAGACAATGTTCATAAATTTTCCTTTCCCGAACACTTTGTTGTGCTCAACAAAATTTTACCCCCTAGAACGCACTCATGAATATCAATGAAATGTTCATGAATGCCATAATTGGTGACTCTGTCTATCTCTCTGACCAAAGTACTACACTATGTGGATATCTATAGTTATATACATGAAAACATCATAACCTCACAAACGTATCTTTACATATACATAATTATATATTTTCTCTACTCCTAATTCAATAATACATAATTAACATCATAACCTCACACACGTATATTTACATATACATAATTAAATGTTTTCTCTACTCCTAATTCAGTATTCTTAACTTAAATCTATCCAATTCATATTTGACAAAAACATACTTGAAGTTACAATCATATATTTTTTTTTATATAGTTCATACTTGGTATTAACAATCTAATGCTTGTGCTTACAAAGTCAAATTATCTATGTTCATTAACTTTATATATACTCATACGTCTATATATATTCACGTACATTCTTTACTTTCTTATTTCATATTCTTACACTAGCTAATACTTAGTCTTAACAGTCTTATGCTTCGTTACTATCAATGTCTAATTGTATCAACAATTATCTATATATGTTTATATAATTAAATATAAACGTATATAATTCACTCTCCTCTTTCCTAATCTTAAATTAAGCTTTTATAACTCGCGTTATCAAATTAAATATTAATTTAATTTTCCTCAAGTTACATAAGGCAAACCTTTAATATTAATTCCTAGCTTATAATAATTTTCCGCTTAGCCTTACCTACAATTACTATTTACACATTACTGTAATCATTTATTTACACTCCCCTCAATGCTTGGCCACCATTCATTACTAATATCTCGATTCTAAGCCAAGAATTCCTCGTTAATTAACAGTTAGGTATCTTAGTATTAACAGAAATGTGTTTACTGATATAACTCAGTGACCTACAGTCGTAACCCAGCCATCATTTTAATATTAACATTTTGACTAGTTAGTATTAATCTCGATCATTCATTTCAAATTAAACTTACACTCAAATATTGTTAGTGCTCATAATGAATTATATTTATAGCTCCCTTATCATTTATCTCTTTCATAATTTTAACAAACATGACCCCACATTTTCTCAGGGTCAATACTCAAATACCTCTAAATGAAAAATTTTGGTAGATTCTTATTAATCTCCACTATTATGTTAATTAGCCACGATTTTCTCCCGTTACAGTTTCCGTTACTCGCTCGTTCCTCTCTGTTCATTGCGTTGTGTTTAATAAAAAAAAACATTTTAACATTTTTAAGATTACAATTTGTCAACCTTAATCAATTGTTTTCCCATCCCTTTTTCTTTTTATTTAACCATTCATTAGCCATCATTAACATTTGGTCATGTCATCTCTTAATTACACTTTTCGCTCATCATTCACGTACTTTGCATTACTTTAAAAATCTTGTCTTCCTATCACTACTCTTTATACTCTCAATACCTTCTACACTCAATCCCTTCCAATTTTGCATTCCTATAGCCATCTTCTGTTCCTCTCGCTTAGTACCCATAAGCTAATATTTTCTAAGATCCAATACCTTCTATTCCGGTTCTCATTAACCTTCATTCGTATCTCTGCACTCTCTGACCCCAAAATATCCCTTTTTTTACTCGTTAACCCTCTCAATTCACCGTCCCGAATCATTCGATACCAACATAAATAACTCAATTCCCACATTCACCCTTCTTACGTCTGTTCATATAACACTTTACTTAAAAAAAATACCTCTTCCTAGGTCGCCGTGGACTACCCCTTATGTTTCGTTCTTCATAAGTTTTCCTTTCCCTTTTATGCTAAACGATACGTTTTCAAAATTCCCTTCATCCCTTTTCTTTCTCACCATTCTCACTTCTCCCTTATACTCGTCCAAGTCCAAGACTTCTGCTTACGGGGTACCTGCCTCTAGGAGAATCATCCCCACATCGAAAATAAGCATGTCCGGTCCCAAAAGGGAGTGTTGTAAATAGCAATATCGATCAGCTTGGCTCCACCAATGGGAGGTGGGCAGAAGAGATTGGTCAGCTTATTTTTGTAGAGTCTTGGAACATGGTTTCTGCCTGCTCGGCTGTAAAAAAGGTGGGCAAGGGTGGAAATTCGCAAGAGCGAGTCACATTAAATTAAGTTTTTAATATACAAGTAAAAGATTTATTTTTAACAATTTAATTTGAGAACAACAAGTTAGGTTTTTGCAAATTTTAAGATCTGCTGTTGCATGTTAGAGAAGTTTACAATGAATTACAATTATGATTACACTACAAGAGCTAAGTTTTAAGATAAGTTAAATTTAATTTAATTTAGGTTTGAATCAGATTTGATCCGTACATTACAAAAAAAGAACACTAAATTTAATAATCAGTCAGTAACTGAGTGAAGTTCTGTGCTGGCGTCGATGTGTGGGCAAATGCTAGCCTCTTGAATCCTATTGGCCGGCTCAGAATCCGTGGCCGGGGCCACCTCTGTCCACCGAAGTGGGTAGCTGTGGCGCCATCTGCCGATGCCGAGGGGGACCAAAAGGGTGGGAGCGTTGAAGTTTAAGTTCTTCAACTGACTTAAGGTCGAGAATTTTGGGTGAAAGACTCTAGGAGACCCCCGATTGGGGAACAACATACCTCGCTTTCTTCCACTCGGTTCGCTGGGAGTCGAGAAGAAGATGCCTTGCCCTGCGTTTCCCATAATAGGAGCGCGTGGACAAGTCGTAAGTTTGGTCGGTGCTTCTCATGCAGGGTCTGCTAGAGTTTTTCTTGTAGAAATTTTGACTGAGCTTCCGAACCTGCTCTGCAATGCCAGAGACTCTGAGATCATGATGAATAACCTCGTTTTGGACGTACCTAGGAGCTTTAACAATGCAACGTAGGACTTTGTTTTGGAAAGTTTGCAATTTCTTAGTGTGGCGATGAGCTGCTGAACCCCAGACTGGGCTGGCGTATAAGAATGCCGGTGCGATGACTTGTTTGTAGATCAGCAGTTTGTTAAAGGTGGAAAGGTGGGAGTTTCTACCGAGAAGGGGGAGGAGGGCGACAAAGGTTTTGTTGGCTCTTTCAATCTTATTGGCTATGTGCTCTCCGTAAGTTAAATGTTCGTCGAGTTTGACTCCCAAATAACTCACGGAGCGCTGGAAAGGAATTTCTTCGTTGAAAATTTTGAGCGTGAAATTTGGATTCATTTCTCGGTAGTTCGGCTTGAAGATACAAACTGCACTCTTGGACGCGTTAATTTTGATTCTCCAAGTGACGAGCCAGTGCTCAAGGCTGTGTGTTATATAGCTTTGCAGCGTGTTGATGGAGTTTTGTGGTGAGCGGCTTCGCGCAATCAGTGCAGTGTCATCTGCAAAGATGGCGAGCATGACTTGTGGTATGCTTGGAATATCGTTGATGAAAATGTTGAATAGCAGAGGGCTCAAGTTTCCTCCTTGTGGCACCCCAGCTCTGATTGGTCGGACAGTTGAAAGGGTCTGGTCAATTCGTACTTGGAAGGAACGGTTAGTGAGGTACGAATTGATGATGGCCAAAAGTTGGGTAGAGATTCCAAGTCGCACCAGCTTGGCAATGATTCCAGGAATTAATGTTTTATCAAAAGCTTTAGCAATGTCGAAACAGACAATGCTAGTATACTGCCTGCTGTTAGCGTTTGTGTGGATAGTTTCGACTACACGCAAGAGTTGAGATTGCGTGGAATGAGCAGATCGAAATCCATGCTGGTCGGGTATAAGTACGTCGTTGAGTCTGCAGAAACTATCCAAACGTCTAAGTAGCACTAATTCGTAAATTTTGGACAAATTTGAAAGAAGGGAGATTGGTCGCCAGTTTGCGACCAATGTAAGATTTTGGTTCGGCTTTGGAATAGGACAGATGGTGGCAGTTTTCCAACTCTGGGGAAAATAACGATGTTCAAGCATATGATTGAAAAATATAGTCAGCCAGCAGTAGTAGAGATCTGGAAGGTTCTTGATGATGCGATTTGATATTCTGTCCGACCCAGGTGCTTTCCTGAGTTTGAGTCCATCAACGATATGTAGAATTTCAGCCAATGAGATTTTCTCTAAGTCGTTTGGTGCATGTGAGTTGAGGGCGTGGTCAATTGTCTGTTGTAGTTCGTTTTCTGCGTTTGTATAAGTATGGCTGAAGTTGTGGTCAATATGTGGTGAGAATTGGGAGTTCGAAGCTGTCAGCAAATGCATTAGCTTTTTCCTCCGCAGTCTGGGCGAGAAGTCCATTTGGGCCGTTAACGGGCGGAATTGTTGTTTTCTTGGTCCTTAGGTTTTTAGCTATTCGCCAGAGACTGTGATTTGCAGGTGTGAGCTCCTCAAGGTATTTTTGCCAGCGTTGCTGGGTGTGTGTATAGATCAAGGCCTTGATCTCGTTTTGAAGTTTACGGAATTTTGCGTAGTAAAGAGGATACCTAGTACGCTGCCAATCTTTCCGTAATTTATTTCGCTGCTTAATTTTGAGCCTAATATCACTTGGTAGACTGTGATAATTAGGTCTGATACGATTTGGTTTCGAGGCTGCAGCTACTGCCTCGAGCAGTACATGGTTCATTTCTTGGACGCATCTTTCGATATCGTCCGTGCTGGCAATTTGGAGGGGGGGGGGGTGCTTTAAAATTTTGGAGGATGAATCTGAAGTCATCCCAATTTGTAAATAGCTCCACCGGGTGGTCGAATGAGATACTTGAAAAGTCTAAGGTTAATACCACAGGAAGGTGATCAGATGACAGATCATTTTCTGCACTGATCGTATAATTGAAAGGAATGTTCTGAAAAATGGCCAGATCAATAAAACTCTGGGTACTTCCATTTGTGGTAAAGTGAGAGGGGGTGGGTGGAGCTATGATCCTGAGGTTGGCGCACTGAGCCAATCGATTTAGAGCATTGCCATAGCTGTTTGAAGCTGTGTCCCAGTTGCTATGGCGTGCGTTTAGATCGCCAGCAATGACCATGTTACTGCAGAGTCCTAAAAGTGCTTCGATTTCGCTGGTCGGAAAGTGCCTAGTATAGTTATTTGGTGGAATATACACTGAAGCAAGTGCAAACGGGACTAAATTTGGAATAGTGATTTTTATGAGCGTGGCTTCAAGCTTCGTGAAGACCGGGACGCTCAGGCGATGATGTGGAATATTCTTTTTGATGTAGAGTGCAGTTCCTCCGCTGGCATACCCTCCAGTCCTGGTGATGCTCCTATAGCTGAAGTATCCTACGTAATTGCAGATTTCTGGGCTGGAGGGTGCGGTCAGATGAGTTTCGTTTATTATGAAGATGTCAAAATTATTTTGGATAACAAAGTCACGCACCTCATCGAGTTTGGAACGCACTCCATTGGCGTTCCAGAACCCGATTTTAAGAGATTGCAAACTAGAGGTTGCCGAAAAAGAGAACATGGCGAGGCCAGAAAACGGTCAGCAAAAGAGGGGGGGGGGTTACCTAAGGAGCGCGTCATAGCGCTGATAGATATGAAATATCATATCTATCTCCGTAGGTGCCTCCCGAAGTTCGGGCAGCGCTTGGCTGAAAGCTTTTAATAGAATATCTTTGTTGTGCATATTCCTCATGGCCATTAAGGACGAAAGGAATGATGCATAGTCAACATTTTTGCCAGAAGGATTTGCTGGCTTCTGATTGGAGGCTCTGGGAATCCTTTGATTTTGAATTTCAGAGTTGATTTCTTGTACATCAGTTTGTACATTAACTTGATTTTGGTCGATTTGTTCAGCCAATTGGCGATCGACAACTATTTGAGGGGGAGATTGCTCCTGTGTACGTCCAGAGACGACGGCAGAAAAATTGAGTTTGTTTGAGACGCCAGCAGATGGGAATGAACGGCCACGTTTCCCAGGTCTATACTGGGGGGCGGATCCTACATTTTTGGAAATGTGATCAGAGTTGTAACGGGGGCGGTTTTGGCGATTAGGTACAGACGAGTTGCCCGGATTCCTCGGACAACCGCGCCAGTTTGCTGCGTGACTACCGTTGCAGTTGCAACATATCACATAGTCTGCTCTGCAGTCTCTGACGGAGTGGGGCCCTCCACACTTGACACACCGAAGTGGTAACGTACAGACTTCAGAACTATGAAAATAATTCTGACAGCCATAACATTGAGAGGCATAGCCTTTCCTTCCGGTGTAGGGCTCCAGCCTCACTTCTGTACCTAAAATGCAGTTTATGGCGTAAACATCCTCTGGGTTAGTCCCAGGTTTTAGCTGTAGATAGTAAAGGGGCATGGGATCTCTGCTGCCTCTTCGCGATAGGCGAGAATTTTTGAGGACAGGGAAACCCATCGCTTCCATGACTTGGTTGATCGTCTCAATAGACGTTGCAACCGGAAGCCCTCTGGTCACGACCTTGAGTGGACGGTCTTCGATTAAGCTGAAAGATTTGAACTGGACTCCACTGCTCTTGAGGAAGTCAGTGCAAGATCTAAACTCATCAGAGTTTGCTACATGAACTTTGAAGAAGTTCCCTTCGAGTTTTGGCACTATTTTTGGTGCAATGACTTTTAGATTATATAATATTGAAGGCCATTCAGGCTGATTTGCGCTGATGAGCAGAGGTGGAGTCGGGGGGGGGGGGCTTCGAAGTTGAAGCCGAACCGGTCATTCCCATCGTTGCAGAACTTGATGGTTTGTTATTTTGATTAAATCTGCTATTATTTGCATTTAAATTTTGAGTCTCCTTAGTGGAGGCTTGAGAATTCCTTCTTGATCTATTCTTTCTTTGGACAGTTGTCCACTCTCCTTCCATTTCATTGGTTTCAGTTTGATTTTGATTTAAGTTTAGGTTTTCGCAGCTATTTTGGCTGTCTAATCTAGATCTCTTTTTAGAGGTAGTAGGCTGTTGATCGTCGTTATTGATGCTCAGATTACTGACTGATTCAGAAATACTGCTAACAGTTTGTGGAGCATTAGGTGCTACCACGTGGTCGCTCTTGCTAGATGATGTAATAAGTGCAGAGTCTTTAGGAGACTCGCTGGTAGAAGTTTGAACAGGGGGGGGGAGTAAAGTTAAAAATACTCACCGAGCAGGCGTCGGCCATTGCAGAGAGTCTCCTGTACAGGGCATCCCGATCCCGCTTTAGCTCAGCGTGTTCAACATGATCAGTGGTATTTTTCCCGGTCTTGGCTGCCAGGATAATGCATTTCGTATCTAATTCAATAAGCTCCTTGCGACAAGCGTTTACATCGTCAATCGTACAAACATTGCTCGTAGGGGGACTTTCGTCCATAATTACTTCAACCACCTGCTCCGGCGTTACCGGAGCTTCGTTATTCGACATCTTGAACGTACTATGAAAGTAGTAACGAATCCTTATACTCGTACGCTTATACTACCGCTAACCCCTTTTGCCTTTTAAACATAAGTTTCCCACCTCTCTTGGGGCTGGTGTAAGACGGAAGGTTTCCGGGCCGTTCCGTTATAACTTAGCCCGTTCACGAATGATTGTGCCAATTTATCTGCCAGTTTGTCTAGAAACCCTTTCTCCGAGTCGTCATTCAAGTCCGGTTTGACCAAATCCATCATCTCGCGATACACCCATGTGTCATTTTCGTCTTCCTGATTTTCACTTACTTTCGGAATCGAGGGCGCTTCGGGAACCTGCACGGAAACCCCTAAAACTCTCCGGGGGGGGGGGGGTCGTAAATTAGCCGCTGGTCCCCCGTTATCGCATCGCCCCTTTTCCCAGTAGGTTGTTGCGTTCGGGACGCTCCAGTTGAAGTACTGTGTATATTTCCTGAAGTGACAGGAGGCAAGGCGACTTGGTCCCCACTCGGTTCAACTCTTGCGTCAGGTAAGTATACATATAAGAAAGTCATAAAATACCGTTTCTTCATCGGATTCGACAGACTCTGGGGAGGAGGGTAAGATTTCGGGAGTTCATTGTCCCCGCTTGCTTCTACGTTGGGTGCAATCACCTCCTTTTCAATGGGTCTATATTCCAAGTATGGCTTCCTATCCAAAGCAAGCGTTAAACGATCGATGTGCACTCTGTGTAT
Organism: Amaurobius ferox; assembly: GCA_951213105.1. Classification (NCBI taxonomy): domain Eukaryota; kingdom Metazoa; phylum Arthropoda; class Arachnida; order Araneae; family Amaurobiidae; genus Amaurobius; species Amaurobius ferox. Next base: position 5,775,748 of record OX578150.1, on the reverse strand, counting down.
CTTGCGGCCTTGCTATATTTTGGATTTTGAAATTAACCTCGGAATGTTCTTTAATCACTCTATAGGGTCCTACCGAAAATTTTGCTAATTTCCGCGACCGCCCTTTCCTAACAGTGGGTGTGTACAAATACACTCTTGACCTTACTTGGATATTTTTGTTAACGGCTCGATCAGCCCGGTATTTCTTTTGCAATTCACATGCCTTTAAATTATTATCGCGCACTACCCGATATGCATGGTGTAATCTATTACATAAAGCTTGAACATGGTCGTCATATGGGAAGTATGAGTATTTTGATTCGGTTTGAATTATATCATGCGGTAACCGCGGATCTCTTCCATAAATTAGGAAATACGGCGTATCTCCCGTGGCTGTGTGGGTGGCACTTCGGTAAGCTATCAAAACGTATGGTAGAAAAACGTCCCAACTGTCTTGACTATCGTCTACTAATTTTGCTAGTGCATCTTCGAGGGTTCTGTGAAAGCGTTCTACTTTTGCATTCCCAGCCGGGTGAAAACTTGTAGTTTTAAGATGTTTAATCCCAAATTTTGTTAGCATTCCCTCAAAATCATGAGACAACAGATTCGCGTCACGGTCGCTCAGCACCTTATTTGGAAATCCGTGGACCGAAAATACGTGTCATTAACATATTTATAAGGGTTTCTGATTTTGTGTCGACAAGAGGTATTGCTTCTGCATATCTGGTGAAATGGTCGACCACTGTCAAAATAATTTTATTCCCCCTTTCCGTTCTTAGTAGGGGGCCCAAAATATCGACAGCAATGGTTTCAAATGGGACTTCGCATAGTGGTACACGTCCCAATTTTGCCTTGGCAATCGTTTCCGATATTGTGAAACACTGGATCGGCTGCTTGTCGCAATCAAGAACAAACGACCTGGAAAATTGACGAATGGGGTCATCTTGCTACACGACAATGCCCATCCCCACGTCGCTAGTGCGGTTAAGGAAAAACTGGAAAGGTTCAAGTGGGAAACGCTGCAACATCCACCATAGAGCCCCGACCTCTCGCTTTGCGATTTCCACATTTTCGGGCAATTGAAAAAACAGCTCAAGGGAACCAGATTCGTGTCGGACGATGACGTGAAGGAGTCAGTTACAGACATTTTGAAGCAGCAACCCAAGGAGTTTTATGAGAAGGCAATCACGCGACTCGTTAGTCAGTGGGACAAATGTCTAAATGCTCATGGAGACTACTTTTAAATAAAGTACTCCGTTTGTCATATATTCGCATTGGCTCACTTTCATTTGACTCGACAATATTTGAATATAATAGATTAATATTGGGCCATAAAACTTGTCGTGCGTGGTTTCAAAAAGCCATGGATATTGTCCTTGAAGATTTATGTCAACAAGACATTTACTCATATCTTGATGAGGTAGTTTTAGCAGCACACGCATATGAGGCCAAATTAGAGCTTGTTTTCCAAAGATTAAGTTATTTTGATTTCACTCTTAACACCCAGCAAATACGAATTCTTCAGACAGGAAATAAAGTCTTTAGGTTTTACAGTTACCAAACAGGGATTAAGTCCAACAGATAGATACACAAAAAATTGTTTCATTTCCCAGACATAATACTGTCCGAACACTAAAAAAACATTTAGGCCTATGCAACTTTTACCAGAATTATGAATTTCCATAACTACCTGTACGGCAATTTTTTGTTTATATCATCCCAGATCACAATCCAGTTAAATATCACGTAAAGATTTCTAAAACATCTAATTTTTCGAAGCCCGGTGGCTATTAAAATTATCAGAATACAACTACGAATTTCTACACATAGATGGAACATTTTAGCGGACTAACTTTCCAGAGAAAATTTCGAAAACAACCTCAGTCATGTAGAAATTGGAGTGAGTAGAAATAATATTGAAACAATAAATAGTATCGAAAACAACTTCTAACTTTCAAATATCAATGAAATACACAGAGAACAAATCAAGGACGAAATTTTAAATAAACTCGGAACAAATATTAAAGAACAACGACATAGAAAAACTAAAGAGTTCGAGTTCGCTCTCCATTCCTGTTAGGTAAGAATGAAATCCCATGTTACCCAGTACTTTCGATATCAGTCTATATCCTTGGTGCATTAAGGGGGAGGGGTAAATATGGCAATATATACATATTTTGATGGCTATATGTCATTTTAGCAGGTTTAGAATCATCTAAAAGTTATAGTGTAATAGCAAGGCTTAACTATATCCCGCATTCCGTACCGGTATAATCGAATTAATAAGCGAGCGCGGGTTACAGTTAAGTCTTGGTAATACTATAGCCACCTTTATTTAAGATGCCCATTCATTTTCCCTATTCTAATGTTAAGAAATGGAAACTAGGACGCACCCACAAAAAGTTGGTAAGTATCGCCATCTACTGGTAATAGCTAGAAGATTTAAATGACAGTAGACGATGTGACTTGATATGTCAATTTTCAAATATGAATCGAAACAGACTGTGTTTACGAATTTTCATTCTATAACTACGTTAGAACATAATAAAAAATCTAATGAAGTGTCAAAAGTATACTACAGGCACTATTAGAAATTTAACCACTTTGCTTTTGATGTTAACTAACACCACCTAGCGGTCATTTTCTCGCTAGAGGGGTTTACCAAGTTTTGCTGAAGAAAGAACAGACGTCTAGATAAAGGTGGCTATGGTAATACTAACTAATTGTTACTTTAGATTGCCAACAAATCTTAATGAGAAGGGGGGTTCATTTATTATAATACTCGCGAAAGCGATTAGGAGTAAAATTATTTATACAAATCAAATTATTATTTTTGCAAGATTCTGTTAGCGAAGATAATGTGTGTTTTTAGAAATAAAGTCTGCATATAGTTAAATTGATATTTTTATTATTAGTGCCCTGTCTCATTATGATGCATTTTCGTAAGTTCAACATGGGTTACACTCTAAATTTCTAGTAAGTGGCGTAATTACGATCATCGGCTATTTTGTAATGCTAACTTTTCAACGGAGTAACGCCACAGAGTAAGAAAGTAATATGCAGCATTTTAAAACCCGTACAAGGATATATATATATATATATATATATATATATATACATATATATACATATACATATATATACATATATATACACATATATATATACATACATATATATATGCATATATATATATATATATATATGCATATATATATATATATATGCATATACATATATATACACATATATATATACATATATATATATATATATATATATATGCATATATATATGCATATATATACATATATATGCATATATATATATATATATATATATATATATATATATATATATATATATATATATATATAATTGGAATACTTGGATACAATTGTTTTAATTAATTTCGATATTTAAATTTTGGGGAAGTTTTATTTTACAATATGTTATTTACGCAAAACCATGTAGACTCCGTCGTACTCCGATTGTTTGCTCATAAATGCTAGTCGTTATGTAATTCCTTCCTATCTAATATTGCCCTGCGCCTATTATAGAAAAGTACAGTTCCCTTTCTAAATGGTGATTAAATCTGGCGACAAAGAAGTAAACCTATTCCACAAAAAAGTAAATACCCAGGTATTAGGGAATAATAAAGATGTAATTGATTAATTTATTTATTTATACAAAATTGAAAATTTCAACACTAAAGATGTCTGTCAATAATAAACTTAAACAAATACATCTATTTCTTAACTCACTCAATTCTATATGCTAACGCTATCTTTACAATATCTATTTTCCTTATTGCCTTTAAAAATATATTAATGAACAGTTATGGATTGTTTTAATCCTCCAATACCCACTCTTTAAAAGCCGTCACTTCAGCTCTAGGGCAGTGCAAGTTCCTACTATGAAATCCACACGAAACATGGTCGTAGTCTTGAGGAAAGTCGTCAAACTTTGGGCAGCCAAACTCTTCAATATTTATACTAGGTATATCCAATGCATCCAAGCGATTCTTTTCGTAGCTGCCACCTTTATAGGCAATGACATTACAGTTCCTTGTTCTACATTCCTCATAAAAGTCTTCTATGTGAGAGTTCAAATCTTCTACAGGGTACACGGTTTCTCCTCGCAAGGGGTTAAAAGGCAATCCAAAAATATGATTCTCCACGTAGTTAACAGTACGCAAATCTCTAGGCTTCAGCCGATTCCAGTATGAAGACAAGTTGTACCGTTTACTACGGCCCTCATTCCAATTGAGGGAGATGTATCCGAATTCCCGAACTAAAAAGCGACCGAGGACCTGAAAACCATCAAAATCTATTACACCGCAGATTCTGTTCATTGATTTATATTAATCGAAAAAAAAGTATGAACTTAATTAAAACTATTAATGTAATTTAGGGTGCCATTATGAAAAAGATTGATAAATTTTGAAATGGATGCTATGGAATGTTATGATGTCGGTGCTCCAACATAAACATTAGTGCACGTTGCATATATTCTGACTCCAGTTGAATTTATGCAACTATAAACTCAAATATTCATTAAATCAATGAGATACTAAATGCGTAACTATGATCCTTAATTTCATAAAGAAAATGAAATCGTATCGCGTGGGGTCTATTTACATGTGCTGTATTACACACATGGAGGTAAAAGTATTTCTTTCTAACACCATGATTCTGCATTTTCAGATTACCCAATAATGGTGAAACCAGGGAGTTAGAGAGGAGATAAAATTCCTAAGAATGAAACCATGGAGTTAGAAAGAAGGAGATAAAACTCCTATGCATGAAATTCTTGAAGATGCCATAATGTTTTAAGAATTATATCTAGGTATCGCTAGTGTTTGTAAAGTAGCTGCGAGTGTTAGTTAACACAACAGGAAGGCGAAGCATTTAGTATATGTATTTTTGATTATTTTTAAATTAAAAATTCCTTAATTATGAGTATGATTAACCAGTATTTTTTCATAATTGTAGGATAGAATACATAATACATTGAGATAAAAATAAATTGAAAAGTAAAATAATTTTGAATACGTAGGAATATTCTTTATTGATTCAGTTCTACGTTGCATTACAATAATAATTTATATTTACAGTTTATATAAATATTTTAGGCCTTTCGCGATAGAAATTCATACAATGCAGGACTACTTATCTTATCCCAGTGCCACCTGAATGTCTCAAACAATATCACCGTTTTCTTAATATGAATTTTAATTCCTTATTTTTACACCCATGGATCAAACATAAACATTACATTACGCTCTAAGTTGGTTGGTTGATTATGGTTTAATGGCACAAGATCCAAAGAGGATATGCTGCGCCAGACATATGGTACCAACATACATAATGGTTGGTTGATTATGGTTTAATGGCACAAGATCCAAAGAACCAACATACATAAATTAGTATGGATTAAAACACGTGTATAATTTAAAAGAGTTATAATGTGTGAAAAAACCATGACTATGTAACATGTACAACAATGAAAACGAGATGAAAAATGACTAAAATGTTATAAAAAGTGAAGTTAAAAATGATGGAAAAAACCAATGTCCAGTAGGAATGGGAAAAGCTCTAAATGAGGATTTTCTCCAATCAATTCTGCCAAATGTAAAGTATAAGTCTTGAAATGCTTAAAACGGAACTGTTTATATTTCGAACACTCAATTAAAATATGTTTGATACTTGCTGACGTCTGACAAGTATTACAAAAGGGTTCAATTTCTCCTAAAAGTAAGTGTCTGTGGGTAAAACGAGTATGACCAATGCGCAAACGAGTTAATATAACATCAAGTTTCCTACACTGAAAACTAGTCCACTTCTGTATTACAGGCTTTATCTCATACAATTTATTTTGAGTTTGCTGATTCCATGAATGTTGCCATTTACCATATAATATTTTACTAATAGTTTTTTTAATATCTGTCAAAGGAATGGGATGATTCATAATACGATTAGCTGTTTTTGCAGCGGTATCAGTCAATTCATTTCCCTTATTACGCTCTAAGAAGCTAAAACACAGAGGATATGGCACTCAGCCTTGTCTCTCACTCTTTAGTAGAGAAAGTTTGAAGAGAAACCATAGCCACCTTTTCCTAAAATAGCTTTTCATTTTCCCCTTTTCTATTGTTAAAAAGTGGAAACCACAATACACCTACAAAAGATGTTATGTATCGCCATCTAGTGGCGACAGCTAAAACAAGATGAAGATTTAAAAGACCGTAGACGATGTGAATTTGATATCTTGATAGATAGATTGATACATTGCTAGATAGAAATACCAGCATCGCTCAGGGTTATTGTAAAATTAAATCTGATTTAATTTGCATACAATAAAATGTAAAGAAACAAAAAAAAAATCGGCATTCTCCCAACCGGTCTAGAATTTGGCTCCAATTCTTTTACGGCGCCCAATGTTTTTAAAATGCATCTTTAGCTTATAGAAACGCAGTTCCGGTCTTTTTTTTGAAAATTTAACAATATTTTAATAATCTAAAACATGCGACTTATTTTTTATTATTTTTTTTTAAACTGATACCTAGAAATTTAAGAAAAAAACGATAAAAACGAAAGAAATTTATAAAGGTTGATACTTAAAACAAATTTAGGTGCTTTTCGACCAGTCATTTTCTGTTGAAGGTCGCTATATGGAAATAGCCCTTAGTGCAGTAGTTGATCCGTAGTAATTCGAACATGGATCTACGCCTGCTAGAAAAACATCACAGAATCCGGTACCGCTGGCTGTCGGAGGTCGCACGTAGCAATAACTATTTGTGCAACAGGTGTTCCGTAGCTTATAGAATGATGTAGCAATTCGAACACTAGATCTACATCCGTTAAGAAACATCACAGAACCCGGTCCCACTGCCTGTCAGAGATCGCACGTAGCAACAGCTATTTGTGCAACAGGTGTTCCGTGGCTCATAGAGTGATGTAGCAATTCGAACATGGATCTACGCCAACTAAAAAATCACAGAATCCGGTCCCGCTGGCTGTCGGAAGTTGCACGTAGCAACAGTTATTTGTGAAACAGGTGTTATGTGGCTCATAGTGATGTAGCACTTCGAACATGGATATACGACCGCTTCGCACGCTTACATCTCTACATTCGCCCGCTAAAAATACATCACAGAATCCGGCCCCGTTGGCTATCGGAGGTCGCACATAGCAACAGATTTTGTGCAACAGGTATTCCGTCGCTCATAGAGTGATTTTCATGTTACGTCTGCCGCGTGGACGTAAGCCTGTACTCTATGAGCCATGGAACACCTAGTGCACAAACAGCTTTTGCTATGTGGAGCTCCAACAGTCAGCGAGGTTGGATTCTGTGATGTTGTTTTAGTAGGCCAGCGTAGCGAGGTAAGACAGCGAAGCGGGCGTAGGTCCATGTTCGAACTGCTACGGACCAACTGGTGCACAAGCGTCTGTTGCCATATTGTGACCAGATCCGACTGACGTCCCGTTAACCGAAAAGTACCGAAACTTAATAATGATAATTAGAAATTTGATAAAACCGATTCTTAGAAGAATTTTGATAAAAAACACGGAACGTATAACATTCGTACCCATTTGCAATCAACCACTAATTTATACACCATGCAGTCACATTCATTTTACCACTATCATTCAAACCATAATAAAAAGAATACTAAATCTTTCAGTCTTCACAGCCATTTAGCACACACAAAGTAAATCAAAGAAACTTGAAAAACGATTAAAAAAGATCTCCAAACTTCGCTCCAATCTATCAAGTTACAAAATCAACACGTGGTTGAATCCGAAAATCCAAAATCTTCGTGGTTGATTAATCACAAATCTTTCGAAACGATCGAGCAGAACAACAGAAGCAAGAAATGCGTTGCTGTTCTGTCCAAGTTTCTTTAAAGAGTGTTGTCAGAGTTATCAAAAAGACGCCAAGTTCGTAACATAGCACTTCGCTTATCGCCAATGGCGCGACAAAAAAAAAAAGAAAAAAAATACAGTAGCGCTCTAAGATTGAACCAAAAATTCTTTATAGATATCAATATGAAATTTTCAATGAAAGTTTTAAATTTATAGTGCTATATACAAAGTATACAAACCACAGCCATTATTTGCCATGTTTGATGGTGTCAACTAGCAGTGATGGTTCTTTTTTGATCATTTGCTCATAATAGAGTTTAATAGTTTAATTTGCGTTGAAAGTATACAAGTATACAAACTTTTTTTGAAAAGTAAACAACTTGTTAATTATTAAGAACAAGATAGATTTAAAATGTTCACACTTCAACCCAGGATAGGAGAACGGTACATCACGGTGTCACGACGCTCAAATCGATGCTCCGATATTTTCTGCCTTGGACGCGTGATTTTCTGATGTTGTGATTTGAAAGTGCTCCAGCTTTAATTTGATACCTTACTTTCGTTTCTACTCTACATACTTGGTGGAAAATCTCAATTTTTAAAATGTAAATATTCTATAGCTTCGAGCCATTTTCTGCATTACAATTGTACTGGAGTTTCGATTCTGAAGTGACCAAAAGCGTCACTTCATACATCTGTAAAACTGTCTATATTTCATCAATTTCTTAATTTAAAGTGTATAATTATGTAATTTAATGCTTTGTTATTGCTTAATGATCAGTAATTTCAACCCAGGTGCAGTTTTTATATATGTATTTTAAACTTTAAAACACTCTGTTTTCATGTTTTCTGGTATTGGTTCCGCGCTTCCCCCCTTTTTCCGTGGTGAGCCTTCCCCTGGCCTGTACATTGCTGCGAATCGCCCCTTTTTTCTTAGTGTATTCTTCCTTTGCCCGCCTGTTCTGGCTTGGTCCTCTTCTTCCTTTTGAATTGTCCTTTTAATTAATAAATTGTATTACTACCGGATTTCGTCCCCCCCTCCATGTTGGTTTTTTGAATTTTTCTCGTGAATAAGAACTCATACATACGAGATTTTTATATATTTGAAAACTGCTCGTCAAACTGAACATTTCAAGTGGTCATGTCCCATGGTTTAACCCACTTTTTAATTTCTTAATTTAAAAAAAAATTTTAAAAACTTTAAAGCCTTATATCTCGAAAACTAAGCGTCGTAGCCCAATTCTGATTGAAAATTTCGTGTCTTAGAAACCGTATCTACTTTTAAATTAGCTTTAATTTGATACCCATGTTTATATACTTTTGCTCGTTTTTGCTCACCATCCCTCCCTTATCTTTTGGAATTTTGACTGTTAGAAATTTTTCTTTTGTACACAGGGTTTCCTTGGAATTGTAAATAAGTACATATAATTGTTCTACATAAACTCTATTTGTTTAAATTGCCAAAATATAGTAACATATTTTCCCATTCTACCTTGGGTTCTAAAATGTTCTATTTCATTTTACATTGTATCTTGATATTGTAATTTATTGATTGTGTTTACTATGGATAAATCACCCCCCCCCCTCTGAATTTCCCCCCTTCCCCCCCGCTGGCGATCCCAACTACAATCGTCAATACTCTTCTCCACCTATACTGACTGTTGCCTCGCCTCCACCCGTTATCCAGTCACAAAGTGCCATCGACTCTGTATCTCCAGTCAGTGTTCGCTCCGTTTCTCCGATCAGTGTGTCTTCACTCCTCAACTCCAATATGCAACCCACTGTGAAACTTGTGGACCTCAGATCTTCAAAATCATCAGATATGTTATACTCTTCAGCAGTCACTTCTCCCCACACCATTCTCCCACCTCTTCCACAACGAAATTCAACCTTTTCAACTCCGAAACACCAGTTCACGGTCTTTTCTAAACCTCCGGTTATGCTTTCCTCCAACCGCATCCAAAAACTGTCATCACCTGTTCACGCTCCTAACTACAAAGAAGACATTGAGGAATCTACTGGCTCCAAAGAGGTCACTGGAAAAACTCTGAAAAACCTCAAAGACGATGACGACACGTCTGTCACCACTGTTGACTTGATTGAGGATGCCGCGGACCACAACAACTGTTTCCTGTTAAAAGTTCGTCGTTTCTCCAATCAGATCTGTAATTATATAAACAGATACATCAAACCTTCACCCTGTCAAAAAAAATACCTAGATGAAAAAATATCCTTTTTGAGAGACGCTTGCACGATCTTTGAAAGCCAGACTCAATCTTCCTCCCCTGTCCCCGATCCCAATCCAGCCGAAACCATCCTAGAACTGAAGAGCTCAATGAACGAGGAATTAAAGAATCTTAAAGCCTCCATATCAGTCAAACTGGAAAACTTTACGAGAAGACTGACTGATAATTTTCCAACAGTAATTAACAACTCAGTAAAGGAAAACCTAAACGAAATAGTGTCAACCATAAATCAACCTCTACCTCATCTCGATCCTCTTCTGTTTCCCGACCTCCTCCGACATACTCCAGCATACTCCTTCAAGGCAAAGATAGAACAAGAAATAACACACAGCTAAAATCAGACCTTCAGACCCTTCGATGCCCTTCGGACATCAGAATTAAAAACGTGTCCGCCTTGAACAATGGAACTATAAAAATAACCTGCTGCAACGGTGACGTTGACTCTTTACTACCAAAATTTGCCAATTCTACAATAGGAGAAAAATTCAAGGTTTCTAAACCTCCCATTCGAAAGCGGAACCTTATTATATTCAACATTCCGGTCAACTTTCGAGAGGAAGATGTAAAACTGCTGATTACCAAAAATCTCCCACCTGGTCTACTAAAGGAAATAAGGATCATAAGAAACTTTAGGAACCGCAACGGAACCGTAAACTGGGTATTCCTTATGGATGATGCATCAGCCAGATATCTATAGATTAAAAAGATCTTCCATCACTTTAACTATTTCCTGGTTAAAAAATACATAGGATTTCAGCTATGTTTTAAGTGTCAAGGTTTCGGACACACTGCCGCCTACTGCACCTGGATAACGGCAAACTGTAGCAACTGTGCCGCAACCGACCATAACTACAAAAACTGTCGTGCCACGGAACCTGTTTGTGTTAACTGTTCGCATGCACTCAATGATAACCCCACTTTAAAGTGGAAAACTAATCACAACTCTCGTGATAAAAACTCATGCAATGCCTGGAAGCAGGAAATGAACAGAATCCGGGATCTCCAACGTTCCCTTTGATCTGTCTTCCCTGCCCTGTGTTTTTGCATTTTATATTGTGAATATGTTCATATTTTTGTTTCTGTTACATTATTTGCATTTCATGTTTGTGTCTGATCATCCCCCCCTTGGTGTCCTGGCATTGGACTTTCAGTATGGTCATTAATATCCTTCAAATTAATGCTAACCATTCTCTGGCAGCCCACAACAATTTATTACAATTTGGCATTGAAAACTCATATGATCTCATTTGTGTCCAGGAGCCTTATGTTTCTGGCGATAACGTTCTTTCACCCCCCTTTGGCATTAAACAATACTGTTCTTCCTCCAATAAATCGGCCGTTTTAATTATTAACCCCGCCCTTTACTCTTCCCTTAAATTTCAATCTGAATCTTTTATCGTTGTCGAAATTCTTTTCCCCTCTCGTGCCCCCCTTTACGTTGCATCTCTATATTTTCCTCCCCGTGACCCTCTCCCTCCCCTTTTGTCCGATCTTTCCACCCTTGATTTCCTTCGTACTGACGTTCTTGTCCTCGGCGACTTCAATGCCAGGGCACTTTTGTGGGGATACGATTTCGTCGATCACCGGGGGTATGAGGTCATCGACTTCTGTTTGGAAAATAACTTGTCCATACTTAACGATCCTGCCTGTGGTCCAACATTCAGTTCTCACTCCGGTAAAGGATTCCCAGATCTATCTCTTGTCTCTTTTGGTTTTTACGATAATATTCAAAATTGGGAAATTCTCCCAAGTGACTCATTCAGTGACCACCGCTTTATCAAACTTTCAATTAATATTGATCCCCCCCTTGATACCTCCTTTCATTTCAAAACCAAATTTGGCCTTGAGAAATTCATCTATAATTTTAAACCCTTTGTTACCTCTCTTTCGCACCAACTTAATATCATTGAAACCCCCACAATGTTAAATGACTTTGTTAGTACCCTGATTAGGATTACCCAATCTTGTGCATTCACCCATGTAAGAAAGAAAAAAACTTATACTCGCCCTCACTTCAACTGGTGGAACAAAAATCTTGCCTCTTTCCGAAATTTCGTTACTGCCCTCTACAAGCGCATCAAGTCACTTGAGAGAAATTCCGCCTCCTCGGAAATAATTTCCGAGGCAAAAATTAAATATAAATTCAACCGTGCCAAATATAAAAAATTAATTAATAAAGCGAAATTGGAATCCTGGAGAAACTTCTGCACAAACTGCTCATCAAAATTCGGCACACACTTCAAATTCGCGTTCCAGAAATGTAATAAATTTAATAATATCTCAATACAATTCCCAGATGAACCTAACTTGGACCTTGATACTAAATTTAAACGTCTTTTGGACCACTTCTTTAAAAATGACCCCTCTTTTGTCAATTTTCCTTGTACTCCTGTTCCCCCTCTGGGACTTGGTCCCATTTTGGATGAAGAGCTCTCCCTGGTGTTTAACTCTCTCCCATCTGGAAAAGCCCCTGGACCTGACAAACTTGACTTTGCCATTTGGAAATCCCTTTACTCCTCATTTCCCTTTATATTCTCTCCGAGTCTTTCATCTTTAAACTCGGCGACGAAAATACAGTCTTTCAAGCTGAACTAGCAGCTATGAAATTTGCTATACAATGGGCTCTAGATAACTCTGCAAAGGTAAATATTTACTCTGATAGTTTATCCTCTATTTTGGCTTTTAAATCTTCTAAAAATAAATCTCTCTCCAAGAAGTGAAACTTCTGGCACATTCGGCAAAAAATTTAAACCTTATTAATCTCCTTTGGATTAAAGCCCACTCCGGCAACTTCTTTAACGAAACCGCTGACAAACTAGCTAAAGACGCAACACTCTGTGGTTCCCCCCTTTCCGTCCCCCTCCCTTATTCCTTTTTGTCCTCCTTTTGTAAATCAGAACTCCTTAAATCCTGGCAAACTCATTTAGACAGCTACATCTCTCCTCGGACTCACGATCCCTCGCGAATCTCACTTTTCCTCCCGGTAGTCAATCCCTCTTTCCACCAATCACCTGCGTTGATTCACCTGCGTCAATCACCTGCGTTGATTAATAAACTCAAGAACTGTATTCTCCTTGCTCGAGAAATTTCTAACAGAGTTAGATGATTTGAGTCTGTGTGTGACCGTTCACTCTCCCCTCTTCCCCCTGGTGATTCCTCTAGCTGTTCCTGGGTTGCCCCTTGTCGTGCTGTTTGCTTTTTTGTTTGTCTCGTTTTTTTTGCTGTTGTTTTGTATGTCTCGTTGTTTTGCTATTTATGTTTTTGTGTTTTTTTGTGTGTTTTGTGCTTTTTGTATCTTTGCTTGTCTTGTTGTAACTTCTTGTGTTGTGATTCATTTTTTATTTGTGTTGTAATTACTTGAATCTATAATAAAGTTCCCGGCCACACACTTAGCTACAGTAAACCTTCAGGTCTGTCGTGTGGTCTGGGTTTCCAACACTTCAACCTAGGATGGGTTACAAGAGGTGAATCATGGGGCGTAATTTTCCTCAGCTTCTGATCCACCACGTATTTATTCCCCTCAGATCTGGCTACCGGACCTAGTACGATTTCCTTCTTGCCTAACACGTGGAACTTCGGCACTGAGACTTCGATGTCCAACTTTTATTATGGATATGACAAAGATTGATACTGAACACAACAGTGATATTGGTTTAGTGGAACTTACGGCAATCCTTGAAAATGACTATGAGCCAGAAGAGAACTTAGATGCTGAGTAGAAACTTTCCCTGAGCTATACAAAGCAAATCAACCACATGGCCAGAGCAGCCGTGGCATGTCTGGAACTAAATAAGACTCGAGATTCTGACTGTCGGCAGCTAATCAACCTGGAATTAAGAGATATTTTTACTGAAATGCCCCCCCTAAATTTAAGGCTATTGATTTCAACTTAATATTAATTACTAATGAAAAATTTAAAGAAATATCTAATCTCTATTTACATGATAATTCACAATTATTAAAAATCATAGAACTACTAGATCCTTAAAAATTATTTCTAACAAAACTAAAAATAGTTCAAATACATTATAAAAGGCTGTAAAACTTCAACTAAAGAGAAACCCCCTCCCCCATGACTCACTCCGACTGGGAGACTCTAGATTTGGACTCTAGGGTCAATATTGGTGAAGTAGATACAGTAGACTGAAGCCTTGCTTCGCAGGACAAAAATCTAAACAACCAATTTCAAAAATCAAAATCCCCACCAGCCAAAACTAGCAATTCAAAAACTCTCTAGCAGTGAGGAAAAAGAAAACACCTAAAATTATAACTAAAATTATAAACTAACCAGAAATGTTTTTTCTTTGAAGAGCTAAAGAAAACCCAAAAAACTTAATGAACGAAATTATAAACTAACCAGAACTGTTTTTTCTTTGAAGAGCTAAAAGAAAACCCAAAAAACTTAATGAACAAAATTATAGACTAACCAGAACTGTTTTTTCTTTCAAGAGCTAAAAGAAAACCCAAAAAACTTAATGAACGAAATTATAAACTAACCAGAACTGTTTTTTCTTTGACGAGCTAAAGAAAACCCAAAAAACTTAATGAACGAAATTATAAACTAACCAGAACTGTTTTTTCTTTGAAGAGCTAAAGAAAACCCAAAAAACTTAATAAACGAAATTATAAACTAACCAGAACTGTTTTTTCTTTGAAGAGCTAAAAGAAAATCAAAAAAACTTAATGAACGAAATTATAAACTAACCAGAACTGTTTTTTCTTTGAAGAGCTAAAGAAAACCCAAAAAACTTAATGAACGAAATTATAAACTAACCAGAACTGTTTTTTCTTTGAAGAGCTAAAAGAAAACCCAAAAAACTTAATGAACGAAATTATAAACTAACCAGAACTGTTTTTTCTTTGAAGAGCTAAAAAAAACCCAAAAAACTTAATGAACGAAATAAGAGTTCACCGGAGAATTTGCAACGTGTTTGATTATCTGTTAAACTGCTTAATGATCTTCATTAGAACCGACGAACACTACAGAATTGTACAGAAATACCTAATAGAAATGAAATATAAGTTCCACACTAATAACCCGAAAGTCATCGTCCAAAGACAGTTGTAGTCAAAGGACTCCCCCCCCACACACACACTTACACCCCCTGAAAAAAAATCAAAGAATTTATTTTCAAAATAACCGTTTCAGAGTACAAAAAGTCCACCCGATGAAAAGTCTTAGAACAAAGCTCCCCTTCCCCAACTTTCCCGATACCAACCTGGAAGGAATTTATAAGACTAGGCATGTTAACTACATTTACGCCGAGGTTGTCACTTTTGTATCCGGAAGCTTTTCCCAGTGTTATCACTGTCAGTGATGGTAACACTCTTCAGACTCGTGCGCGCATAACTTCAGATGTCTAAAATGTGCAGGACCCATTTAACCAGAGAGTGCACAAAACCACGGACCAACCTTGCTGTATGTGCTAATTGCGAAGGCCCCCATCCGGCAAACTATAGGGCCTGCCCCGAGAACCCAATTAATAAAATTACCCAATTAATTGTATTTGAAAGTTTATATATATATATAACCGAAATTTTAAGCCTTTCCTAATAACGCGCTCTTTTCTTTCTTAATTATTATTCCAAATTCCTATTTCATGTCCAGCACATATTGCAACTAAATTAAATTCTATCCCACGCCACTAATATTAACAAAGCCTGCCAACACTTTCTCTTTTTTCCTCGACCATACAATATATAGTCACTAATCTTAACTTCTGCGTAAACTTTCTCATATGAAACTGCTTTCCTAATCACATTTTCAAAGCCTAAAACGCGAAGACAGCATGTGCCCCATGTCTCATATCTCTTCCCCTCCGATGTAAATGTAATTTGTATTTGTGAAAAACTACGCAGAATGCACTGATATTTGGTGAGAGCTGGTCGACGATCAGGAGTCGTCCAGCATATGTAACTATATCTATTTCTAGTGGCATCTAATAAAGTAGATTTTTGATAACGTAATACGTATCTTCCCTAGACTATTTCCACCAATATTGCATATATATCCTCTTCTAATTTTCATTCCATCTCCCATTTCGGAGCATTTCATGTAATTTCACAGTCGGAACTACAAACTTTACATCTTGGAGATACAGCCTTTTTGGCTAGGCGCTCCGCTAACTGACCCAACCAAATGAGGTGAATCATTCTGATTTCGGCGTCTACAAACCCTCCTCAGCCTCTCTGATGAGCTGCCACAGGGTCCTGCATGCCTGCACATGCTCAGTCAGTTTTTTGAATTCCCAGGTATTCCTCCAAGGGAAGATTTCTGTCTTCTTTTTGTGTGTGTTTTAAATGCTTGTCGCGGTGTTTCGTGTGTGTTTTTACACTTAGTACATGTTCGACTGATTCCTTTACCCAACAAGATGCAGTTTGAGAAGTCATTCAATCCGATTTTATGTTTGTTTTGAATAAACATAAGGGGACGCGTTGTCGCTCTTGCGATTCCGGTTTCGCTGCTGCTTGAGTCAGCCCATTCATAGTTCAGTGGGGGGCTCTTGATAGCAATGTGTCTGTACATACTATAATACTTCCGAGTTTTTCCAGGTTTCTTCGATTCTTTTGGTGATTTCATTTTTTATTAATTTCTTAATATCTCTCCAAGAAATGAAATTTAGCATGGGCTTTGAGGGATCATCTCATCCCTTCTTTGTTGCTATACCACGCCTTCTCATCGTATAGGATCTTCTGTGTCCTGGTACTCAAATTAAGTTTATCTCCATGCTCTTTGCTTTTCTGTTGATGGCGGCTGTAACAGTTTTTGTCATACTGTCAGGTTTTCCGTTGCAGTTTGTGATTGCGCAGAGCTCTTTTGCTGTCTGGGAGTTCTTTGTCCCCACTTCGCAAATGAAGTTTGTCGCATAGTGGATGGGTACCATTTCGACAGTGAAAATAGAGTTCATTGGTTGTAGATGGATGGATCTCGTTTTTCCTTTCGTGAATATACCCAGTCAGGTGTTTGTTCCGTCCTTTGACCCGTCTGCGCCTGATAGCTTTCTGGATCTAGATTCCCCAGAATATGGCGAAACGTAACATTTATTTTCTTTCAGATTTTTACATGAAATTGATCATCTTGCAAAGGATACGTTCGTAACAATATAGTGTTTAGTAGGACCTTATTCAGAGCATAGAAAAAGAACTTATTTAGGGCGTATCGAAACAACTTATTTAGAGTCGTATTTTGTATTGTTAGAATTGGTTAAGTAAAACAGCAAGTCTGAAAAATATGTTAAGACAAGAACACACTAGGTAGTATTTAATTGGAATATGTTTGTGGATATAATAGAGGGTTTTTGTGGTATTTTGTAATCATTTTTGTGGATTTTTAATTGCGGCGTCTCTATTTTACTTTTTACGTTCTGTTGGGAATGATGGTGTTTTCATATTCTTTTTAGGGTAGGATTAACAGTGTCGGTTCTTTGTTAAAATGATTTGCGGATCAATTGGTTTTTGTTTAAGTTCTTCTTTTGTGCTGTGGCTGGCTGGGTTTGAGTGTTGAGTAGAGTTATTAGAAAACTTTTAATTGAGGGTTTTGATATTTAAAAATTTTTAAGTGGTAATTTGGGATGAATGATATGTTTTATTTTATTTTAAAAACTTTGTTGTAATGTTGGCCTTCATTTTTGTTGTTTCATAATTTTATTGATATTATTGCAGTTGTCAATATGTCATAATGCATTTTGATATTGAACTTTGTTCTCATGATTTATGTTTTATTACCTGCAAAATGAAGCAGATGCTATTGTAGGCCGTGTAAACGCCTTGGCCAGGCACGAGCTTTTGGATATAATGAATTTCTGTGGTTGTGGGTGCGTCGCCGTTCTGTGGTGGCACTTGGTGCTTACCTGGTCCCTTTGCGGACGGATCTCTGGCCTGCTGGGTGGGAATTTCAGTCGTCTCCGTTGCCAGGACTCTTCCTGACGGGGAGTGGTGGCGGTTGGCCTCGCCTGATGGGCGGTGGTCTGGATGGGCGGTTGTTCCCTTGTGTGTCCCCGATGGTTCGCGTGTGGCATGATGGAGTCTGCGGTTTTCTCTGTCCGGTTCGGTAGGGCTGCTCCTTGATTCTGTTTTTTGCTGGGGATCGTATTTATTCTCGGCCCGAGATTTTGATGTTCAGCCTCTTTGGCGAGCGCTCGGGTCTGGGCTACGGAAGAATTCACTAGGGGACGCGACAGCCCAGTGGTTAGAGCGCGGGAATTGTACTCGGTCGATTCGTGTTCGATTCCTGCCACTGCCAAAACTGCCGCCGTGTTCACACGGAGTACGATCAAGTTAACCATATGGGTCCGTAAGTTCTTCCGAGAGGTTGGTGGTAGGGGAAGGAGGGTACAGTCCCTGTGGATGCCTCCCCCACTGGGTTTCGGTCTAAATTGGGTGGCACTTCCCGGCCGTCCAAATAGATACCTTATACCTTTCTGGTAGGTCGGACAGTCAGGGTTGAAGAACTCTTTGTACACTTTTTTCCAACACGAAAACATGACATGGAGCTGAATTCTATTGAAATATAAATGCTTCATTATCTTGGAAAAGATCACATGCAGAAGGCTGCAGTTTGGTCTCAAGTATTTTATTTATGTATCTTTAGGCATTTATATTCCTATTGATCACGCAAATTCTGCCCACATCTCTTGATGTCATACAACCCCAGTGTTACATTGGTTTTCCCTATACAATGTAACATCGTAGAAATGATTCTCATATCTACAAAGATGATCCCTGTGTTTTTACAAAATATTTATAAAGTTCCCCTTTGACCACCTTTAGCGGAAACGGTCAGTGGATCCGGACACCATGCCAGTGGGGGGCCACTTTCAAGATGGAGGAAAACCCAACGGGTGGTGAGCGGTCGTTGGGGCGCAGCCGAGCCCAGGTGGCACGCAGGAGCGTGGGACCTCAGCCAGCTGCAATAATAATTCAGGGGCTTCTGACCAAACCCTCCGGCTGGCCACTGAAAGTGAGGGTCCAAATGTCTTCCAATAATATTAAGGGGGCTTAAACCTTGCAGCGAATAAAATTTAAGAGGGAGGAGAGATCGACTTGGAAGATTTTCGAGAGAGAATTTGGAGTTGAAAAATCGAGAGTGCCTCTTGTGGGTTGATAGGGTGAAGTGGTATAATATTCACCGGAGCGAGATGATGCTCCGCCGGCTTCCGTCACTCGAGCCCTTGCTGAACCCAGAATGGAAGGTAGGCCTTTTGTCATCATGCATTACTTCAATTTGATTATCTCTCTCCTCCTCCTTTTAATTATCTCAACCTGAAGGGTTGTAAGACTATTTTAATATTTTGAAGAGTGTGAATAAGAATCTGGTAGAATTAATGATTAGGGATTTACGATATATTAATGATTCACGGTGTACTAATGATTCACGATGTATTAATGATTTACGATGTGTCAATATTTTAAGGGAGCAACTTTTAAACTCAAATCTTTTCATGTTTATTTTTAAATGCTAAATATGTAAATAAACTGTTTTTTTTATTTTTAAATCTAATCGGTGTCCTCATTTCCTAATTTTTTAAATTATTTCTTAATTTTTCAGTGTAAATCTATACAGCTATACGACACGGCGGCCTTTAACGTAATGTTTAATGAAACTTGTTTATATTTATCGCGCCCAAACCGGGCGTGTGGGTATTCCCACGCAGCACCCAGATTATAACACTAACTGGGTGTTTCACAGTAGGTGTAATGCAGCAAGAATGTATTCTTCTCCTTACGTATTTTACGCCATCACTACCAAACAGGGAGATTTTGGTCTCATTACTCCAAATTACACTGTCCCATTATTCCATTCAGCGGCGTACCATGAGTTTTTGGCAGCTAGGTAGAGAAGAGAGAGTAGGGTGGGCCGAAAAAACATTTTCTATTTTTTCGGAAACAGCTAGTTGAGAAAAGTTGTTACACTTACAGATAAGAAAAACCGTAAAAAAAATTTTGTGGAAAAAAAATATCTTCCGATCGCGCATTCTCTTTGAAATATTGAAAAAAATAAGAAAATAAAGTTTTCTTTACCAATTTTTTAAAACCCTCAACGTTTGAAATTTGAAAAGCGCTAGTTTAGGTTGTGCAACTTCATGCCGTCATCTTAAAACAAGTTTCTACAGGCATCTTTGAAAAGCCAACAGCAGATTCGCTGCTGTTGATTTCCGATGTGTTGAGTGGTTCCCTTGCTAGCTTTAATTTTTATTTGAATTTCTATTGGCTGGCAAGGAATTTGTTGATGCAGAATGGAAAGGGCTGTTTAAGCTCATGCATACTTGCTGGTGAGATTTAATGACGAGTGTTCGAGTTTGTGTTGTGTTTCAAGTATATAAATGTGTACGTGTTCACTCTAAAAACGATATGGATTCTACAGAAAATCCATCTTCTATGGAAGAGGTATGTTCTACATTTAATTCAATTAATTTGACTCAATACTACAATTCTTCGTTTTATTAGGAATTTGTTCAGCTCTAAAACGATTTTAATATTATCGATATTTACAGTGATTTCGATGCATAGGAAAATATATTTATAAATTGTGTGTATTTATTAAATTAAAAAATGTGATTGTTATTTACGCTTAATACAGAATTGCGTATGAATGTTTGTATCTATATTTAATTTCTCCCAGTGAAATTAGTGCATTTTAAAAATATGATAACCATGTGCTCACGCTGAATGCAGATCTTTTGATGAATGTATTGTA
This sequence comes from Amaurobius ferox, assembly GCA_951213105.1. NCBI lineage: Eukaryota > Metazoa > Arthropoda > Arachnida > Araneae > Amaurobiidae > Amaurobius > Amaurobius ferox. Next base: position 5,754,962 of record OX578150.1, on the reverse strand, counting down.
TCTATATTTAATTTATCTTTGTGAAATTACTATATTTTAAGAATAGGACAACCACGTGCTAGCGCTTAATACAGATTTGTTGATGAATGTATTGTATCTATATTTAATTTATCTTCGTGAAATTACTATATTTTAAGAATAGGACAACCACGTGTTAGTCCTTAATAATGATCTGTGTACGAATGTTTGTATTTATATTAATTTCTTTCAGTGAAATTAGTCTACATATTTTATGACAACCACGTGCTAGAGCTTAAGACACATCTGCCGATGAATATTTATATCTATATTTAATTTATATTCGTGAAATTGCTATATTTTAAAAATATGTTATCCACGTGCTCACACTTAATATGGAATTGTCGACGAATATGTTGTACCTGTTTCTATAGAATTTTTAATATCTATAAACATTTTCAATTAGACTTTTAATAAAACATTGAATTATTCACCAACGTCTCAAACCTTTGATGAAAATCCTCTGGATGAAAAGGATTTTGAAATCGTAAGTGCTATTTTTTTCTGTATACAAATTTATCTTGTATATTATTATTTGTGCATTCTAACTTAAATTGTCGACGAATGTGTTGTATCTGTATTGAATTCCTTCTTTAAAATGAATTGATGTATTTTGAGAATATGATAGCCAAGTGCTCGTGACTAATGTAGAATATGTTAGAATGTGTTGGATCTATTTCTCTCAGTAAAATTAATTATGTTAATTGAATGAAATTTAAACTAATACGTTTTTAGCCATAAGTAAGAAAAAATAAACGAATGTATTAAACATATGTTTCTATAAAATAATATCTATAAAATATTTTCAATTAGACTTTTGATGAGACATTGGAATATTCACCAACATCTCAAAACTTTGATGAAAATCCTCTGGATGAAAAGGATTTTGAAATCGTAAGTGCCATTTTTTCTGTGTAAAAGAATTTAGTATATATTTATTAATTGAGCATTCTAACTTAAATTGTCGATGAATGTGTTGCATCTGTATTATCCTTATTTACTGTTAGATTTTATCTGAAATGTCGCAAAATTTCGATGAACATTTCTCTCTCTCTCTCTCAAGATTTAACAGCAAATATAAATTATTACAATTCATTGAATATTTCTAAACATTGCGAATAAAATAATATTGTTGTAGGTTCCGAGTGAAACATCCTTGATATTTCAAGAATACCCCCTGTTGTCAAGAGATATTCCATCTACAAATATTGAAAAATCATCTAAGGTTTGTTAAGAATGTTCTCTCGAGATTATTTCAATCTTTTATTTTATTTTCAAATTTTTCACCTTTATGTTGTTTCTTACAGATTCAACCTGTAGCAGGACCTTCTGGATCACAAAATCCCCAAAATCGAACCTACTCAGAAGTACAGAAATTAAATAATTTATGCTTTTATTTTCGTGATTCGTCTTTATTTTCAATATTTTATTTTTTAACACGTCTGTATTTTCTTTTACTTCAGATGTTTAGAGCTGGTGTTTCAAATGCTACCTCTCATGATATTTCAAATCCAAATGATAATGTAAGAGTCATTAAATATTATTCTATAGTTAATCTAAATATTATTTGGATAAGTATTAACTCTCTTTGTCTTCTGTTTTAGTTAGAGGATGCCATTTTATTGAACGAAAAATATCGTAGAACTAACAGAAAATATTCGGCCGAGGAAATTACTTACGAGGCCAGAGTTGATCTTGAACGTCTTCTACAGATCGCTCAAAATGCACATTTGAACACAATTATGGATTTAGTGAAAAGATTATTTGACTCTCTGTTACGGAAGGCTACGATAAACCTGGCATCTCATGATCTTATTAGATTTTGCTTCCTATGCGAGAGATTAGACAATCCCATTTCTACAAGTCTTGTACGTGTGGACGAAGTGATAGTAGAAACGCTTCTATCAAAAATTATGAAGGTTCTTCAATCAAAAGAAGAAATATCACTTGATGAAAATTTTAAAATTGATGTCATTACTGTTAAACGTCCTGTAGGAGGAGCAAGACATCGCGGGATGCTGAATATAGCTGTTGATCGGCTAAATAAAAGATTAGTTTTGCCGATAGAAAGCAATGACGGCTATAACGTATGCTGTGCGAAGGCAATTGTTTTAGCCAAAGCATATGTGGAGAAAGATGCAGATTTAAAATCGCTAATGAGAAAAGATGGGAATCTTCTACTTAGAAGAGCACTGTTTCTGCATACCACTGCCTGTGTTCCCGAAGAGCCATGTGGCTTTGAAGAAATAGCTATCTTTGAAGCTCATCTTTACCTACAGATAGCAGTAATATCTTCTGAAAATATGCTGAAGGTTTGTTTTTCGAGTATTTTATAGATATTTGTTTAAATATTCAAATAAATTGTAGTAAACGAATGATTTTCTGTTCTTTTAATTTTCTGGTTGTATACAAAGGACCTGCCAGGGCAAATCGCATAAACTTATTTTTGCATGATGGACACTTTGATGTGATACAAAGCCTCAAAGCATTTTATGGTTCTGATACTGCGTGGAATGCGAGCGACCGTTTAATAACAGAAGTCACCATATGTGTTCTACATTATGCTATGTATGTAGGTCAGCAACGTGTGTTGGGACAAACGATCGATTGCACAGATGGCGATAGGTCATGTGGCTCTCCCAGCTGTTATGATGAACATAAGAAAACAGGGCTGTGTGATGAGGTACTTAAATGTTTATATTTTGTATAAGAAAAAAATTAAATGATCAATAATATTTTTGTATAGATTGTGGAATTCTGAATGTACATTTATGTGATTCATATTTCTTTTCTTATAGATTTATCAGTTCAAAAGTTGCATCAAGGTCATACGTAGAAGAGATTGTCCCAAAATTCTACATAAGTGTGGAACAAGAAAGTGTCCTTCTTGTAGAAACTTTGTTGAGATGTCTTCACATCGGTGTTTTTTAAGAAGACTGAAGTCTATACCGTGTAATGATAAGCTCATTTATTTGATTTTGAGACGGATCAGTCGACTGGGGAGCACATCGTTAATTACGCTGTTGCACAGTATGTGGATGGTAAAGTTTTTACCTTCCAAAGCGACAGTACACAAGACGCCTGTGCAAAATTTTACATTTTCCTACTGACCAGTAAACATAGAGACTGGGAGGATGAGGATGGGAATCGGTGGAAGGAAGTTCCCACCATGATTCGGAGAGAGCCTCTACTCCCGTGCGACACTCCACCATGGGAGAATCATCCTCTCCTATGTCTCCTACTATCGTAGGATCTTCTCTCCCACTTTTAGTTCTCTATTTTTCTTCTGCCTTCCTGTTCTCCCTCCTAGGCTAAACTATCCTCTTCAGCCTAAGTGGGTTCCTCTACCCTCTTCTTTCTCTTAGTAAACTGTTCCTGGGGTATTGTCCCAGTATGTAATCTAATCTGTGTGAATTATAAGTGTTGTCTAACGGGTTAATCTCATTGCCGTGAAATATAGTTGGTGTCCAACGGGTTATCATTAGAAGGAGGCAAATGCCCAGCAGAGGCCTTAGTCGCAGGTCGTCGTACATACGTACTTCGATCGTTTCAGCAGGGGTATTGTCCCCGCTCCATTTTCTACCCTAGTGGTGACGGCTTTGTTTGGTCTTATCGCGCTGCCGGGGTATTGTCCCGGCCTTGCTCTTTTGGGGCGTAGTCCCCCCTTGTGAAATTCCTCTGCAATATTGTTTATTATGCCACTTCTATTTCAGATCTAATGCATTTCCCTTTCAGCTTCCCGCATCACATCCAAGTGCTATTTTATGTATGCCTCTTCTTCCCCTTTCTTTTCAGGTAGAAGAAAGAAAAGAAGCCTCATGCAGTTAGCCGTTCGCGAGTCCGTTGTACTCCGCCCTTAACTTTTTCCTTTCAGGTACTCCTTGAGTTCCTCTCTCAGTAAGTCGGGTTTGCTTACCGCGCCTGTTTAGCATGTATCTTAGTTATTCTGCTCAGCAGCCTTTATCTTTCGGTCCTCTTCGCCTCAAGGCATCTGACCGCCTTTTATTAGATTAGTCACCTCTATGTCTCTTTGCCCTCTAGTGGCCTCCTTCTTTCTTTTTTCCGGGCTGTAGTATGCTTTGGAATCCCAGTCCTCACGGTTCCTTTCCCTCTGTGCCGGTTTATCTTATAGTCGTAGGTGAGGGTCTCTTCGTCCCCGGTATTTCATTCCCCTCTGGGTTTGCCATCTTCCTGGGTCTTAACGCATTTTCTGGGCAGTGCCCTCGTCCCCTGCTAAGCCCCCTATCTCTCCTTTCTTTTTCTCTCTTAGTTTTAGATCTTCTTTCCCATTAGGTTTATAATTAGGTTAAGTTAACCTGGCAGTACAAGTATAAGTCCGGGTTACGACAGCGCCTCTTTAAGTTGTATACTGCCTCTGCATAACTACCGAAGGGTAGAAAGTCGGAAACCTCAGCAAAAAGAACAAATCTTCTGGCTTGCCATTAAACTGGCAATATTCCTCGGCACTTCTGGATGGTCACTGCAACCGACATCTATCGTTTCCCGCTGCATGGTGTCCCTTCTCCCCTCAGGAGATGGGGCTCTTCTTTCAGCCTAATCGGCCTCTTCTTGGGGAAGTTCCCCGGGGGTCGTCTGTGCTGCTGCTGCTTCTCGCTGCTGTTCCTGGGGGTGGGGTGTGTGTGGTCTTGGGTCCAGAAAATAAATCTTCTATTCTTGGCGTTATGTCTATCTTTGGTGCAGCGTCTGGTAAATTCCACGCCACCCTGTTTTCCTGGACCGCAGCTTGCTCGTCTGTTGGCGACTACCAGTCGTGGGGGTAACGAACCTGTTAGCCTTGATGGTAGATCAGGTCCTCACGGCTGTCTGATAGTAAACATAAAGATTATACAGCAATAGCCCATAACATGAGAGGTTTCGATGGACAGTTCATAGTCGGATGGATGTTACTACAAGGATTGACACCTGAAATTATTCCAAACGGCTCCAAAATTATGAGCATAAAAGTAATGAGCTTAAATTTAAAGATCATAGACAGCTATAATTTTCTACCTATGAGTCTCTCCAAACTACCCCAAACCTTTGGCTTAAAGGAACTTAAAAAGGGGTATTTTCCCCACCTATTTAATAGACCAGAAAATCAAAATTATATTAAGGAGTTGCCACCTAAAGAACATTACAGTCCGGATACAATGTCCACACCTGAGCGAACCAAATTTTTTGAGTGGTACGAAAGCAGAAAAGCTTTACCTTTTAATTTTCGAGAAGAAATGGATGCCTATTGCCGGTAAAGTATAATTCATATAAGATTAAATTTGCTATATTGGGTGTATTTTATTTACATTTTCTGTTATTTATCTTTAGATCGGATGTTGATATTTTAAGGCGCTGCTGTTTAGAATTTAGATCGCAGTTTCTGGACGTTACAGGCATAGATCCGTTTTGGTAAGTATTAACTTTTTTTTTCTTTCTTTTCTTTGCATTTTGTTTTTGTTTTTGTTTAAAGTATTAACTTGTTCATATTTTTTTTCTAGTTATGTTACAATTGCCTCTACGTGTATGGCTATATTCCGAGCACACCATATTTGTCCTGATACCATAGCCATGGTGCCATTACATAGATACACAAATAAGTTAAATTACAGCATGGATTCCATACGTTTATGGATTATGTAGCACTCACCGAAGGCATAGTTATTCGACATGCACTGAATGGCACCGGTGAAGCTAAAATTGGAAACTATTTTGTAGACGGTTTTTGCGAACCTACAAAATCGGTTTATCAGTATCATGTATGTTATTATTCAACTCTTTAAACGAAAATAATGTATTTGTGTGCGTATGTTTCTAATGCAATTTTTTTGTTTCGTTTTCAGGGGTGTCTTTATTATGGATGTATAGAATGTCTTGATGAAGAAACAAAAAGTCCTTTTACTGGTACATACATGAGATTGCTCCATGAAAAAACTATTCAGACGATGGTTTCTCTTCGATGTATGGGCTTCAATGTAGTTGAAATGTGGGAACATGATTTCGTTCGCGCAAAAAGGGAAGAGAAAGATTTACTTTCCTTCCTGAAGACGCAAGACGTGCAGGACCGATTGAATCCCAGAGATGCTTTTTTTGGTGGACGTACAAATGCAATACAGCTTTTCTATGAAGGAATAGCAAATTATGTCGATTTTACATCCTTATATCCTTGGACAAACAAATATTGCAGGTTCGTTTATCATACACATTTATAGTGCATTTAAAATAAATTTTATAAATTTAGTGCATTTAAATAAAATTTAAATTATGGTAGTAGTGTATTTAAAATATGATTTTTAACTTTTTTCTTTTATTTTTAGATATCCATTAGGACATCCTGTAATCATAACAGAAAATTTTGCCAGTATCTAAAACTACTTTGGTTTTGTAAAGTGTAAAATCTTACCACCTCGTAAGCTTTATCATCCAGTGCTACCAACAAGGATTGGTGGTAAATTATTATTTCCATTGTGCAGAGTATGTGCTGAGAATTTACAGCAGAGTCCTTGCAATCATTCGGATGATGACCGAACGTTAATCGGTACATGGGTCACAGAGGAAGTAAAGAAATCACTTGATAAAGGCTATAATATTATAAAGGTAAAAATTTCCTCTACATGGAATTTCATATATTAGTATAATTAGTTAAAGATTTATATTTTTACACAATGCATTGTTGTTATTTTCAGACCTACGAAGTTTATCACTTTAAACAAAGCTCTACTGAACTTTTTAAAACATACATAAACCTGTTTTTAAAATTAAACAAGAAGCCTCTGGATGGCCTTCTCATTGTGTTAATCAGGAAGACGGGGACACCTACATCAGTGAGTATTTAAAGAATGAAGGAATTTCTCTTGATCCTACAGCCATTGCTTTCAACCCTGGTCGGCGTCAAGGAGCCGAATTAGCATTAAACTCATTTTAGGGAAGGTGAGTTATTTCCTAAATAATATGATGCAATTATTTTTATATGAACATTTTTCTGATATTTGAATTTATTTTAGGTGGGGAATGAATCCAAACAAAACGAAAATGAAATATGTATCTACTTTGATCGAGTGTAATAATATGCTCAGCGATAAAAGGAAGGAAGTAAGTTAGTGTTTACTTCGGGGTACATATGCATACACACAAACTCATGTATTTAATTAATATACTCATGTATTTAATTTGTATATTTATTTTCACCAGATTCTTGACTTATATTTGCCGACTCCTGAAATTACCGCCTTTTAATGGAGACAAAGGAATAAATTTCTTGAGCAGGAGGCCAGCACGAATATATTTTGCAGCGTTCACTACATGCTACGCACGTCTCAAGCTGTATGCTGAAATTGATCGCCTTGGAACGTCTGTTTTATATATGGATACAGACTCGATAATTTACGCAAGCAACCGATTGAATGATCCACCCCTAGGAGATTATCTTGGTGAATTTACAGATGAACAAGGTGGTGAAGTTATAAAGACTTTCATATCAGATAAGATTTACATTTCGAAGTGTATTTATTATAAGGAAATTATCTGGAAAATTTTATTTATATCGCTTAGTAAAACGATCTATCAATCAAACTTTTTTTTATAGGAGGTCCCAAGAATTATGCCTATGAAACGTGCAGTGGTAAAACTGTCTGTAAAATTCGAGGATTTTCCTTAAATTTTAAAAATTCTCAACTTTTGAATTACCAGTCGGTTAGAACTCTAGTTCGGAATCTTGATGGCACGCTGACAATTCCAATTGGCAATCCGGCAAAGATTTCAAGGGATGCTAAACGTCGACGAGTTCTTAATAAGAAAGAAACGAAACTGTACAAAATGGTGTACACCAAAAGAGTTATTGGTGATAGTTACAGTACATTACCTTATGGTTATAAATTATTTTATTTTTATACTGTTGTATTTATTTATTTTGTATAAGTGATATCATTAGTAAAATGCAATGAATTTATTTTAAATTTCATTCAAAATTTCAAAGATTTATTACATTTTTAAAATAATTTGTACTTAAGTTTTAGACACTTTTAATTTTTATTTCAGCTTGTACCTATAAAGAAAAAAGAAAATATGCACAAAAACATTAGGAGTTCAAAAGTATCTTTATTATAAATGCTTAAAATTTCATCCATTTCTTTTTTGGTACACGAATAGGTCTGGCATACATTGTCTTTTTAGGATACAGATATTTGCTTTTGATAAATTCTTTAGGAAAATTATTTTCTTCTAATATTTCTTGCCATTTGTCGAAACCTTAAGGTTTCTTTGGTTGATTCCGCAACAGGTGATTTATTAATATGGATATGTTGGTCCCTGGTAGAATAGTTCCTCTTAGTTTAAGTTCCTTGGAAGTCGTCCATGAAATCACATCTTTATGAGCATTTAAAAAATCAATAATTTTCAGGACTACAGCTTTATGTCGTACAGGAGCCGATAATAAAATATCTTTTTCTACATCATTTTGGGGAATATCACTTTGGGCGTTCACATCCATGTTACCGCACCCATTGTTGTAAAAGACTACAATGGACACATGGGGGGAATTGATAAAGCCGACATGTTACGTGATATTTATGATAGGGACAGGAAATCGAAAAAATGGTGGCACAGGCTTTTTTTTGTTATGTTAGAAATGGCATATGTAAATTCATATATTACATATGTGGAAGTGCGTCGTGTGAAAATGTCGTCCCTCGAATATAAGCGCTGCAGTACCAAAGGATTACTAACAAAATTAGAACCACAACCAAAACGAAAAGGGAGACCTAAATCTAATGGAGATGAACAAATTTTTGTGCAAAAAAGAGAAGAAAAGGAAATTTGTCTGTTTCTAATGATGTTCGTTTAGAAAATAGAGGATGCCATTGGCCAACATTCGTGTCGAATCAAGGACGTTGTGAATTCTGTGCACTCAAAAATATGCAATCAAAACCACATTCAAAATGCTCAACTTATAATATATTTTTGTGCGTAAATGAAAAAAAAAATTGTTTTTATGATTATCATCAAATGTGAATTTCTACCTTTATTATGTATAAAATAAAATTATGTCAATTTGATAATTTCTTTGTTTTCTTATGAGTGTTTTTTGGTTATTTAGCATTTTTAAGAGGTTAAATTTCATTAGAAATATCATCCGTAATTTTTTTTCTATTATGAGGAAATTTATACATAGTGTACTGACGGTACTTTTAAGTACCACTTTAATTAATTAGTTCTAACAAATTAAATTTCGAACCGGGGAGATTTTTTTTCTTGTATATTCTTTAATTATCAATATGGCAGCTAAAAAAAATATATTTATGAAGAAATTTTCAGTAGTTCATAATGCAGTAGATAAAGGGTGAAGGGGAAAACTTAATGATCATCCTACCCCTCTTAATGCACTTTACCGTATTCGCATGATTTTAATGGGGGAAAAATCCCGGAATAATTCAAAAAGGAATGAATACTGAAAATCCTAGTTACTCAAGTAAAACATTTATTGTATTCAAAGTGTTAAATAAAAGCGGTTTAGCAAATAATTACAACGAAGTTATAATCAAAGAGTTCAGTGAGGAAGACGAAACTTTCTATACGACATTAAACACTGACGGATCTCAAACAGCTGAAGAAAGCCTTACACCAATTGAAGAACTGCGCAAGACTATTTACAAGGTTGGGTGGCGAAAAAATACAGGATTAAATATCCACAACTAGGACAGTTTACGCACAAAAATACTGATTTTATTTCCACTACTCCGTCATGGCTGCAACATTTGTCTTTTGGCGGACTTACAGAACCATCATATGAATGGAGATCGGCATGCAAAATTATAGAACGAGAGTTTGTTCGTTTTCATCCTGCCTCAAATCTCCTAAAAGAACCAGGTGTTGTCGCAACTTTATCAGAAAATGTTAGCAAGCAACTTCTTTTAATTCCCCTCGAAGCTATAAGAACTTACGTTTAGATGCGAACAATTATCCGTCTGAAGTACTTAAATAATAAATTAACCGAGATTACAAAACTGGCAAAAGATACGAATGGTAGGAAAAAGAGGAAAATTATGAAAATTACAACATAAAGATCCTCCTAAATATAAAGGTAATATTGTTATTTATGTATCAAAAATCATGAATTTATTTGGACATGAAATTCAATAATCTTTGTATATATAATGTTTGATCATACAATATCATCTTTGAACATGTCATTGCAATTATTTTTTGCATTAACTTCATGTGATATTAAAATTTTCATATATTTTTTCTAAAACATATAAAATTTTGAGCTAGACAAAAGTCATGCATTGAATTGCCTGAAAATACTATATATTCTACTTTAATCTGCATTCTTCATGTTTGTAAAATTCAGAATACATTCAATATTTAAATGACGACTGATTTTCATCATTTAGATTAGATATATATATTTATATCCTTCCCAAACCGATTCCGATAACGCACTTAACAGTTAGTGACTCTTTTCTAATCATTCAATATCCTTTTATATATAACATTTGATCATTCAATAATCTTTGAACATAGCACTCAGTAATCTTTGTATAAACTTCTCTTGATGCTAAAATTCTCATGACTTTCCCTCTCATCCAAAATTTGCAATTTTTTTTTTTATATGTACGGAATTTATTAAATATCCGTAAACTTCCCATTACACTGTTTAATTTTCTTCTATATTGCATGTACACACTTAATATTAAGTAAATATTTAAATAGTTTCTTATCAACGTCTCTCAATAGCTTTACTCGCCTGTAACAGAGAACGGATCTAGCAATGACGTCAGTCGTCTTTCCTTCCTGGGACACGTTTTCCCCCGAACGAGACAACCTTATATATAAGATATTCTACGGACCTTGGGGAGCACGGAGAAAACGGCGGGGAAAATGAGAGGAGATACACAAGAGGGTCCAGCACAAGTACATGAGGGTTGTATACAAAAGGAGCAGGGAAACGCTCAAGGGAAGGATGAGTCGACACAAAATTTACAGAAGGAAGGTATAGATAGTAGAATTCGATTTCGTACAGTGCTTCTTCCCACAGCGGTAAGGTCTAAACACAACTATGCGCTGAGATCTTTAAAGAATTTAAATTTAAATTGATACAGTTAAGTCACGGATTAAATTCAAACATGGATAAGAACATGGGCAAAACGTAATTCAAATTTTAAGAGCATAAATAGCAGAGAAATCAGGTTACACGTTGAAAATAAAGAAAAAAAAAGGGGGGGGGGCATCTTTACAAGTTCATATTAATATGGTTGTAATTCAGAAAGAAAGTGAAGAATGGTAGGCTACAATTAGGAATACTGAAAATAGGTAATACTATAATAGAAATCTGGTGGAGATTAAATTAAAAAAATAAATAAATAAAATAAAAGTAAGAGAATTTTAAATACCGGACATTTTAAAATTTAATTGGATAGGACAGTAATGAATATCAAATTAAAAGATGTTTTGAAATTTTAGAGATAGTTTTTCTTTTCGCGTTTTGCATTTAATTAACGGCCTGATCAACCTTTTTTTTACGTGAATACGCGAGAGGAAATACAAAATTGTAGTTCAAAGAAAATAGATAATTTGAATTAAAAATACGCAAATGGTAGTTTAAAATGAATAGATAAATGGTAATAAAAAATATGCGCAAATTATAGTTTCAAATGAAAAGTTGGTTGGTTGATTTAGGATTTTTGGCACAAGATCCAAAGAGGATATGCTGCGCCGGACATATTCAAATGAAAAGATAATTTTAATAAAAATATATACGCAAATTATAGTTTAAAATGAATAGATAATTTTAATAAAAAATATGCGCAAATTATAGTTTAAAATGAAAAGATAATTTTAATGAAAAATACACAAATGGTAGTTTAAATGAATAGGTAATTGATAATACAAATATACGCAAATTAAAGTTTAAAATGAATAGATAATTGATAATAAGAATTACGCTAATTGTAGTTTAAATAAATAGATAATTGAAAAAAAATATAATAATAATACGTTTTTGCTGGTAGAAAATAGGGGGCTACATATATATATATTTTTTTTTAGAGAAACGAACGTTGGAAAGGGACGACTGGCGTAGCGTGGGACATTTGAAATCGAGGGAGGTTTTGGATATAGATACTATTAACGGGGATAAACAAGGTATAAATAAAATAAGATGTAAGAACAAAAGGGACACTAACCGCTTTTTTATAATAATCCGTGGTAATCCAGAGAGGTTTTTTTGGGAGCACATGGAGGACACACACATTCAACCATCGTGCCGAATGAACATTTGTACCATTTTGGCAAAAAGACAGATAAAGCCGTGTACAGCTAATTGGGTATTGGACCTCACACGAAGAGATGCCCGGATTAGCCGCAAGTCAAAAAGAGGGAGATCGTCCTGGAGAATGACACAATAAGCCAAGGACATTGCGACCTTGTGTCCAGGGATTAGATTTTAGGGAACTGAAAGAATACTAGGAGTTGAACAAGTGATTTAGAAGCTAAAATAAATGATATACAAATTTTGGGAAAGCAAAATGAAGGGGAAGAGAGATTTAATGAATTCGGGAGATTTAGTATTCAATTACAAGGGATATGAAAGAAAATGTACATTTTGTATGGGATTTGGAGTGAGTTAGAAGATATTGAGAGAAAATTTATAATTATGTAGGCAATGATAGAATCGCAGTGGGTTATAAGAGTTTCAGTAGGTTGGTAATTGAATGATTACATGGGTTTTTCTTTCATCTCAGAGAAGTGATGTAGGAAAATTTAAAACTGGTTTGCGGAAATTTTGGAGTGTATATAAGCTTTATAATGGTAGTATTTGACAGAAAAGTGTAATTGTTTAAGTATTATTATTATAAGTATGAACATAAAGTATATTTATGGCATGTCCAGTTAAAAACGCATGATGGAATGTGAAAAATGTATATGAAAATGATGAAGTATAAAGTAAATAAATTGTAGGAATGTGAATAATTCAAGTTTGAGTAGAATAACAAATTTAAATAGATAGGATGAAAAATGTATATATACAAAGGCGGAGAAATGTAAAATAAAGAAACTATAAGAATTTGAAGAATTTAAGTTTGATTAGAATAAGAAATTTAAATGAATAGGATGACAAAAAAAGGTATAAATGTAAAGGCGGAGAAATGTAAGATAAAGAAATTATGAGAATTTGAAGAATTTAAGTTGGAGTAGAGTAACAAATTTACATAAGAAATGTATACATATATAAAGTGGAAGGATATAAAGTAAATAAATTGTAGGAATTTGAATGGGTAATTTTGAGGATGTTACCAAATTTAAATGGGTAAGAGGATAAAAAAGAGAGTTCTTTTTTGTAGTGTTTCTTGTGCCGGGTGCCAAATTAAAATTGGGATAGTGAATTTATAAAAAATATACTTAGGAGAGTTTTAAGAGAGGAGAGTGTGTTAATGAGCCTGAGTGTAATTTAGGTGTATAGATTTGCCTAAACAAAACATGAAACAGCGTGCAGATCCAGTTATCCAGCGACTTCAGTTGGTCAGCGATTCCTGTTGCTCAACAATTCCAGTTGTGCAGCGATTCGGTTATACAGCAATTCCATGTATGCAGCAACTCCAGGTGTGCAACGATTCCAAAAATGTATTCCATGTGTCTTTAGCTCAATTAGTTCTATTTTTGGCCTCCCTTCATTTGATTATTGTATTTACATGTAATTATTTCTAAGTGGCATGTTAGCCATCTTGTCTCATCCGATGACCACGTGGAAGTTGACTTAAACCACTGTCGCTCCAAATCGGTCAGATTTTTCAGATCTTAAATACTGCCAGACTCCATCCAGTCCAAAGGAATTTGCCATCACCGAAAGAGAATCTCAAGAGGAAGTGACCATAGAGTCAGTAGACTAGATCCCTTCCCATTCCCTACCCTGTTAATAGTATAGTGTTGAATATATATAGTGTTAATAGTATAGTGTTGAATAGTATAGTGTTAATAGTATAGTGTATAGTTCCTGAGCCCATTGGCCCATTTCTTTTGTTTTCTCAGCCGTTTATTTTCGTAACAGTAATTGCTACCCCCCCAGCTATTTTCGAGTGCTCGTTGAGTTCACCATCCCACCAGTAGCTATCTTCGAAACTTACAGTCCGATCGTCTCGGGACCGGTTCCATTCGACTCAGACCCCCCCCCCAGATAACATTTTTCAAGTGCTCGTTGAGCTAACCATCCTCCCAGAGCTATCTTCGCTCCTAATTGTCCGATCGCCTTCCCGTAAGTGCCATTCGACTCAGCTTCCTCCCTAGTCTCTTTTCCACCACTGCTCGTGGTGCTAACCATCCACCGTCTTGTATCTCAGCCCCAGCTCATCAGGTCGCCAAGCTGTCAACGCCATTAGTTTTTTGCCCCATCCCAGGTTCTTCCTCTAGTCTGCTCGCTGACCATCCATCCTAAATATTTCAAGCCTTCTCGAAGCCATCCCCGGTCTTCGGCAAACTTCCAGAAATGCAGCCTTCCATCCCGTCCGCGTCCTCGTCAGGAGTTCCGAACATTCCACCTCCTCCGATGGCAACTTCGCACAACATCACATCCTGTACTGTCACACTCAATGACATTATGACATCACAATCCAGGAGGCCCAGGTCTCGGAGTAAGGAGTCGCTTTTCTCCCAATCGTCCTCTACAACTAAACTAACAGAGTCGGAGGTGGATGTCGATGATCAGGACTCCGAACAAATAGACCAGAACGCAGGACTGACAGAATCAGTCGCACTATCTATATTTAAAGCAAGAAGATACCTAGCCGGCACCGCTAAAGTACCAGCGAAAAAGATGGCTTGGCTGGCAAAGTATTTTACTGAGATCATGATGGCATGTAGCCGCTTCGACTCCAACCAAGATCACCAAAAGAATTCTGGAATCGGCCAATCGGACATAGCTGAACTAGTCCAGACGGCAATCAAAGACGCAATCAATACCATCGACATCAAAAAGGAGATCCAAAAATCAATCAAGGAAGAACTCGCTCCTTTCATAGAGGAACTGAAGTCGCTACCAGCAGTAACCTCTAAAAAGCAAGAACAACTCAAAGAGAGGATGTTCTCAACAGTCCTACTGAAAGGGAAGAATAACTACTTATCCAAAGACAAAATACTGGAAGAGCTGTCAACAGCCAAATGTCCAAAGGACATTCCAGTGAAATCGATCTATCCCCTGTCAAACGGTCAAGTAAAGTTAACATGTAGAGCGCCAGACCCACAAAAAATCATTCAAGGCCTTCAACAGACACCTCTCGCCCAAACATTGGATATTCAACTGATTGCTCCAAGAAAGCAATCAGTAATTATCTTCAACCTTCCACCGGCCCTCCAAGAAGACGACGTCAAAGAGCCCGTCACACAAAACGTACCGTCATTAAAGCCGGAAGACTTTCAAGTCCTGAGGAACTATAAAAATGCCAAAGGAGGAATCAACTGGGCATTCCTCCTCCTCTATAAAGACGCGTCCACACTGCTGGAAAAAAGGCGGATCTTCCTAAACTACAACAGCCATCAAGTGAGGCGGTACATAACGCTCAAGATATGTCATAGATGCCAGGACTACGGACACACGGCAAAAAGCTGCCATACCAAAAATGAATACTGCGGCCACTGCGGGGACCCACACAGTACAAGGTCCTGCACCTCCAGCCAAAAACATTGCATTAACTGTTCATCAGTCAATGCGAAAAACAAGAGTGGAGGTCTGTCTATTCTTCGTTCAACAACAACTGTCATATAGTAATAACCGATAATAACATCAACGACATCCAAGCCCTAACAAATATAGACAGCATCTTTATAAACATCTCCCTCCCAACACAATTATTCACACTAGGCAACACATACATCCCACCCTCTCACGACATGACCACAGCTCTCTCAGCATGGACAGACAACAGAACAATACACGACACAAGGCTTCTCCTCAGAGACTTTAACGCACACAGCGCACTCTGGAGCTACGACTCGGAAGATGAGCGAGGAGAACAAATGCAGTAGCTAATTAGCTACCTGGACTTGATCGTCCTTAATGACCCCTCCTCGCAGCCGACATTCCAAGCTACACACATAAGAGGTTGGCCGGACTTGTCCCTCTGCTCAGCGTCTCTCTTCTCATTGAAACAGCTCGCAAACATAATATACGGAACAGACCACAACACAACACCACCAATCAATCCGCCGTATGCTGGAACACACATCGCCTCGGACCAACAAACAAACAAGTCCGAAGTCACAAATATACTGAGAGAGCGCAACAACAACAAAGCACCAGCCCCAGATGGCCTAGATACGATCCTCTTAAAGGAAATACACAGAATAAACAATAACTTCTTAACTATATTATTCAACAAATGCATTCAATTCAACCTCTTCCCGTCGGCCTGGAAAATAGGTAACATAATATTTTTCAACAAACCCAATAAAGACCCAAGCCTCCCAACTTCATATCGCCCAATCCACCTTCTCCCCACTATCGGCAAGCTTCTAGAGAGACTCATAAACAACAGACTCCAACACTTCCTAGAGGCCAACCACAAACTCTCCCAACACCAGTACGACTTCAGAAAAAACAGGTCAACAATAGGAGCAATAAATAGAGCCCTAACAATAGTTAATGAAAACAAGACAAAGCACAAACATTACACAGCAATGGTCTCTCTAGACATCACTAACGCCTTCGACAACATAGGCTGGCGCGAACTCCTGAACAGCCTCAACAACATAAACATACCAAACACACTGTATAACCTAGTCTCATCCTTCCTAACAGACAGAGGCGTCAGTAGAAGAGAAAAGTGCGTTCACCATCAGCAGGCGCAAGCGCGCAATATTGCGCCTGGAGGAGGAGGAGGACCTCTTTGGGAGGAGGAGGGTCCCTCTTTGGGAGGACCCTCTTTGGAGTGGATCCTCTCAGAGGGTCTTGAGACCCCCAGGAGGATGCCTCTCTTGAGAGGATCCTCTTTGGGAGGATGCCTCTCACTGCCCCCCTCCCCTCTTTTCAAAGTTTGGTACAGCACCGGATGCCTCTTTCCTAGTATTGCGAAAGAGGGCAATTGCGAAGTCTTTCACAGAGGCATGATGACTCATACGGAGTGAGTTTCACTTCACTCGGAGTCTTGAGAGGGAGTGTCACAATCGCTGACTGACCCTTGACCTGAGGAAGGGGTTTCAAGCGATGTCACAATCACATAATCTGGAAATGACGTGTCGCGATTGATAACCTTAGAAGTGACCTTTGACAAGAACACACGTCCTCCCTCTCTGCTGGGCAGTGACAAACTGAAAGATCTTATCAGCGGGATGTACTTAAAGCGCCCTCTGGCGAATTTTGATGAAGTGCTGCCATCTATCGGCATTTTTTTTCCAAAAGAAATTAATGTTTCACTGGTCAGGAGCTGGATTCGAACTTGGAACCAGCCGATTACAAGCCGCGCGTCTTACCCCCGTGCCACAGCACCCGTGCTTCATAGAAAGTTATCTTCGAAGTGTACCTTATCAGTGGAAGTTAGATTATTTTTCGAAGTTCATTCGAATCGCTCGGTGAATAGCGATGTGTTTTAAAACAGAATGCTACGGAGTGAATATAAAATTGTGTTATTAATTGTGTATTATAACACTATGATTTTTTTTAAAACAAATTGTGTTCAGTGGACACAAAACTTGTATTCAGTGAACACAAAAATTGTGTTCAGTGGACACAAAAACAGTGTAAAGTGAATAGGATTCGACCATTCTAAATGTGTGTGTGTGTGTGTATAGCAATGCGGATTTTTTTTTTTTTTAAATAAATCTAACAGCATATATCAATATGATTTTTATAATAATAACGAAATGATTTCAAATGTTTAAAAACAAATTGATTATGGATTTCCAATGAACACACAAATTGTGTTCAGTGGACAGGATTCGACCCTTTTAAGTGTTGCGTATCTAAAAACAAATATGCACGTACACTATATATTTGCTAAGTTTTAAAATTTAAACGCATTAGATAAAATAAAGTGAACAGCCCCTTCAAATGTTTAAAAATTAATGTATTACTACATTGCACTTAGCCATTTTCAAAAATGATGCGACAATTGTGCACTCCGCTCCATTCAAAAAGAAAGTTTCCACTAGAAAATATATCTTATTATGTACTCTTACATATATACTAATATTTAATTAAATGGAGTTTAACTGCATTAAATAACACACATAATTAGTTAAAATTGCAATGACGACCCAAAGATTGAGAATATATGTAAATAAAACACATCAGAGAAGTAGATATGAATTATGTTCGAAAATAAAACTATTCAAATTCTAGCCATTTCTAGCAGGCCATCGAATGTTCCAGCTTATCGGAAATCATGTGCTTCTGACTTTTCGGAGGACGCTGTTTGTTTAGCACAAAGCAAAGGTCCCCTCGGAAAAGGGTATAAAATGCGGTCCTTATCGAGCTATGGTCAACTGCTCTTTTTTCAGCCAGTGCTTTGCTTTTGAATTAAATACGATAACGACAATATTTACGATGTCTTTCTCCTGTGCATTTGAAGTAAGTAAAATTTTGATTTTCATTATTTTATGATTTATTATATGTGACTCAACGATTAGCACTTGAATTTTATATTAATTATTTTTTTTATGGATTTTCAGTTCGACTTCGGCATCCCAACTGAGGAGATGGCTTTTATATGTGCAAACAATCCCACGACCAAAGACGATATAAATCAGGTGAGTTATTTTAATAATTTTTTTAATTGAAAAATGTATTTGTTTTAATTTTACGCATACGTGAAAATACTGTTCAGTACATTTAGAAATTAAACACAACAATTGAATTAAACCTTGAAAAAATATAAACTTATTTCATGCTCCATCTGAGCGAAGCCACCGCTGACATTATTAAAACATTTAATAGGACCCACACATATTTTTTAGTGTTTCACATATTGAACCATTCAGTTTAATTGTACTTTGAAAAATATAACGTTATTTCCATTGGAGTGGAATCATTTTTTTTTTTTTTAGTGATAGATTTGTGTGGACTTCCAAAAATTATATCTTACAACTATAATTTTTTTTATATCAACATTTTAGTATGTGGTTTTAATAACACTTTTAAATTTAAATAAATAATGAGTTTAACACATAACTTAAAATAAAACTAAGAATGAAGCATCGTTTAAAGAAAAAACATTTTTAATGAAAGCTATGTAATACATAGATTTTTACAAAAGTAATATTCTACTAACTTGTATTTCACATATGGAACAGCGCAATCATCGCTGTATAATACTCCTTTACAGTGAGACTTTTAAAAAATTCAGATGAAACATTGTTTTCATTTGTTTCACAAAACTCTCGCGCAATTTCTTGAGTGTTTATCATTAAAAGTTCGTGATCGACTAGTTCATAATCCATAAATTGCATATGAGTGGATAGCGTACAGCACTTGTGTTTCAAATCGGTACACCCGTGACTTTTGCATGTTTCGCGTTGATATGACTTATACAACTCTGCACATAAATTTTTATGTACACACTGCATTAAAGTGCGTTTTAATTCATAGGGTGGCAAAGTCGGTAGTGCTTCGACAGGTTTTTGATACTTCACAATACAATTGGGTAGAATATTTGTCAGTAACTGATCCAAAACATGCTACGTGGAGTTCACTTTGACTCGAGACTTGCGCTAGTAAAGACGTCCTTTTTGCTCCTCTTTATTAAAATATCGACAAACGAATTTACCACAATGATGTTTGTTTCAAAAGTGAGTTCAAAATGTTTTCGAATTAAAAATAAAGATACATTTTTAAAAATTCATAACACAAAAACTTTTAAAATGTACAACACAAAAATTAGCTTCATACACATTTCACTCTTTTACATGTTCTGTGTTTTTAATATTTAGGATATGACTGTGGAAGCTGGTGTATTGCCTGCGGCAATACCCCTTGTGGAAGCCAACGCAACAACACTTGTGGCAGCACCGACCGTAGTGGGAGAGGCCGGACCTAGTGGAGTTCACATAAGTTATTTTATTTCATCTTTTGGTGGAGATAGGGAAAATCGGCTGTTTTGGGGAGTATAGGATTGTATCGTATATATTTCGCATTTCAGAATTTTAAAAATAAACAGCTGATTCAATATCTACCTCATTTTTAGATTGCGTTTAGTTAGTTAGAAGTTTGAAGCAGACGCTAATGTTGGACTTTTGTCTGTTTTTCAGATGTGTCCAACCTGCCACAAAGTCTTCACTGCTAAACATAATTTGGTTCAGCACATCAAGACTCACAGTGGAGAAAGAGCTTTTTCTTGTGACATCTGTGAAAAGCCATTTTTAAGAAAAAGTGATTTAAATCGCCATAGCAAAACCCACACCAATTCTAAATCACTCCAATGTAACATTTGTAATAAAATGTTCACGAGGGAAGATAATTTAAACACACACAGGAAAATACACACACAGATAAAGACATATCCCTGTTCCCTTTGTGAGACCACCTTTACGAAGAAAGGAAATATGCTGGAGCATGTGCGAATTATGCATAAAACTCCTGCCCCTGTTGGATTGAAACGCAAGATCACTGATGTGGCTTCCGCTTCTAGGAAGCGTGTGAAACGTAGTAATAGGGCTTTGGGGGTTTTCTTAACAGAAACATTGGAACCCTCCGAAGAAAATTGCCACGATTTACTACTATCCCTGGAAGAAATGAAGCCGCATATGCAAAATCTTATCCTGGCACAGTTGAATACGCGCCAAATTAAATGGTATGCCGTTCTAAATGTCAGGATGAGCCGAATCAATTCTGATGGGGAGGAGGAGTTTGCTACACCGCATTTTCGCACAAAGTGCGCAATATCACTACAAGAGTACAACGTTGAGGAGCATGTGAAACAAGGCATTCAAAAAATTTTGAATTCTGTGGAAGACTTTCACCAGCTCGGATCCGGATGGACCTTGGATCGAGTATTGAATATGGATGTCTATATCGGATCCTATCGTCCCTTGCGTCCGTCCAGCTTCATTCCGTTACCTCCCAAAATAATGGCAAAGAAGGCAGTTCTGAACATACAGAACGAAGACCAAAAGTGCTTCGTGTGGTGTCTCATCGCACATTGGAAGAATTTAGACTCTTCTAATAATCCTAATCGCGTGAGTCACTACTTGCCATTTGAAGGGGAGGTGAATCTGGGAAGCGTGGAGTGTCCAGTGGCAGTGTGCAAGATCCCGATTCTCGAGAGGCTGAATGATTGTCGCATTAATGTGTTCGGATATGAAAAGGGGGAAGTTTTCCCTCTCCAAATATCTGAGCGGGAGGATTCCGACGTTGTTAATTTACTTTTAATCAGCGACGGGGTCCAACAGCATTATTGCCTTATACGCAATTTTTCACGCCTTCTCGGGGATATAGTTAATCACAATGCTGCTTCTCACATATGCTACCGATGCCTCCATAGATTCTCCAGGGAAGATCTTCTCCAGAAGCATACACCTTTTTACAAACAGCATGCTCCTCGGCGGGTTTCCATGCCAAGTCCTGACAAAAGTCTTTTAAAATTTAATATGGAGCACTACCAGCATCCCGTACCGTTTGTATTGTATGCAGATTTCGAAGCGCTTCTGGTGAAGCTGAACAGTAGTGAACCCTCTCGTGAGAATGCCTTTACAGAGAAGATGGCTGTTCACGAACCCTGCGGATATGCTTACGTAGTGATCGATCCACAGGGTAAGTGTCTCAAAGACCCCAAGGTATACCGAGGCACTGAAGCAGTCATTAACTTTATAGAAGATGTCTTGCGAGAGAAGGATGAATTGATCCCCAAGATCAAGGCCAACAGGCCAATGAAGCTCACCAGGAGTGAGACAATTGCCTTCAATCAGAGCATAGAGTGTTATTTATGCAAGAAGCCCTTCAAACATGATGGGGTGAAGTATGTAGGGAAATGTAGAGACCACGACCATGTGAGTGGTGCATATCGAGGAGCACTCCATGTGGCGTGCAATCTAAGATTTCGTCTCCCTACTACTATTCCGGTAGTGTTCCACAACTTGAAAAATTATGATGGTCACCACCTGATGTCGGGGCTTGACAAACTGAAAGATTATGAAATTACACCCATTGCAGTAAACATGGAGAAGTACATTTCGTTTACCCTTCAGAAGAAAGGCGAGGGTGTGAGGCTGCATTTTATTGACAGTCTTCAATTTTTAAACACCTCCTTGGAAAAATTGGTAGCCAATCTACCCAAGGACAAATTCACAATTACGTCTACAGCTATACCATCCAATACAGATCTGCTGCTACGTAAGGGGGTGTACCCATACGAGTACATGGACTCGTATGGAAAATTTGAAGACCAGATGCTACCTCCACCTTCGGCCTTTTACAGTACACTGACAGATGAAGACATATGTGAGGAGGACTACAAACATGCTCAGAATGTATGGAGGACATTCAATCTGAAGAATCTTGGCGAGTATCACGATTTATACGTCAAAACGGATGTCCTTCTGCTGGCCGACGTATTTGAGCATTTTAGAAAACTGTGTATGACATACTATGGTCTGGATTGCGCTCACCTGATGACTGCACCGGGGCTGGCGTGGCAGGCCTCCCTGAAGATGGTAGAACAACCCTTGGACCTCCTGACCGACATTGATATGCATCTTTTCGTTGAAAGGGGGATTCGAGGGGGAATATCTATCATCACCAAACGGTGGGCGCGGGCAAACAACCCATACATGGCCGAGTATGATCATACAGAGCCCACCCGGTATTTGATGTATTTAGACGCCAACAACTTGTACGGGTGGGCCATGTCTCAGCCCCTGCCTTATGGGAATTTTGAGTGGGTGTCACCATCCATAGCAAGTCAAGAATGGATTATGAGTCTCCCCAGCGATGGAACAGATGGGTATATATTAGAGGTGGATTTAGATTACCCATCTGAATTACACGACCTTCATAATGATTATCCACTAGCCCCGGAAAAGCTGAAGATCTGTGAAGATATGATTTCTCCATACACGGTAGAAGTTATGAAATCCCTTAAGATGTCTCGGTTCCAGAGTCAGGAAAAGTTAACCCCTAATCTTAACAATAAAAAAAACTACATAGTACATTTTCAAAATTTAAAGTATTATCTGGAATTGGGACTTAAATTAAAAACCACCCATAAAATTTTAAAATTTAAACAGCGAGCCTGGTTGAAGCCCTACGTTGACTTCAACACCGAACATCGCAAAAGGGCCCAATCAGGCTTCGAAAAAGATTTTTTTAAGTTAATGAATAATGCCGTGTATGGGAAATGCATGGAGAATTTAAGAAACCGGGTGAAGATCGATCTTGTGAAGGACGAGAAACGTGGGGAGAAACTTATGGCGGCACCTACATTTAAATCTTTTAAAATTTTTAATGAAGATTTGGTAGGGGTCGAGAGACTATACAATAACATCTTGCTGAATAGGCCCATATACGTCGGTTTCGCCATTCTGGAGCTTAGTTAACTCCTCATGTACAGATTCCATTATGGATATATAAAGAATAAATATGGATCAAATGCAACACTTTTGTTTACCGACACCGACTCTCTCACTTATGAGGTCGAGTGTCGGGATTTTTACAAAGACATAGAAGAAAGCGCCCACCTCTTTGACACATCGGATTATCCGACAGATCATTCCGCCCACAATGTGTCAAACAAAAAGAGGATAGGCTGTTTTAAGGACGAGTTGAATGGAACACCTGGACTTGAGTTTGTGGGGCTCAGGTCCAAAATGTATTCTCTCCTCTCCACACAAGGGGAAAAGAAGACGGCTAAAGGTGTTTCCAAAACATTTGTAAAGAAGCATGTAAAACATCAACATTATGTCAAATGTTTAAAAGATGTACAAAGCACAAAATCTTTTCAACATCGTATAGGGAGTGAATGTCACCGTTTGTATACACTCAAACAAAGTAAGGTGGCACTCTCCCCATACGATGACAAACGCTATGTATTGGAAGATGGCATTCACACATATGCACATGGAAACTGGAAGATATCCAAGGAATAGCCACTCCATTCTTTTTTTTTTTTTCAACATTCAAGACCATTCCAAGATTTTTACATTTCTATTCAAGAACTTTCCGCGATTCAAGACTTTATCACGTTTTTTATTCAACAACTTTTCACTTTTTTTTAACACAAGAACTTTCCACGATTTTTTTTAAAACAAGTCATTTTTCAAGATTCAAGAACTTTCCACGATACATGAACTTTCACGATACAAGTGCCTTTCAAGATTCAAGAATTTTCCATGATTCAAGACCTTTTGACAATACAAGAACTTTTCACGATTATGAGACCTTTTTACTATTTTGAATATATGAATTTTTCAAGATTTTTTATCACAATTCAAGAATTTTTACTATTTTGAATATATGAATTTTTCAAGATTTTTTACCAAGATTTTTAATACATGAAGATTTTTCCATGTTTACTGCAATAGACCTTTTCAAGATTTTGAACACAAGAATATTTTACTATTTTGAATATGAGAATTTTTCAAGATATTTTATCATAAATTTTTACCAAGATTTTTAATACATGAAGATTTTTCCATGTTTACTGCAATAGACCTTTTCAAGTATTTGAAGACAAGAACTTTTTACTATTTTGAATATGAGAATTTTTCAAGATATTTTATCGCATATTTTTACCAAGATTTTTAACACAAGAAGCTTTGAAGATTTTTCACACAGTGTATTTTCCTGTTCTTCCCTCGTGAGAACTTTTGAAGATTTTTAACACAAGACAAGATCCTTTCAAGATTTTAAACACAAGAACTTTTGAAGATTTTTCACACATGACCCTTTCAAGATGTTCATATAGACTGTTTTCAAGAATTTTACTTTCCTCGAAAGAACTTTGAATTTTACTCTACAAATTTTGAATGAACTCTATTCATTTTTAATGGGAAAATAGGTCTGCCAGTGTGAAGTAATCTAAACTAATAATATTTAACTTAAAATTAATTCTTATTATAATTTTCTAAATTTTTTTTTTTTTTTTTAATTTCATTCGTTCTAAAATAATAACTCACTCCTTAAAATTTATTGTTATATTCATTTCCTTTTCTAAAGCATTTATTCTAAAATATTAAATAATCATTCCTTAAAATTAATTGTCATAATCATTTTTTTTTCTTTAATTTCATTTATTCTAAAATAATAAATTACTTACTTAAAATTAATTGCTACATTCATTTTTATTATATAATTTAATTAATTAAAATTATTTCACGCTGGTGGAGAACACTGCCCGAAAGAGTGAAACGGCAGAGTACACCACCTCATGGGGCTGTCGGAAGTGTACAAACTTTCTCTGCTTCTACTAACATTTTCCCACTTTTTCTAACACTCTTCTCTTATATAATATGTAACAGTTCTTAATAACATATATTTTCTAATGGAAACTTTTCTCTTTCTTTTCAGTTGGAGCGGAGTGAGTAGCTTGTCGCATCATTTTTGAAAATGGCTAAGTGCAATGTAGTAATACATTCATTTTTAAACATTTGAAAGGGCTGTTCACTTTATTTTATCTAATGCGTTTAAATTTTAAAACTTAGCAAATATATAGTGTACGTGCATATTTGTTTTTAGATACGCAACACTTAAAAGGGTCGAATCCTGTCCACTGAACACAATTTGTGTGTTCATTGGAAATCCATAATCAATTTGTTTTTAAACATTTGAAATCATTTCGTTATTATTATAAAAATCATATTGATATATGCTGTTAGATTTATTTAAAAAAAAAAAAATCCGCATTGCTATACACACACACACACACATTTAGAATGGTCGAATCCTATTCACTTTACACTGTTTTTGTGTCCACTGAACACAATTTTTGTGTTCACTGAATACAAGTTTTGTGTCCACTGAACACAATTTGTTTTAAAAAAAATCATAGTGTTATAATACACAATTAATAACACAATTTTATATTCACTCCGTAGCATTCTGTTTTAAAACACATCGCTATTCACCGAGCGATTCGAATGAACTTCGAAAAATAATCTAACTTCCACTGATAAGGTACACTTCGAAGATAACTTTCTATGAAGCACGGGTGCTGTGGCACGGGGGTAAGACGCGCGGCTTGTAATCGGCTGGTTCCAATTTCGAATCCAGCTCCTGACCAGTGAAACATTAATTTCTTTTGAAAAAAAAATGCCGATAGATGGCAGCACTTCATCAAAATTCGCCAGAGGGCGCTTTAAGTACATCCCGCTGATAAGATCTTTCAGTTTGTCACTGACCAGCAGAGAGGGAGGACGTGTGTTCTTGTCAAAGGTCACTTCTAAGGTTATCAATCGCGACACGTCATTTCCAGATTATGTGATTGTGACATCGCTTGAAACCCCTTCCTCAGGTCAAGGGTCAGTCAGCGATTGTGACACTCCCTCTCAAGACTCCGAGTGAAGTGAAACTCACTCCGTATGAGTCATCATGCCTCTGTGAAAGACTTCGCAATTGCCCTCTTTCGCAATACTAGGAAAGAGGCATCCTCCCAAGAGAGGCATCCGGTCCTGTACCAAACTTTGAAAAGAGGGGAGGGGGGGCAGTGAGAGGCATCCTCTCAAGAGAGGCATCCTCCTGGGGGTCTCAAGACCCTCTGAGAGGATCCACTCCAAAGAGGGTCCTCCCAAAGAGGCATCCTCCCGAAAGAGGATTCTCCCAAAGAGGGACCCTCCTCCTCCTCCAGGCGCAATATTGCGCGCTTGCGCCTGCTGATGGTGAACGCACTTTTCTCTTCTACTGGCGTCATCCTGGAGGACGGCCTGGGCAGCTCCTTCTACAGAATAGACAAGGGCACGCCGCAAGGCTCCTGCCTGGGCCCTCTTCTATGGACCATAGTGGCAGATAATATTCTCAAGACATTTCAAAATTTACAAAACACACACATAACTGCCTACGCTGGCTTTCTACTTCTAACATCCGGGAAGTCAAGGCAACTTCTGGAAAACACCACAGACACAGCCCTATCCCTATTCCAAAATTGTATCAACGGGCTTAACCTGAAGATCTCTCACCAAAACACAGAGGCGACAATATTTGGCAACCCAAAATTATTAAACAGATCCCCCTGCATTAAACTAAACGGCGCGAACATCAAAATTGTTAAAAGCATAAAATATCTGGGTATTCACATAGACATCACACTCATCTGGACCACACACATTAATTACATTAAAAATAAGATTCAAATAATAACTAATAACATAAAGAAATTTGCACCAACAACGTGGGGAATAAGAAATACAATATTAAAGGATTGGTACCACATAGTCATAGAAAAGATCATAACCTATGAAGCCTCTGTCTGGGCAGCCAACATTAACGCCATAAAAAGAGCCAATCTACAATCAATACAAAGTCATTACCTCCGAGCCGTCAGCAGAGCCTATAGAAAAACATCCCACGCAGCCCTTAATATCATAACAGGAATCTCACCCATAAATATCAAAATTCAAGAGATAATAGCTACCCAGAAACTCATGCAACTCAAAATCCCTATGATCCACAAAGATGTAATACTTAACCCCGCTGACTACGAACAGAAGTACAAAATCTGGTACTTCCCCCCATCAACAACCTTCAATCAGTTCACCTCCCTGTCAAGCTTCTCCCCCTCTTATAACATCTTCACTGACGGCTCGAAATCAGACAAAGGAGTAGCATTAGCCTACTGTGTCTTCAAAAACAATGATCAAAACACACACAATACCTGGTCGATTGGTTGGTTGGTTGATTAAGGATTTTTGGCACAAGATCCAAAGAGGATAAGCTGCGCCAGACATATGGTATTAAATACAGATAAATGTAAAGAATAAAAACAAGTGTATAATCTAAAAGAGTGTATGACTAAAACAAGACAATGCAAGAAGGATAATGATGGAAACAAGATGAAAAATGTCTAAAAGGTGATAGGAAGTGAATTTAAATATGATGGTAAAAACCGATGTCTAATAAGAAAGGAAAAATCCCTGAATGAGGATTTTCTCCAATCAATTCCGTCAAAGTTAAAGTATACGTTTTAAAATGTTTAAAACGAAACTGTTTATATTCAGGACAAGTAATTAGAATATGTTTTACACTCGCTGCGGTTTGACAAACATTACAAAGGGGTTCAATTTCTCCTAAAAGTAAATGCCTGTGAGTAAAACGAGTGTGACCAATACGCAAACGAGTTAAAATTACATCCAGTTTCCTACATTGGAAACTAGTCCATTTTTGTACTAAGGGTTTTATCTCGTGCAACTTATTATCAGATTGCTGATTCCAGGACGACTGCCATTTGTCATGAATATTTTTGAGAACAAATTGTTTGATGTCAGTTAAAGGGATAGTCAGATTCAAAGTTTGAGTAGCTGATTTAGCAGCAATGTCTGCTAACTCATTTCCTTTGATGCCAACATGTCCTGGGACCCAACAGAATTTAGTATGGTATCCTTGCCCCTTCAGACGATGCTCATACTTAAGGATATCAGAGGCAATGTGGTAATTCATAGCTCTCTTCGATGATAAAATCTGTAATGAACTCAATGAGTCAGTATATATAATGTGTTTTTTGGACTTTTGATAAGAGATGAAGATTAGGGACTGGTAAATAGCCATAATCTCAGCTGTAAAAATAGAGCAAGATGCATGTAGTTTATAAGACTTTATAGTATTGTTGCAAACATAAGCTAAACCAACGTAATCGCCTGCTTTGGAACCATCTGTAAAAACAGGAGTAAACTCTTTATACAGATTCCTATGTTCTCCAAACAATTGCACATAAATAGCCGGGTTGGTGTTAGTCTTTGTAAAATTGTAAAAAGGATTGAGAAAGGAGAAATTATTAACATACCATGGAGGGGTTTCAAAAAACTTTGTTTTACGAACATAAAGCTCTACTAAAGGGGTAGTTTCTACTATATTGCGTATCCGCTTGCCAAAAATAGGAATGCATGAAGGTCTGTGGTCATACAGTCGATCATAATGATCATCAAGGAATGCACGTTGTAACGGATGGTTATGTACGGACATGATACGAAAATAATAATTCAGTGCCAGCTGTTCACGCCTTAATTGTAAACATGGCTCATTAGAGACAGCATATATGCTTTGAACTGGAGATGTCCTAAAGGCTCCTGAGCATATACGTAATGCCTTATGGTGAATTGGATCAAGCTTTTTTAGCACTGATGTTCGTGCTGATCCATACACAGAACAACCATAATCTAGTTTTGACCGAATAACAGCTCTGTAGATGCGAAGCATGGAGGTAAGATCTGCACCCCATTTAGTATTTGAGAGGACTTTTAAGATGTTAAGAGCTTTCTCACATTTATTTCGCAGTTTCTGGATGTGGGGCAAGAAAGTAAGCTTTTTATCGAACCAAACCCCTAGAAATTTTATTTCCTCTACTACAGCAATCTTTACACCTCCCATAAAGATTTCTGGGGGTGAGTGGATACCATGTTTTCTGGTGAAATGAACACAACAAGTCTTTTGAGTGGAAAACCCATACCCATTCACATTTGCCCATCGTAAGATGTTATTTACGGTGGCTTGACATTGTCTTTCCACAGTACGCATATCGTGAGCTTGGTAGGCAACTTGCAGATCATCCACATACAGACTTTTATGGACAGACACTGGCAAACTGTTTAAAAGACTATTTATTTTTATATTAAAGAGTGTCACACTCAAAACACTTCCTTGTGGCACACCCTCCTCTTGTACGTGTGTGCGTGAGAGTGTTGAACCAATGCGCACTTGGAATGTCCTGTGTGATAAAAAGTTTTGAATAAAAATAGGAAGATTACCTTTTAGATTAAAATCGTAAATGTCCTTAATAATACCGTAGCGCCATGTTCGATCATAGGCTTTGTCAATATCAAAAAAAATTGAGACTAGATGATTTCTCCTAAGAAAGGCAGTCCTAATTTGTGATTCTAATGAGGTAAGATTATCAATGGTAGATCTACCTCGACGAAAGCCACTTTGGTGGGGTGAGAATAACTTGTTACTCTCTAAAAAGTGTACAAGCCTGGCATTAACCATTTTTTCTAGAAGTTTACATACACAGCTTGTGAGAGCTATAGGCCGATAACTTAAAGGGCTTTGAGGGTCCTTACCTGGTTTTAAAATGGGAATTGTGATGGCTCTTTGCCATGACCTAGGGAATTTATGTTCATGCCAAATTCTGTTAAACAGGTATAAGAGGTTCAATAAGGAGTAATGGGAGAGGTGTTTAAGCATGAGATAGCTAATTTTATCAGGTCCACTGCAAGTTCTGTGTGTTTGAGACAAAACAGTCACCAACTCTGACATTGTAAAGTGCATGTTATAAGGTAAGTTTCTAGCTTCTGGGAAAACAATAGGTTTATTTTCAGACTGAAGTTTGTGTTTTAAAAACGGTTCAGAGTAATTTGATGCATTTGAAATATTTGCAAATTCTTTGGCAATTTCATTTGCAATGTCATATGGCGAACTTATATTTGTGCCATTATGATATAGAATGGCTATGGAGTGATCACTATAATTCCCTGTACACTTTTTGACTTTCTCCCATAGAATTTTACTAGAAGTGGAAGATGTTATTTCACTAACATATTTTTCCCATGACTCTTTCTGCCTTCTTCTGCGAATCCTGCGAGCAAAAGCTTTTGCATGTTTAAATGCAGTTAGGTTTTCAGTGGTAGGAGACTTCCTGAAAATTGACCAAGCTCTCTTTTGCTTTTTATAAGCCTCACGACATTCCTCATTCCACCAAGGGAAGCGATGCTTAGATATATTACCTGTACTTTTTGGAATTGCAGCATCAGCAGCCTCTATAAGAACACCTGTCACATTTTCTACAGCTGTATCAATGTCAGTGCTTTGAACAGCTTCATCAGTGATCAGGGCTAGGGAAGTAAACTTCGCCCAATCAGCTTTTGGAAATATGTATTGAGATTGTTTTATAGTTGATCTGAATTGACTGTTAGAGAGAATGATAGGGTAGTGGTCACTATTGTGAAGATCTTTATCAACTGTAAAGTTCCAGTAAGGAAAGAGAGAGGGTGAACAGATGGCAAGGTCAATACTGTGAAAAGTCTTACTAGGTTGGTGAAAATAGGTGAATTCATTATTGTTAAAAATGCATAAGCTGTGATCACTGACACATTGCTCAATTTGTTGTCCTCTGCAATTTGTGTCCCGACTTCCCCAAAGGGGATTGTGGCCATTAAAGTCACCGAGTATCACAAATGGTGCAGGAAGTTGGCGAATCAAATTATCAAGTTCTCTAGAACTTATGTGATCATTTGGTGGTAAGTAAATACAGCATACTGTAATCAATCTATTTACATGGATCCGAACAGCAACGGTTTGTAGATTTGTGGCGAGTTGTAATACGGAAGAAGGGTAGTCTTGTGAGACTAACAAAGCAACTCCCCCAGATACTCTACTGTTCATATTAAAATCTTTACGGATACAATTAAAATTTTTAATATTAAAATTACTGCTAGATTTTAGCATAGTCTCTTGAAGGCAAATACAAATAGGATGGAAAGTATTAATTAAATTCTTGATCTCCACCGACTTGTTCTGCAACCCTCGGCAATTCCAAGATAGTAAAAAAGCCATATTCAGGTTTTTTTCTTGGACCGATGGGAGGTGGTCTCTTTTTTCCCAGTAGACGAAGAGGAAGAGGATGACACATCTGTTATCATCCCTTCATCCTCGGAAGCACACAGTTGTACTTCGTCATCATTTTGGCTATGATTTTCTTGTATGTTTGTTTTTTTGAATGATATTTTTTCCAAAGGACTGTCTTTGGTATTCTTTAATTTATGTTTTTTGTTTGACTTTGTTTTCTCTTCTAAAGTATTGACTCCTTTTTTCCCACTGGTACTTACTACTGCAGTTTTTTGTTGTGTGAAAGCAGGTCTGAAATTGGCTAATGGGATTGAAGTTTTTTGCTTTTGTTTAGTACTTGAAACAGCAGTGTTTGCAGAAGGGATAGGTTTTGTTTCGTTAGTTTGTTGGTTATGGATTATTTGCATGAAGTTTAAGTCAGGTTCGGTTTGTGTGCCTACTGATGAAAATTCAGTTTGTATGCTAGCAGATTTTGTTTGTCTGTTTCTGACAACAGATGAGTATGATATTCCTATTTTTGGTGTTCTTGCTTCAATTAGTTTACGTGCTTCCGGGTAAGTAATATTACTGGATGTTTTTAAAGTTTGGATTTCTTTCTCAAAAACCCATTTTGGACATGAGCGGGCATAAGATGGATGATCAGCCTCGCAATTTACACATTTTGGAGTAGATGTACATCCCTCACTGTCATGTCCGTGTTCTGCACAGCGTGCACACACCACTTTAGGAGCACGACAGGAAGTTTTTGGATGTCCAAATCTCTGACAGTTGAAGCATCTTAATGGGTTTGGCACATATGGACGTACTTGGCATCTGAGGTAAGCTACTTTTAAATGTTTAGGTAAGACTGGAGTGTCAAAAGTCAGTATAATATGTTTTGTTGGAAACATTGTTCCATCTCGTCTAACAGTGATTCGTCGCACAGAGCTAACTTTTTGGTCTTTAAGATTATCAAGGATTTCAGTTTCAGGTACATATATAAGGTCTGGTTCGGATATAACCCCACGAGAGAAGTTCAATGTACTATGAGCAGTCACGGACACAGGAATATTTGCGAGGATTTTCATTAAAAGTATATTTTTAGCTTGAGCGGTAGAGAAAACTTTAACTAACAAGTCACCAGATCTGAGCTTTTTTATTGTTTCGACTTCCCCAACAGTACCGAGTATTCCTTTTTGAATCAAAAAGGGTGAAACGTTATTAAAAGATCCGTCTATTCTTTTCATAATGAAAAACTTTGCTTCAGTTGTAGTCATTTTATGATTATCCAGTTCATTAATTCTTTGTAAAGTATCTGTATTTACGTTCATAATCCTATCATTAGTTTTATGTCCCAAGGATACGGAAACGCTAGAGGCATCTACTCTATCCGCCCAATTAAGATCTCCTGCCTTGGAAGGCAAGGAAGCAATAGAATTTTCACTTGAATAGCATGAAGAACCCGAGGCCAAAAGCATTCTCGAATTCTCCATGCTTGTAACCACTAATAAAAAACCACGGTTTACTTCCAGATCGATCGGAGCCCCCGCCAGACTCCGTCTCCCCACACTTTTCTAACGTGCCAAGTGTAACCGCCGGAGTCATTCGCAAAGCCAGATGATGGAGAGCGGGCCATAACGTGCACCTGGTGCACAGGGCCCATGGACCAGCAAGGATCCAAGGGGGATTTCTCGATATCAAACACTCTCCACCATCCAACCAACGCAACCAAGGGACTCACCTCTGGAACCGTTTACTGCAAACGTTTCTCGAAAGCAAAACTACTGATGCACGCAGCTCTACCCCTTTCGCATCACACCCACATGAACCCATTCCCGAGCCCAAACGGTGTACCTTACGGCAGAGGCCGAAGAGTGGTACTAGGGCCCATAGAGCAGATGTGATGTTTACTAAGGGCTCGGCATTGATGACACCAGCAGCTGAGAGGGACTAGAAACACAAAACACAAAAGGGGAACAAAAGAAAAAAGAAGGTGAAAGGAGAATAGACAAATAAAAAGAGCAGGGAAATGAAAGAGAGAGACAGAAAAAAGGAAAGAAAAGGATTGCTAAGGTACCTCGGGATTGCAACACCCGTATTCACTAAAGAAGTGAACCCCTGAGGGGCAATACCTGGTCGAATAAACTTCACAACACTAACAGCATCTTCCAGGCCGAACTATTTGCCATTTACAAAGCCATTAAATACACACAAACTATAAAAAGGAAAACACTAATACACACTGACAGCCAATCGAGCATCCAAGCCATCCTCAACAACACAACATACCAATCTAAGCTGCTCCTACACGTAAGAAAAGCACTTCTAACAACAGGACATGAAAACATCAGACTACGTTGGGTACAGGCTCACGTAGGAATAGAAGGTAACGAAGCCGCAGACAAACTGGCGGTTGCCACGGCTAATGACGAAAACCAGAAAAGAACAAAAAAGCGGAAGCAATAAAGCCTCCGAAATCCTTCCTGAAGTACAAAATGAGGCAAAACATCCAAGCAGATTGGGCACAGTCGTGGCAAATTGAGACCAAGGGGAGGTTTACCCACTCCTTACTCCCAAAACCGTCGAGATCATTCTGCACCCCCAATAACTTCTTCTCCTGGTTCCTCACCAATCATGGACCATTTCCGTCCTATCAACATAGAATTGGGAAAATTCCCTCACCGGACTGCGTCTGCGGAACCGCGGAGGGTAACTCAACCCACTACGTCTTCAAATGCCCACTTACAACACATCACCACATAAAGGAACCAGCTAGTCAAAATTTCCAGGCATGGATTTCCAAAGCAGCAGAGAACCCATACATGATTTCCAAAATCAACAAATCTATGGCTTACGTTTTCGAAAACCAACACGTCATATATAAAACCACATAACCAACCCCTGGTCTCAATCTTCAAGAGTCTATACCAACAAAACAGACACTAAACTCAACACACACAACACAGCAAGAATGCAATGCAATCTTATTGTAAATACACTCCAAAAGAAACATTTCTGTATATACCATCCCAGAGCACTAAATGTGATGAACAGTATGACATTGTCACCATACTATTCTGTATAATAATTTATTGTTTAATGTATCAAATGTCTGCATGTATCATATGTTTCATGTATCATATATTGTATTATAATGTATAGCATAGATTCTCTATTCACAATGGCCAGTAAGTCATGCATAACTTAGCAATTTCAGAACCAACGGAAATCAGCACACAGATGCATGGACATCAGTTTCGACTAACAGCCAATCACGACTCAGATCTCAAGTACACAGTGCACATAGCATGAACTAAGAACCTGATCACAATAATAGTGATACAACCCCGAGAACAATCTCAGCGAACTGCAAGTTCTGCAACTCTGAGCCAGCAATGATCATTAAATGAACTCTCACGAACAATAACCAGTGAACGTTCAAAATGAACAGCAAACAATGCACCAAAGAACAATCACACGAACCCTGAACCGGCAATGATCTCTCTGCAGCACTCTGAACCAGCTGAACTCCGAACCAGCAATGATCACTAAAGGAACTCTCACGAATAATAACCAGTGAACGTTCAATGAACCGCAAACAATGCACCAAAGAACAATCACATGAACTCTGAACCAGCAATGATCTCTCTGCAGCACTCTGAACCAGCTGACCTCCGAACCAACAATTCTGAACCAGCAATTATCACCAAACGAACTCTCACGAACAATAACCAGTGAACGTTCAATGAACCGCAAACAATGCACCAAAGAACAAACACATGAACTCTGAACCAGCAATGAACTCTTTGCAGCACTTTGAACCAGCTGAATTCTGAACCAGCAATGATCACTAAATGAACACTCACGAACAATAATCAGTGAACGTTCAAAACGAACTGCAAACAATGCACCAAAGAACAATCACATGAATTGCTGTTACGTATTTTGCACGATGGCCCATTGTGGCGTTCTCGCTCTCTCTGTCTCTCTCTCATTCAAGCTCAGCTAGCGTTAGGAATATTAAAAGTTTTTGAATTAAATGCTGTATGTGGGAAATGTCTTTCATATGTAACGTAAAGTGATAAGAGAAATTTGAAGCACTTGAATTAAATATTGTAAGTGGGAGATTTATCCTATAAGAAAAGTAGGATGGAACAAGGTATTATTAATAATGGTTTTCAGAATATAAATACATAATTATAGAATTGATGGGTTGTTATGAGTAATGGAATATTAAACAATAAATGTGTAATTGTAGAATTGATAAGATGTTAGTAATAGTGGAATCACAAAATAAATGTCTTTTTGTTATTGTTTAAAATCTGTCTCTTCATTTTAATTTCTTGTACAATGCATCTTAATTTACTTCCCTTTACGAAAGCGGCCTTCTTAGCGTCCTTACCGGACGTGTGGTTTTCCACGTATCATCATTTGCATATCCGGGGGCGTTTCCGGAACAGTCTATTTTCGGATATATAAGACCTCGTCCTTCGACCGGTGAGCACCTCTTTTCGCGCCTTGCCTTTACATATTGTAAGCATAAAACATCTCTCAACCATATTTCCTGAACCTATGGTTCAGCAACACACGTCAGAATGAATGATCAGATTTACGACCAACTAAATGGCATACCGCTGGAATCCACACCATATCGAATTTTCGAGCTCCAACTTCTGGTCAAGGAATACCTGCCGACACCGGACTTAGCCCCAGAACAGAACAGATCAGATCAGTGGAGATGGCGGCAACTATCAAAGGAATAGCCACAAACGCCTTAAAATATCAGCTCGCAACCAGGATGGATGCAGACGCCAAATCTCGTGTTGTCAACGACATCAGAGGTATGTTGAATGATTTATCATTACTCTCATGCTCCCCCCCCCATGCTCGACTCAATCGAGAAAGATATCAGGTCAATAAAGAAGCTAGGAGACCTCACAAACCTGTACCTCTCAGAGGATGATAAAAACCAAAATTTAAATAACAACCAAGATATTCTAAATCAGAAAAAGGAAATTAGTAAATCAAATAAAAAATCAGGAAAAGCTAAATCAAGTGTCGATGTAAGCAAAAGCAATAAGGAAACCAATCTAGCCAATGAAAATTTAAATAGTGAAGAGGAACTAATGATTGTAGAAACCCAAATTGAAAATTACTTAACTGACCAATCAAACAATGATAGACCTAGTAGCTACCCAAATCTTGAAATATAAACAGAAAAAGGAAATGATGCGGACCACTCCGACATCCAATCAGCAATTGACAGTGATGCAGGTTTTCAAACAGTAAAAACAAAAAGTCGATCCTCAAAGCGGAAGCTCAGAAATTCCATTGGAATAACATCGCCCACCCCCAGCACTTCCAATAAAAAACCAAACTCCGAAATCTCGGCCAGCGAAAATACTGAATACGAATACTTGAATCAAGAATCTGACCACTCATCCAGGATGATGTGTATGTAGAATAAATGTGTAATTGTAGAATTGATAAGATGTTAGTAATAGTGGAATCACAAAATAAATGTCTTTTTGTTATTGTTTAAAATCTGTCTCTTCATTTTAATTTCTTGTACAATGCATCTTAATTTACTTCCCTTTACGAAAGCGGCCTTCTTAGCGTCCTTACCGGACGTGTGGTTTTCCACGTATCATCATTTGCATATCCGGGGGCGTTTCCGGAACAGTCTATTTTCGGATATATAAGACCTCGTCCTTCGACCGGTGAGCACCTCTTTTCGCGCCTTGCCTTTACATATTGTAAGCATAAAACATCTCTCAACCATATTTCCTGAACCTATGGTTCAGCAACACACGTCAGAATGAATGATCAGATTTACGACCAACTAAATGGCATACCGCTGGAATCCACACCATATCGAATTTTCGAGCTCCAACTTCTGGTCAAGGAATACCTGCCGACACCGGACTTAGCCCCAGAACAGAACAGATCAGATCAGTGGAGATGGCGGCAACTATCAAAGGAATAGCCACAAACGCCTTAAAATATCAGCTCGCAACCAGGATGGATGCAGACGCCAAATCTCGTGTTGTCAACGACATCAGAGGTATGTTGAATGATTTATCATTACTCTCATGCTCCCCCCCCCCATGCTCGACTCAATCGAGAAAGATATCAGGTCAATAAAGAAGCTAGGAGACCTCACAAACCTGTACCTCTCAGAGGATGATAAAAACCAAAATTTAAATAACAACCAAGATATTCTAAATCAGAAAAAGGAAATTAGTAAATCAAATAAAAAATCAGGAAAAGCTAAATCAAGTGTCGATGTAAGCAAAAGCAATAAGGAAACCAATCTAGCCAATGAAAATTTAAATAGTGAAGAGGAACTAATGATTGTAGAAACCCAAATTGAAAATTACTTAACTGACCAATCAAACAATGATAGACCTAGTAGCTACCCAAATCTTGAAATAGAAACAGAAAAAGGAAATGATGCGGACCACTCCGACATCCAATCAGCAATTGACAGTGATGCAGGTTTTCAAACAGTAAAAACAAAAAGTCGATCCTCAAAGCGGAAGCTCAGAAATTCCATTGGAATAACATCGCCCACCCCCAGCACTTCCAATAAAAAACCAAACTCCGAAATCTCGGCCAGCGAAAATACTGAATACGAATACTTGAATCAAGAATCTGACCACTCATCCAGGATGATGCCCCCCCTCCCCCCCCCCCCTTAAATGATAGAACTGGACAGCCGGAAACCAGATTAATTCACAGATCAGCATACCCAGAACCGTTCTTCGTCGAAATCGACGAAGATCCAAAGAAAATGATGTTGGATCTAGCCACATTAACAAAAAATGATGCACGAGCGAAATTCGCCGGCGAAATGCTTAGGGTCTTCACCACCACAGATGATAATTATAGAATAGTCCAAAAATACCTAATAGAGCAAAAATTCAAATTTCACTCGATAAATCTTAAAGCAGACAGGCACCAAAAAGTCGTCGTCAAAGGACTCCCTCCCACCTACCCACCCGAAGAGATAAAGGAATTTTTAGAATCACAGGGATTCCCTGTAATTAGAGTGTCACCCATGAAGAGCCTAGTAAACAAACAGCCCCTCCCAAACTTTCTTGTTACCCTCCCACCCAAATCCAATCTTGAACAAATTTATAAATTAAATCACATAAACTTCATTTATGCAATAATTACCCCTTTTGTATCGAGACAATTTAAACAATGTTACAGGTGCCAAAAATGGCAACACTCCAGCCTCGGGTGCACGAGAGACCACAAATGCCTTAAATGCGCAGAAAATCACCCCACTAAAGAATGCACTAGGCCACTAACCACCCCCGCAAAATGCGTCAATTGTTCAGGAGACCACCCTGCCAACTACAGAAACTGCCCCATAAACCCATATCTGTTCGACCAAAAAACTCAAAACATAAATTTAAATAGAACCCCCCCCCCCTCACCGAGAGCCGAGAGAAAACAAATCAACCAGCCCAGCACCAGCAGGAATCAAACCTCCCCGCCCCGCACTTTTAACCCAGCCGCAGGCAATGCCTGGACGAACCGCCAACTCTCCAACGTAAGATGTCAGGATATCCCCTCTGTAAGAGAAAATTCAATAAACTCAAACTACCCCAGACCCGCCAGTAATTACCCAAACCTTCAATCTAAAACCCCTGAATGTGTTGCATCTGTATTATCCTTATTTACTGTTAGATTTTATCTGAAATGTCGCAAAATTTCGATGAACATTTCTCTCTCTCTCTCTCAAGATTTAACAGCAAATATAAATTATTACAATTCATTGAATATTTCTAAACATTGCGAATAAAATAATATTGTTGTAGGTTCCGAGTGAAACATCCTTGATATTTCAAGAATACCCCCTGTTGTCAAGAGATATTCCATCTACAAATATTGAAAAATCATCTAAGGTTTGTTAAGAATGTTCTCTCGAGATTATTTCAATCTTTTATTTTATTTTCAAATTTTTCACCTTTATGTTGTTTCTTACAGATTCAACCTGTAGCAGGACCTTCTGGATCACAAAATCCCCAAAATCGAACCTACTCAGAAGTACAGAAATTAAATAATTTATGCTTTTATTTTCGTGATTCGTTTTTATTTTCAATATTTTATTTTTTAACACGTCTGTATTTTCTTTTACTTCAGATGTTTAGAGCTGGTGTTTCAAATGCTACCTCTCATGATATTTCAAATCCAAATGATAATGTAAGAGTCATTAAATATTATTCTATAGTTAATCTAAATATTATTTGGATAAGTATTAACTCTCTTTGTCTTCTGTTTTAGTTAGAGGATGCCATTTTATTGAACGAAAAATATCGTAGAACTAACAGAAAATATTCGGCCGAGGAAATTACTTACGAGGCCAGAGTTGATCTTGAACGTCTTCTACAGATCGCTCAAAATGCACATTTGAACACAATTATGGATTTAGTGAAAAGATTATTTGACTCTCTGTTACGGAAGGCTACGATAAACCTGGCATCTCATGATCTTATTAGATTTTGCTTCCTATGCGAGAGATTAGACAATCCCATTTCTACAAGTCTTGTACGTGTGGACGAAGTGATAGTAGAAACGCTTCTATCAAAAATTATGAAGGTTCTTCAATCAAAAGAAGAAATATCACTTGATGAAAATTTTAAAATTGATGTCATTACTGTTAAACGTCCTGTAGGAGGAGCAAGACATCGCGGGATGCTGAATATAGCTGTTGATCGGCTAAATAAAAGATTAGTTTTGCCGATAGAAAGCAATGACGGCTATAACGTATGCTGTGCGAAGGCAATTGTTTTAGCCAAAGCATATGTGGAGAAAGATGCAGATTTAAAATCGCTAATGAGAAAAGATGGGAATCTTCTACTTAGAAGAGCACTGTTTCTGCATACCACTGCCTGTGTTCCCGAAGAGCCATGTGGCTTTGAAGAAATAGCTATCTTTGAAGCTCATCTTTACCTACAGATAGCAGTAATATCTTCTGAAAATATGCTGAAGGTTTGTTTTTCGAGTATTTTATAGATATTTGTTTAAATATTCAAATAAATTGTAGTAAACGAATGATTTTCTGTTCTTTTAATTTTCAGGTTGTATACAAAGGACCTGCCAGGGCAAATCGCATAAACTTATTTTTGCATGATGGACACTTTGATGTGATACAAAGCCTCAAAGCATTTTATGGTTCTGATACTGCGTGGAATGCGAGCGACCGTTTAATAACAGAAGTCACCATATGTGTTCTACATTATGCCATGTATGTAGGTCAGCAACGTGTGTTGGGACAAACGATCGATTGCACAGATGGCGATAGGTCATGTGGCTCTCCCAGCTGTTATGATGAACATAAGAAAACAGGGCTGTGTGATGAGGTACTTAAATGTTTATATTTTGTATAAGAAAAAAATTAAATGATCAATAATATTTTTGTATAGATTGTGGAATTCTGAATGTACATTTATGTGATTCATATTTCTTTTCTTATAGATTTATCAGTTCAAAAGTTGCATCAAGGTCATACGTAAAAGAGATTGTCCCAAAATTCTACATAAGTGTGGAACAAGAAAGTGTCCTTCTTGTAGAAACTTTGTTGAGATGTCTTCACATCGGTATTTTTTAAGAAGACTGAAGTCTATACCGTGTAATGATAAGCTCATTTATTTGATTTTGAGACGGATCAGTCGACTGGGGAGCACATCGTTAATTACGCTGTTGCACAGTATGTGGATGGTAAAGTTTTTACCTTCCAAAGCGACAGTACACAAGACGCCTGTGCAAAATTTTACATTTTCCTACTGACCAGTAAACATAAAGATTATACAGCAATAGCCCATAACATGAGAGGTTTCGATGGACAGTTCATAGTCGGATGGATGTTACTACAAGGATTGACACCTGAAATTATTCCAAACGGCTCCAAAATTATGAGCATAAAAGTAATGAGCTTAAATTTAAAGATCATAGACAGCTATAATTTTCTACCTATGAGTCTC
Source organism: Amaurobius ferox (assembly GCA_951213105.1). Taxonomy (NCBI): domain Eukaryota; kingdom Metazoa; phylum Arthropoda; class Arachnida; order Araneae; family Amaurobiidae; genus Amaurobius; species Amaurobius ferox. The sequence goes on along the minus strand of OX578150.1, from coordinate 5,713,298 downwards.
TCCAAACTACCCCAAACCTTTGGCTTAAAGGAACTTAAAAAGGGGTATTTTCCCCACCTATTTAATAGACCAGAAAATCAAAATTATATTAGGGAGTTGCCACCTAAAGAACATTACAGTCCGGATACAATGTCCACACCTGAGCGAACCAAATTTTTTGAGTGGTACGAAAGCAGAAAAGCTTTACCTTTTAATTTTCGAGAAGAAATGGATGCCTATTGCCGGTAAAGTATAATTCATATAAGATTAAATTTGCTATATTGGGTGTATTTTATTTACATTTTCTGTTATTTATCTTTAGATCGGATGTTGATATTTTAAGGCGCTGCTGTTTAGAATTTAGATCGCAGTTTCTGGACCGTTTTGGTAAGTATTAACTTTTTTTTTCTTTCTTTTCTTTGCATTTTGTTTTTGTTTTTGTTTAAAGTATTAACTTGTTCATATTTTTTTTCTAGTTATGTTACAATTGCCTCTACGTGTATGGCTATATTCCGAGCACACCATATTTGTCCTGATACCATAGCCATGGTGCCATTACATAGATACACAAATAAGTTAAATTACAGCATGGATTCCATACGTTTATGGATTATGTAGCACTCACCGAAGGCATAGTTATTCGACATGCACTGAATGGCACCGGTGAAGCTAAAATTGGAAACTATTTTGTAGACGGTTTTTGCGAACCTACAAAATCGGTTTATCAGTATCATGTATGTTATTATTCAACTCTTTAAACGAAAATAATGTATTTGTGTGCGTATGTTTCTAATGCAATTTTTTTTGTTTCGTTTTCAGGGGTGTCTTTATTATGGATGTATAGAATGTTTTGATGAAGAAACAAAAAGTCCTTTTACTGGTACATACATGAGATTGCTCCATGAAAAAACTATTCAGACGATGGTTTCTCTTCGATGTATGGGCTTCAATGTAGTTGAAATGTGGGAACATGATTTCGTTCGCGCAAAAAGGGAAGAGAAAGATTTACTTTCCTTCCTGAAGACGCAAGACGTGCAGGACCGATTGAATCCCAGAGATGCTTTTTTTGGTGGACGTACAAATGCAATACAGCTTTTCTATGAAGGAATAGCAAATTATGTCGATTTTACATCCTTATATCCTTGGACAAACAAATATTGCAGGTTCGTTTATCATACACATTTATAGTGTATTTAAAATAAATTTTATAAATTTAGTGCATTTAAATAAAATTTAAATTATGGTAGTAGTGTATTTAAAATATGATTTTTAACTTTTTTCTTTTATTTTTAGATATCCATTAGGACATCCTGTAATCATAACAGAAAATTTTGACAGTATCTAAAACTACTTTGGTTTTGTAAAGTGTAAAATCTTACCACCTCGTAAGCTTTATCATCCAGTGCTACCAACAAGGATTGGTGGTAAATTATTATTTCCATTGTGCAGAGTATGTGCTGAGAATTTACAGCAGAGTCCTTGCAATCATTCGGATGATGACCGAACGTTAATCGGTACATGGGTCACAGAGGAAGTAAAGAAATCACTTGATAAAGGCTATAATATTATAAAGGTAAAAATTTCCTCTACATGGAATTTCATATATTAGTATAATTAGTTAAAGATTTATATTTTTACACAATGCATTGTTGTTATTTTCAGACCTACGAAGTTTATCACTTTAAACAAAGCTCTACTGAACTTTTTAAAACATACATAAACCTGTTTTTAAAATTAAACAAGAAGCCTCTGGATGGCCTTCTCATTGTGTTAATCAGGAAGACGGGGACACCTACATCAGTGAGTATTTAAAGAATGAAGAAATTTCTCTTGATCCTACAGCCATTGCTTTCAACCCTGGTCGGCGTCAAGGAGCCGAATTAGCATTAAACTCATTTTAGGGAAGGTGAGTTATTTCCTAAATAATATGATGCAATTATTTTTATATGAACATTTTTCTGATATTTGAATTTATTTTAGGTGGGGAATGAATCCAAACAAAACGAAAATGAAATATGTATCTACTTTGATCGAGTGTAATAATATGCTCAGCGATAAAAGGAAGGAAGTAAGTTAGTGTTTACTTCGGGGTACATATGCATACACACAAACTCATGTATTTAATTAATATACTCATGTATTTAATTTGTATATTTATTTTCACCAGATTCTTGACTTATATTTGCCGACTCCTGAAATTACCGCCTTTTAATGGAGACAAAGGAATAAATTTCTTGAGCAGGAGGCCAGCACGAATATATTTTGCAGCGTTCACTACATGCTACGCACGTCTCAAGCTGTATGCTGAAATTGATCGCCTTGGAACGTCTGTTTTATATATGGATACAGACTCGATAATTTACGCAAGCAACCGATTGAATGATCCACCCCTAGGAGATTATCTTGGTGAATTTACAGATGAACAAGGTGGTGAAGTTATAAAGACTTTCATATCAGATAAGATTTACATTTCGAAGTGTATTTATTATAAGGAAATTATCTGGAAAATTTTATTTATATCGCTTAGTAAAACGATCTATCAATCAAACTTTTTTTTATAGGAGGTCCCAAGAATTATGCCTATGAAACGTGCAGTGGTAAAACTGTCTGTAAAATTCGAGGATTTTCCTTAAATTTTAAAAATTCTCAACTTTTGAATTACCAGTCGGTTAGAACTCTAGTTCGGAATCTTGATGGCACGCTGACAATTCCAATTGGCAATCCGGCAAAGATTTCAAGGGATGCTAAACGTCGACGAGTTCTTAATAAGAAAGAAACGAAACTGTACAAAATGGTGTACACCAAAAGAGTTATTGGTGATAGTTACAGTACATTACCTTATGGTTATAAATTATTTTATTTTTATACTGTTGTATTTATTTATTTTGTATAAGTGATATCATTAGTAAAATGCAATGAATTTATTTTAAATTTCATTCAAAATTTCAAAGATTTATTACATTTTTAAAATAATTTGTACTTAAGTTTTAGACACTTTTAATATTTATTTCAGCTTGTACCTATAAAGAAAAAAGAAAATATGCACAAAAACATTAGGAGTTCAAAAGTATCTTTATTATAAATGCTTAAAATTTCATCCATTTCTTTTTTGGTACACGAATAGGTCTGGCATACATTGTCTTTTTAGGATACAGATATTTGCTTTTGATAAATTCTTTAGGAAAATTATTTTCTTCTAATATTTCTTGCCATTTGTCGAAACCTTAAGGTTTCTTTGGTTGATTCCGCAACAGGTGATTTATTAATATGGATATGTTGGTCCCTGGTAGAATAGTTCCTCTTAGTTTAAGTTCCTTGGAAGTCGTCCATGAAATCACATCTTTATGAGCATTTAAAAAATCAATAATTTTCAGGACTACAGCTTTATGTCGTACAGGAGCCGATAATAAAATATCTTTTTCTACATCATTTTGGGGAATATCACTTTGGGCGTTCACATCCATGTTACCGCACCCATTGTTGTAAAAGACTACAATGGACACATGGGGGGAATTGATAAAGCCGACATGTTACGTGATATTTATGATAGGGACAGGAAATCGAAAAAATGGTGGCACAGGCTTTTTTTTGTTATGCTAGAAATGGCATATGTAAATTCATATATTACATATGTGGAAGTGCGTCGTGTGAAAATGTCGTCCCTCGAATATAAGCGCTGCAGTACCAAAGGATTACTAACAAAATTAGAACCACAACCAAAACGAAAAGGGAGACCTAAATCTAATGGAGATGAACAAATTTTTGTGCAAAAAAGAGAAGAAAAGGAAATTTGTCTGTTTCTAATGATGTTCGTTTAGAAAATAGAGGATGCCATTGGCCAACATTCGTGTCGAATCAAGGACGTTGTGAATTCTGTGCACTCAAAAATATGCAATCAAAACCACATTCAAAATGCTCAACTTATAATATATTTTTGTGCGTAAATGAAAAAAAAAATTGTTTTTATGATTATCATCAAATGTGAATTTCTACCTTTATTATGTATAAAATAAAATTATGTCAATTTGATAATTTCTTTGTTTTCTTATGAGTGTTTTTTGGTTATTTAGCATTTTTAAGAGGTTAAATTTCATTAGAAATATCATCCGTAATTTTTTTCTATTATGAGGAAATTTATACATAGTGTACTGACGGTACTTTTAAGTACCACTTTAATTAATTAGTTCTAACAAATTAAATTTCGAACCGGGGAGATTTTTTTTCTTGTATATTCTTTAATTATCAATATGGCAGCTAAAAAAATATATTTATGAAGAAATTTTCAGTAGTTCATAATGCAGTAGATAAAGGGTGAAGGGAAAAACTTAATGATCATCCTACCCCTCTTAATGCACTTTACCGTATTCGCATGATTTTAATGGGGGAAAAATCCCGGAATAATTCAAAAAGGAATGAATACTGAAAATCCTAGTTACTCAAGTGATACATTTATTGTATTCAAAGTGTTAAATAAAAGCGGTTTAGCAAATAATTACAACGAAGTTATAATCAAAGAGTTCAGTGAGGAAGACGAAACTTTCTATACGACATTAAACACTGACGGATCTCAAACAGCTGAAGAAAGCCTTACACCAATTGAAGAACTGCGCAAGACTATTTACAAGGTTGGGTGGCGAAAAAATACAGGATTAAATATCCACAACTAGGACAGTTTACGCACAAAAATACTGATTTTATTTCCACTACTCCGTCATGGCTGCAACATTTGTCTTTTGGCGGACTTACAGAACCGTCACATGAATGGAGATCGGCATGCAAAATTATCGAACGAGAGTTTGTTCGTTTTCATCCTGCCTCAAATCTCCTAAAAGAACCAGGTGTTGTCGCAACTTTATCAGAAAATGTTAGCAAGCAACTTCTTTTAATTCCCCTCGAAGCTATAAGAACTTACGTTTAGATGCGAACAATTATCCGTCTGAAGTACTTAAATAATAAATTAACCGAGATTACAAAACTGGCAAAAGATACGAATGGTAGGAAAAAGAGGAAAATTATGAAAATTACAACATAAAGATCCTCCTAAATATAAAGGTAATATTGTTATTTATGTATCAAAAATCATGAATTTATTTGGACATGAAATTCAATAATCTTTGTATATATAATGTTTGATCATACAATATCATCTTTGAACATGTCATTGCAATTATTTTTTGCATTAACTTCATGTGATATTAAAATTTTCATATATTTTTTCTAAAACATATAAAATTTTGAGCTAGACAAAAGTCATGCATTGAATTGCCTGAAAATACTATATATTCTACTTTAATCTGCATTCTTCATGTTTGTAAAATTCAGAATACATTCAATATTTAAATGACGACTGATTTTCATCATTTAGATTAGATATATATATTTATATCCTTCCCAAACCGATTCCGATAACGCACTTAACAGTTAGTGACTCTTTTCTAATCATTCAATATCCTTTTATATATAACATTTGATCATTCAATAATCTTTGAACATAGCATTCAGTAATCTTTGTATAAACTTCTCTTGATGCTAAAATTCTCATGACTTTCCCTCTCATCCAAAATTTGCAATTTTTTTTTTATATGTACGGAATTTATTAAATATCCGTAAACTTCCCATTACACTGTTTAATTTTCTTCTATATTGCATGTACACACTTAATATTAAGTAAATATTTAAATAGTTTCTTATCAACGTCTCTCAATAGCTTTACTCGCCTGTAACAGAGAACGGATCTAGCAATGACGTCAGTCGTCTTTCCTTCCTGGGACACGTTTTCCCCCGAACGAGACAACCTTATATATAAGATATTCTACGGACCTTGGGGAGCACGGAGAAAACGGCGGGGAAAATGAGAGGAGATACACAAGAGGGTCCAGCACAAGTACATGAGGGTTGTATACAAAAGGAGCAGGGAAACGCTCAAGGGAAGGATGAGTCGACACAAAATTTACAGAAGGAAGGTATAGATAGTAGAATTCGATTTCGTACAGTGCTTCTTCCCACAGCGGTAAGGTCTAAACACAACTATGCGCTGAGATCTTTAAAGAATTTAAATTTAAATTGATACAGTTAAGTCACGGATTAAATTCAAACATGGATAAGAACATGGGCAAAACGTAATTCAAATTTTAAGAGCATAAATAGCAGAGAAATCAGGTTACACGTTGAAAATAAAGAAAAAAAAAGGGGGGGGGCCATCTTTACAAGTTCATATTAATATGGTTGTAATTCAGAAAGAAAGTGAAGAATGGTAGGCTACAATTAGGAATACTGAAAATAGGTAATACTATAATAGAAATCTGGTGGAGATTAAATTAAAAAAATAAATAAATAAAATAAAAGTAAGAGAATTTTAAATACCGGACATTTTAAAATTTAATTGGATAGGACAGTAATGAATATCAAATTAAAAGATGTTTTGAAATTTTAGAGATAGTTTTTCTTTTCGCGTTTTGCATTTAATTAACGGCCTGATCAACCTTTTTTTTACGTGAATACGCGAGAGAGAAATACAAAATTGAAGTTCAAAGAAAATAGATAATTTGAATTAAAAATACGCAAATGGTAGTTTAAAATGAATAGATAAATGGTAATAAAAAATATGCGCAAATTATAGTTTCAAATGAAAAGTTGGTTGGTTGATTTAGGATTTTTGGCACAAGATCCAAAGAGGATATGCTGCGCCGGACATATTCAAATGAAAAGATAATTTTAATAAAAATATATACGCAAATTATAGTTTAAAATGAATAGATAATTTTAATAAAAAATATGCGCAAATTATAGTTTAAAATGAAAAGATAATTTTAATGAAAAATACACAAATGGTAGTTTAAATGAATAGGTAATTGATAATACAAATATACGCAAATTAAAGTTTAAAATGAATAGATAATTGATAATAAGAATTACGCTAATTGTAGTTTAAATAAATAGATAATTGAAAAAAAATATAATAATAATACGTTTTTGCTGGTAGAAAATAGGGGGCTACATATATATATTTTTTTTTAGAGAAACGAACGTTGGAAAGGGACGACTGGCGTAGCGTGGGACATTTGAAATCGAGGGAGGTTTTGGATATAGATACTATTAACGGGGATAAACAAGGTATAAATAAAATAAGATGTAAGAACAAAAGGGACACTAACCGCTTTTTTATAATAATCCGTGGTAATCCAGAGAGGTTTTTTTGGGAGCACATGGAGGACACACACATTCAATCATCGTGCCGAATGAACATTTGTACCATTTTGGCAAAACGACAGATAAAAGCCGTGTACAGCTAATTGGGTATTGGACCTCACACGAAGAGATGCCCGGATTAGCCGCAAGTCAAAAAGAGGGAGATCGTCCTGGAGAATGACACAATAAGCCAAGGACATTGCGACCTTGTGTCCAGGGATTAGATTTTAGGGAACTGAAAGAATACTAGGAGTTGAACAAGTGATTTAGAAGCTAAAATAAATGATATACAAATTTTGGGAAAGCAAAATGAAGGGGAAGAGAGATTTAATGAATTCGGGAGATTTAGTATTCAATTACAAGGGATATGAAGGAAAATGTACATTTTGTATGGGATTTGGAGTGAGTTAGAAGATATTGAGAGAAAATTTATAATTATGTAGGCAATGATAGAATCGCAGTGGGTTATAAGAGTTTCAGTAGGTTGGTAATTGAATGATTACATGGGTTTTTCTTTCATCTCAGAGAAGTGATGTAGGAAAATTTAAAACTGGTTTGCGGAAATTTTGGAGTGTATATAAGCTTTATAATGGTAGTATTTGACAGAAAAGTGTAATTGTTTAAGTATTATTATTATAAGTATGAACATAAAGTATATTTATGGCATGTCCAGTTAAAAACGCATGATGGAATGTGAAAAATGTATATGAAAATGATGAAGTATAAAGTAAATAAATTGTAGGAATGTGAATAATTCAAGTTTGAGTAGAATAACAAATTTAAATAGATAGGATGAAAAATGTATATATACAAAGGCGGAGAAATGTAAAATAAAGAAACTATAAGAATTTGAAGAATTTAAGTTTGATTAGAATAAGAAATTTAAATGAATAGGATGACAAAAAAAGGTATAAATGTAAAGGCGGAGAAATGTAAGATAAAGAAATTATGAGAATTTGAAGAATTTAAGTTGGAGTAGAGTAACAAATTTACATAAGAAATGTATACATATATAAAGTGGAAGGATATAAAGTAAATAAATTGTAGGAATTTGAATGGGTAATTTTGAGGATGTTACCAAATTTAAATGGGTAAGAGGATAAAAAAGAGAGTTCTTTTTTGTAGTGTTTCTTGTGCCGGGTGCCAAATTAAAATTGGGATAGTGAATTTATAAAAAATATACTTAGGAGAGTTTTAAGAGAGGAGAGTGTGTTAATGAGCCTGAGTGTAATTTAGGTGTATAGATTTGCCTAAACAAAACATGAAACAGCGTGCAGATCCAGTTGTCCAGCGACTTCAGTTGGTCAGCGATTCCTGTTGCTCAACAATTCCAGTTGTGCAGCGATTCGGTTATACAGCAATTCCATGTATGCAGCAACTCCAGGTGTGCAACGATTCTCAGCTTGACAGCGAATTCCAGTTGTTCTTTCGGACATCCCAAGGATTCCAAAAATGTATTCCATGTGTCTTTAGCTCAATTAGTTCTATTTTTGGCCTCCCTTCATTTGATTATTGTATTTACATGTAATTATTTCTAAGTGGCATGTTAGCCATCTTGTCTCATCCGATGACCACGTGGAAGCTGACTTAAACCACTGTCGCTCCAAATCGGTCAGATTTTTCAGATCTTAAATCCTGCCAGACTCCATCCAGTCCAAAGGAATTTGCCATCACCGAAAGAGAATCTCAAGAGGAAGTGACCATAGAGTCAGTAGACTAGATCCCTTCCCATTCCCTACCCTGTTAATAGTATAGTGTATAGTTCCTGAGCCCATTGGCCCATTTCTTTTGTTTTCTCAGCCGTTTATTTTCGTAACAGTAATTGCTACCCCACAGCTATTTTCGAGTGCTCGTTGAGTTCACCATCCCACCAGTAGCTATCTTCGAAACTTACAGTCCGATCGTCTCGGGACCGGTTCCATTCGACTCAGACCCCCCCCCAGATAACATTTTTCAAGTGCTCGTTGAGCTAACCATCCTCCCAGAGCTATCTTCGCTCCTAATTGTCCGATCGCCTTCCCGTAAGTGCCATTCGACTCAGCTTCCTCCCTAGTCTCTTTTCCACCACTGCTCGTGGTGCTAACCATCCACCGTCTTGTATCTCAGCCCCAGCTCATCAGGTCGCCAAGCTGTCAACGCCATTAGTTTTTTGCCCCATCCCAGGTTCTTCCTCTAGTCTGCTCGCTAACCATCCATCCTAAATATTTCAAGCCTTCTCGAAGCCATCCCCGGTCTTCGGCAAACTTCCAGAAATGCAGCCTTCCATCCCGTCCGCGTCCTCGTCAGGAGTTCCGAACATTCCACCTCCTCCGATGGCAACTTCGCACAACATCACATCCTGTAATGTCACACTCAATGACATTATGACATCACAATCCAGGAGGACCAGGTCTCGGAGTAAGGAGTCGCTTTTCTCCCAATCGTCCTCTACAACTAAACTAACAGAGTCGGAGGTGGATGTCGATGATCAGGACTCCGAACAAATAGACCAGAACGCAGGACTGACAGAATCAGTCGCACTATCTATATTTAAAGCAAGAAGATACCTAGCCGGCACCGCTAAAGTACCAGCGAAAAAGATGGCTTGGCTGGAAAAGTATTTTACTGAGATCATGATGGCATGTAGCCGCTTCGACTCCAACCAAGATCACCAAAAGAATTCTGGAATCGGCCAATCGGACATAGCTGAACTAGTCCAGACGGCAATCAAAGACGCAATCAATACCATCGATATCAAAAAGGAGATCCAAAAATCAATCAAGGAAGAACTCGCTCCTTTCATAGAGGAACTGAAGTCGCTACCAGCAGTAACCTCTAAAAAGCAAGAACAACTCAAAGAGAGGATGTTCTCAACAGTCCTACTGAAAGGGAAGAATAACTACTTATCCAAAGACAAAATACTGGAAGAGCTGTCAACAGCCAAATGTCCAAAGGACATTCCAGTGAAATCGATCTATCCCCTGCCAAACGGTCAAGTAAAGTTAACATGTAGAGCGCCAGACCCACAAAAAATCATTCAGGGCCTTCAACAGACACCTCTCGCCCAAACATTGGATATTCAACTGATTGCTCCAAGAAAGCAATCAGTAATTATCTTCAACCTTCCACCGGCCCTCCAAGAAGACGACGTCAAAGAGCTCGTCACACAAAACGTACCGTCATTAAAGCCGGAAGACTTTCAAGTCCTGAGGAACTATAAAAATGCCAAAGGAGGAATCAACTGGGCATTCCTCCTCCTCTATAAAGACGCGTCCACACTGCTGGAAAAAAGGCGGATCTTCCTAAACTACAACAGCCATCAAGTGAGGCGGTACATAACGCTCAAGATATGTCATAGATGCCAGGACTACGGACACACGGCAACAAGCTGCCATACCAGAAATGAATACTGCGGCCACTGCGGGGACCCACACAGTACAAGGTCCTGCACCTCCAGCCAAAAACATTGCATTAACTGTTCATCAGTCAATGCGAAGAACAAGAGTGGAGGACGCAGGGAACGTCTGGAGGCAAACCATGAAGCAGTAGACAGGAAGAACTGTAATCTCTTCCTCCAAGCAATGGATGAAATACGAGCAGAGCAAAGAGACTCTTAGACTCAGAATGCCTGGAACTCTTAGCACAAACACAACACAACCACAACCGACACACAAAATTAAAATTCTACAAATAAACCTACAAAATAACAGAGCAGCCACAGCACTAGCGGCAACACTTCACGACAAAAAATACGCGATGGCCTGCCTGCAAGATGCATACACAAATGAAGATAATCACCTCTATGGCTTCCCAAGACACTGGTCTGTCTATTCTTCGTTCAACAACAACTGTCATATAGTAATAACCGATAATAACATCAACGACATCCAAGCCCTAACAAATATAGACAGCATCTTTATAAACATCTCCCTCCCAACACAATTATTCACACTAGGCAACACATACATCCCACCCTCTCACGACATGACCACAGCTCTCTCAGCATGGACAGACAACAGAACAATACACGACACAAGGCTTCTTCTCCTCAGAGACTTTAACGCACACAGCGCACTCTGGAGCTACGACTCGGAAGATGAGCGAGGAGAACAAATGCAGTAGCTAATTAGCTACCTGGACTTGATCGTCCTTAATGACCCCTCCTCGCAGCCGACATTCCAAGCTACACACATAAGAGGTTGGCCGGACTTGTCCCTCTGCTCAGCGTCTCTCTTCAACCTCCTGTCCTCATGGAAAGTCAAAGACGAAGAAACACTCAGCGACCATAAATATATACAGATCACCCTTAACGTCTCCCCCCCAAGCAAGATCGCTTCAGATTCAGAATCAAAAATACAAATTTAGCTAAATTCAAATTAAATATAAAACCCATCTTGTCCACCTATATTCAAAAACTCCAGACGACACCAGGTAAGGACCAACTTAACGAACTTGTCGACGAAATAACGGAAGAAATCAAGAAAGTGTGCAACAAAACCAATTCTGCAGCACTCAATCCGACAAATACGGCCGCCCCTTCCACTTCATATTTTCCAAATTCTGTCCGTCAACACTAAAAGTTAAAACCAGCTACGACAACCCGACAAACAACATGGACTCATTGAAACAGCTCGCAAACATAATATACGGAACAGACCACAACACAACACCACCAATCAATCCGCCGTATGCTGGAACACACATCGCCTCGGACCAACAAACAAACAAGTCCGAAGTCACAAATATACTGAGAGAGCGCAACAACAACAAAGCACCAACCCCAGATGGCCTAGATACGATCCTCTTAAAGGAAATACACAGAATAAACAATAACTTCTTAACTATATTATTCAACAAATGCATTCAATTCAACCTCTTCCCGTCGGCCTGGAAAATAGGTAACATAATATTTTTCAACAAACCCAATAAAGACCCAAGCCTCCCAACTTCATATCGCCCAATCCACCTTCTCCCCACTATCGGCAAGCTTCTAGAGAGACTCATAAACAACAGACTCTAACACTTCCTAGAGGCCAACCACAAACTCTCCCAACACCAGTACGGCTTCAGAAAAAACAGGTCAACAATAGGAGCAATAAATAGAGCCCTAACAATAGTTAATGAAAACAAGACAAAGCACAAACATTACACAGCAATGGTCTCTCTAGACATCACTAACGCCTTCGACAACATAGGCTGGCGCGAACTCCTGAACAGCCTCAACAACATAAACATACCAGACACACTGTATAACCTAGTCTCATCCTTCCTAACAGACAGAGGCGTCAGTAGAAGAGAAAAGTGCGTTCACCATCAGCAGGCGCAAGCGCGCAATATTGCGCCTGGAGGAGGAGGAGGACCTCTTTGGGAGGAGGAGGGTCCCTCTTTGGGAGGATCCTCTTTCGGGAGGATGCCTCTTTGGGAGGACCCTCTTTGGAGTGGATCCTCTCAGAGGGTCTTGAGACCCCCAGGAGGATGCCTCTCACTGCCCCCCTCCCCTCTTTTCAAAGTTTGGTACAGCACCGGATGCCTCTCTTGGGAGGATGCCTCTTTCCTAGTATTGCGAAAGAGGGCAATTGCGAAGTCTTTCACAGAGGCATGATGACTCATACGGAGTGAGTTTCACTTCACTCGGAGTCTTGAGAGGGAGTCTCACAATCGCTGACTGACCCTTGACCTGAGGAAGGGGTTTCAAGCGATGTCACAATCACATAATCTGGAAATGACGTGCCGCGATTGATAGATAACCTTAGAAGTGACCTTTGACAAGAACACACGTCCTCCCTCTCTGCTGGTCAGTGACAAACTGAAAGATCTTATCAGCGGGATGTACTTAAAGCGCCCTCTGGCGAATTTTGATGAAGTGCTACCATCTATCGGCATTTTTTTTCCAAAAGAAATTAATGTTTCACTGGTCAGGAGCTGGATTCGAACTTGAAACCAGCCGATTACAAGCCGCGCGTCTTACCCCCGTGCCACAGCACCCGTGCTTCATAGAAAGTTATCTTCGAAGTGTACCTTATCAGTGGAAGTTAGATTATTTTTCGAAGTTCATTCGAATCGCTCGGTGAATAGCGATGTGTTTTAAAACAGAATGCTACGGAGTGAATATAAAATTGTGTTATTAATTGTGTATTATAACACTATGATTTTTTTAAAACAAATTGTGTTCAGTGGACACAAAACTTGTATTCAGTGAACACAAAAATTGTGTTCAGTGGACACAAAAACAGTGTAAAGTGAATAGGATTCGACCATTCTAAATGTGTGTGTGTGTGTATAGCAATGCGGATTTTTTTTTTTTAAATAAATCTAACAGCATATATCAATATGATTTTTATAATAATAACGAAATGATTTCAAATGTTTAAAAACAAATTGATTATGGATTTCCAATGAACACACAAATTGTGTTCAGTGGACAGGATTCGACCCTTTTAAGTGTTGCGTATCTAAAAACAAATATGCACGTACACTATATATTTGCTAAGTTTTAAAATTTAAACGCATTAGATAAAATAAAGTGAACAGCCCTTTCAAATGTTTAAAAATTAATGTATTACTACATTGCACTTATCCATTTTCAAAAATGATGCGACAATTGTGCACTCCGCTCCATTCGAAAAGAAAGTTTCCACTAGAAAATATATCTTATTATGTACTCTTACATATATACTAATATTTAATTAAATGGAGTTTAACTGCATTAAATAACACACATAATTAGTTAAAATTGCAATGACGACCCAAAGATTGAGAATATATGTAAATAAAACACATCAGAGAAGTAGATATGAATTATGTTCGAAAATAAAACTATTCAAATTCTAGCCATTTCTAGCAGGCCATCGAATGTTCCAGCTTATCGGAAATCATGTGCTTCTGACTTTTCGGAGGACGCTGTTTGTTTAGCACAAAGCAAAGGTCCCCTCGGAAAAGGGTATAAAATGCGGTCCTTATCGAGCTATGGTCAACTGCTCTTTTTTCAGCCAGTGCTTTGCTTTTGAATTAAATACGATAACGACAATATTTACGATGTCTTTCTCCCGTGCATTTGAAGTAAGTAAAATTTTGATTTTCATTATTTTATGATTTATTATATGTGACTCAACGATTAGCACTTGAATTTTATATTAATTATTTTTTTTATGGATTTTCAGTTCGACTTCGGCATCCCAACTGAGGAGATGGCTTTTATATGTGCAAACAATCCCACGACCAAAGACGATATAAATCAGGTGAGTTATTTTAATAATTTTTTTAATTGAAAAATGTATTTGTTTTAATTTTACGCATACGTGAAAATACTGTTCAGTACATTTAGAAATTAAACACAACAATTGAATTAAACCTTGAAAAAATATAAACTTATTTCATGCTCCATCTGAGCGAAGCCACCGCTGACATTATTAAAACATTTAATAGGACCCACACATATTTTTTAGTGTTTCACATATTGAACCATTCAGTTTAATTGTACTTTGAAAAATATAACGTTATTTCCATTGGAGTGGAATCATTTTTTTTTTTTTTTAGTGATAGATTTGTGTGGACTTCCAAAAATTATATCTTACAACTATAATTTTTTTTATATCAACATTTTAGTATGTGGTTTTAATAACACTTTTAAATTTAAATAAATAATGAGTTTAACACATAACTTAAAATAAAACTAAGAATGAAGCATCGTTTAAAGAAAAAACATTTTTAATGAAAGCTATGTAATACATAGATTTTTACAAAAGTAATATTCTACTAACTTGTATTTCACATATGGAACAGCGCAATCATCGCTGTATAATACTCCTTTACAGTGAGACTTTTAAAAAATTCAGATGAAACATTGTTTTCATTTGTTTCACAAAACTCTCGCGCAATTTCTTGAGTGTTTATCATTAAAAGTTCGTGATCTACTAGTTCATAATCCACAAATTGCATATGAGTGGATAGCGTACAGCACTTGTGTTTCAAATCGGTACACCCGTGACTTTTGCATATTTCGCGTTGATATGACTTATACAACTCTGCACATAAATTTTTATGTACACACTGCATTAAAGTGCGTTTTAATTCATAGGGTGGCAAAGTCGGTAGTGCTTCGACAGGTTTTTGATACTTCACAATACAATTGGGTAGAATATTTGTCAGTAACTGATCCAAAACACAATTAGTAACATCTCGACTAATGTACTGAAGGGTATGAAAATTGTCCTGATTTAATAAGATTAATTTCTTTTTGAACTGTCCAGTGCAAGGTGGTAATTGTTGTAAATATAGATTGCTTTCACACACACAAACTAAAACGTCATTAATTGTGAAAAATGAATTTTCACTGTCCATATTTGAAATGCGTTTTAAAAATACACTCCACGTATTAGGCGTGAGTGTTACTCCATGAGGGGTAGGCACGATAACATCAGAAGCATTCAACTTGTAGACACGAAAGTGTACTTTAACATTTCCCCGAAAATGTTGCACGGTAACGTAAATGTTACAGCCCAAATGGTAACGGAACTTTTCAGATGAGGATAATTCTATCGAAACCGATCCACTTTGAGAAGTAGCGTAGTTCAGAGCCGACGATACCAAATCACTTTGCGAATCTGTAGTAGTTATAGATGGAATATGCATATGACTCCAATCGATTTCAGGTATAGGCGAAAGTGCTGCAGGCGGGACATACATTGGAAACTCGCACTTGCGTTTCTGTACAGGCGTTTTAGGTAGAATTTTTCTAAATGTTAGACTTATTCTAGCTTCTGAGACTTCGGGTTCCGCAGCAATTCCATGAGAATAGAATTTGTTGGTTGGCGCATGCATCGCATAAAGCGATCCGTGTTGAATTGGAATACTTAGAGGAGATTGTCCTTTTCTCTCGAAAATGATAGATCTCGTAGCACCGAAACTGAGAGCCGCTATAGGTGTTTTAGAGCATAGGGAGGATTCATTGTCCTTGTGTTGTCCTATTTTAGCATGTCCATCCACATAGTGTTTTACTAACACAAAATTGTAGCTGTATCCCATATGTTCTTCCACACGTGATTTTATCTCCGATAAGAGAGGTGTCCATCCCTCAGAGCTGTTTCCACCGTCTCCAAATGCATATACTTTTTGAGCTGGTTGGTATGGACGACCGTGCACCATCCCTTGTGATTGTTGAAAGGGCAGACTTTTCAACTCTTGAAAAATTAAATCGGCTACATTTACCGAATAAAATTCGCGAACATATTCTACATTCAACTTCTCGCGTTTAAAAAAGATAGACATTTTTAAAAATAAGCAACGACAACCTTCTAGGAGAACAAACGTTGAATGAATGAGCTCTTATCTAAATAATATCCCTTATCGTATCATTTCTTATCTGTAAATCACATGACACATCACATGATATTTCTTATCGCATCATGTGATGCATCACATGATATTTCTTATCGTATCACGTGACACATCACGTGACATCTTGTCAGCGAATCACAAGGTTCCACGTATGGAATCACGTGACATCTTGTTAGCGAATCACAAGGTTCCACGTATGGAATCACGTGACAAACCAGATAAGGTTTCCGCCCACAATACATGCTACGTGGAGTTCACTTTGACTCGAGACTTGCGCTAGTAAAGACGTCCTTTTAATTTGCTCCTCTTTATTAAAATATCGACAAACGAATTTACCACAATGATGTTTGTTTCAAAAGTGAGTTCAAAATGTTTTCGAATTAAAAATAAAGATACATTTTTAAAAATTCATAACACAAAAACTTTTAAAATGTACAACACAAAAATTAGCTTCATACACATTTCACTCTTTTACATGTTCTGTGTTTTTAATATTTAGGATATGACTGTGGAAGCTGGTGTATTGCCTGCGGCAACACCCCTTGTGGAAGCCAACGCAACAACACTTGTGGCAGCACCGACCGTAGTGGGAGAGGCCGGACCTAGTGGAGTTCACATAAGTTATTTTATTTCATCTTTTGGTGGAGATAGGGAAAATCGGCTGTTTTGGGGAGTATAGGATTGTATCGTATATATTTCGCATTTCAGAATTTTAAAAATAAACAGCTGATTCAATATCTACCTCATTTTTAGATTGCGTTTAGTTAGTTAGAAGTTTGAAGCAGACGCTAATGTTGGACTTTTGTCTGTTTTTCAGATGTGTCCAACCTGCCACAAAGTCTTCACTGCTAAACATAATTTGGTTCAGCACATCAAGACTCACAGTGGAGAAAGAGCTTTTTCTTGTGAGATCTGTGAAAAGCCATTTTTAAGAAAAAGTGATTTAAATCGCCATAGCAAAACCCACACCAATTCTAAATCACTCCAATGTAACATTTGTAATAAAATGTTCACGAGGGAAGATAATTTAAACACACACAGGAAAATACACACACAGATAAAGACATATCCCTGTTCCCTTTGTGAGACCACCTTTACGAAGAAAGGAAATATGCTGGAGCATGTGCGAATTATGCATAAAACTCCTGCCCCTGTTGGATTGAAACGCAAGATCACTGATGTGGCTTCCGCTTCTAGGAAGCGTGTGAAACGTAGTAATAGGGCTTTGGGGGTTTTCTTAACAGAAACATTGGAACCCTCCGAAGAAAATTGCCACGATTTACTACTATCCCTGGAAGAAATGAAGCCGCATATGCAAAATCTTATCCTGGCACAGTTGAATACGCGCCAAATTAAATGGTATGCCGTTCTAAATGTCAGGATGAGCCGAATCAATTCTGATGGGGAGGAGGAGTTTGCTACACCGCATTTTCGCACAAAGTGCGCAATATCACTACAAGAGTACAACGTTGAGGAGCATGTGAAACAAGGCATTCAAAAAATTTTGAATTCTGTGGAAGACTTTCACCAGCTCGGATCCGGATGGACCTTGGATCGAGTATTGAATATGGATGTCTATATCGGATCCTATCGTCCCTTGCGTCCGTCCAGCTTCATTCCGTTACCTCCCAAAATAATGGCAAAGAAGGCAGTTCTGAACATACAGAACGAAGACCAAAAGTGCTTCGTGTGGTGTCTCATCGCACATTGGAAGAATTTAGACTCTTCTAATAATCCTAATCGCGTGAGTCACTACTTGCCATTTGAAGGGGAGGTGAATCTGGGAAGCGTGGAGTGTCCAGTGGCAGTGTGCAAGATCCCGATTCTCGAGAGGCTGAATGATTGTCGCATTAATGTGTTCGGATATGAAAAGGGGGAAGTTTTCCCTCTCCAAATATCTGAGCGGGAGGATTCCGACGTTGTTAATTTACTTTTAATCAGCGACGGGGTCCAACAGCATTATTGCCTTATACGCAATTTTTCACGCCTTCTCGGGGATATAGTTAATCACAATGCTGCTTCTCACATATGCTACCGATGCCTCCATAGATTCTCCAGGGAAGATCTTCTCCAGAAGCATACACCTTTTTACAAAGAGCATGCTCCTCACCGGGTTTCCATGCCAAGTCCTGACAAAAGTCTTTTAAAATTTAATATGGAGCACTACCAGCATCCCGTACCGTTTGTATTGTATGCAGATTTCGAAGCGCTTCTGGTGAAGCTGAACAGTAGTGAACCCTCTCGTGAGAATGCCTTTACAGAGAAGATGGCTGTTCACGAACCCTGCGGATATGCTTACGTAGTGATCGATCCACAGGGTAAGTGTCTCAAAGACCCCAAGGTATACCGAGGCACTGAAGCAGTCATTAACTTTATAGAAGATGTCTTGCGAGAGAAGGATGAATTGATCCCCAAGATCAAGGCCAACAGGCCAATGAAGCTCACCAGGAGTGAGACAATTGCCTTCAATCAGAGCATAGAGTGTTATTTATGCAAGAAGCCCTTCAAACATGATGGGGTGAAGTATGTAGGGAAATGTAGAGACCACGACCATGTGAGTGGTGCATATCGAGGAGCACTCCATGTGGCGTGCAATCTAAGATTTCGTCTCCCTACTACTATTCCGGTAGTGTTCCACAACTTGAAAAATTATGATGGTCACCACCTGATGTCGGGACTTGGCAAACTGAAAGATTATGAAATTACACCCATTGCAGTAAACATGGAGAAGTACATTTCGTTTACCCTTCAGAAGAAAGGCGAGGGTGTGAGGCTGCATTTTATTGACAGTCTTCAATTTTTAAACACCTCCTTGGAAAAATTGGTAGCCAATCTACCCAAGGACAAATTCACAATTACGTCTACAGCTATACCATCCAATACAGATCTGCTGCTACGTAAGGGGGTGTACCCATACGAGTACATGGACTCGTATGGAAAATTTGAAGACCAGATGCTACCTCCACCTTCGGCCTTTTACAGTACACTGACAGATGAAGACATATGTGAGGAGTACTACAAACATGCTCAGAATGTATGGAGGACATTCAATCTGAAGAATCTTGGCGAGTATCACGATTTATACGTCAAAACGGATGTCCTTCTGCTGGCCGACGTATTTGAGCATTTTAGAAAACTGTGTATGACATACTATGGTCTGGATTGCGCTCACCTGATGACTGCACCGGGGCTGGCGTGGCAGGCCTCCCTGAAGATGGTAGAACAACCCTTGGACCTCCTGACCGACATTGATATGCATCTTTTCGTTGAAAGGGGGATTCGAGGGGGAATATCTATCATCACCAAACGGTGGGCGCGGGCAAACAACCCATACATGGCCGAGTATGATCATACAGAGCCCACCCGGTATTTGATGTATTTAGACGCCAACAACTTGTACGGGTGGGCCATGTCTCAGCCCCTGCCTTATGGGAATTTTGAGTGGGTGTCACCATCCATAGCAAGTCAAGAATGGATTATGAGTCTCCCCAGCGATGGAACAGATGGGTATATATTAGAGGTGGATTTAGATTACCCATCTGAATTACACGACCTTCATAATGATTATCCACTAGCCCCGGAAAAGCTGAAGATCTGTGAAGATATGATTTCTCCATACACGGTAGAAGTTATGAAATCCCTTAAGATGTCTCGGTTCCAGAGTCAGGAAAAGTTAACCCCTAATCTTAACAATAAAAAAAACTACATAGTACATTTTCAAAATTTAAAGTATTATCTGGAATTGGGACTTAAATTAAAAACCACCCATAAAATTTTAAAATTTAAACAGCGAGCCTGGTTGAAGCCCTACGTTGACTTCAACACCGAACATCGCAAAAGGGCCCAATCAGGCTTCGAAAAAGATTTTTTTAAGTTAATGAATAATGCCGTGTATGGGAAATGCATGGAGAATTTAAGAAACCGGGTGAAGATCGATCTTGTGAAGGACGAGAAACGTGGGGAGAAACTTATGGCGGCACCTACATTTAAATCTTTTAAAATTTTTAATGAAGATTTGGTAGGGGTCGAGAGACTATACAATAACATCTTGCTGAATAGGCCCATATACATCGGTTTCGCCATTCTGGAGCTTAGTAAACTCCTCATGTACAGATTCCATTATGGATATATAAAGAATAAATATGGATCAAATGCAACACTTTTGTTTACCGACACCGACTCTCTCACTTATGAGGTCGAGTGTCGGGATTTTTACAAAGACATAGAAGAAAGCGCCCACCTCTTTGACACATCGGATTATCCGACAGATCATTCCGCCCACAATGTGTCAAACAAAAAGAGGATAGGCTGTTTTAAGGACGAGTTGAATGGAACACCTGGACTTGAGTTTGTGGGGCTCAGGTCCAAAATGTATTCTCTCCTCTCCACACAAGGGGAAAAGAAGACGGCTAAAGGTGTTTCCAAAACATTTGTAAAGAAGCATGTAAAACATCAACATTATGTCAAATGTTTAAAAGATGTACAAAGCACAAAATCTTTTCAACATCGTATAGGGAGTGAATGTCACCGTTTGTATACACTCAAACAAAGTAAGGTGGCACTCTCCCCATACGATGACAAACGCTATGTATTGGAAGATGGCATTCACACATATGCACATGGAAACTGGAAGATATCCAAGGAATAGCCACTCCATTCTTTTTTTTTTTTTCAACATTCAAGACCATTCCAAGATTTTTACATTTCTATTCAAGAACTTTCCGCGATTCAAGACTTTATCACGTTTTTTATTCAACAACTTTTCACTTTTTTTTAACACAAGAACTTTCCACGATTTTTTTTAAAACAAGTCATTTTTCAAGATTCAAGAACTTTCCACGATACATGAACTTTCACGATACAAGTGCCTTTCAAGATTCAAGAATTTTCCATGATTCAAGACCTTTTGACAATACAAGAACTTTTCACGATTATGAGACCTTTTTACTATTTTGAATATATGAATTTTTCAAGATTTTTTATCACAATTCAAGAATTTTTACTATTTTGAATATATGAATTTTTCAAGATTTTTTACCAAGATTTTTAATACATGAAGATTTTTCCATGTTTACTGCAATAGACCTTTTCAAGATTTTGAACACAAGAATATTTTACTATTTTGAATATGAGAATTTTTCAAGATATTTTATCATAAATTTTTACCAAGATTTTTAATACATGAAGATTTTTCCATGTTTACTGCAATAGACCTTTTCAAGTATTTGAAGACAAGAACTTTTTACTATTTTGAATATGAGAATTTTTCAAGATATTTTATCGCATATTTTTACCAAGATTTTTAACACAAGAAGCTTTGAAGATTTTTCACACAGTGTATTTTCCTGTTCTTCCCTCGTGAGAACTTTTGAAGATTTTTAACACAAGACAAGATCCTTTCAAGATTTTAAACACAAGAACTTTTGAAGATTTTTCACACATGACCCTTTCAAGATGTTCATATAGACTGTTTTCAAGAATTTTACTTTCCTCGAAAGAACTTTGAATTTTACTCTACAAATTTTGAATGAACTCTATTCATTTTTAATGGGAAAATAGGTCTGCCAGTGTGAAGTAATCTAAACTAATAATATTTAACTTAAAATTAATTCTTATTATAATTTTCTAAATTTTTTTTTTTTTTTTAATTTCATTCGTTCTAAAATAATAACTCACTCCTTAAAATTTATTGTTATATTCATTTCCTTTTCTAAAGCATTTATTCTAAAATATTAAATAATCATTCCTTAAAATTAATTGTCATAATCATTTTTTTTTCTTTAATTTCATTTATTCTAAAATAATAAATTACTTACTTAAAATTAATTGCTACATTCATTTTTATTATATAATTTAATTAATTAAAATTATTTCACGCTGGTGGAGAACACTGCCCGAAAGAGTGAAACGGCAGAGTACACCACCTCATGGGGCTGTCGGAAGTGTACAAACTTTCTCTGCTTCTACTAACATTTTCCCACTTTTTCTAACACTCTTCTCTTATATAATATGTAACAGTTCTTAATAACATATATTTTCTAATGGAAACTTTTCTCTTTCTTTTCAGTTGGAGCGGAGTGAGTAGCTTGTCGCATCATTTTTGAAAATGGCTAAGTGCAATGTAGTAATACATTCATTTTTAAACATTTGAAAGGGCTGTTCACTTTATTTTATCTAATGCGTTTAAATTTTAAAACTTAGCAAATATATAGTGTACGTGCATATTTGTTTTTAGATACGCAACACTTAAAAGGGTCGAATCCTGTCCACTGAACACAATTTGTGTGTTCATTGGAAATCCATAATCAATTTGTTTTTAAACATTTGAAATCATTTCGTTATTATTATAAAAATCATATTGATATATGCTGTTAGATTTATTTAAAAAAAAAAAAAATCCGCATTGCTATACACACACACACACACATTTAGAATGGTCGAATCCTATTCACTTTACACTGTTTTTGTGTCCACTGAACACAATTTTTGTGTTCACTGAATACAAGTTTTGTGTCCACTGAACACAATTTGTTTTAAAAAAAATCATAGTGTTATAATACACAATTAATAACACAATTTTATATTCACTCCGTAGCATTCTGTTTTAAAACACATCGCTATTCACCGAGCGATTCGAATGAACTTCGAAAAATAATCTAACTTCCACTGATAAGGTACACTTCGAAGATAACTTTCTATGAAGCACGGGTGCTGTGGCACGGGGGTAAGACGCGCGGCTTGTAATCGGCTGGTTCCAATTTCGAATCCAGCTCCTGACCAGTGAAACATTAATTTCTTTTGAAAAAAAAATGCCGATAGATGGCAGCACTTCATCAAAATTCGCCAGAGGGCGCTTTAAGTACATCCCGCTGATAAGATCTTTCAGTTTGTCACTGACCAGCAGAGAGGGAGGACGTGTGTTCTTGTCAAAGGTCACTTCTAAGGTTATCAATCGCGACACGTCATTTCCAGATTATGTGATTGTGACATCGCTTGAAACCCCTTCCTCAGGTCAAGGGTCAGTCAGCGATTGTGACACTCCCTCTCAAGACTCCGAGTGAAGTGAAACTCACTCCGTATGAGTCATCATGCCTCTGTGAAAGACTTCGCAATTGCCCTCTTTCGCAATACTAGGAAAGAGGCATCCTCCCAAGAGAGGCATCCGGTCCTGTACCAAACTTTGAAAAGAGGGGAGGGGGGGCAGTGAGAGGCATCCTCTCAAGAGAGGCATCCTCCTGGGGGTCTCAAGACCCTCTGAGAGGATCCACTCCAAAGAGGGTCCTCCCAAAGAGGCATCCTCCCGAAAGAGGATTCTCCCAAAGAGGGACCCTCCTCCTCCTCCAGGCGCAATATTGCGCGCTTGCGCCTGCTGATGGTGAACGCACTTTTCTCTTCTACTGGCGTCATCCTGGAGGACGGCCTGGGCAGCTCCTTCTACAGAATAGACAAGGGCACGCCGCAAGGCTCCTGCCTGGGCCCTCTTCTATGGACCATAGTGGCAGATAATATTCTCAAGACATTTCAAAATTTACAAAACACACACATAACTGCCTACGCTGGCTTTCTACTTCTAACATCCGGGAAGTCAAGGCAACTTCTGGAAAACACCACAGACACAGCCCTATCCCTATTCCAAAATTGTATCAACGGGCTTAACCTGAAGATCTCTCACCAAAACACAGAGGCGACAATATTTGGCAACCCAAAATTATTAAACAGATCCCCCTGCATTAAACTAAACGGCGCGAACATCAAAATTGTTAAAAGCATAAAATATCTGGGTATTCACATAGACATCACACTCATCTGGACCACACACATTAATTACATTAAAAATAAGATTCAAATAATAACTAATAACATAAAGAAATTTGCACCAACAACGTGGGGAATAAGAAATACAATATTAAAGGATTGGTACCACATAGTCATAGAAAAGATCATAACCTATGAAGCCTCTGTCTGGGCAGCCAACATTAACGCCATAAAAAGAGCCAATCTACAATCAATACAAAGTCATTACCTCCGAGCCGTCAGCAGAGCCTATAGAAAAACATCCCACGCAGCCCTTAATATCATAACAGGAATCTCACCCATAAATATCAAAATTCAAGAGATAATAGCTACCCAGAAACTCATGCAACTCAAAATCCCTATGATCCACAAAGATGTAATACTTAACCCCGCTGACTACGAACAGAAGTACAAAATCTGGTACTTCCCCCCATCAACAACCTTCAATCAGTTCACCTCCCTGTCAAGCTTCTCCCCCTCTTATAACATCTTCACTGACGGCTCGAAATCAGACAAAGGAGTAGCATTAGCCTACTGTGTCTTCAAAAACAATGATCAAAACACACACAATACCTGGTCGATTGGTTGGTTGGTTGATTAAGGATTTTTGGCACAAGATCCAAAGAGGATAAGCTGCGCCAGACATATGGTATTAAATACAGATAAATGTAAAGAATAAAAACAAGTGTATAATCTAAAAGAGTGTATGACTAAAACAAGACAATGCAAGAAGGATAATGATGGAAACAAGATGAAAAATGTCTAAAAGGTGATAGGAAGTGAATTTAAATATGATGGTAAAAACCGATGTCTAATAAGAAAGGAAAAATCCCTGAATGAGGATTTTCTCCAATCAATTCCGTCAAAGTTAAAGTATACGTTTTAAAATGTTTAAAACGAAACTGTTTATATTCAGGACAAGTAATTAGAATATGTTTTACACTCGCTGCGGTTTGACAAACATTACAAAGGGGTTCAATTTCTCCTAAAAGTAAATGCCTGTGAGTAAAACGAGTGTGACCAATACGCAAACGAGTTAAAATTACATCCAGTTTCCTACATTGGAAACTAGTCCATTTTTGTACTAAGGGTTTTATCTCGTGCAACTTATTATCAGATTGCTGATTCCAGGACGACTGCCATTTGTCATGAATATTTTTGAGAACAAATTGTTTGATGTCAGTTAAAGGGATAGTCAGATTCAAAGTTTGAGTAGCTGATTTAGCAGCAATGTCTGCTAACTCATTTCCTTTGATGCCAACATGTCCTGGGACCCAACAGAATTTAGTATGGTATCCTTGCCCCTTCAGACGATGCTCATACTTAAGGATATCAGAGGCAATGTGGTAATTCATAGCTCTCTTCGATGATAAAATCTGTAATGAACTCAATGAGTCAGTATATATAATGTGTTTTTTGGACTTTTGATAAGAGATGAAGATTAGGGACTGGTAAATAGCCATAATCTCAGCTGTAAAAATAGAGCAAGATGCATGTAGTTTATAAGACTTTATAGTATTGTTGCAAACATAAGCTAAACCAACGTAATCGCCTGCTTTGGAACCATCTGTAAAAACAGGAGTAAACTCTTTATACAGATTCCTATGTTCTCCAAACAATTGCACATAAATAGCCGGGTTGGTGTTAGTCTTTGTAAAATTGTAAAAAGGATTGAGAAAGGAGAAATTATTAACATACCATGGAGGGGTTTCAAAAAACTTTGTTTTACGAACATAAAGCTCTACTAAAGGGGTAGTTTCTACTATATTGCGTATCCGCTTGCCAAAAATAGGAATGCATGAAGGTCTGTGGTCATACAGTCGATCATAATGATCATCAAGGAATGCACGTTGTAACGGATGGTTATGTACGGACATGATACGAAAATAATAATTCAGTGCCAGCTGTTCACGCCTTAATTGTAAACATGGCTCATTAGAGACAGCATATATGCTTTGAACTGGAGATGTCCTAAAGGCTCCTGAGCATATACGTAATGCCTTATGGTGAATTGGATCAAGCTTTTTTAGCACTGATGTTCGTGCTGATCCATACACAGAACAACCATAATCTAGTTTTGACCGAATAACAGCTCTGTAGATGCGAAGCATGGAGGTAAGATCTGCACCCCATTTAGTATTTGAGAGGACTTTTAAGATGTTAAGAGCTTTCTCACATTTATTTCGCAGTTTCTGGATGTGGGGCAAGAAAGTAAGCTTTTTATCGAACCAAACCCCTAGAAATTTTATTTCCTCTACTACAGCAATCTTTACACCTCCCATAAAGATTTCTGGGGGTGAGTGGATACCATGTTTTCTGGTGAAATGAACACAACAAGTCTTTTGAGTGGAAAACCCATACCCATTCACATTTGCCCATCGTAAGATGTTATTTACGGTGGCTTGACATTGTCTTTCCACAGTACGCATATCGTGAGCTTGGTAGGCAACTTGCAGATCATCCACATACAGACTTTTATGGACAGACACTGGCAAACTGTTTAAAAGACTATTTATTTTTATATTAAAGAGTGTCACACTCAAAACACTTCCTTGTGGCACACCCTCCTCTTGTACGTGTGTGCGTGAGAGTGTTGAACCAATGCGCACTTGGAATGTCCTGTGTGATAAAAAGTTTTGAATAAAAATAGGAAGATTACCTTTTAGATTAAAATCGTAAATGTCCTTAATAATACCGTAGCGCCATGTTCGATCATAGGCTTTGTCAATATCAAAAAAAATTGAGACTAGATGATTTCTCCTAAGAAAGGCAGTCCTAATTTGTGATTCTAATGAGGTAAGATTATCAATGGTAGATCTACCTCGACGAAAGCCACTTTGGTGGGGTGAGAATAACTTGTTACTCTCTAAAAAGTGTACAAGCCTGGCATTAACCATTTTTTCTAGAAGTTTACATACACAGCTTGTGAGAGCTATAGGCCGATAACTTAAAGGGCTTTGAGGGTCCTTACCTGGTTTTAAAATGGGAATTGTGATGGCTCTTTGCCATGACCTAGGGAATTTATGTTCATGCCAAATTCTGTTAAACAGGTATAAGAGGTTCAATAAGGAGTAATGGGAGAGGTGTTTAAGCATGAGATAGCTAATTTTATCAGGTCCACTGCAAGTTCTGTGTGTTTGAGACAAAACAGTCACCAACTCTGACATTGTAAAGTGCATGTTATAAGGTAAGTTTCTAGCTTCTGGGAAAACAATAGGTTTATTTTCAGACTGAAGTTTGTGTTTTAAAAACGGTTCAGAGTAATTTGATGCATTTGAAATATTTGCAAATTCTTTGGCAATTTCATTTGCAATGTCATATGGCGAACTTATATTTGTGCCATTATGATATAGAATGGCTATGGAGTGATCACTATAATTCCCTGTACACTTTTTGACTTTCTCCCATAGAATTTTACTAGAAGTGGAAGATGTTATTTCACTAACATATTTTTCCCATGACTCTTTCTGCCTTCTTCTGCGAATCCTGCGAGCAAAAGCTTTTGCATGTTTAAATGCAGTTAGGTTTTCAGTGGTAGGAGACTTCCTGAAAATTGACCAAGCTCTCTTTTGCTTTTTATAAGCCTCACGACATTCCTCATTCCACCAAGGGAAGCGATGCTTAGATATATTACCTGTACTTTTTGGAATTGCAGCATCAGCAGCCTCTATAAGAACACCTGTCACATTTTCTACAGCTGTATCAATGTCAGTGCTTTGAACAGCTTCATCAGTGATCAGGGCTAGGGAAGTAAACTTCGCCCAATCAGCTTTTGGAAATATGTATTGAGATTGTTTTATAGTTGATCTGAATTGACTGTTAGAGAGAATGATAGGGTAGTGGTCACTATTGTGAAGATCTTTATCAACTGTAAAGTTCCAGTAAGGAAAGAGAGAGGGTGAACAGATGGCAAGGTCAATACTGTGAAAAGTCTTACTAGGTTGGTGAAAATAGGTGAATTCATTATTGTTAAAAATGCATAAGCTGTGATCACTGACACATTGCTCAATTTGTTGTCCTCTGCAATTTGTGTCCCGACTTCCCCAAAGGGGATTGTGGCCATTAAAGTCACCGAGTATCACAAATGGTGCAGGAAGTTGGCGAATCAAATTATCAAGTTCTCTAGAACTTATGTGATCATTTGGTGGTAAGTAAATACAGCATACTGTAATCAATCTATTTACATGGATCCGAACAGCAACGGTTTGTAGATTTGTGGCGAGTTGTAATACGGAAGAAGGGTAGTCTTGTGAGACTAACAAAGCAACTCCCCCAGATACTCTACTGTTCATATTAAAATCTTTACGGATACAATTAAAATTTTTAATATTAAAATTACTGCTAGATTTTAGCATAGTCTCTTGAAGGCAAATACAAATAGGATGGAAAGTATTAATTAAATTCTTGATCTCCACCGACTTGTTCTGCAACCCTCGGCAATTCCAAGATAGTAAAAAAGCCATATTCAGGTTTTTTTCTTGGACCGATGGGAGGTGGTCTCTTTTTTCCCAGTAGACGAAGAGGAAGAGGATGACACATCTGTTATCATCCCTTCATCCTCGGAAGCACACAGTTGTACTTCGTCATCATTTTGGCTATGATTTTCTTGTATGTTTGTTTTTTTGAATGATATTTTTTCCAAAGGACTGTCTTTGGTATTCTTTAATTTATGTTTTTTGTTTGACTTTGTTTTCTCTTCTAAAGTATTGACTCCTTTTTTCCCACTGGTACTTACTACTGCAGTTTTTTGTTGTGTGAAAGCAGGTCTGAAATTGGCTAATGGGATTGAAGTTTTTTGCTTTTGTTTAGTACTTGAAACAGCAGTGTTTGCAGAAGGGATAGGTTTTGTTTCGTTAGTTTGTTGGTTATGGATTATTTGCATGAAGTTTAAGTCAGGTTCGGTTTGTGTGCCTACTGATGAAAATTCAGTTTGTATGCTAGCAGATTTTGTTTGTCTGTTTCTGACAACAGATGAGTATGATATTCCTATTTTTGGTGTTCTTGCTTCAATTAGTTTACGTGCTTCCGGGTAAGTAATATTACTGGATGTTTTTAAAGTTTGGATTTCTTTCTCAAAAACCCATTTTGGACATGAGCGGGCATAAGATGGATGATCAGCCTCGCAATTTACACATTTTGGAGTAGATGTACATCCCTCACTGTCATGTCCGTGTTCTGCACAGCGTGCACACACCACTTTAGGAGCACGACAGGAAGTTTTTGGATGTCCAAATCTCTGACAGTTGAAGCATCTTAATGGGTTTGGCACATATGGACGTACTTGGCATCTGAGGTAAGCTACTTTTAAATGTTTAGGTAAGACTGGAGTGTCAAAAGTCAGTATAATATGTTTTGTTGGAAACATTGTTCCATCTCGTCTAACAGTGATTCGTCGCACAGAGCTAACTTTTTGGTCTTTAAGATTATCAAGGATTTCAGTTTCAGGTACATATATAAGGTCTGGTTCGGATATAACCCCACGAGAGAAGTTCAATGTACTATGAGCAGTCACGGACACAGGAATATTTGCGAGGATTTTCATTAAAAGTATATTTTTAGCTTGAGCGGTAGAGAAAACTTTAACTAACAAGTCACCAGATCTGAGCTTTTTTATTGTTTCGACTTCCCCAACAGTACCGAGTATTCCTTTTTGAATCAAAAAGGGTGAAACGTTATTAAAAGATCCGTCTATTCTTTTCATAATGAAAAACTTTGCTTCAGTTGTAGTCATTTTATGATTATCCAGTTCATTAATTCTTTGTAAAGTATCTGTATTTACGTTCATAATCCTATCATTAGTTTTATGTCCCAAGGATACGGAAACGCTAGAGGCATCTACTCTATCCGCCCAATTAAGATCTCCTGCCTTGGAAGGCAAGGAAGCAATAGAATTTTCACTTGAATAGCATGAAGAACCCGAGGCCAAAAGCATTCTCGAATTCTCCATGCTTGTAACCACTAATAAAAAACCACGGTTTACTTCCAGATCGATCGGAGCCCCCGCCAGACTCCGTCTCCCCACACTTTTCTAACGTGCCAAGTGTAACCGCCGGAGTCATTCGCAAAGCCAGATGATGGAGAGCGGGCCATAACGTGCACCTGGTGCACAGGGCCCATGGACCAGCAAGGATCCAAGGGGGATTTCTCGATATCAAACACTCTCCACCATCCAACCAACGCAACCAAGGGACTCACCTCTGGAACCGTTTACTGCAAACGTTTCTCGAAAGCAAAACTACTGATGCACGCAGCTCTACCCCTTTCGCATCACACCCACATGAACCCATTCCCGAGCCCAAACGGTGTACCTTACGGCAGAGGCCGAAGAGTGGTACTAGGGCCCATAGAGCAGATGTGATGTTTACTAAGGGCTCGGCATTGATGACACCAGCAGCTGAGAGGGACTAGAAACACAAAACACAAAAGGGGAACAAAAGAAAAAAGAAGGTGAAAGGAGAATAGACAAATAAAAAGAGCAGGGAAATGAAAGAGAGAGACAGAAAAAAGGAAAGAAAAGGATTGCTAAGGTACCTCGGGATTGCAACACCCGTATTCACTAAAGAAG
The DNA here is from genome assembly GCA_951213105.1 of Amaurobius ferox. Lineage (NCBI taxonomy): Eukaryota > Metazoa > Arthropoda > Arachnida > Araneae > Amaurobiidae > Amaurobius > Amaurobius ferox. The sequence goes on along the minus strand of OX578150.1, from coordinate 5,682,457 downwards.
TGAACCCCTGAGGGGCAATACCTGGTCGAATAAACTTCACAACACTAACAGCATCTTCCAGGCCGAACTATTTGCCATTTACAAAGCCATTAAATACACACAAACTATAAAAAGGAAAACACTAATACACACTGACAGCCAATCGAGCATCCAAGCCATCCTCAACAACACAACATACCAATCTAAGCTGCTCCTACACGTAAGAAAAGCACTTCTAACAACAGGACATGAAAACATCAGACTACGTTGGGTACAGGCTCACGTAGGAATAGAAGGTAACGAAGCCGCAGACAAACTGGCGGTTGCCACGGCTAATGACGAAAACCAGAAAAGAACAAAAAAGCGGAAGCAATAAAGCCTCCGAAATCCTTCCTGAAGTACAAAATGAGGCAAAACATCCAAGCAGATTGGGCACAGTCGTGGCAAATTGAGACCAAGGGGAGGTTTACCCACTCCTTACTCCCAAAACCGTCGAGATCATTCTGCACCCCCAATAACTTCTTCTCCTGGTTCCTCACCAATCATGGACCATTTCCGTCCTATCAACATAGAATTGGGAAAATTCCCTCACCGGACTGCGTCTGCGGAACCGCGGAGGGTAACTCAACCCACTACGTCTTCAAATGCCCACTTACAACACATCACCACATAAAGGAACCAGCTAGTCAAAATTTCCAGGCATGGATTTCCAAAGCAGCAGAGAACCCATACATGATTTCCAAAATCAACAAATCTATGGCTTACGTTTTCGAAAACCAACACGTCATATATAAAACCACATAACCAACCCCTGGTCTCAATCTTCAAGAGTCTATACCAACAAAACAGACACTAAACTCAACACACACAACACAGCAAGAATGCAATGCAATCTTATTGTAAATACACTCCAAAAGAAACATTTCTGTATATACCATCCCAGAGCACTAAATGTGATGAACAGTATGACATTGTCACCATACTATTCTGTATAATAATTTATTGTTTAATGTATCAAATGTCTGCATGTATCATATGTTTCATGTATCATATATTGTATTATAATGTATAGCATAGATTCTCTATTCACAATGGCCAGTAAGTCATGCATAACTTAGCAATTTCAGAACCAACGGAAATCAGCACACAGATGCATGGACATCAGTTTCGACTAACAGCCAATCACGACTCAGATCTCAAGTACACAGTGCACATAGCATGAACTAAGAACCTGATCACAATAATAGTGATACAACCCCGAGAACAATCTCAGCGAACTGCAAGTTCTGCAACTCTGAGCCAGCAATGATCATTAAATGAACTCTCACGAACAATAACCAGTGAACGTTCAAAATGAACAGCAAACAATGCACCAAAGAACAATCACACGAACCCTGAACCGGCAATGATCTCTCTGCAGCACTCTGAACCAGCTGAACTCCGAACCAGCAATGATCACTAAAGGAACTCTCACGAATAATAACCAGTGAACGTTCAATGAACCGCAAACAATGCACCAAAGAACAATCACATGAACTCTGAACCAGCAATGATCTCTCTGCAGCACTCTGAACCAGCTGACCTCCGAACCAACAATTCTGAACCAGCAATTATCACCAAACGAACTCTCACGAACAATAACCAGTGAACGTTCAATGAACCGCAAACAATGCACCAAAGAACAAACACATGAACTCTGAACCAGCAATGAACTCTTTGCAGCACTTTGAACCAGCTGAATTCTGAACCAGCAATGATCACTAAATGAACACTCACGAACAATAATCAGTGAACGTTCAAAACGAACTGCAAACAATGCACCAAAGAACAATCACATGAATTGCTGTTACGTATTTTGCACGATGGCCCATTGTGGCGTTCTCGCTCTCTCTGTCTCTCTCTCATTCAAGCTCAGCTAGCGTTAGGAATATTAAAAGTTTTTGAATTAAATGCTGTATGTGGGAAATGTCTTTCATATGTAACGTAAAGTGATAAGAGAAATTTGAAGCACTTGAATTAAATATTGTAAGTGGGAGATTTATCCTATAAGAAAAGTAGGATGGAACAAGGTATTATTAATAATGGTTTTCAGAATATAAATACATAATTATAGAATTGATGGGTTGTTATGAGTAATGGAATATTAAACAATAAATGTGTAATTGTAGAATTGATAAGATGTTAGTAATAGTGGAATCACAAAATAAATGTCTTTTTGTTATTGTTTAAAATCTGTCTCTTCATTTTAATTTCTTGTACAATGCATCTTAATTTACTTCCCTTTACGAAAGCGGCCTTCTTAGCGTCCTTACCGGACGTGTGGTTTTCCACGTATCATCATTTGCATATCCGGGGGCGTTTCCGGAACAGTCTATTTTCGGATATATAAGACCTCGTCCTTCGACCGGTGAGCACCTCTTTTCGCGCCTTGCCTTTACATATTGTAAGCATAAAACATCTCTCAACCATATTTCCTGAACCTATGGTTCAGCAACACACGTCAGAATGAATGATCAGATTTACGACCAACTAAATGGCATACCGCTGGAATCCACACCATATCGAATTTTCGAGCTCCAACTTCTGGTCAAGGAATACCTGCCGACACCGGACTTAGCCCCAGAACAGAACAGATCAGATCAGTGGAGATGGCGGCAACTATCAAAGGAATAGCCACAAACGCCTTAAAATATCAGCTCGCAACCAGGATGGATGCAGACGCCAAATCTCGTGTTGTCAACGACATCAGAGGTATGTTGAATGATTTATCATTACTCTCATGCTCCCCCCCCCATGCTCGACTCAATCGAGAAAGATATCAGGTCAATAAAGAAGCTAGGAGACCTCACAAACCTGTACCTCTCAGAGGATGATAAAAACCAAAATTTAAATAACAACCAAGATATTCTAAATCAGAAAAAGGAAATTAGTAAATCAAATAAAAAATCAGGAAAAGCTAAATCAAGTGTCGATGTAAGCAAAAGCAATAAGGAAACCAATCTAGCCAATGAAAATTTAAATAGTGAAGAGGAACTAATGATTGTAGAAACCCAAATTGAAAATTACTTAACTGACCAATCAAACAATGATAGACCTAGTAGCTACCCAAATCTTGAAATATAAACAGAAAAAGGAAATGATGCGGACCACTCCGACATCCAATCAGCAATTGACAGTGATGCAGGTTTTCAAACAGTAAAAACAAAAAGTCGATCCTCAAAGCGGAAGCTCAGAAATTCCATTGGAATAACATCGCCCACCCCCAGCACTTCCAATAAAAAACCAAACTCCGAAATCTCGGCCAGCGAAAATACTGAATACGAATACTTGAATCAAGAATCTGACCACTCATCCAGGATGATGTGTATGTAGAATAAATGTGTAATTGTAGAATTGATAAGATGTTAGTAATAGTGGAATCACAAAATAAATGTCTTTTTGTTATTGTTTAAAATCTGTCTCTTCATTTTAATTTCTTGTACAATGCATCTTAATTTACTTCCCTTTACGAAAGCGGCCTTCTTAGCGTCCTTACCGGACGTGTGGTTTTCCACGTATCATCATTTGCATATCCGGGGGCGTTTCCGGAACAGTCTATTTTCGGATATATAAGACCTCGTCCTTCGACCGGTGAGCACCTCTTTTCGCGCCTTGCCTTTACATATTGTAAGCATAAAACATCTCTCAACCATATTTCCTGAACCTATGGTTCAGCAACACACGTCAGAATGAATGATCAGATTTACGACCAACTAAATGGCATACCGCTGGAATCCACACCATATCGAATTTTCGAGCTCCAACTTCTGGTCAAGGAATACCTGCCGACACCGGACTTAGCCCCAGAACAGAACAGATCAGATCAGTGGAGATGGCGGCAACTATCAAAGGAATAGCCACAAACGCCTTAAAATATCAGCTCGCAACCAGGATGGATGCAGACGCCAAATCTCGTGTTGTCAACGACATCAGAGGTATGTTGAATGATTTATCATTACTCTCATGCTCCCCCCCCCCATGCTCGACTCAATCGAGAAAGATATCAGGTCAATAAAGAAGCTAGGAGACCTCACAAACCTGTACCTCTCAGAGGATGATAAAAACCAAAATTTAAATAACAACCAAGATATTCTAAATCAGAAAAAGGAAATTAGTAAATCAAATAAAAAATCAGGAAAAGCTAAATCAAGTGTCGATGTAAGCAAAAGCAATAAGGAAACCAATCTAGCCAATGAAAATTTAAATAGTGAAGAGGAACTAATGATTGTAGAAACCCAAATTGAAAATTACTTAACTGACCAATCAAACAATGATAGACCTAGTAGCTACCCAAATCTTGAAATAGAAACAGAAAAAGGAAATGATGCGGACCACTCCGACATCCAATCAGCAATTGACAGTGATGCAGGTTTTCAAACAGTAAAAACAAAAAGTCGATCCTCAAAGCGGAAGCTCAGAAATTCCATTGGAATAACATCGCCCACCCCCAGCACTTCCAATAAAAAACCAAACTCCGAAATCTCGGCCAGCGAAAATACTGAATACGAATACTTGAATCAAGAATCTGACCACTCATCCAGGATGATGCCCCCCCTCCCCCCCCCCCCTTAAATGATAGAACTGGACAGCCGGAAACCAGATTAATTCACAGATCAGCATACCCAGAACCGTTCTTCGTCGAAATCGACGAAGATCCAAAGAAAATGATGTTGGATCTAGCCACATTAACAAAAAATGATGCACGAGCGAAATTCGCCGGCGAAATGCTTAGGGTCTTCACCACCACAGATGATAATTATAGAATAGTCCAAAAATACCTAATAGAGCAAAAATTCAAATTTCACTCGATAAATCTTAAAGCAGACAGGCACCAAAAAGTCGTCGTCAAAGGACTCCCTCCCACCTACCCACCCGAAGAGATAAAGGAATTTTTAGAATCACAGGGATTCCCTGTAATTAGAGTGTCACCCATGAAGAGCCTAGTAAACAAACAGCCCCTCCCAAACTTTCTTGTTACCCTCCCACCCAAATCCAATCTTGAACAAATTTATAAATTAAATCACATAAACTTCATTTATGCAATAATTACCCCTTTTGTATCGAGACAATTTAAACAATGTTACAGGTGCCAAAAATGGCAACACTCCAGCCTCGGGTGCACGAGAGACCACAAATGCCTTAAATGCGCAGAAAATCACCCCACTAAAGAATGCACTAGGCCACTAACCACCCCCGCAAAATGCGTCAATTGTTCAGGAGACCACCCTGCCAACTACAGAAACTGCCCCATAAACCCATATCTGTTCGACCAAAAAACTCAAAACATAAATTTAAATAGAACCCCCCCCCCCTCACCGAGAGCCGAGAGAAAACAAATCAACCAGCCCAGCACCAGCAGGAATCAAACCTCCCCGCCCCGCACTTTTAACCCAGCCGCAGGCAATGCCTGGACGAACCGCCAACTCTCCAACGTAAGATGTCAGGATATCCCCTCTGTAAGAGAAAATTCAATAAACTCAAACTACCCCAGACCCGCCAGTAATTACCCAAACCTTCAATCTAAAACCCCTGAATGTGTTGCATCTGTATTATCCTTATTTACTGTTAGATTTTATCTGAAATGTCGCAAAATTTCGATGAACATTTCTCTCTCTCTCTCTCAAGATTTAACAGCAAATATAAATTATTACAATTCATTGAATATTTCTAAACATTGCGAATAAAATAATATTGTTGTAGGTTCCGAGTGAAACATCCTTGATATTTCAAGAATACCCCCTGTTGTCAAGAGATATTCCATCTACAAATATTGAAAAATCATCTAAGGTTTGTTAAGAATGTTCTCTCGAGATTATTTCAATCTTTTATTTTATTTTCAAATTTTTCACCTTTATGTTGTTTCTTACAGATTCAACCTGTAGCAGGACCTTCTGGATCACAAAATCCCCAAAATCGAACCTACTCAGAAGTACAGAAATTAAATAATTTATGCTTTTATTTTCGTGATTCGTTTTTATTTTCAATATTTTATTTTTTAACACGTCTGTATTTTCTTTTACTTCAGATGTTTAGAGCTGGTGTTTCAAATGCTACCTCTCATGATATTTCAAATCCAAATGATAATGTAAGAGTCATTAAATATTATTCTATAGTTAATCTAAATATTATTTGGATAAGTATTAACTCTCTTTGTCTTCTGTTTTAGTTAGAGGATGCCATTTTATTGAACGAAAAATATCGTAGAACTAACAGAAAATATTCGGCCGAGGAAATTACTTACGAGGCCAGAGTTGATCTTGAACGTCTTCTACAGATCGCTCAAAATGCACATTTGAACACAATTATGGATTTAGTGAAAAGATTATTTGACTCTCTGTTACGGAAGGCTACGATAAACCTGGCATCTCATGATCTTATTAGATTTTGCTTCCTATGCGAGAGATTAGACAATCCCATTTCTACAAGTCTTGTACGTGTGGACGAAGTGATAGTAGAAACGCTTCTATCAAAAATTATGAAGGTTCTTCAATCAAAAGAAGAAATATCACTTGATGAAAATTTTAAAATTGATGTCATTACTGTTAAACGTCCTGTAGGAGGAGCAAGACATCGCGGGATGCTGAATATAGCTGTTGATCGGCTAAATAAAAGATTAGTTTTGCCGATAGAAAGCAATGACGGCTATAACGTATGCTGTGCGAAGGCAATTGTTTTAGCCAAAGCATATGTGGAGAAAGATGCAGATTTAAAATCGCTAATGAGAAAAGATGGGAATCTTCTACTTAGAAGAGCACTGTTTCTGCATACCACTGCCTGTGTTCCCGAAGAGCCATGTGGCTTTGAAGAAATAGCTATCTTTGAAGCTCATCTTTACCTACAGATAGCAGTAATATCTTCTGAAAATATGCTGAAGGTTTGTTTTTCGAGTATTTTATAGATATTTGTTTAAATATTCAAATAAATTGTAGTAAACGAATGATTTTCTGTTCTTTTAATTTTCAGGTTGTATACAAAGGACCTGCCAGGGCAAATCGCATAAACTTATTTTTGCATGATGGACACTTTGATGTGATACAAAGCCTCAAAGCATTTTATGGTTCTGATACTGCGTGGAATGCGAGCGACCGTTTAATAACAGAAGTCACCATATGTGTTCTACATTATGCCATGTATGTAGGTCAGCAACGTGTGTTGGGACAAACGATCGATTGCACAGATGGCGATAGGTCATGTGGCTCTCCCAGCTGTTATGATGAACATAAGAAAACAGGGCTGTGTGATGAGGTACTTAAATGTTTATATTTTGTATAAGAAAAAAATTAAATGATCAATAATATTTTTGTATAGATTGTGGAATTCTGAATGTACATTTATGTGATTCATATTTCTTTTCTTATAGATTTATCAGTTCAAAAGTTGCATCAAGGTCATACGTAAAAGAGATTGTCCCAAAATTCTACATAAGTGTGGAACAAGAAAGTGTCCTTCTTGTAGAAACTTTGTTGAGATGTCTTCACATCGGTATTTTTTAAGAAGACTGAAGTCTATACCGTGTAATGATAAGCTCATTTATTTGATTTTGAGACGGATCAGTCGACTGGGGAGCACATCGTTAATTACGCTGTTGCACAGTATGTGGATGGTAAAGTTTTTACCTTCCAAAGCGACAGTACACAAGACGCCTGTGCAAAATTTTACATTTTCCTACTGACCAGTAAACATAAAGATTATACAGCAATAGCCCATAACATGAGAGGTTTCGATGGACAGTTCATAGTCGGATGGATGTTACTACAAGGATTGACACCTGAAATTATTCCAAACGGCTCCAAAATTATGAGCATAAAAGTAATGAGCTTAAATTTAAAGATCATAGACAGCTATAATTTTCTACCTATGAGTCTCTCCAAACTACCCCAAACCTTTGGCTTAAAGGAACTTAAAAAGGGGTATTTTCCCCACCTATTTAATAGACCAGAAAATCAAAATTATATTAGGGAGTTGCCACCTAAAGAACATTACAGTCCGGATACAATGTCCACACCTGAGCGAACCAAATTTTTTGAGTGGTACGAAAGCAGAAAAGCTTTACCTTTTAATTTTCGAGAAGAAATGGATGCCTATTGCCGGTAAAGTATAATTCATATAAGATTAAATTTGCTATATTGGGTGTATTTTATTTACATTTTCTGTTATTTATCTTTAGATCGGATGTTGATATTTTAAGGCGCTGCTGTTTAGAATTTAGATCGCAGTTTCTGGACCGTTTTGGTAAGTATTAACTTTTTTTTTCTTTCTTTTCTTTGCATTTTGTTTTTGTTTTTGTTTAAAGTATTAACTTGTTCATATTTTTTTTCTAGTTATGTTACAATTGCCTCTACGTGTATGGCTATATTCCGAGCACACCATATTTGTCCTGATACCATAGCCATGGTGCCATTACATAGATACACAAATAAGTTAAATTACAGCATGGATTCCATACGTTTATGGATTATGTAGCACTCACCGAAGGCATAGTTATTCGACATGCACTGAATGGCACCGGTGAAGCTAAAATTGGAAACTATTTTGTAGACGGTTTTTGCGAACCTACAAAATCGGTTTATCAGTATCATGTATGTTATTATTCAACTCTTTAAACGAAAATAATGTATTTGTGTGCGTATGTTTCTAATGCAATTTTTTTTGTTTCGTTTTCAGGGGTGTCTTTATTATGGATGTATAGAATGTTTTGATGAAGAAACAAAAAGTCCTTTTACTGGTACATACATGAGATTGCTCCATGAAAAAACTATTCAGACGATGGTTTCTCTTCGATGTATGGGCTTCAATGTAGTTGAAATGTGGGAACATGATTTCGTTCGCGCAAAAAGGGAAGAGAAAGATTTACTTTCCTTCCTGAAGACGCAAGACGTGCAGGACCGATTGAATCCCAGAGATGCTTTTTTTGGTGGACGTACAAATGCAATACAGCTTTTCTATGAAGGAATAGCAAATTATGTCGATTTTACATCCTTATATCCTTGGACAAACAAATATTGCAGGTTCGTTTATCATACACATTTATAGTGTATTTAAAATAAATTTTATAAATTTAGTGCATTTAAATAAAATTTAAATTATGGTAGTAGTGTATTTAAAATATGATTTTTAACTTTTTTCTTTTATTTTTAGATATCCATTAGGACATCCTGTAATCATAACAGAAAATTTTGACAGTATCTAAAACTACTTTGGTTTTGTAAAGTGTAAAATCTTACCACCTCGTAAGCTTTATCATCCAGTGCTACCAACAAGGATTGGTGGTAAATTATTATTTCCATTGTGCAGAGTATGTGCTGAGAATTTACAGCAGAGTCCTTGCAATCATTCGGATGATGACCGAACGTTAATCGGTACATGGGTCACAGAGGAAGTAAAGAAATCACTTGATAAAGGCTATAATATTATAAAGGTAAAAATTTCCTCTACATGGAATTTCATATATTAGTATAATTAGTTAAAGATTTATATTTTTACACAATGCATTGTTGTTATTTTCAGACCTACGAAGTTTATCACTTTAAACAAAGCTCTACTGAACTTTTTAAAACATACATAAACCTGTTTTTAAAATTAAACAAGAAGCCTCTGGATGGCCTTCTCATTGTGTTAATCAGGAAGACGGGGACACCTACATCAGTGAGTATTTAAAGAATGAAGAAATTTCTCTTGATCCTACAGCCATTGCTTTCAACCCTGGTCGGCGTCAAGGAGCCGAATTAGCATTAAACTCATTTTAGGGAAGGTGAGTTATTTCCTAAATAATATGATGCAATTATTTTTATATGAACATTTTTCTGATATTTGAATTTATTTTAGGTGGGGAATGAATCCAAACAAAACGAAAATGAAATATGTATCTACTTTGATCGAGTGTAATAATATGCTCAGCGATAAAAGGAAGGAAGTAAGTTAGTGTTTACTTCGGGGTACATATGCATACACACAAACTCATGTATTTAATTAATATACTCATGTATTTAATTTGTATATTTATTTTCACCAGATTCTTGACTTATATTTGCCGACTCCTGAAATTACCGCCTTTTAATGGAGACAAAGGAATAAATTTCTTGAGCAGGAGGCCAGCACGAATATATTTTGCAGCGTTCACTACATGCTACGCACGTCTCAAGCTGTATGCTGAAATTGATCGCCTTGGAACGTCTGTTTTATATATGGATACAGACTCGATAATTTACGCAAGCAACCGATTGAATGATCCACCCCTAGGAGATTATCTTGGTGAATTTACAGATGAACAAGGTGGTGAAGTTATAAAGACTTTCATATCAGATAAGATTTACATTTCGAAGTGTATTTATTATAAGGAAATTATCTGGAAAATTTTATTTATATCGCTTAGTAAAACGATCTATCAATCAAACTTTTTTTTATAGGAGGTCCCAAGAATTATGCCTATGAAACGTGCAGTGGTAAAACTGTCTGTAAAATTCGAGGATTTTCCTTAAATTTTAAAAATTCTCAACTTTTGAATTACCAGTCGGTTAGAACTCTAGTTCGGAATCTTGATGGCACGCTGACAATTCCAATTGGCAATCCGGCAAAGATTTCAAGGGATGCTAAACGTCGACGAGTTCTTAATAAGAAAGAAACGAAACTGTACAAAATGGTGTACACCAAAAGAGTTATTGGTGATAGTTACAGTACATTACCTTATGGTTATAAATTATTTTATTTTTATACTGTTGTATTTATTTATTTTGTATAAGTGATATCATTAGTAAAATGCAATGAATTTATTTTAAATTTCATTCAAAATTTCAAAGATTTATTACATTTTTAAAATAATTTGTACTTAAGTTTTAGACACTTTTAATATTTATTTCAGCTTGTACCTATAAAGAAAAAAGAAAATATGCACAAAAACATTAGGAGTTCAAAAGTATCTTTATTATAAATGCTTAAAATTTCATCCATTTCTTTTTTGGTACACGAATAGGTCTGGCATACATTGTCTTTTTAGGATACAGATATTTGCTTTTGATAAATTCTTTAGGAAAATTATTTTCTTCTAATATTTCTTGCCATTTGTCGAAACCTTAAGGTTTCTTTGGTTGATTCCGCAACAGGTGATTTATTAATATGGATATGTTGGTCCCTGGTAGAATAGTTCCTCTTAGTTTAAGTTCCTTGGAAGTCGTCCATGAAATCACATCTTTATGAGCATTTAAAAAATCAATAATTTTCAGTACTACAGCTTTATGTCGTACAGGAGCCGATAATAAAATATCTTTTTCTACATCATTTTGGGGAATATCACTTTGGGCGTTCACATCCATGTTACCGCACCCATTGTTGTAAAAGACTACAATGGACACATGGGGGGAATTGATAAAGCCGACATGTTACGTGATATTTATGATAGGGACAGGAAATCGAAAAAATGGTGGCACAGGCTTTTTTTTGTTATGCTAGAAATGGCATATGTAAATTCATATATTACATATGTGGAAGTGCGTCGTGTGAAAATGTCGTCCCTCGAATATAAGCGCTGCAGTACCAAAGGATTACTAACAAAATTAGAACCACAACCAAAACGAAAAGGGAGACCTAAATCTAATGGAGATGAACAAATTTTTGTGCAAAAAAGAGAAGAAAAGGAAATTTGTCTGTTTCTAATGATGTTCGTTTAGAAAATAGAGGATGCCATTGGCCAACATTCGTGTCGAATCAAGGACGTTGTGAATTCTGTGCACTCAAAAATATGCAATCAAAACCACATTCAAAATGCTCAACTTATAATATATTTTTGTGCGTAAATGAAAAAAAAAATTGTTTTTATGATTATCATCAAATGTGAATTTCTACCTTTATTATGTATAAAATAAAATTATGTCAATTTGATAATTTCTTTGTTTTCTTATGAGTGTTTTTTGGTTATTTAGCATTTTTAAGAGGTTAAATTTCATTAGAAATATCATCCGTAATTTTTTTCTATTATGAGGAAATTTATACATAGTGTACTGACGGTACTTTTAAGTACCACTTTAATTAATTAGTTCTAACAAATTAAATTTCGAACCGGGGAGATTTTTTTTCTTGTATATTCTTTAATTATCAATATGGCAGCTAAAAAAATATATTTATGAAGAAATTTTCAGTAGTTCATAATGCAGTAGATAAAGGGTGAAGGGAAAAACTTAATGATCATCCTACCCCTCTTAATGCACTTTACCGTATTCGCATGATTTTAATGGGGGAAAAATCCCGGAATAATTCAAAAAGGAATGAATACTGAAAATCCTAGTTACTCAAGTGATACATTTATTGTATTCAAAGTGTTAAATAAAAGCGGTTTAGCAAATAATTACAACGAAGTTATAATCAAAGAGTTCAGTGAGGAAGACGAAACTTTCTATACGACATTAAACACTGACGGATCTCAAACAGCTGAAGAAAGCCTTACACCAATTGAAGAACTGCGCAAGACTATTTACAAGGTTGGGTGGCGAAAAAATACAGGATTAAATATCCACAACTAGGACAGTTTACGCACAAAAATACTGATTTTATTTCCACTACTCCGTCATGGCTGCAACATTTGTCTTTTGGCGGACTTACAGAACCATCACATGAATGGAGATCGGCATGCAAAATTATCGAACGAGAGTTTGTTCGTTTTCATCCTGCCTCAAATCTCCTAAAAGAACCAGGTGTTGTCGCAACTTTATCAGAAAATGTTAGCAAGCAACTTCTTTTAATTCCCCTCGAAGCTATAAGAACTTACGTTTAGATGCGAACAATTATCCGTCTGAAGTACTTAAATAATAAATTAACCGAGATTACAAAACTGGCAAAAGATACGAATGGTAGGAAAAAGAGGAAAATTATGAAAATTACAACATAAAGATCCTCCTAAATATAAAGGTAATATTGTTATTTATGTATCAAAAATCATGAATTTATTTGGACATGAAATTCAATAATCTTTGTATATATAATGTTTGATCATACAATATCATCTTTGAACATGTCATTGCAATTATTTTTTGCATTAACTTCATGTGATATTAAAATTTTCATATATTTTTTCTAAAACATATAAAATTTTGAGCTAGACAAAAGTCATGCATTGAATTGCCTGAAAATACTATATATTCTACTTTAATCTGCATTCTTCATGTTTGTAAAATTCAGAATACATTCAATATTTAAATGACGACTGATTTTCATCATTTAGATTAGATATATATATTTATATCCTTCCCAAACCGATTTCGATAACGCACTTAACAGTTAGTGACTCTTTTCTAATCATTCAATATCCTTTTATATATAACATTTGATCATTCAATAATCTTTGAACATAGCATTCAGTAATCTTTGTATAAACTTCTCTTGATGCTAAAATTCTCATGACTTTCCCTCTCATCCAAAATTTGCAATTTTTTTTTTATATGTACGGAATTTATTAAATATCCGTAAACTTCCCATTACACTGTTTAATTTTCTTCTATATTGCATGTACACACTTAATATTAAGTAAATATTTAAATAGTTTCTTATCAACGTCTCTCAATAGCTTTACTCGCCTGTAACAGAGAACGGATCTAGCAATGACGTCAGTCGTCTTTCCTTCCTGGGACACGTTTTCCCCCGAACGAGACAACCTTATATATAAGATATTCTACGGACCTTGGGGAGCACGGAGAAAACGGCGGGGAAAATGAGAGGAGATACACAAGAGGGTCCAGCACAAGTACATGAGGGTTGTATACAAAAGGAGCAGGGAAACGCTCAAGGGAAGGATGAGTCGACACAAAATTTACAGAAGGAAGGTATAGATAGTAGAATTCGATTTCGTACAGTGCTTCTTCCCACAGCGGTAAGGTCTAAACACAACTATGCGCTGAGATCTTTAAAGAATTTAAATTTAAATTGATACAGTTAAGTCACGGATTAAATTCAAACATGGATAAGAACATGGGCAAAACGTAATTCAAATTTTAAGAGCATAAATAGCAGAGAAATCAGGTTACACGTTGAAAATAAAGAAAAAAAAAGGGGGGGGGGGGCATCTTTACAAGTTCATATTAATATGGTTGTAATTCAGAAAGAAAGTGAAGAATGGTAGGCTACAATTAGGAATACTGAAAATAGGTAATACTATAATAGAAATCTGGTGGAGATTAAATTAAAAAAATAAATAAATAAAATAAAAGTAAGAGAATTTTAAATACCGGACATTTTAAAATTTAATTGGATAGGACAGTAATGAATATCAAATTAAAAGATGTTTTGAAATTTTAGAGATAGTTTTTCTTTTCGCGTTTTGCATTTAATTAACGGCCTGATCAACCTTTTTTTTACGTGAATACGCGAGAGAGAAATACAAAATTGAAGTTCAAAGAAAATAGATAATTTGAATTAAAAATACGCAAATGGTAGTTTAAAATGAATAGATAAATGGTAATAAAAAATATGCGCAAATTATAGTTTCAAATGAAAAGTTGGTTGGTTGATTTAGGATTTTTGGCACAAGATCCAAAGAGGATATGCTGCGCCGGACATATTCAAATGAAAAGATAATTTTAATAAAAATATATACGCAAATTATAGTTTAAAATGAATAGATAATTTTAATAAAAAATATGCGCAAATTATAGTTTAAAATGAAAAGATAATTTTAATGAAAAATACACAAATGGTAGTTTAAATGAATAGGTAATTGATAATACAAATATACGCAAATTAAAGTTTAAAATGAATAGATAATTGATAATAAGAATTACGCTAATTGTAGTTTAAATAAATAGATAATTGAAAAAAAATATAATAATAATACGTTTTTGCTGGTAGAAAATAGGGGGCTACATATATATATTTTTTTTTAGAGAAACGAACGTTGGAAAGGGACGACTGGCGTAGCGTGGGACATTTGAAATCGAGGGAGGTTTTGGATATAGATACTATTAACGGGGATAAACAAGGTATAAATAAAATAAGATGTAAGAACAAAAGGGACACTAACCGCTTTTTTATAATAATCCGTGGTAATCCAGAGAGGTTTTTTTGGGAGCACATGGAGGACACACACATTCAATCATCGTGCCGAATGAACATTTGTACCATTTTGGCAAAACGACAGATAAAAGCCGTGTACAGCTAATTGGGTATTGGACCTCACACGAAGAGATGCCCGGATTAGCCGCAAGTCAAAAAGAGGGAGATCGTCCTGGAGAATGACACAATAAGCCAAGGACATTGCGACCTTGTGTCCAGGGATTAGATTTTAGGGAACTGAAAGAATACTAGGAGTTGAACAAGTGATTTAGAAGCTAAAATAAATGATATACAAATTTTGGGAAAGCAAAATGAAGGGGAAGAGAGATTTAATGAATTCGGGAGATTTAGTATTCAATTACAAGGGATATGAAAGAAAATGTACATTTTGTATGGGATTTGGAGTGAGTTAGAAGATATTGAGAGAAAATTTATAATTATGTAGGCAATGATAGAATCGCAGTGGGTTATAAGAGTTTCAGTAGGTTGGTAATTGAATGATTACATGGGTTTTTCTTTCATCTCAGAGAAGTGATGTAGGAAAATTTAAAACTGGTTTGCGGAAATTTTGGAGTGTATATAAGCTTTATAATGGTAGTATTTGACAGAAAAGTGTAATTGTTTAAGTATTATTATTATAAGTATGAACATAAAGTATATTTATGGCATGTCCAGTTAAAAACGCATGATGGAATGTGAAAAATGTATATGAAAATGATGAAGTATAAAGTAAATAAATTGTAGGAATGTGAATAATTCAAGTTTGAGTAGAATAACAAATTTAAATAGATAGGATGAAAAATGTATATATACAAAGGCGGAGAAATGTAAAATAAAGAAACTATAAGAATTTGAAGAATTTAAGTTTGATTAGAATAAGAAATTTAAATGAATAGGATGACAAAAAAAGGTATAAATGTAAAGGCGGAGAAATGTAAGATAAAGAAATTATGAGAATTTGAAGAATTTAAGTTGGAGTAGAGTAACAAATTTACATAAGAAATGTATACATATATAAAGTGGAAGGATATAAAGTAAATAAATTGTAGGAATTTGAATGGGTAATTTTGAGGATGTTACCAAATTTAAATGGGTAAGAGGATAAAAAAGAGAGTTCTTTTTTGTAGTGTTTCTTGTGCCGGGTGCCAAATTAAAATTGGGATAGTGAATTTATAAAAAATATACTTAGGAGAGTTTTAAGAGAGGAGAGTGTGTTAATGAGCCTGAGTGTAATTTAGGTGTATAGATTTGCCTAAACAAAACATGAAACAGCGTGCAGATCCAGTTGTCCAGCGACTTCAGTTGGTCAGCGATTCCTGTTGCTCAACAATTCCAGTTGTGCAGCGATTCGGTTATACAGCAATTCCATGTATGCAGCAACTCCAGGTGTGCAACGATTCTCAGCTTGACAGCGAATTCCAGTTGTTCTTTCGGACATCCCAAGGATTCCAAAAATGTATTCCATGTGTCTTTAGCTCAATTAGTTCTATTTTTGGCCTCCCTTCATTTGATTATTGTATTTACATGTAATTATTTCTAAGTGGCATGTTAGCCATCTTGTCTCATCCGATGACCACGTGGAAGCTGACTTAAACCACTGTCGCTCCAAATCGGTCAGATTTTTCAGATCTTAAATCCTGCCAGACTCCATCCAGTCCAAAGGAATTTGCCATCACCGAAAGAGAATCTCAAGAGGAAGCGACCATAGAGTCAGTAGACTAGATCCCTTCCCATTCCCTACCCTGTTAATAGTATAGTGTATAGTTCCTGAGCCCATTGGCCCATTTCTTTTGTTTTCTCAGCCGTTTATTTTCGTAACAGTAATTGCTACCCCCCAGCTATTTTCGAGTGCTCGTTGAGTTCACCATCCCACCAGTAGCTATCTTCGAAACTTACAGTCCGATCGTCTCGGGACCGGTTCCATTCGACTCAGACCCCCCCCCCCCAGATAACATTTTTCAAGTGCTCGTTGAGCTAACCATCCTCCCAGAGCTATCTTCGCTCCTAATTGTCCGATCGCCTTCCCGTAAGTGCCATTCGACTCAGCTTCCTCCCTAGTCTCTTTTCCACCACTGCTCGTGGTGCTAACCATCCACCGTCTTGTATCTCAGCCCCAGCTCATCAGGTCGCCAAGCTGTCAACGCCATTAGTTTTTTGCCCCATCCCAGGTTCTTCCTCTAGTCTGCTCGCTAACCATCCATCCTAAATATTTCAAGCCTTCTCGAAGCCATCCCCGGTCTTCGGCAAACTTCCAGAAATGCAGCCTTCCATCCCGTCCGCGTCCTCGTCAGGAGTTCCGAACATTCCACCTCCTCCGATGGCAACTTCGCACAACATCACATCCTGTAATGTCACACTCAATGACATTATGACATCACAATCCAGGAGGACCAGGTCTCGGAGTAAGGAGTCGCTTTTCTCCCAATCGTCCTCTACAACTAAACTAACAGAGTCGGAGGTGGATGTCGATGATCAGGACTCCGAACAAATAGACCAGAACGCAGGACTGACAGAATCAGTCGCACTATCTATATTTAAAGCAAGAAGATACCTAGCCGGCACCGCTAAAGTACCAGCGAAAAAGATGGCTTGGCTGGAAAAGTATTTTACTGAGATCATGATGGCATGTAGCCGCTTCGACTCCAACGAATATCACCAAAAGAATTCTGGAATCGGCCAATCGGACATAGCTGAACTAGTCCAGACGGCAATCAAAGACGCAATCAATACCATCGATATCAAAAAGGAGATCCAAAAATCAATCAAGGAAGAACTCGCTCCTTTCATAGAGGAACTGAAGTCGCTACCAGCAGTAACCTCTAAAAAGCAAGAACAACTCAAAGAGAGGATGTTCTCAACAGTCCTACTGAAAGGGAAGAATAACTACTTATCCAAAGACAAAATACTGGAAGAGCTGTCAACAGCCAAATGTCCAAAGGACATTCCAGTGAAATCGATCTATCCCCTGCCAAACGGTCAAGTAAAGTTAACATGTAGAGCGCCAGACCCACAAAAAATCATTCAGGGCCTTCAACAGACACCTCTCGCCCAAATATTGGATATTCAACTGATTGCTCCAAGAAAGCAATCAGTAATTATCTTCAACCTTCCACCGGCCCTCCAAGAAGACGACGTCAAAGAGCTCGTCACACAAAACGTACCGTCATTAAAGCCGGAAGACTTTCAAGTCCTGAGGAACTATAAAAATGCCAAAGGAGGAATCAACTGGGCATTCCTCCTCCTCTATAAAGACGCGTCCACACTGCTGGAAAAAAGGCGGATCTTCCTAAACTACAACAGCCATCAAGTGAGGCGGTACATAACGCTCAAGATATGTCATAGATGCCAGGACTACGGACACACGGCAACAAGCTGCCATACCAGAAATGAATACTGCGGCCACTGCGGGGACCCACACAGTACAAGGTCCTGCACCTCCAGCCAAAAACATTGCATTAACTGTTCATCAGTCAATGCGAAGAACAAGAGTGGAGGACGCAGGGAACGTCTGGAGGCAAACCATGAAGCAGTAGACAGGAAGAACTGTAATCTCTTCCTCCAAGCAATGGATGAAATACGAGCAGAGCAAAGAGACTCTTAGACTCAGAATGCCTGGAACTCTTAGCACAAACACAACACAACCACAACCGACACACAAAATTAAAATTCTACAAATAAACCTACAAAATAACAGAGCAGCCACAGCACTAGCGGCAACACTTCACGACAAAAAATACGCGATGGCCTGCCTGCAAGATGCATACACAAATGAAGATAATCACCTCTATGGCTTCCCAAGACACTGGTCTGTCTATTCTTCGTTCAACAACAACTGTCATATAGTAATAACCGATAATAACATCAACGACATCCAAGCCCTAACAAATATAGACAGCATCTTTATAAACATCTCCCTCCCAACACAATTATTCACACTAGGCAACACATACATCCCACCCTCTCACGACATGACCACAGCTCTCTCAGCATGGACAGACAACAGAACAATACACGACACAAGGCTTCTTCTCCTCAGAGACTTTAACGCACACAGCGCACTCTGGAGCTACGACTCGGAAGATGAGCGAGGAGAACAAATGCAGTAGCTAATTAGCTACCTGGACTTGATCGTCCTTAATGACCCCTCCTCGCAGCCGACATTCCAAGCTACACACATAAGAGGTTGGCCGGACTTGTCCCTCTGCTCAGCGTCTCTCTTCAACCTCCTGTCCTCATGGAAAGTCAAAGACGAAGAAACACTCAGCGACCATAAATATATACAGATCACCCTTAACGTCTCCCCCCCAAGCAAGATCGCTTCAGATTCAGAATCAAAAATACAAATTTAGCTAAATTCAAATTAAATATAAAACCCATCTTGTCCACCTATATTCAAAAACTCCAGACGACACCAGGTAAGGACCAACTTAACGAACTTGTCGACGAAATAACGGAAGAAATCAAGAAAGTGTGCAACAAAACCAATTCTGCAGCACTCAATCCGACAAATACGGCCGCCCCTTCCACTTCATATTTTCCAAATTCTGTCCGTCAACACTAAAAGTTAAAACCAGCTACGACAACCCGACAAACAACATGGACTCATTGAAACAGCTCGCAAACATAATATACGGAACAGACCACAACACAACACCACCAATCAATCCGCCGTATGCTGGAACACACATCGCCTCGGACCAACAAACAAACAAGTCCGAAGTCACAAATATACTGAGAGAGCGCAACAACAACAAAGCACCAACCCCAGATGGCCTAGATACGATCCTCTTAAAGGAAATACACAGAATAAACAATAACTTCTTAACTATATTATTCAACAAATGCATTCAATTCAACCTCTTCCCGTCGGCCTGGAAAATAGGTAACATAATATTTTTCAACAAACCCAATAAAGACCCAAGCCTCCCAACTTCATATCGCCCAATCCACCTTCTCCCCACTATCGGCAAGCTTCTAGAGAGACTCATAAACAACAGACTCCAACACTTCCTAGAGGCCAACCACAAACTCTCCCAACACCAGTACGGCTTCAGAAAAAACAGGTCAACAATAGGAGCAATAAATAGAGCCCTAACAATAGTTAATGAAAACAAGACAAAGCACAAACATTACACAGCAATGGTCTCTCTAGACATCACTAACGCCTTCGACAACATAGGCTGGCGCGAACTCCTGAACAGCCTCAACAACATAAACATACCAGACACACTGTATAACCTAGTCTCATCCTTCCTAACAGACAGAGGCGTCAGTAGAAGAGAAAAGTGCGTTCACCATCAGCAGGCGCAAGCGCGCAATATTGCGCCTGGAGGAGGAGGAGGACCTCTTTGGGAGGAGGAGGGTCCCTCTTTGGGAGGATCCTCTTTCGGGAGGATGCCTCTTTGGGAGGACCCTCTTTGGAGTGGATCCTCTCAGAGGGTCTTGAGACCCCCAGGAGGATGCCTCTCACTGCCCCCCTCCCCTCTTTTCAAAGTTTGGTACAGCACCGGATGCCTCTCTTGGGAGGATGCCTCTTTCCTAGTATTGCGAAAGAGGGCAATTGCGAAGTCTTTCACAGAGGCATGATGACTCATACGGAGTGAGTTTCACTTCACTCGGAGTCTTGAGAGGGAGTCTCACAATCGCTGACTGACCCTTGACCTGAGGAAGGGGTTTCAAGCGATGTCACAATCACATAATCTGGAAATGACGTGTCGCGATTGATAGATAACCTTAGAAGTGACCTTTGACAAGAACACACGTCCTCCCTCTCTGCTGGTCAGTGACAAACTGAAAGATCTTATCAGCGGGATGTACTTAAAGCGCCCTCTGGCGAATTTTGATGAAGTGCTACCATCTATCGGCATTTTTTTTCCAAAAGAAATTAATGTTTCACTGGTCAGGAGCTGGATTCGAACTTGAAACCAGCCGATTACAAGCCGCGCGTCTTACCCCCGTGCCACAGCACCCGTGCTTCATAGAAAGTTATCTTCGAAGTGTACCTTATCAGTGGAAGTTAGATTATTTTTCGAAGTTCATTCGAATCGCTCGGTGAATAGCGATGTGTTTTAAAACAGAATGCTACGGAGTGAATATAAAATTGTGTTATTAATTGTGTATTATAACACTATGATTTTTTTAAAACAAATTGTGTTCAGTGGACACAAAACTTGTATTCAGTGAACACAAAAATTGTGTTCAGTGGACACAAAAACAGTGTAAAGTGAATAGGATTCGACCATTCTAAATGTGTGTGTGTGTGTATAGCAATGCGGATTTTTTTTTTTTTAAATAAATCTAACAGCATATATCAATATGATTTTTATAATAATAACGAAATGATTTCAAATGTTTAAAAACAAATTGATTATGGATTTCCAATGAACACACAAATTGTGTTCAGTGGACAGGATTCGACCCTTTTAAGTGTTGCGTATCTAAAAACAAATATGCACGTACACTATATATTTGCTAAGTTTTAAAATTTAAACGCATTAGATAAAATAAAGTGAACAGCCCTTTCAAATGTTTAAAAATTAATGTATTACTACATTGCACTTATCCATTTTCAAAAATGATGCGACAATTGTGCACTCCGCTCCATTCGAAAAGAAAGTTTCCACTAGAAAATATATCTTATTATGTACTCTTACATATATACTAATATTTAATTAAATGGAGTTTAACTGCATTAAATAACACACATAATTAGTTAAAATTGCAATGACGACCCAAAGATTGAGAATATATGTAAATAAAACACATCAGAGAAGTAGATATGAATTATGTTCGAAAATAAAACTATTCAAATTCTAGCCATTTCTAGCAGGCCATCGAATGTTCCAGCTTATCGGAAATCATGTGCTTCTGACTTTTCGGAGGACGCTGTTTGTTTAGCACAAAGCAAAGGTCCCCTCGGAAAAGGGTATAAAATGCGGTCCTTATCGAGCTATGGTCAACTGCTCTTTTTTCAGCCAGTGCTTTGCTTTTGAATTAAATACGATAACGACAATATTTACGATGTCTTTCTCCCGTGCATTTGAAGTAAGTAAAATTTTGATTTTCATTATTTTATGATTTATTATATGTGACTCAACGATTAGCACTTGAATTTTATATTAATTATTTTTTTTATGGATTTTCAGTTCGACTTCGGCATCCCAACTGAGGAGATGGCTTTTATATGTGCAAACAATCCCACGACCAAAGACGATATAAATCAGGTGAGTTATTTTAATAATTTTTTTAATTGAAAAATGTATTTGTTTTAATTTTACGCATACGTGAAAATACTGTTCAGTACATTTAGAAATTAAACACAACAATTGAATTAAACCTTGAAAAAATATAAACTTATTTCATGCTCCATCTGAGCGAAGCCACCGCTGACATTATTAAAACATTTAATAGGACCCACACATATTTTTTAGTGTTTCACATATTGAACCATTCAGTTTAATTGTACTTTGAAAAATATAACGTTATTTCCATTGGAGTGGAATCATTTTTTTTTTTTTTTAGTGATAGATTTGTGTGGACTTCCAAAAATTATATCTTACAACTATAATTTTTTTTATATCAACATTTTAGTATGTGGTTTTAATAACACTTTTAAATTTAAATAAATAATGAGTTTAACACATAACTTAAAATAAAACTAAGAATGAAGCATCGTTTAAAGAAAAAACATTTTTAATGAAAGCTATGTAATACATAGATTTTTACAAAAGTAATATTCTACTAACTTGTATTTCACATATGGAACAGCGCAATCATCGCTGTATAATACTCCTTTACAGTGAGACTTTTAAAAAATTCAGATGAAACATTGTTTTCATTTGTTTCACAAAACTCTCGCGCAATTTCTTGAGTGTTTATCATTAAAAGTTCGTGATCTACTAGTTCATAATCCACAAATTGCATATGAGTGGATAGCGTACAGCACTTGTGTTTCAAATCGGTACACCCGTGACTTTTGCATATTTCGCGTTGATATGACTTATACAACTCTGCACATAAATTTTTATGTACACACTGCATTAAAGTGCGTTTTAATTCATAGGGTGGCAAAGTCGGTAGTGCTTCGACAGGTTTTTGATACTTCACAATACAATTGGGTAGAATATTTGTCAGTAACTGATCCAAAACACAATTAGTAACATCTCGACTAATGTACTGAAGGGTATGAAAATTGTCCTGATTTAATAAGATTAATTTCTTTTTGAACTGTCCAGTGCAAGGTGGTAATTGTTGTAAATATAGATTGCTTTCACACACACAAACTAAAACGTCATTAATTGTGAAAAATGAATTTTCACTGTCCATATTTGAAATGCGTTTTAAAAATACACTCCACGTATTAGGCGTGAGTGTTACTCCATGAGGGGTAGGCACGATAACATCAGAAGCATTCAACTTGTAGACACGAAAGTGTACTTTAACATTTCCCCGAAAATGTTGCACGGTAACGTAAATGTTACAGCCCAAATGGTAACGGAACTTTTCAGATGAGGATAATTCTATCGAAACCGATCCACTTTGAGAAGTAGCGTAGTTCAGAGCCGACGATACCAAATCACTTTGCGAATCTGTAGTAGTTATAGATGGAGTATGCATATGACTCCAATCGATTTCAGGTATAGGCGAAAGTGCTGCAGGCGGGACATACATTGGAAACTCGCACTTGCGTTTCTGTACAGGCGTTTTAGGTAGAATTTTTCTAAATGTTAGACTTATTCTAGCTTCTGAGACTTCGGGTTCCGCAGCAATTCCATGAGAATAGAATTTGTTGGTTGGCGCATGCATCGCATAAAGCGATCCGTGTTGAATTGGAATACTTAGAGGAGATTGTCCTTTTCTCTCGAAAATGATAGATCTCGTAGCACCGAAACTGAGAGCCGCTATAGGTGTTTTAGAGCATAGGGAGGATTCATTGTCCTTGTGTTGTCCTATTTTAGCATGTCCATCCACATAGTGTTTTACTAACACAAAATTGTAGCTGTATCCCATATGTTCTTCCACACGTGATTTTATCTCCGATAAGAGAGGTGTCCATCCCTCAGAGCTGTTTCCACCGTCTCCAAATGCATATACTTTTTGAGCTGGTTGGTATGGACGACCGTGCACCATCCCTTGTGATTGTTGAAAGGGCAGACTTTTCAACTCTTGAAAAATTAAATCGGCTACATTTACCGAATAAAATTCGCGAACATATTCTACATTCAACTTCTCGCGTTTAAAAAAGATAGACATTTTTAAAAATAAGCAACGACAACCTTCTAGGAGAACAAACGTTGAATGAATGAGCTCTTATCTAAATAATATCCCTTATCGTATCATTTCTTATCTGTAAATCACATGACACATCACATGATATTTCTTATCGCATCATGTGATGCATCACATGATATTTCTTATCGTATCACGTGACATCTTGTTAGCGAATCACAAGGTTCCACGTATGGAATCACGTGACATCTTGTTAGCGAATCACAAGGTTCCACGTATGGAATCACGTGACAAACCAGATAAGGTTTCCGCCCACAATACATGCTACGTGGAGTTCACTTTGACTCGAGACTTGCGCTAGTAAAGACGTCCTTTTAATTTGCTCCTCTTTATTAAAATATCGACAAAAGAATTTACCACAATGATGATTGTTTCAAAAGTGAGTTTAAAATGTTTTCGAATTAAAAATAAAGATACATTTTTAAAAATTCATAACACAAAAACTTTTAAAATGTACAACACAAAAATTAGCTTCATACACATTTCACTCTTTACATGTTCTGTGTTTTTAATATTTAGGATATGACTGTGGAAGCTGGTGTTACGCCAGTTGTGGAAGCCAATGCAACAACACTTGTGGCAGCACCGACCGTGGTGGGAGAGGCCGGACCTAGTGGAGTTCACGTAAGTTATTTTATTTCATCTTTTGGTGGAGATAGGGAAAATCGGCTGTTTTGGGGAGTATAGGATTGTATCGTATATATTTCGCATTTCAGAATTTTAAAAATAAACAGCTGATCCAATATCTACCTCATTTTTAGATTGCGTTTAGTTAGTTAGAAGTTTGAAGCAGACGCTAATGTTGGACTTTTGTCTGTTTTTCAGATGTGTCCAACCTGCCACAAAGTCTTCACTGCTAAACATAATTTGGTTCAGCACATCAAGACTCACAGTGGAGAAAGAGCTTTTTCTTGTGACATCTGTGAAAAGCCATTTTTAAGAAAAAGTGATTTAAATCGCCATAGCAAAACCCACACCAATTCTAAATCACTCCAATGTAACATTTGTAATAAAATGTTCACGAGGGAAGATAATTTAAACACACACAGGAAAATACACACACAGATAAAGACATATCCCTGTTCCCTTTGTGAGACCACCTTTACGAAGAAAGGAAATATGCTGGAGCATGTGCGAATTATGCATAAAACTCCTGCCCCTGTTGGATTGAAACGCAAGATCACTGATGTGGCTTCCGCTTCTAGGAAGCGTGTGAAACGTAGTAATAGGGCTTTGGGGGTTTTCTTAACAGAAACATTGGAACCCTCCGAAGAAAATTGCCACGATTTACTACTATCCCTGGAAGAAATGAAGCCGCATATGCAAAATCTTATCCTGGCAGAGTTGAATACGCGCCAAATTAAATGGTATGCCGTTCTAAATGTCAGGATGAGCCGAATCAATTCTGATGGGGAGGAGGAGTTTGCTACACCGCATTTTCGCACAAAGTGCGCAATATCACTACAAGAGTACAACGTTGAGGAGCATGTGAAACAAGGCATTCAAAAAATTTTGAATTCTGTGGAAGACTTTCACCAGCTCGGATCCGGATGGACCTTGGATCGAGTATTGAATATGGATGTCTATATCGGATCCTATCGTCCCTTGCGTCCGTCCAGCTTCATTCCGTTACCTCCCAAAATAATGGCAAAGAAGGCAGTTCTGAACATACAGAACGAAGACCAAAAGTGCTTCGTGTGGTGTCTCATCGCACACTGGAAGAATTTAGACTCTTCTAATAATCCTAATCGCGTGAGTCACTACTTGCCATTTGAAGGGGAGGTGAATCTGGGAAGCGTGGAGTGTCCAGTGGCAGTGTGCAAGATCCCGATTCTCGAGAGGCTGAATGATTGTCGCATTAATGTGTTCGGATATGAAAAGGGGGAAGTTTTCCCTCTCCAAATATCTGAGCGGGAGGATTCCGACGTTGTTAATTTACTTTTAATCAGCGACGGGGTCCAACAGCATTATTGCCTTATACGCAATTTTTCACGCCTTCTCGGGGATATAGTTAATCACAATGCTGCTTCTCACATATGCTACCGATGCCTCCATAGATTCTCCAGGGAAGATCTTCTCCAGAAGCATACACCTTTTTGCAAAGAGCATGCTCCTCGGCGGGTTTCCATGCCAAGTCCTGACAAAAGTCTTTTAAAATTTAATATGGAGCACTACCAGCATCCCGTACCGTTTGTATTGTATGCAGATTTCGAAGCGCTTCTGGTGAAGCTGAACAGTAGTGAACCCTCTCGTGAGAATGCCTTTACAGAGAAGATGGCTGTTCACGAACCCTGCGGATATGCTTACGTAGTGATCGATCCACAGGGTAAGTGTCTCAAAGACCCCAAGGTATACCGAGGCACTGAAGCAGTCATTAACTTTATAGAAGATGTCTTGCGAGAGAAGGATGAATTGATCCCCAAGATCAAGGCCAACAGGCCAATGAAGCTCACCAGGAGTGAGGCAATTGCCTTCAATCAGAGCATAGAGTGTTATTTATGCAAGAAGCCCTTCAAACATGATGGGGTGAAGTATGTAGGGAAATGTAGAGACCACGACCATGTGAGTGGTGCATATCGAGGAGCACTCCATGTGGCGTGCAATCTAAGATTTCGTCTCCCTACTACTATTCCGGTAGTGTTCCACAACTTGAAAAATTATGATGGTCACCACCTGATGTCGGGGCTTGGCAAACTGAAAGATTATGAAATTACACCCATTGCAGTAAACATGGAGAAGTACATTTCGTTTACCCTTCAGAAGAAAGGCGAGGGTGTGAGGCTGCATTTTATTGACAGTCTTCAATTTTTAAACACCTCCTTGGAAAAATTGGTAGCCAATCTACCCAAGGACAAATTCACAATTACGTCTACAGCTATACCATCCAATACAGATCTGCTGCTACGTAAGGGGGTGTACCCATACGAGTACATGGACTCGTATGGAAAATTTGAAGACCAGATGCTACCTCCACCTTCGGCCTTTTACAGTACACTGACAGATGAAGACATATGTGAGGAGGACTACAAACATGCTCAGAATGTATGGAGGACATTCAATCTGAAGAATCTTGGCGAGTATCACGATTTATACGTCAAAACGGATGTCCTTCTGCTGGCCGACGTATTTGAGCATTTTAGAAAACTGTGTATGACATACTATGGTCTGGATTGCGCTCACCTGATGACTGCACCGGGGCTGGCGTGGCAGGCCTCCCTGAAGATGGTAGAACAACCCTTGGACCTCCTGACCGACATTGATATGCATCTTTTCGTTGAAAGGGGGATTCGAGGGGGAATATCTATCATCACCAAACGGTGGGCGCGGGCAAACAACCCATACATGGCCGAGTATGATCATACAGAGCCCACCCGGTATTTGATGTATTTAGACGCCAACAACTTGTACGGGTGGGCCATGTCTCAGCCCCTGCCTTATGGGAATTTTGAGTGGGTGTCACCATCCATAGCAAGTCAAGAATGGATTATGAGTCTCCCCAGCGATGGAACAGATGGGTATATATTAGAGGTGGATTTAGATTACCCATCTGAATTACACGACCTTCATAATGATTATCCACTAGCCCCGGAAAAGCTGAAGATCTGTGAAGATATGATTTCTCCATACACGGTAGAAGTTATGAAATCCCTTAAGATGTCTCGGTTCCAGAGTCAGGAAAAGTTAACCCCTAATCTTAACAATAAAAAAAACTACATAGTACATTTTCAAAATTTAAAGTATTATCTGGAATTGGGACTTAAATTAAAAACCACCCATAAAATTTTAAAATTTAAACAGCGAGCCTGGTTGAAGCCCTACGTTGACTTCAACACCGAACATCGCAAAAGGGCCCAATCAGGCTTCGAAAAAGATTTTTTTAAGTTAATGAATAATGCCGTGTATGGGAAATGCATGGAGAATTTAAGAAACCGGGTGAAGATCGATCTTGTGAAGGACGAGAAACGTGGGGAGAAACTTATGGCGGCACCTACATTTAAATCTTTTAAAATTTTTAATGAAGATTTGGTAGGGGTCGAGAGACTATACAATAACATCTTGCTGAATAGGCCCATATACGTCGGTTTCGCCATTCTGGAGCTTAGTAAACTCCTCATGTACAGATTCCATTATGGATATATAAAGAATAAATATGGATCAAATGCAACACTTTTGTTTACCGACACCGACTCTCTCACTTATGAGTTCGAGTGTCGGGATTTTTACAAAGACATAGAAGAAAGCGCCCACCTCTTTGACACATCGGATTATCCGACAGATCATTCCGCCCACAATGTGTCAAACAAAAAGAGGATAGGCTGTTTTAAGGACGAGTTGAATGGAACACCTGGACTTGAGTTTGTGGGGCTCAGGTCCAAAATGTATTCTCTCCTCTCCACACAAGGGGAAAAGAAGACGGCTAAAGGTGTTTCCAAAACATTTGTAAAGAAGCATGTAAAACATCAACATTATGTCAAATGTTTAAAAGATGTACAAAGCACAAAATCTTTTCAACATCGTATAGGGAGTGAATGTCACCGTTTGTATACACTCAAACAAAGTAAGGTGGCACTCTCCCCATACGATGACAAACGCTATGTATTGGAAGATGGCATTCACACATATGCACATGGAAACTGGAAGATATCCAAGGAATAGCCACTCCATTCTTTTTTTTTTTTTCAACATTCAAGACCATTCCAAGATTTTTACATTTCTATTCAAGAACTTTCCGCGATTCAAGACTTTATCACGTTTTTTATTCAACAACTTTTCACTTTTTTTTAACACAAGAACTTTCCACGATTTTTTTTAAAACAAGTCATTTTTCAAGATTCAAGAACTTTCCACGATACATGAACTTTCACGATACAAGTGCCTTTCAAGATTCAAGAATTTTCCATGATTCAAGACCTTTTGACAATACAAGAACTTTTCACGATTATGAGACCTTTTTACTATTTTGAATATATGAATTTTTCAAGATTTTTTATCACAATTCAAGAATTTTTACTATTTTGAATATATGAATTTTTCAAGATTTTTTACCAAGATTTTTAATACATGAAGATTTTTCCATGTTTACTGCAATAGACCTTTTCAAGATTTTGAACACAAGAATATTTTACTATTTTGAATATGAGAATTTTTCAAGATATTTTATCATAAATTTTTACCAAGATTTTTAATACATGAAGATTTTTCCATGTTTACTGCAATAGACCTTTTCAAGTATTTGAAGACAAGAACTTTTTACTATTTTGAATATGAGAATTTTTCAAGATATTTTATCGCATATTTTTACCAAGATTTTTAACACAAGAAGCTTTGAAGATTTTTCACACAGTGTATTTTCCTGTTCTTCCCTCGTGAGAACTTTTGAAGATTTTTAACACAAGACAAGATCCTTTCAAGATTTTAAACACAAGAACTTTTGAAGATTTTTCACACATGACCCTTTCAAGATGTTCATATAGACTGTTTTCAAGAATTTTACTTTCCTCGAAAGAACTTTGAATTTTACTCTACAAATTTTGAATGAACTCTATTCATTTTTAATGGGAAAATAGGTCTGCCAGTGTGAAGTAATCTAAACTAATAATATTTAACTTAAAATTAATTCTTATTATAATTTTCTAAATTTTTTTTTTTTTTTTAATTTCATTCGTTCTAAAATAATAACTCACTCCTTAAAATTTATTGTTATATTCATTTCCTTTTCTAAAGCATTTATTCTAAAATATTAAATAATCATTCCTTAAAATTAATTGTCATAATCATTTTTTTTTCTTTAATTTCATTTATTCTAAAATAATAAATTACTTACTTAAAATTAATTGCTACATTCATTTTTATTATATAATTTAATTAATTAAAATTATTTCACGCTGGTGGAGAACACTGCCCGAAAGAGTGAAACGGCAGAGTACACCACCTCATGGGGCTGTCGGAAGTGTACAAACTTTCTCTGCTTCTACTAACATTTTCCCACTTTTTCTAACACTCTTCTCTTATATAATATGTAACAGTTCTTAATAACATATATTTTCTAATGGAAACTTTTCTCTTTCTTTTCAGTTGGAGCGGAGTGAGTAGCTTGTCGCATCATT
Source organism: Amaurobius ferox (assembly GCA_951213105.1). Lineage (NCBI taxonomy): Eukaryota > Metazoa > Arthropoda > Arachnida > Araneae > Amaurobiidae > Amaurobius > Amaurobius ferox. The sequence goes on along the minus strand of OX578150.1, from coordinate 5,652,011 downwards.
TTTGAAAATGGCTAAGTGCAATGTAGTAATACATTCATTTTTAAACATTTGAAAGGGCTGTTCACTTTATTTTATCTAATGCGTTTAAATTTTAAAACTTAGCAAATATATAGTGTACGTGCATATTTGTTTTTAGATACGCAACACTTAAAAGGGTCGAATCCTGTCCACTGAACACAATTTGTGTGTTCATTGGAAATCCATAATCAATTTGTTTTTAAACATTTGAAATCATTTCGTTATTATTATAAAAATCATATTGATATATGCTGTTAGATTTATTTAAAAAAAAAAAAAATCCGCATTGCTATACACACACACACACACATTTAGAATGGTCGAATCCTATTCACTTTACACTGTTTTTGTGTCCACTGAACACAATTTTTGTGTTCACTGAATACAAGTTTTGTGTCCACTGAACACAATTTGTTTTAAAAAAAATCATAGTGTTATAATACACAATTAATAACACAATTTTATATTCACTCCGTAGCATTCTGTTTTAAAACACATCGCTATTCACCGAGCGATTCGAATGAACTTCGAAAAATAATCTAACTTCCACTGATAAGGTACACTTCGAAGATAACTTTCTATGAAGCACGGGTGCTGTGGCACGGGGGTAAGACGCGCGGCTTGTAATCGGCTGGTTCCAATTTCGAATCCAGCTCCTGACCAGTGAAACATTAATTTCTTTTGAAAAAAAAAATGCCGATAGATGGCAGCACTTCATCAAAATTCGCCAGAGGGCGCTTTAAGTACATCCCGCTGATAAGATCTTTCAGTTTGTCACTGACCAGCAGAGAGGGAGGACGTGTGTTCTTGTCAAAGGTCACTTCTAAGGTTATCAATCGCGACACGTCATTTCCAGATTATGTGATTGTGACATCGCTTGAAACCCCTTCCTCAGGTCAAGGGTCAGTCAGCGATTGTGACACTCCCTCTCAAGACTCCGAGTGAAGTGAAACTCACTCCGTATGAGTCATCATGCCTCTGTGAAAGACTTCGCAATTGCCCTCTTTCGCAATACTAGGAAAGAGGCATCCTCCCAAGAGAGGCATCCGGTCCTGTACCAAACTTTGAAAAGAGGGGAGGGGGGCAGTGAGAGGCATCCTCTCAAGAGAGGCATCCTCCTGGGGGTCTCAAGACCCTCTGAGAGGATCCACTCCAAAGAGGGTCCTCCCAAAGAGGCATCCTCCCGAAAGAGGATCCTCCCAAAGAGGGACCCTCCTCCTCCTCCAGGCGCAATATTGCGCGCTTGCGCCTGCTGATGGTGAACGCACTTTTCTCTTCTACTGGCGTCATCCTGGAGGACGGCCTGGGCAGCTCCTTCTACAGAATAGACAAGGGCACGCCGCAAGGCTCCTGCCTGGGCCCTCTTCTATGGACCATAGTGGCAGATAATATTCTCAAGACATTTCAAAATTTACAAAACACACACATAACTGCCTACGCTGGCTTTCTACTTCTAACATCCGGGAAGTCAAGGCAACTTCTGGAAAACACCACAGACACAGCCCTATCCCTATTCCAAAATTGTATCAACGGGCTTAACCTGAAGATCTCTCACCAAAACACAGAGGCGACAATATTTGGCAACCCAAAATTATTAAACAGATCCCCCTGCATTAAACTAAACGGCGCGAACATCAAAATTGTTAAAAGCATAAAATATCTGGGTATTCACATAGACATCACACTCATCTGGACCACACACATTAATTACATTAAAAATAAGATTCAAATAATAACTAATAACATAAAGAAATTTGCACCAACAACGTGGGGAATAAGAAATACAATATTAAAGGATTGGTACCACATAGTCATAGAAAAGATCATAACCTATGAAGCCTCTGTCTGGGCAGCCAACATTAACGCCATAAAAAGAGCCAATCTACAATCAATACAAAGTCATTACCTCCGAGCCGTCAGCAGAGCCTATAGAAAAACATCCCACGCAGCCCTTAATATCATAACAGGAATCTCACCCATAAATATCAAAATTCAAGAGATAATAGCTACCCAGAAACTCATGCAACTCAAAATCCCTATGATCCACAAAGATGTAATACTTAACCCCGCTGACTACGAACAGAAGTACAAAATCTGGTACTTCCCCCCATCAACAACCTTCAATCAGTTCACCTCCCTGTCAAGCTTCTCCCCCTCTTATAACATCTTCACTGACGGCTCGAAATCAGACAAAGGAGTAGCATTAGCCTACTGTGTCTTCAAAAACAATGATCAAAACACACACAATACCTGGTCGAATAAACTTCACAACACTAACAGCATCTTCCAGGCCGAACTATTTGCCATTTACAAAGCCATTAAATACACACAAACTATAAAAAGGAAAACACTAATACACACTGACAGCCAATCGAGCATCCAAGCCATCCTCAACAACACAACATACCAATCTAAGCTGCTCCTACACGTAAGAAAAGCACTTCTAACAACAGGACATGAAAACATCAGACTACGTTGGGTACAGGCTCACGTAGGAATAGAAGGTAACGAAGCCGCAGACAAACTGGCGGTTGCCACGGCTAATGACGAAAACCAGAAAAGAACAAAAAAGCGGAAGCAATAAAGCCTCCGAAATCCTTCCTGAAGTACAAAATGAGGCAAAACATCCAAGCAGATTGGGCACAGTCGTGGCAAATTGAGACCAAGGGGAGGTTTACCCACTCCTTACTCCCAAAACCGTCGAGATCATTCTGCACCCCCAATAACTTCTTCTCCTGGTTCCTCACCAATCATGGACCATTTCCGTCCTATCAACATAGAATTGGGAAAATTCCCTCACCGGACTGCGTCTGCGGAACCGCGGAGGGTAACTCAACCCACTACGTCTTCAAATGCCCACTTACAACACATCACCACATAAAGGAACCAGCTAGTCAAAATTTCCAGGCATGGATTTCCAAAGCAGCAGAGAACCCATACATGATTTCCAAAATCAACAAATCTATGGCTTACGTTTTCGAAAACCAACACGTCATATATAAAACCACATAACCAACCCCTGGTCTCAATCTTCAAGAGTCTATACCAACAAAACAGACACTAAACTCAACACACACAACACAGCAAGAATGCAATGCAATCTTATTGTAAATACACTCCAAAAGAAACATTTCTGTATATACCATCCCAGAGCACTAAATGTGATGAACAGTATGACATTGTCACCATACTATTCTGTATAATAATTTATTGTTTAATGTATCAAATGTCTGCATGTATCATATGTTTCATGTATCATATATTGTATTATAATGTATAGCATAGATTCTCTATTCACAATGGCCAGTAAGTCATGCATAACTTAGCAATTTCAGAACCAACGGAAATCAGCACACAGATGCATGGACATCAGTTTCGACTAACAGCCAATCACGACTCAGATCTCAAGTACACAGTGCACATAGCATGAACTAAGAACCTGATCACAATAATAGTGATACAACCCCGAGAACAATCTCAGCGAACTGCAAGTTCTGCAACTCTGAGCCAGCAATGATCATTAAATGAACTCTCACGAACAATAACCAGTGAACGTTCAAAATGAACAGCAAACAATGCACCAAAGAACAATCACACGAACCCTGAACCGGCAATGATCTCTCTGCAGCACTCTGAACCAGCTGAACTCCGAACCAGCAATGATCACTAAAGGAACTCTCACGAATAATAACCAGTGAACGTTCAATGAACCGCAAACAATGCACCAAAGAACAATCACATGAACTCTGAACCAGCAATGATCTCTCTGCAGCACTCTGAACCAGCTGACCTCCGAACCAACAATTCTGAACCAGCAATTATCACCAAACGAACTCTCACGAACAATAACCAGTGAACGTTCAATGCACCGCAAACAATGCACCAAAGAACAAACACATGAACTCTGAACCAGCAATGAACTCTTTGCAGCACTTTGAACCAGCTGAATTCTGAACCAGCAATGATCACTAAATGAACACTCACGAACAATAATCAGTGAACGTTCAAAACGAACTGCAAACAATGCACCAAAGAACAATCACATGAATTGCTGTTACGTATTTTGCACGATGGCCCATTGTGGCGTTCTCGCTCTCTCTGTCTCTCTCTCATTCAAGCTCAGCTAGCGTTAGGAATATTAAAAGTTTTTGAATTAAATGCTGTATGTGGGAAATGTCTTTCATATGTAACGTAAAGTGATAAGAGAAATTTGAAGCACTTGAATTAAATATTGTAAGTGGGAGATTTATCCTATAAGAAAAGTAGGATGGAACAAGGTATTATTAATAATGGTTTTCAGAATATAAATACATAATTATAGAATTGATGGGTTGTTATGAGTAATGGAATATTAAACAATAAATGTGTAATTGTAGAATTGATAAGATGTTAGTAATAGTGGAATCACAAAATAAATGTCTTTTTGTTATTGTTTAAAATCTGTCTCTTCATTTTAATTTCTTGTACAATGCATCTTAATTTACTTCCCTTTACGAAAGCGGCCTTCTTAGCGTCCTTACCGGACGTGTGGTTTTCCACGTATCATCATTTGCATATCCGGGGGCGTTTCCGGAACAGTCTATTTTCGGATATATAAGACCTCGTCCTTCGACCGGTGAGCACCTCTTTTCGCGCCTTGCCTTTACATATTGTAAGCATAAAACATCTCTCAACCATATTTCCTGAACCTATGGTTCAGCAACACACGTCAGAATGAATGATCAGATTTACGACCAACTAAATGGCATACCGCTGGAATCCACACCATATCGAATTTTCGAGCTCCAACTTCTGGTCAAGGAATACCTGCCGACACCGGACTTAGCCCCAGAACAGAACAGATCAGATCAGTGGAGATGGCGGCAACTATCAAAGGAATAGCCACAAACGCCTTAAAATATCAGCTCGCAACCAGGATGGATGCAGACGCCAAATCTCGTGTTGTCAACGACATCAGAGGTATGTTGAATGATTTATCATTACTCTCATGCTCCCCCCCCCCCCCATGCTCGACTCAATCGAGAAAGATATCAGGTCAATAAAGAAGCTAGGAGACCTCACAAACCTGTACCTCTCAGAGGATGATAAAAACCAAAATTTAAATAACAACCAAGATATTCTAAATCAGAAAAAGGAAATTAGTAAATCAAATAAAAAATCAGGAAAAGCTAAATCAAGTGTCGATGTAAGCAAAAGCAATAAGGAAACCAATCTAGCCAATGAAAATTTAAATAGTGAAGAGGAACTAATGATTGTAGAAACCCAAATTGAAAATTACTTAACTGACCAATCAAACAATGATAGACCTAGTAGCTACCCAAATCTTGAAATAGAAACAGAAAAAGGAAATGATGCGGACCACTCCGACATCCAATCAGCAATTGACAGTGATGCAGGTTTTCAAACAGTAAAAACAAAAAGTCGATCCTCAAAGCGGAAGCTCAGAAATTCCATTGGAATAACATCGCCCACCCCCAGCACTTCCAATAAAAAACCAAACTCCGAAATCTCGGCCAGCGAAAATACTGAATACGAATACTTGAATCAAGAATCTGACCACTCATCCAGGATGATGCCCCCCCTCCCCCCCCCCCTTAAATGATAGAACTGGACAGCCGGAAACCAGATTAATTCACAGATCAGCATACCCAGAACCGTTCTTCGTCGAAATCGACGAAGATCCAAAGAAAATGATGTTGGATCTAGCCACATTAACAAAAAATGATGCACGAGCGAAATTCGCCGGCGAAATGCTTAGGGTCTTCACCACCACAGATGATAATTATAGAATAGTCCAAAAATACCTAATAGAGCAAAAATTCAAATTTCACTCGATAAATCTTAAAGCAGACAGGCACCAAAAAGTCGTCGTCAAAGGACTCCCTCCCACCTACCCACCCGAAGAGATAAAGGAATTTTTAGAATCACAGGGATTCCCTGTAATTAGAGTGTCACCCATGAAGAGCCTAGTAAACAAACAGCCCCTCCCAAACTTTCTTGTTACCCTCCCACCCAAATCCAATCTTGAACAAATTTATAAATTAAATCACATAAACTTCATTTATGCAATAATTACCCCTTTTGTATCCAGACAATTTAAACAATGTTACAGGTGCCAAAAATGGCAACACTCCAGCCTCGGGTGCACGAGAGACCACAAATGCCTTAAATGCGCAGGAAATCACCCCACTAAAGAATGCACTAGGCCACTAACCACCCCCGCAAAATGCGTCAATTGTTCAGGAGACCACCCTGCCAACTACAGAAACTGCCCCATAAACCCATATCTGTTCGACCAAAAAACTCAAAACATAAATTTAAATAGAACCCCCCCCCCTCACCGAGAGCCGAGAGAAAACAAATCAACCAGCCCAGCACCAGCAGGAATCAAACCTCCCCGCCCCGCACTTTTAACCCAGCCGCAGGCAATGCCTGGACGAACCGCCAACTCTCCAACGTAAGATGTCAGGATATCCCCTCTGTAAGAGAAAATTCAATAAACTCAAACTACCCCAGACCCGCCAGTAATTACCCAAACCTTCAATCTAAAACCCCTGAATGTGTTGCATCTGTATTATCCTTATTTACTGTTAGATTTTATCTGAAATGTCGCAAAATTTCGATGAACATTTCTCTCTCTCTCTCTCAAGATTTAACAGCAAATATAAATTATTACAATTCATTGAATATTTCTAAACATTGCGAATAAAATAATATTGTTGTAGGTTCCGAGTGAAACATCCTTGATATTTCAAGAATACCCCCTGTTGTCAAGAGATATTCCATCTACAAATATTGAAAAATCATCTAAGGTTTGTTAAGAATGTTCTCTCGAGATTATTTCAATCTTTTATTTTATTTTCAAATTTTTCACCTTTATGTTGTTTCTTACAGATTCAACCTGTAGCAGGACCTTCTGGATCACAAAATCCCCAAAATCGAACCTACTCAGAAGTACAGAAATTAAATAATTTATGCTTTTATTTTCGTGATTCGTTTTTATTTTCAATATTTTATTTTTTAACACGTCTGTATTTTCTTTTACTTCAGATGTTTAGAGCTGGTGTTTCAAATGCTACCTCTCATGATATTTCAAATCCAAATGATAATGTAAGAGTCATTAAATATTATTCTATAGTTAATCTAAATATTATTTGGATAAGTATTAACTCTCTTTGTCTTCTGTTTTAGTTAGAGGATGCCATTTTATTGAACGAAAAATATCGTAGAACTAACAGAAAATATTCGGCCGAGGAAATTACTTACGAGGCCAGAGTTGATCTTGAACGTCTTCTACAGATCGCTCAAAATGCACATTTGAACACAATTATGGATTTAGTGAAAAGATTATTTGACTCTCTGTTACGGAAGGCTACGATAAACCTGGCATCTCATGATCTTATTAGATTTTGCTTCCTATGCGAGAGATTAGACAATCCCATTTCTACAAGTCTTGTACGTGTGGACGAAGTGATAGTAGAAACGCTTCTATCAAAAATTATGAAGGTTCTTCAATCAAAAGAAGAAATATCACTTGATGAAAATTTTAAAATTGATGTCATTACTGTTAAACGTCCTGTAGGAGGAGCAAGACATCGCGGGATGCTGAATATAGCTGTTGATCGGCTAAATAAAAGATTAGTTTTGCCGATAGAAAGCAATGACGGCTATAACGTATGCTGTGCGAAGGCAATTGTTTTAGCCAAAGCATATGTGGAGAAAGATGCAGATTTAAAATCGCTAATGAGAAAAGATGGGAATCTTCTACTTAGAAGAGCACTGTTTCTGCATACCACTGCCTGTGTTCCCGAAGAGCCATGTGGCTTTGAAGAAATAGCTATCTTTGAAGCTCATCTTTACCTACAGATAGCAGTAATATCTTCTGAAAATATGCTGAAGGTTTGTTTTTCGAGTATTTTATAGATATTTGTTTAAATATTCAAATAAATTGTAGTAAACGAATGATTTTCTGTTCTTTTAATTTTCAGGTTGTATACAAAGGACCTGCCAGGGCAAATCGCATAAACTTATTTTTGCATGATGGACACTTTGATGTGATACAAAGCCTCAAAGCATTTTATGGTTCTGATACTGCGTGGAATGCGAGCGACCGTTTAATAACAGAAGTCACCATATGTGTTCTACATTATGCCATGTATGTAGGTCAGCAACGTGTGTTGGGACAAACGATCGATTGCACAGATGGCGATAGGTCATGTGGCTCTCCCAGCTGTTATGATGAACATAAGAAAACAGGGCTGTGTGATGAGGTACTTAAATGTTTATATTTTGTATAAGAAAAAAATTAAATGATCAATAATATTTTTGTATAGATTGTGGAATTCTGAATGTACATTTATGTGATTCATATTTCTTTTCTTATAGATTTATCAGTTCAAAAGTTGCATCAAGGTCATACGTAAAAGAGATTGTCCCAAAATTCTACATAAGTGTGGAACAAGAAAGTGTCCTTCTTGTAGAAACTTTGTTGAGATGTCTTCACATCGGTATTTTTTAAGAAGACTGAAGTCTATACCGTGTAATGATAAGCTCATTTATTTGATTTTGAGACGGATCAGTCGACTGGGGAGCACATCGTTAATTACGCTGTTGCACAGTATGTGGATGGTAAAGTTTTTACCTTCCAAAGCGACAGTACACAAGACGCCTGTGCAAAATTTTACATTTTCCTACTGACCAGTAAACATAAAGATTATACAGCAATAGCCCATAACATGAGAGGTTTCGATGGACAGTTCATAGTCGGATGGATGTTACTACAAGGATTGACACCTGAAATTATTCCAAACGGCTCCAAAATTATGAGCATAAAAGTAATGAGCTTAAATTTAAAGATCATAGACAGCTATAATTTTCTACCTATGAGTCTCTCCAAACTACCCCAAACCTTTGGCTTAAAGGAACTTAAAAAGGGGTATTTTCCCCACCTATTTAATAGACCAGAAAATCAAAATTATATTAGGGAGTTGCCACCTAAAGAACATTACAGTCCGGATACAATGTCCACACCTGAGCGAACCAAATTTTTTGAGTGGTACGAAAGCAGAAAAGCTTTACCTTTTAATTTTCGAGAAGAAATGGATGCCTATTGCCGGTAAAGTATAATTCATATAAGATTAAATTTGCTATATTGGGTGTATTTTATTTACATTTTCTGTTATTTATCTTTAGATCGGATGTTGATATTTTAAGGCGCTGCTGTTTAGAATTTAGATCGCAGTTTCTGGACGTTACAGGCATAGATCCGTTTTGGTAAGTATTAACTTTTTTTTTCTTTCTTTTCTTTGCATTTTGTTTTTGTTTAAAGTATTAACTTGTTCATATTTTTTTTCTAGTTATGTTACAATTGCCTCTACGTGTATGGCTATATTCCGAGCACACCATATTTGTCCTGATACCATAGCCATGGTGCCATTACATAGATACACAAATAAGTTAAATTACAGCATGGATTCCATACGTTTATGGATTATGTAGCACTCACCGAAGGCATAGTTATTCGACATGCACTGAATGGCACCGGTGAAGCTAAAATTGGAAACTATTTTGTAGACGGTTTTTGCGAACCTACAAAATCGGTTTATCAGTATCATGTATGTTATTATTCAACTCTTTAAACGAAAATAATGTATTTGTGTGCGTATGTTTCTAATGCAATTTTTTTTGTTTCGTTTTCAGGGGTGTCTTTATTATGGATGTATAGAATGTTTTGATGAAGAAACAAAAAGTCCTTTTACTGGTACATACATGAGATTGCTCCATGAAAAAACTATTCAGACGATGGTTTCTCTTCGATGTATGGGCTTCAATGTAGTTGAAATGTGGGAACATGATTTCGTTCGCGCAAAAAGGGAAGAGAAAGATTTACTTTCCTTCCTGAAGACGCAAGACGTGCAGGACCGATTGAATCCCAGAGATGCTTTTTTTGGTGGACGTACAAATGCAATACAGCTTTTCTATGAAGGAATAGCAAATTATGTCGATTTTACATCCTTATATCCTTGGACAAACAAATATTGCAGGTTCGTTTATCATACACATTTATAGTGCATTTAAAATAAATTTTATAAATTTAGTGCATTTAAATAAAATTTAAATTATGGTAGTAGTGTATTTAAAATATGATTTTTAACTTTTTTCTTTTATTTTTAGATATCCATTAGGACATCCTGTAATCATAACAGAAAATTTTGACAGTATCTAAAACTACTTTGGTTTTGTAAAGTGTAAAATCTTACCACCTCGTAAGCTTTATCATCCAGTGCTACCAACAAGGATTGGTGGTAAATTATTATTTCCATTGTGCAGAGTATGTGCTGAGAATTTACAGCAGAGTCCTTGCAATCATTCGGATGATGACCGAACGTTAATCGGTACATGGGTCACAGAGGAAGTAAAGAAATCACTTGATAAAGGCTATAATATTATAAAGGTAAAAATTTCCTCTACATGGAATTTCATATATTAGTATAATTAGTTAAAGATTTATATTTTTACACAATGCATTGTTGTTATTTTCAGACCTACGAAGTTTATCACTTTAAACAAAGCTCTACTGAACTTTTTAAAACATACATAAACCTGTTTTTAAAATTAAACAAGAAGCCTCTGGATGGCCTTCTCATTGTGTTAATCAGGAAGACGGGGACACCTACATCAGTGAGTATTTAAAGAATGAAGAAATTTCTCTTGATCCTACAGCCATTGCTTTCAACCCTGGTCGGCGTCAAGGAGCCGAATTAGCATTAAACTCATTTTAGGGAAGGTGAGTTATTTCCTAAATAATATGATGCAATTATTTTTATATGAACATTTTTCTGATATTTGAATTTATTTTAGGTGGGGAATGAATCCAAACAAAACGAAAATGAAATATGTATCTACTTTGATCGAGTGTAATAATATGCTCAGCGATAAAAGGAAGGAAGTAAGTTAGTGTTTACTTCGGGGTACATATGCATACACACAAACTCATGTATTTAATTAATATACTCATGTATTTAATTTGTATATTTATTTTCACCAGATTCTTGACTTATATTTGCCGACTCCTGAAATTACCGCCTTTTAATGGAGACAAAGGAATAAATTTCTTGAGCAGGAGGCCAGCACGAATATATTTTGCAGCGTTCACTACATGCTACGCACGTCTCAAGCTGTATGCTGAAATTGATCGCCTTGGAACGTCTGTTTTATATATGGATACAGACTCGATAATTTACGCAAGCAACCGATTGAATGATCCACCCCTAGGAGATTATCTTGGTGAATTTACAGATGAACAAGGTGGTGAAGTTAAAGACTTTCATATCAGATAAGATTTACATTTCGAAGTGTATTTATTATAAGGAAATTATCTGGAAAATTTTATTTATATCGCTTAGTAAAACGATCTATCAATCAAACTTTTTTTTATAGGAGGTCCCAAGAATTATGCCTATGAAACGTGCAGTGGTAAAACTGTCTGTAAAATTCGAGGATTTTCCTTAAATTTTAAAAATTCTCAACTTTTGAATTACCAGTCTGTTAGAACTCTAGTTCGGAATCTTGATGGCACGCTGACAATTCCAATTGGCAATCCGGCAAAGATTTCAAGGGATGCTAAACGTCGACGAGTTCTTAATAAGAAAGAAACGAAACTGTACAAAATGGTGTACACCAAAAGAGTTATTGGTGATAGTTACAGTACATTACCTTATGGTTATAAATTATTTTATTTTTATACTGTTGTATTTATTTATTTTGTATAAGTGATATCATTAGTAAAATGCAATGAATTTATTTTAAATTTCATTCAAAATTTCAAAGACTTATTACATTTTTAAAATAATTTGTACTTAAGTTTTAGACACTTTTAATTTTTATTTCAGCTTGTACCTATAAAGAAAAAAGAAAATATGCACAAAAACATTAGGAGTTCAAAAGTATCTTTATTATAAATGCTTAAAATTTCATCCATTTCTTTTTTGGTACACGAATAGGTCTGGCATACATTGTCTTTTTAGGATACAGATATTTGCTTTTGATAAATTCTTTAGGAAAATTATTTTCTTCTAATATTTCTTGCCATTTGTCGAAACCTTAAGGTTTCTTTGGTTGATTCCGCAACAGGTGATTTATTAATATGGATATGTTGGTCCCTGGTAGAATAGTTCCTCTTAGTTTAAGTTCCTTGGAAGTCGTCCATGAAATCACATCTTTATGAGCATTTAAAAAATCAATAATTTTCAGGACTACAGCTTTATGTCGTACAGGAGCCGATAATAAAATATCTTTTTCTACATCATTTTGGGGAATATCACTTTGGGCGTTCACATCCATGTTACCGCACCCATTGTTGTAAAAGACTACAATGGACACATGGGGGGAATTGATAAAGCCGACATGTTACGTGATATTTATGATAGGGACAGGAAATCGAAAAAATGGTGGCACAGGCTTTTTTTTGTTATGCTAGAAATGGCATATGTAAATTCATATATTACATATGTGGAAGTGCGTCGTGTGAAAATGTCGTCCCTCGAATATAAGCGCTGCAGTACCAAAGGATTACTAACAAAATTAGAACCACAACCAAAACGAAAAGGGAGACCTAAATCTAATGGAGATGAACAAATTTTTGTGCAAAAAAGAGAAGAAAAGGAAATTTGTCTGTTTCTAATGATGTTCGTTTAGAAAATAGAGGATGCCATTGGCCAACATTCGTGTCGAATCAAGGACGTTGTGAATTCTGTGCACTCAAAAATATGCAATCAAAACCACATTCAAAATGCTCAACTTATAATATATTTTTGTGCGTAAATGAAAAAAAAAAATTGTTTTTATGATTATCATCAAATGTGAATTTCTACCTTTATTATGTATAAAATAAAATTATGTCAATTTGATAATTTCTTTGTTTTCTTATGAGTGTTTTTTGGTTATTTAGCATTTTTAAGAGGTTAAATTTCATTAGAAATATCATCCGTAATTTTTTTCTATTATGAGGAAATTTATACATAGTGTACTGACGGTACTTTTAAGTACCACATTAATTAATTAGTTCTAACAAATTAAATTTCGAACCGGGGAGATTTTTTTTCTTGTATATTCTTTAATTATCAATATGGCAGCTAAAAAAAATATATTTATGAAGAAATTTTCAGTAGTTCATAATGCAGTATATAAAGGGTGAAGGGAAAAACTTAATGATCATCCTACCCCTCTTAATGCACTTTACCGTATTCGCATGATTTTAATGGGGGAAAAATCCCGGAATAATTCAAAAAGGAATGAATACTGAAAATCCTAGTTACTCAAGTGATACATTTATTGTATTCAAAGTGTTAAATAAAAGCGGTTTAGCAAATAATTACAACGAAGTTATAATCAAAGAGTTCAGTGAGGAAGACGAAACTTTCTATACGACATTAAACACTGACGGATCTCAAACAGCTGAAGAAAGCCTTACACCAATTGAAGAACTGCGCAAGACTATTTACAAGGTTGGGTGGCGAAAAAATACAGGATTAAATATCCACAACTAGGACAGTTTACGCACAAAAATACTGATTTTATTTCCACTACTCCGTCATGGCTGCAACATTTGTCTTTTGGCGGACTTACAGAACCATCACATGAATGGAGATCGGCATGCAAAATTATCGAACGAGAGTTTGTTCGTTTTCATCCTGCCTCAAATCTCCTAAAAGAACCAGGTGTTGTCGCAACTTTATCAGAAAATGTTAGCAAGCAACTTCTTTTAATTCCCCTCGAAGCTATAAGAACTTACGTTTAGATGCGAACAATTATCCGTCTGAAGTACTTAAATAATAAATTAACCGAGATTACAAAACTGGCAAAAGATACGAATGGTAGGAAAAAGAGGAAAATTATGAAAATTACAACATAAAGATCCTCCTAAATATAAAGGTAATATTGTTATTTATGTATCAAAAATCATGAATTTATTTGGACATGAAATTCAATAATCTTTGTATATATAATGTTTGATCATACAATATCATCTTTGAACATGTCATTGCAATTATTTTTTGCATTAACTTCATGTGATATTAAAATTTTCATATATTTTTTCTAAAACATATAAAATTTTGAGCTAGACAAAAGTCATGCATTGAATTGCCTGAAAATACTATATATTCTACTTTAATCTGCATTCTTCATGTTTGTAAAATTCAGAATACATTCAATATTTAAATGACGACTGATTTTCATCATTTAGATTAGATATATATATTTATATCCTTCCCAAACCGATTCCGATAACGCACTTAACAGTTAGTGACTCTTTTCTAATCATTCAATATCCTTTTATATTTAACATTTGATCATTCAATAATCTTTGAACATAGCATTCAGTAATCTTTGTATAAACTTCTCTTGATGCTAAAATTCTCATGACTTTCCCTCTCATCCAAAATTTGCAATTTTTTTTTTTATATGTACGGAATTTATTAAATATCCGTAAACTTCCCATTACACTGTTTAATTTTCTTCTATATTGCATGTACACACTTAATATTAAGTAAATATTTAAATAGTTTCTTATCAACGTCTCTCAATAGCTTTACTCGCCTGTAACAGAGAACGGATCTAGCAATGACGTCAGTCGTCTTTCCTTCCTGGGACACGTTTTCCCCCGAACGAGACAACCTTATATATAAGATATTCTACGGACCTTGGGGAGCACGGAGAAAACGGCGGGGAAAATGAGAGGAGATACACAAGAGGGTCCAGCACAAGTACATGAGGGTTGTATACAAAAGGAGCAGGGAAACGCTCAAGGGAAGGATGAGTCGACACAAAATTTACAGAAGGAAGGTATAGATAGTAGAATTCGATTTCGTACAGTGCTTCTTCCCACAGCGGTAAGGTCTAAACACAACTATGCGCTGAGATCTTTAAAGAATTTAAATTTAAATTGATACAGTTAAGTCACGGATTAAATTCAAACATGGATAAGAACATGGGCAAAACGTAATTCAAATCTTAAGAGCATAAATAGCAGAGAAATCAGGTTACACGTTGAAAATAAAGAAAAAAAAAGGGGGGGGGGGCCATCTTTACAAGTTCATATTAATATGGTTGTAATTCAGAAAGAAAGTGAAGAATGGTAGGCTACAATTAGGAATACTGAAAATAGGTAATACTATAATAGAAATCTGGTGGAGATTAAATTAAAAAAATAAATAAATAAAATAAAAGTAAGAGAATTTTAAATACCGGACATTTTAAAATTTAATTGGATAGGACAGTAATGAATATCAAATTAAAAGATGTTTTGAAATTTTAGAGATAGTTTTTCTTTTCGCGTTTTGCATTTAATTAACGGCCTGATCAACCTTTTTTTTACGTGAATACGCGAGAGAGAAATACAAAATTGAAGTTCAAAGAAAATAGATAATTTGAATTAAAAATACGCAAATGGTAGTTTAAAATGAATAGATAAATGGTAATAAAAAATATGCGCAAATTATAGTTTCAAATGAAAAGTTGGTTGGTTCATTTAGGATTTTTGGCACAAGATCCAAAGAGGATATGCTGCGCCGGACATATTCAAATGAAAAGATAATTTTAATAAAAATATATACGCAAATTATAGTTTAAAATGAATAGATAATTTTAATAAAAAATATGCGCAAATTATAGTTTAAAATGAAAAGATAATTTTAATGAAAAATACACAAATGGTAGTTTAAATGAATAGGTAATTGATAATACAAATATACGCAAATTAAAGTTTAAAATGAATAGATAATTGATAATAAGAATTACGCTAATTGTAGTTTAAATAAATAGATAATTGAAAAAAAATATAATAATAATACGTTTTTGCTGGTAGAAAATAGGGGGCTACATATATATATTTTTTTTTTAGAGAAACGAACGTTGGAAAGGGACGACTGGCGTAGCGTGGGACATTTGAAATCGAGGGAGGTTTTGGATATAGATACTATTAACGGGGATAAACAAGGTATAAATAAAATAAGATGTAAGAACAAAAGGGACACTAACCGCTTTTTTATAATAATCCGTGGTAATCCAGAGAGGTTTTTTTGGGAGCACATGGAGGACACACACATTCAATCATCGTGCCGAATGAACATTTGTACTATTTTGGCAAAACGACAGATAAAAGCCGTGTACAGCTAATTGGGTATTGGACCTCACACGAAGAGATGCCCGGATTAGCCGCAAGTCAAAAAGAGGGAGATCGTCCTGGAGAATGACACAATAAGCCAAGGACATTGCGACCTTGTGTCCAGGGATTAGATTTTAGGGAACTGAAAGAATACTAGGAGTTGAACAAGTGATTTAGAAGCTAAAATAAATGATATACAAATTTTGGGAAAGCAAAATGAAGGGGAAGAGAGATTTAATGAATTCGGGAGATTTAGTATTCAATTACAAGGGATATGAAAGAAAATGTACATTTTGTATGGGATTTGGAGTGAGTTAGAAGATATTGAGAGAAAATTTATAATTATGTAGGCAATGATAGAATCGCAGTGGGTTATAAGAGTTTCAGTAGGTTGGTAATTGAATGATTACATGGGTTTTTCTTTCATCTCAGAGAAGTGATGTAGGAAAATTTAAAACTGGTTTGCGGAAATTTTGGAGTGTATATAAGCTTTATAATGGTAGTATTTGACAGAAAAGTGTAATTGTTTAAGTATTATTATTATAAGTATGAACATAAAGTATATTTATGGCATGTCCAGTTAAAAACGCATGATGGAATGTGAAAAATGTATATGAAAATGATGAAGTATAAAGTAAATAAATTGTAGGAATGTGAATAATTCAAGTTTGAGTAGAATAACAAATTTAAATAGATAGGATGAAAAATGTATATATACAAAGGCGGAGAAATGTAAAATAAAGAAACTATAAGAATTTGAAGAATTTAAGTTTGATTAGAATAAGAAATTTAAATGAATAGGATGACAAAAAAAGGTATAAATGTAAAGGCGGAGAAATGTAAGATAAAGAAATTATGAGAATTTGAAGAATTTAAGTTGGAGTAGAGTAACAAATTTACATAAGAAATGTATACATATATAAAGTGGAAGGATATAAAGTAAATAAATTGTAGGAATTTGAATGGGTAATTTTGAGGATGTTACCAAATTTAAATGGGTAAGAGGATAAAAAAGAGAGTTCTTTTTTGTAGTGTTTCTTGTGCCGGGTGCCAAATTAAAATTGGGATAGTGAATTTATAAAAAATATACTTAGGAGAGTTTTAAGAGAGGAGAGTGTGTTAATGCAGGGCTTCTTAAACTGTGGGTCGCGACCCCCAGGGGGGTCGCGAGACTACTGAAAGGGGGTCGCAAAGATCTGATACTTTTTAATCATTATAAATAAAATTTTAAAATTAGTATACACACTACGTACAAATATAAATACAAATAAAAATCATACAAAATACTATTGTAGTTTTATTATAACTATTTTTTGAAAAAAGTGGCAATGCAAAACTGTTATGTAGGGCCTATAAATGAAAATATGGAAGTAGCATTTAAAATAATATATACAACGCGCTCCTCGATTTTCAACTGAACGTTCGACATTGATGTCTGGCCGCCGGCGTCAGTGTTTGCAAGATAACTTAGTGATTATAAGTACCCAGACGCCGCGTCGCCTTACAGCTTACACATACAATACGGAAGCATAATCAAGCTAGGCTAGGCGAATCGGCATATTATTTTTATAAAAGAATAATAAAAAAAATTAAATGAAAGCTTCTTTTTCGGCGTCTTTGTGATACGGTGCCTTTGTGCGCTGCACACTTTGAACACGCCATGCGTCGGGGTTGATCTGATCGTAATTTGTTGTCATTGCACTGGTAAAGATTCGAGTGTAGTTATTTTTCTGTTTGTACTTCAGTTTGGACTCAGCTTTGTCTTCGTAGTGACATGTGTGTATTTACTGTGTAATTTTCAGTTGGTGTTTTTAATTATTACGTTAAAGTTCAACTACATTTTGTTTAATTATTTATTATTATTTAACCATCATGGATAAATGGCTAATTAAAATTCCAACTAATAAGTCTGCCACGCCGTCACAACCAAGTTGCAGTGCTTCAAATCCGACTTCTAGCAAAACAAAAAAAAGAAAATATGACGAATCATATTTGCAGTATGGCTTCACATGCTCTTCTCACAACAATGAAGAACAACCAGTGTGCTTAATTTGCAAAGAAGTTTTGGCTGCAGAAAGCATGAAACCGTCAAAACTGCAACGACATTTGAATACTAAACATGCAACGTTATCAAAAAAGCCAATAGAATATTTTGAGCGTCTTTTGCAAACATCAAATAAAGAAAAGAACACTTTGGAGAAGTATGTTACTTTGAATGATAAATATCTATTGGCATCGTATGAAGTTTCGTATTTGATAGCAAAAACGAAAAAGCCTTTTACTATTGGAGAGCAACTTTTACTACCTGCAGCTATAAGAATGTCTGAAATTGTTCATGGAAAACAGTATGCTGCTGAAATTAGTAAAATTCCATTATCAAATGACACTGTGTCCAAAAGAATTTCAGACATTAGCAATGATCAATTTCAACAGCTTCTTATGAGGCTTAAAGACAGCTCAAAGTTTGCAATACAACTGGACGAGTCGACAGACATTTCAAAAAGGGCACAGTTGTTACTTTTTGTAAGATATATTTATGAGGGAAGCATTCATGAAGATATACTGTTTTGTCGTCCTCTGGAAGGTCATACTCGTGGAAAAGATATATATAAAAAAGTAAATGAGTTTTTTGAAAAAGAAGGATTAAATTGGAAAAATTGTGTTGGTGTGTGCACGGACGGTGCTGCAGCAATGACCGGACAAGATCTTGGTTTTACAGCATTTGTTAAAGCTGGAAATGATCATATTACATTTACACATTGTATGATTCACCGAGAGGCACTTGTTGTTAAAAAAATTGCACCAGAATTAAACACTGTGTTTTTTGATGCAGTCAAAATCATTAACTTTATTAAAAGTCGAGCACTTAATAGTCGATTGTTTAAAAATTTGTGCATTGATATGGATTCGGATTATACAAGTTTATTGCTACATGCTGAAGTTAGGTGGCTATCAAGAGGTCGAAGTTTGAAACGATTATTAACTTTAAAAGATGAAGTTCTTATATTTCTAACAGAGCAAAATTCTAATTTGGCCGATTATTTTCACGATAATTTATGGCTTCTCAAGCTATGCTATTTGGCAGATATTTTTGATAAAATCAATGATATGAATTTATCAATGCAGGGAGTCTGCGTTAATATGTTTATGTTAAAAAATAAACTTGAGGCATTTGTTAAAAAAATTCTTATATGGAAGAACAGAGTGGAAAGTGGATCGCTCGAAATGTTTCCATTTACTGACGAGTATATAATTAGTAACAATATTTCAAAAAAAGATACTCCTATAACAAAAATTATAGTTAATCATTTGAAGGATATGGAAGTTTACATGCATAGGTATTTTCCCAATGATATCGATACACAACAATGGATTTGCAATCCATTTTCAATTGAAATGGAAGAAATTAATTTTTTAAACTTAAAAGCACAAGAAGAATTTGCCGAATTAACAAGTGATACTACCTTGCGACTCAGATTTTCTCAAGTGCCTGTGCATGAATTTTGGATAGAAATCAAATCAGAATATCCCCTACTATCGGAAATGGCAATGAACAAATTACTGCCATTTTGTACAACATATTTATGTGAATCAGCCTTTTCCACATTAACTCACATAAAATCAAAATACCGTTCAACTTTAATAAACGTTGAAAATTTATTACGATCTGCACTAACTCAAATTGAGCCTAGATTTAATTATTTGTGTAAAAATAAACAATCACATCCGTCACATTAATATTGTTTGATGTTAATAATATGTTTTTATTAAAAAAATTGTTACAAAAGTTTATTTTTTCTATTGAATATATAGATATAGTTTTATGTTTTCTTATAAAAAAATTGTTACAAAAGTTTATTTTTTCTATTGAATAAATATATATATAGTTTTATGTCATTCTATTTATTGTGTTTTATTACGACCGATATCCCGTCAACGTTTCCAATTATATATATGTGAAATGAATGGGTACGTATTCTTTAATCCTTATTTTATTTACATTGTAAAATAGTGCGATATTACATCTACATCTACGGTTAATATATATTTCATTATATGGAGGAGGGGGTCGTTTAAAATTTCCTAAGCTTGAAGGGGGTCGCTATATAAAAAAGTTTAAGAAGCCCTGTGTTAATGAGCCTGAGTGTAATTTAGGTGTATAGATTTGCCTAAACAAAACATGAAACAGCGTGCAGATCCAGTTGTCAGCGACTTCAGTTGGTCAGCGATTCCTGTTGCTCAACAATTCCAGTTGTGCAGCGATTCGGTTATACAGCAATTCCATGTATGCAGCAACTCCAGGTGTGCAACGATTCTCAGCTTGACAGCGAATTCCAGTTGTTCTTTCGGACATCCCAAGGATTCCAAAAATGTATTCCATGTGTCTTTAGCTCAATTAGTTCTATTTTTGGCCTCCCTTCATTTGATTATTGTATTTACATGTAATTATTTCTAAGTGGCATGTTAGCCATCTTGTCTCATCCGATGACCACGTGGAAGCTGACTTAAACCACTGTCGCTCCAAATCGGTCAGATTTTTCAGATCTTAAATCCTGCCAGACTCCATCCAGTCCAAAGGAATTTGCCATCACCGAAAGAGAATCTCAAGAGGAAGTGACCATAGAGTCAGTAGACTAGATCCCTTCCCATTCCCTACCCTGTTAATAGTATAGTGTATAGTTCCTGAGCCCATTGGCCCATTTCTTTTGTTTTCTCAGCCGTTTATTTTCGTAACAGTAATTGCTACCCCCCCCAGTTATTTTCGAGTGCTCGTTGAGTTCACCATCCCACCAGTAGCTATCTTCGAAACTTACAGTCCGATCGTCTCGGGACCGGTTCCATTCGACTCAGACCCCCCCCAGATAACATTTTTCAAGTGCTCGTTGAGCTAACCATCCTCCCAGAGCTATCTTCGCTCCTAATTGTCCGATCGCCTTCCCGTAAGTGCCATTCGACTCAGCTTCCTCCCTAGTCTCTTTTCCACCACTGCTCGTGGTGCTAACCATCCACCGTCTTGTATCTCAGCCCCAGCTCATCAGGTCGCCAAGCTGTCAACGCCATTAGTTTTTTGCCCCATCCCAGGTTCTTCCTCTAGTCTGCTCGCTGACCATCCATCCTAAATGTTTCAAGCCTTCTCGAAGCCATCCCCGGTCTTCGGCAAACTTCCAGAAATGCAGCCTTCCATCCCGTACGCGTCCTCGTCAGGAGTTCCGAACATTCCACCTCCTCCGATGGCAACTTCGCACAACATCACATCCTGTAATGTCACACTCAATGACATTATGACATCACAATCCAGGAGGACCAGGTCTCGGAGTAAGGAGTCGCTTTTCTCCCAATCGTCCTCTACAACTAAACTAACAGAGTCGGAGGTGGATGTCGATGATCAGGACTCCGAACAAATAGACCAGAACGCAGGACTGACAGAATCAGTCGCACTATCTATATTTAAAGCAAGAAGATACCTAGCCGGCACCGCTAAAGTACCAGCGAAAAAGATGGCTTGGCTGGAAAAGTATTTTACTGAGATCATGATGGCATGCAGCCGCTTCGACTCCAACCAAGATCACCAAAAGAATTCTGGAATCGGCCAATCGGACATAGCTGAACTAGTCCAGACGGCAATCAAAGACGCAATCAATACCATCGACATCAAAAAGGAGATCCAAAAATCAATCAAGGAAGAACTCGCTCCTTTCATAGAGGAACTGAAGTCGCTACCAGCAGTAACCTCTAAAAAGCAAGAACAACTCAAAGAGAGGATGTTCTCAACAGTCCTACTGAAAGGGAAGAATAACTACTTATCCAAAGACAAAATACTGGAAGAGCTGTCAACAGCCAAATGTCCAAAGGACATTCCAGTGAAATCGATCTATCCCCTGCCAAACGGTCAAGTAAAGTTAACATGTAGAGCGCCAGACCCACAAAAAATCATTCAAGGCCTTCAACAGACACCTCTCGCCCAAACATTGGATATTCAACTGATTGCTCCAAGAAAGCAATCAGTAATTATCTTCAACCTTCCACCGGCCCTCCAAGAAGACGACGTCAAAGAGCTCGTCACACAAAACGTACCGTCATTAAAGCCGGAAGACTTTCAAGTCCTGAGGAACTATAAAAATGCCAAAGGAGGAATCAACTGGGCATTCCTCCTCCTCTATAAAGACGCGTCCACACTGCTGGAAAAAAGGCGGATCTTCCTAAACTACAACAGCCATCAAGTGAGGCGGTACATAACGCTCAAGATATGTCATAGATGCCAGGACTACGGACACACGGCAACAAGCTGCCATACCAGAAATGAATACTGCGGCCACTGCGGGGACCCACACAGTACAAGGTCCTGCACCTCCAGCCAAAAACATTGCATTAACTGTTCATCAGTCAATGCGAAGAACAAGAGTGGAGGACGCAGGGAACGTCTGGAGGCAAACCATGAAGCAGTAGACAGGAAGAACTGTAATCTCTTCCTCCAAGCAATGGATGAAATACGAGCAGAGCAAAGAGACTCTTAGACTCAGAATGCCTGGAACTCTTAGCACAAACACAACACAACCACAACCGACACACAAAATTAAAATTCTACAAATAAACCTACAAAATAACAGAGCAGCCACAGCACTAGCGGCAACACTTCACGACAAAAAATACGCGATGGCCTGCCTGCAAGATGCATACACAAATGAAGATAATCACCTCTATGGCTTCCCAAGACACTGGTCTGTCTATTCTTCGTTCAACAACAACTGTCATATAGTAATAACCGATAATAACATCAACGACATCCAAGCCCTAACAAATATAGACAGCATCTTTATAAACATCTCCCTCC
This sequence comes from Amaurobius ferox, assembly GCA_951213105.1. Taxonomy (NCBI): domain Eukaryota; kingdom Metazoa; phylum Arthropoda; class Arachnida; order Araneae; family Amaurobiidae; genus Amaurobius; species Amaurobius ferox. The sequence continues at coordinate 5,628,996 of OX578150.1, read as the reverse complement.
CAACACAATTATTCACACTAGGCAACACATACATCCCACCCTCTCACGACATGACCACAGCTCTCTCAGCATGGACAGACAACAGAACAATACACGACACAAGGCTTCTTCTCCTCAGAGACTTTAACGCACACAGCGCACTCTGGAGCTACGACTCGGAAGATCAGCGAGAACAAATGCAGTAGCTAATTAGCTACCTGGACTTGATCGTCCTTAATGACCCCTTCTCGCAGCCGACATTCCAAGCTACACACATAAGAGGTTGGCCGGACTTGTCCCTCTGCTCAGCGTCTCTCTTCAACCTTCTGTCCTCATGGAAAGTCAAAGACGAAGAAACACTCAGCGACCATAAATATATACAGATCACCCTTAACGTCTCCCCCCCAAGCAAGATCGCCTCAGATTCAGAATCAAAAATACAAATTTAGCTAAATTCAAATTAAATATAAAACCCATCTTGTCCACCTATATTCAAAAACTCCAGGCGACACCAGGTAAGGACCAACTTAACGAACTTGTCGACGAAATAACGGAAGAAATCAAGAAAGTGTGCAACAAAACCAATTCTGCAGCACTCAATCCGACAAATACGGCCGCCCCTTCCACTTCATATTTTCCAAATTCTGTCCGTCAACACTAAAAGTTAAAACCAGCTACGACAACCCGACGAACAACATGGACTCATTGAAACAGCTCGCAAACATAATATACGGAACAGACCACAACACAACACCACCAATCAATCCGCCGTATGCTTGAACACACATCGCCTCGGACCAACAAACAAACAAGTCCGAAGTCACAAATATACTGAGAGAGCGCAACAACAACAAAGCACCAGCCCCAGATGGCCTAGATACGATCCTCTTAAAGGAAATACACAGAATAAACAATAACTTCTTAACTATATTATTCAACAAATGCATTCAATTGAACCTCTTCCCGTCGGCCTGGAAAATAGGTGACATAATATTTTTCAACAAACCCAATAAAGACCCAAGCCTCCCAACTTCATATCGCCCAATCCACCTTCTCCCCACTATCGGCAAGCTTCTAGAGAGACTCATAAACAACTGACTCCAACACTTCCTAGAGGCCAACCACAAACTCTCCCAACACCAGTACGGCTTCAGAAAAAACAGGTCAACAATAGGAGCAATAAATAGAGCCCTAACAATAGTTAATGAAAACAAGACAAAGCACAAACATTACACAGCAATGGTCTCTCTAGACATCACTAACGCCTTCGACAACATAGGCTGGCGCGAACTCCTGAACAGCCTCAACAACATAAACATACCAGACACACTGTATAACCTAGTCTCATCCTTCCTAACAGACAGAGGCGTCAGTAGAAGAGAAAAGTGCGTTCACCATCAGCAGGCGCAAGCGCGCAATATTGCGCCTGGAGGAGGAGGAGGACCTCTTTGGGAGGAGGAGGGTCCCTCTTTGGGAGGATCCTCTTTCGGGAGGATGCCTCTTTGGGAGGACCCTCTTTGGAGTGGATCCTCTCAGAGGGTCTTGAGACCCCCAGGAGGATGCCTCTCACTGCCCCCCTCCCCTCTTTTCAAAGTTTGGTACAGCACCTGATGCCTCTCTTGGGAGGATGCCTCTTTCCTAGTATTGCGAAAGAGGGCAATTGCGAAGTCTTTCACAGAGGCATGATGACTCATACGGAGTGAGTTTCACTTCACTCGGAGTCTTGAGAGGGAGTGTCACAATCGCTGACTGACCCTTGACCTGAGGAAGGGGTTTCAAGCGATGTCACAATCACATAATCTGGAAATGACGTGTCGCGATTGATAACCTTAGAAGTGACCTTTGACAAGAACACACGTCCTCCCTCTCTGCTGGTCAGGGACAAACTGAAAGATCTTATCAGCGGGATGTACTTAAAGCGCCCTCTGGCGAATTTTGATGAAGTGCTACCATCTATCGGCATTTTTTTTCCAAAAGAAATTAATGTTTCACTGGTCAGGAGCTGGATTCGAACTTGGAACCAGCCGATTACAAGCCGCGCGTCTTACCCCCGTGCCACAGCACCCGTGCTTCATAGAAAGTTATCTTCGAAGTGTACCTTATCAGTGGAAGTTAGATTATTTTTCGAAGTTCATTCGAATCGCTCGGTGAATAGCGATGTGTTTTAAAACAGAATGCTACGGAGTGAATATAAAATTGTGTTATTAATTGTGTATTATAACACTATGATTTTTTTAAAACAAATTGTGTTCAGTGGACACAAAACTTGTATTCAGTGAACACAAAAATTGTGTTCAGTGGACACAAAAACAGTGTAAAGTGAATAGGATTCGACCATTCTAAATGTGTGTGTGTGTATAGCAATGCGGATTTTTTTTTTTTAAATAAATCTAACAGCATATATCAATATGATTTTTATAATAATAACGAAATGATTTCAAATGTTTAAAAACAAATTGATTATGGATTTCCAATGAACACACAAATTGTGTTCAGTGGACAGGATTCGACCCTTTTAAGTGTTGCGTATCTAAAAACAAATATGCACGTACACTATATATTTGCTAAGTTTTAAAATTTTAACGCATTAGATAAAATAAAGTGAACAGCCCTTTCAAATGTTTAAAAATTAATGTATTACTACATTGCACTTAGCCATTTTCAAAAATGATGCGACAATTGTGCACTCCGCTCCATTCGAAAAGAAAGTTTCCACTAGAAAATATATCTTATTATGTACTCTTACATATATACTAATATTTAATTAAATGGAGTTTAACTGCATTAAATAACACACATAATTAGTTAAAATTGCAATGACGACCCAAAGATTGAGAATATATGTAAATAAAACACATCAGAGAAGTAGATATGAATTATGTTCGAAAATAAAACTATTCAAATTCTAGCCATTTCTAGCAGGCCATCGAATGTTCCAGCTTATCGGAAATCATGTGCTTCTGACTTTTCGGAGGACGCTGTTTGTTTAGCACAAAGCAAAGGTCCCCTCGGAAAAGGGTATAAAATGCGGTCCTTATCGAGCTATGGTCAACTGCTCTTTTTTCAGCCAGTGCTTTGCTTTGGAATTAAATACGATAACGACAATATTCACGATGTCTTTCTCCCGTGCATTTGAAGTAAGTAAAATTTTGATTTTCATTATTTTATGATTTATTATATGTGACTCAACGATTAGCACTTGAATTTTATATTAATTATTTTTTTTATGGATTTTCAGTTCGACTTCGGCATCCCAACTGAGGAGATGGCTTTTATATGTGCAAACAATCCCACGACCAAAGACGATATAAATCAGGTGAGTTATTTTAATAATTTTTTTAATTGAAAAATGTATTTGTTTTAATTTTACGCATACGTGAAAATACTGTTCAGTACATTTAGAAATTAAACACAACAATTGAATTAAACCTTGAAAAATATAAACTTATTTCATGCTCCATCTGAGCGAAGCCACCGCTGACATTATTAAAACATTTAATAGGACCCACACATATTTTTTAGTGTTTCACATATTGAACCATTCAGTTTAATTGTAAGCATCGTTTAAAGAAAAAACATTTTTAATGAAAGCTATGTAATACATAGATTTTTACAAAAGTAATATTCTACTAACTTGTATTTCACATATGGAACAGCGCAATCATCGCTGTATAATACTCCTTTACAGTGAGACTTTTAAAAAATTCAGGTGAAACATTGTTTTCATTTGTTTCACAAAACTCTCGCGCAATTTCTTGAGTGTTTACCCTTGGACCTCCTGACCGACATTGATATGCATCTTTTCGTTGAAAGGGGGATTCGAGGGGGAATATCTATCATCACCAAACGGTGGGCGCGGGCAAACAACCCATACATGGCCGAGTATGATCATACAGAGCCCACCCGGTATTTGATGTATTTAGACGCCAACAACTTGTACGGGTGGGCCATGTCTCAGCCCCTGCCTTATGGGAATTTTGAGTGGGTGTCACCATCCATAGCAAGTCAAGAATGGATTATGAGTCTCCCCAGCGATGGAACAGATGGGTATATATTAGAGGTGGATTTAGATTACCCATCTGAATTACACGACCTTCATAATGATTATCCACTAGCCCCGGAAAAGCTGAAGATCTGTGAAGATATGATTTCTCCATACACGGTAGAAGTTATGAAATCCCTTAAGATGTCTCGGTTCCAGAGTCAGGAAAAGTTAACCCCTAATCTTAACAATAAAAAAAACTACATAGTACATTTTCAAAATTTAAAGTATTATCTGGAATTGGGACTTAAATTAAAAACCACCCATAAAATTTTAAAATTTAAACAGCGAGCCTGGTTGAAGCCCTACGTTGACTTCAACACCGAACATCGCAAAAGGGCCCAATCAGGCTTCGAAAAAGATTTTTTTAAGTTAATGAATAATGCCGTGTATGGGAAATGCATGGAGAATTTAAGAAACCGGGTGAAGATCGATCTTGTGAAGGACGAGAAACGTGGGGAGAAACTTATGGCGGCACCTACATTTAAATCTTTTAAAATTTTTAATGAAGATTTGGTAGGGGTCGAGAGGCTATACAATAACATCTTGCTGAATAGGCCCATATACGTCGGTTTCGCCATTCTGGAGCTTAGTAAACTCCTCATGTACAGATTCCATTATGGATATATAAAGAATAAATATGGATCAAATGCAACACTTTTGTTTACCGACACCGACTCTCTCACTTATGAGGTCGAGTGTCGGGATTTTTACAAAGACATAGAAGAAAGCGCCCACCTCTTTGACACATCGGATTATCCGACAGATCATTCCGCCCACAATGTGTCAAACAAAAAGAGGATAGGCTGTTTTAAGGACGAGTTGAATGGAACACCTGGACTTGAGTTTGTGGGGCTCAGGTCCAAAATGTATTCTCTCCTCTCCACACAAGGGGAAAAGAAGACGGCTAAAGGTGTTTCCAAAACATTTGTAAAGAAGCATGTAAAACATCAACATTATGTCAAATGTTTAAAAGATGTACAAAGCACAAAATCTTTTCAACATCGTATAGGGAGTGAATGTCACCGTTTGTATACACTCAAACAAAGTAAGGTGGCACTCTCCCCATACGATGACAAACGCTATGTATTGGAAGATGGCATTCACACATATGCACATGGAAACTGGAAGATATCCAAGGAATAGCCACTTTTTTTTTTTTTTCAACATTCAAGACCATTCCAAGATTTTTACATTTCTATTCAAGAACTTTCCGCGATTCAAGACTTTATCACGTTTTTTATTCAACAACTTTTCACTTTTTTTTAACACAAGAACTTTCCACGATTTTTTTTAAAACAAGTCCTTTTTCAAGATTCAAGAACTTTCCACGATACATGAACTTTCACGATACAAGTGCCTTTCAAGATTCAAGAATTTTCCATGATTCAAGACCTTTTGACAATACAAGAACTTTTCACGATTATGAGACCTTTTTACTATTTTGAATATATGAATTTTTCAAGATTTTTTATCACAATTCAAGAATTTTTACTATTTTGAATATATGAATTTTTCAAGATTTTTTACCAAGATTTTTAATACATGAAGATTTTTCCATGTTTACTGCAATAGACCTTTTCAAGATTTTGAACACAAGAATATTTTACTATTTTGAATATGAGAATTTTTCAAGATATTTTATCATAAATTTTTACCAAGATTTTTAATACATGAAGATTTTTCCATGTTTACTGCAATAGACCTTTTCAAGTATTTGAAGACAAGAACTTTTTACTATTTTGAATATGAGAATTTTTCAAGATATTTTATCGCATATTTTTACCAAGATTTTTAACACAAGAAGCTTTGAAGATTTTTCACACAGTGTATTTTCCTGTTCTTCCCTCGTGAGAACTTTTGAAGATTTTTAACACAAGACAAGATCCTTTCAAGATTTTAAATACAAGAACTTTTGAAGATTTTTCACACATGACCCTTTCAAGATGTTCATATAGACTGTTTTCAAGAATTTTACTTTCCTCGAAAGAACTTTGAATTTTACTCTACAAATTTTGAATGAACTCTATTCATTTTTAATGGGAAAATAGGTCTGCCAGTGTGAAGTAATCTAAACTAATAATATTTAACTCAAAATTAATTCTTATTATAATTTTCTAATTTTTTTTTTTTTTTTAATTTCATTCGTTCTAAAATAATAACTCATTCCTTAAAATTAATTGTTATATTCATTTCCTTTTCTAAAGCATTTATTCTAAAATATTAAATAATCATTCCTTAAAATTAATTGTCATAATCATTTTTTTTTCTTTAATTTCATTTATTCTAAAATAATAAATTACTTACTTAAAATTAATTGCTACATTCATTTTTATTATATAATTTAATTAATTAAAATTATTTCACGCTGGTGGAGAACACTGCCCGAAAGAGTGAAACGACAGAGTACACCACCTCATGGGGCTGTCGGAAGTGTACAAACTTTCTCTGCTTCTACTAACATTTTCCCACTTTTTCTAACACTCTTCTCTTATATAATATGTAACAGTTCTTAATAACATATATTTTCTAATGGAAACTTTTCTCTTTCTTTTCAGTTGGAGCGGAGTGAGTAGCTTGTCGCATCATTTTTGAAAATGGCTAAGTGCAATGTAGTAATACATTCATTTTTAAACATTTGAAAGGGCTGTTCACTTTATTTTATCTAATGCGTTTAAATTTTAAAACTTAGCAAATATATAGTGTACGTGCATATTTGTTTTTAGATACGCAACACTTAAAAGGGTCGAATCCTGTCCACTGAACACAATTTGTGTGTTCATTGGAAATCCATAATCAATTTGTTTTTAAACATTTGAAATCATTTCGTTATTATTATAAAAATCATATTGATATATGCTGTTAGATTTATTTAAAAAAAAAAAAAAAAAATCCGCATTGCTATATGTCATGATAAAAATTATCAGACATTTGTTTTTTTTAAAAAAGAGCATCTTTCGAATAGTGCCGTCGTGCAAAAAGGTGCGGCTCTTTTCGAGACCCCCTTTTCTTCCAGAACATTCTAGGACGTTCTTGACCATCCAAGGTTGTCAACAGAGGTCAAAGTGAGAAGCGAGGTAGCCAATCAGGTGCGACCTCTGACCCGGCAACGGAGAGGTTAAGACAACTCTAAAAGGGACTCGATACACGGACTCGCTACAGCTAGGTCGCATAAGAATCGAACTGTAACGGTGGAGCGGCGGCTCTGGCCCCGTTTTCCCGCCGAAAAAAGACGAAGAGGTGCATTTTTTATCTGAGACGATGTAAGAAGATAGCCAAAATGGCTGTGTTTCATCCGACAAGTTATTTACTGATGCAAGTACATTTTGAGCTTTTACAGCAGTTTGCCGGCCTAAAAGAATGGGAATTGCATCTCCCCTTCTTACAGGTGCTCGAGGCATTGCTGGGAAGGAAAATTCACTCTAATAATGTCCAGATTATGATATAATGACTTCTGCAACGTGATCCTAGATGATGAATAGAACTGTGCCTGCGAATGCAGATTCAGCTAAGACGTCGGTGATGATGAATCAACAGCGTATAAGAAGCTTGCAGCAATGGTGTATCGAAATAGTGCAAAACCAAAAATACCGCATAGTGTCTCAATTAGTGCAAAGAAATAGTGATATTGTGTGCTCAAGGTATCTCAAAAAGTGATTGAAAAATCCAACGATAAGTATGATGATTACGATATATTAAGTGCACGAATACGTTGTAAAAGAAATACTGGTGAGTACTTTAAAATGCATTATACTTTGAAAGGCAAAACTATTTTAATTGATATATGTCGACAAGAAAAGAATGCGATTTGAGAATCGAAGGATCAGTTTGAGAAAGAAAAGGTGTAAATAGATATTGAATAATGTGTCTAATAGAATAGTGTAAGATAATTTTTATTGTATGAATCAAGCATAATTATCGAAATGTGAATAATTTGTAATAATTGTTTAAAGCTTAATGCTATGTTTAAATTTAGTAATTATATATTGAGTAACCAAACTTTAAAATGGTGATATCTAATGATGAAGTATAGATGGTTAGTTTGATAAACATGTTGAAATGTATATATATATATAATAATCTCACATTTATGAAGTAGAATATTTGAATAATGAAAAGATGATCAAAATTAAGTATAAAATGTAATCATACATATTTAACAATTTAATACACATAAGTAGATTGAAGTACATGTTGATAATAAGCTAATTAACACAACACACCCAATATAGGTTTACTTTAAGACAAATGCTGATAATATGAAAATTAGATTAAGAATCAGATTTGAAAAATACACATGAATATGATTTTGTATTGAAGTTGAAATTGACATGAAGGGAATTAAGTATTGTATAAGTGTGAACTAAGTGAAAGTAAATACACATTCCTTGTTTTGCAATTGCAAAATCTTCATACAGGGCAAGTCCTGATAGAATTAAGTAATTATAGCTGCTCACTATAATTAGGAATATATTTGGCGTAAAACACTAATTTCACTCTTCGATAACTTAAATATCTAAACTCAAAAAGTATCGATGAAATTTTAAAAATTTAACATAACATTCATTGTCCGCAGAAGAAACAGGTGATCGCCTTGGATTAGGACATTCTAAAGTACTCTGAAATTCGGCAAAATTAGAATTACCTTGTTAATTTGGATTTAATTGCTACATATGAGTTTGGAATCCCTAGAGGAATTGTATGGAAAGTATTTAAGAGAATATACACATGATTACTAAGAGAATTTTGAAAAAGCAAGTAGAATGATTTCAAAATTAATAATAATAATAATAAGATAGTTTGGTATATTATGTTTCTAAGGCAATGAATTCAAAAGTACTTAGTCGAGCGATTTCTCACATAACTTTTATTTATCGTGCAGGTAAAATAGGAGCACGTCTTAAATTAGGCCATTCTAAAGTAATCCGCATCTAAAGATAAATTTAATTAACTTGTGGAAATTTGATTGATAATTTACAAATGAGATAATAGCTGCTGGGAACATGGAGAAGGTGATTTATTGAATCAAACAATACAATGAGTTAGTACAAAATGGAAAATCCAAACATAGAATTTGAAATTAATGAATTTAGAATAAAGTGTACACTTGGCTGGATTTTAAATGAAATTAACAATAAGATATCATATTTTTTTTAAGAAAGATGGTTTTGTAATGTTGAATTTATAGAATTAGGGTGTGTGTGTAAATAGCTAGAAATAACACCATTGATGAATTTATGATTCTTTGAGAAAAGATAAGAATATGATGATATTTACTGGTTTTGCAATAATTGATGGTAACAAAAATAGTAGTGTTTAATGCTTGATGAAATGAATTTAATTGACATGTTTTAAAATAAATAAATTATTGGTATCCCCACAAATGAGTGTATTTATTGTAATATTAAAAATAATATTAAGAGGTATCAGGAATTAAAGAATGTCACAGTATTTAAATTCATTATAAAACAAAATGACTTTCTTTTCCTGATACTATCCACACACACACACACATTTAGAATGGTCGAATCCTATTCACTTTACACTGTTTTTGTGTCCACTGAACACAATTTTTGTGTTCACTGAATACAAGTTTTGTGTCCACTGAACACAATTTGTTTTAAAAAAAAATCAGTGTTATAATACACAATTAATACACAATTTTATATTCACTCCGTAGCATTCTGTTTTAAAACACATCGCTATTCACCGAGCGATTCGAATGAACTTCGAAAAATAATCTAACTTCCACTGATAAGGTACACTTCGAAGATAACTTTCTATGAAGCACGGGTGCTGTGGCACGGGGGTAAGACGCGCGGCTTGTAATCGGCTGGTTCCAAGTTCGAATCCAGCTCCTGACCAGTGAAACATTAATTTCTTTTGGAAAAAAAAATGCCGATAGATGGCAGCACTTCATCAAAATTCGCCAGAGGGAGCTTTAAGTACATCCCGATGATAAGATCTTTCAGTTTGTCACTGACCAGCAGAGAGGGAGGACGTGTGTTCTTGTCAAAGGTCACTTCTAAGGTTATCAATCGCGACACGTCATTTCCAGATTATGTGATTGTGACATCGCTTGAAACCCCTTCCTCAGGTCAAGGGTCAGTCAGCGACTGTGACACTCCCTCTCAAGACTCCGAGTGAAGTGAAACTCACTCCGTATGAGTCATCATGCCTCTGTGAAAGACTTCGCAATTGCCCTCTTTCGCAATACTAGGAAAGAGGCATCCTCCCAAGAGAGGCATCCGGTGCTGTACCAAACTTTGAAAAGAGGGGAGGGGGGCAGTGAGAGGCATCCTCTCAAGAGAGGCATCCTCCTGGGGGTCTCAAGACCCTCTGAGAGGATCCACTCCAAAGAGGGTCCTCCCAAAGAGGCATCCTCCCGAAAGAGGATCCTCCCAAAGAGGGAACCTCCTCCTCCCAAAGAGGGCCTCCTCCTCCTCCAGGCGCAATATTGCGCGCTTGCGCCTGCTGATGGTGAACGCACTTTTCTCTTCTACTGGCGTCATCCTGGAGGACGGCCTGGGCAGCTCCTTCTACAGAATAGACAAGGGCACGCCGCAAGGCTCCTGCCTGGGCCCTCTTCTATGGACCATAGTGGCAGATAATATTCTCAAGACATTTCAAAATTTACAAAACACACACATAACTGCCTACGCTGGCTTCCTACTTCTAACATCCGGGAAGTTAAGGCAACTTCTGGAAAACACCACAGACACAGCCCTATCCCTATTCCAAAATTGTATCAACGGGCTTAACCTGAAGATCTCTCACCAAAACACAGAGGCGACAATATTTGGCAACCCAAAATTATTAAACAGATCCCCCTGCATTAAACTAAACGGCGCGAACATCAAAATTGTTAAAAGCATAAAATATCTGGGTATTCACATAGACATCACACTCATCTGGACCACACACATTAATTACATTAAAAATAAGATTCAAATAATAACTAATAACATAAAGAAATTTGCACCAACAACGTGGGGAATAAGAAATACAATATTAAAGGATTGGTACCACATAGTCATAGAAAAGATCATAACCTATGAAGCCTCTGTCTGGGCAGCCAACATTAACGCCATAAAAAGAGCCAATCTACAATCAATACAAAGTCATTACCTCCGAGCCGTCAGCAGAGCCTATAGAAAAACATCCCACGCAGCCCTTAATATCATAACAGGAATCTCATCCATAAATATCAAAATTCAAGAGATAATAGCTACCCAGAAACTCATGCAACTCAAAATCCCTATGATCCACAAAGATGTAATACTTAACCCCGCTGACTACGAACAGAAGTACAAAATCTGGTACTTGCCCCCATCAACAACCTTCAATCAGTTCACCTCCCTGTCAAGCTTCTCCCCCTCTTATAACATCTTCACTGACGGCTCGAAATCAGACAAAGGAGTAGCATTAGCCTACTGTGTCTTCAAAAACAATGATCAAAACACACACAATACCTGGTCGAATAAACTTCACAACACTAACAGCATCTTCCAGGCCGAACTATTTGCCATTTACAAAGCCATTAAATACACACAAACTATAAAAAGGAAAACACTAATACACACTGACAGCCAATCGAGCATCCAAGCCATCCTCAACAACACAACATACCAATCTAAGCTGCTCCTACACGTAAGAAAAGCACTTCTAACAACAGGACATGAAAACATCAGACTACGTTGGGTACAGGCTCACGTAGGAATAGAAGGTAACGAAGCCGCAGACAAACTGGCGGTTGCCACGGCTAATGACGAAAACCAGAAAAGAACAAAAAAGCGGAAGCAATAAAGCCTCCGAAATCCTTCCTGAAGTACAAAATGAGGCAAAACATCCAAGCAGATTGGGCACAGTCGTGGCAAATTGAGACCAAGGGGAGGTTTACCCACTCCTTACTCCCAAAACCGTAGAGATCATTCTGCACCCCCAATAACTTCTTCTCCTGGTTCCTCACCAATCATGGACCATTTCCGTCCTATCAACATAGAATTGGGAAAATTCCCTCACCGGACTGCGTCTGCGGAACCGCGGAGGGTAACTCAACCCACTACGTCTTCAAATGCCCACTTACAACACATCACCACATAAAGGAACCAGCTAGTCAAAATTTCCAGGCATGGATTTCCAAAGCAGCAGAGAACCCATACATGATTTCCAAAATCAACAAATCTATGGCTTACGTTTTCGAAAACCAACACGTCATATATAAAACCACATAACCAACCCCTGGTCTCAATCTTCAAGAGTCTATACCAACAAAACAGACACTAAACTCAACACACACAACACAGCAAGAATGCAATGCAATCTTATTGTAAATACACTCCAAAAGAAACATTTCTGTATATACCATCCCAGAGCACTAAATGTGATGAACAGTATGACATTGTCACCATACTATTCTGTATAATAATTTATTGTTTAATGTATCAAATGTCTGCATGTATCATATGTTTCATGTATCATATATTGTATTATAATGTATAGCATAGATTCTCTATTCACAATGGCCAGTAAGTCATGCATAACTTAGCAATTTCAGAACCAACGGAAATCAGCACATAGATGCATGGACATCAGTTTCGACTAACAGCCAATCACGACTCAGATCTCAAGTACACAGTGCACATAGCATGAACTAAGAACCTGATCACAATAATAGTGATACAACCCCGAGAACAATCTCAGCGAACTGCAAGTTCTGCAACTCTGAGCCAGCAATGATCACTAAATGAACTCTCACGAACAATAACCAGTGAACGTTCAAAATGAACAGCAAACAATGCACCAAAGAACAATCACACGAACCCTGATCCGGCAATGATCTCTCTGCAGCACTCTGAACCAGCTGAACTCCGAACCAGCAATGATCACTAAAGGAACTCTCACGAATAATAACCAGTGAACGTTCAATGAACCGCAAACAATGCACCAAAGAACAATCACATGAACTCTGAACCAGCAATGATCTCTCTGCAGCACTCTGAACCAGCTGACCTCCGAACCAACAATTCTGAACCAGCAATTATCACCAAACGAACTCTCACGAACAATAACCAGTGAACGTTCAATGAACCGCAAACAATGCACCAAAGAACAATCACATGAACTCTGAACCAGCAATGAACTCTTTGCAGCACTTTGAACCAGCTGAATTCTGAACCAGCAATGATCACTAAATGAACACTCACGAACAATAATCAGTGAACGTTCAAAACGAACTGCAAACAATGCACCAAAGAACAATCACATGAATTGCTGTTAAAAACCTAAGAAGAATTGTCAACACCAAAAAGAGAATCAATGTAATATGATAACATGTAATCAAGCTATGTAACCATCATTCAATTTTGTAATAAACCATCACCGGCGGTCGGGTGATCCACCACGGCAGCGGCGCCTCTCGTGCCCTTTCGTGGGGTCGCGGATCAAGATTCGGCGGGGGTCTTCGTTCTGCGCCTGTTTCCCCAGATTAGATAGTAGGTAGTGGTTAGATAGTAGAGTCGGAGCCCTACCACTAATCCTCTAAACAGTCTTCGGTCAGGAGGTAGGGTCCTCCAGCGAAGTTCCATTTCTGCAACGATGCCATGTCTAGTTCTAAAGAGATAGTTTGCACTCATTCATACCATTACGAAGAGAAACTCCTATGATTACACCATGTTGGGGATTAAACGAGCTACGGAGTGACAAAATCGTGCTATTTCGGGACATAGGTGTCAATCTCTGACACTTATAAATGACATTGGAACAATTCTACAAAGATACACAGTTTAAACATTTTCTCCTATAAACTTTACAAGACATTCCACGAATGCAAATACAAGGTCCTGATGCAGAATAACAGTAAACGAACTGGTGCTTACATCAATAAACTTTCCAGGATCACTTTGAATTGTATATATGCAAACAGTGTTTTGTATTTTGTTGCCATTGATATTATGTAGTACTGAAATGTATAATATATGTATATAAAGTATATTGTTACAGAAGATGCAGTAGTTGGGAGAGGAAGGAGGTGACGACACAGGTGATACTTCTATAGTGACTGAGAACTCGTCACTCTATAATTGGCTTTTCTCCCACCAACTTTTGGGGGGAAGAAGGGTAATTGTTATATTGTGATTTGCAATCACAATGTAACATTGCTGTTTTGAAAGGAGGAAGAAGACCTGAGAAGACGGTCCCTCTTGCAGATGCAATAAGTATAACGCTTCCTATAACGCAGCTGGACCGGACGTGATTCGAGAAAGAAAGATGGGCTTCTCATATTCAAGTCAGCATCGGGTGCTATGATAAACAAAAGGGGTTGAACTTCTTAACCCGAGAGGTCAATTTATTTTCACATGGACATGGGAAAATATCCGTGAAAACTCTCTGCACCTAAAAACAAGAAGTCAAATATCTTATATTTCAAGGGGGGCCTTGGCAAGTATGACAGAAGGAAGGCGTAGTTTATATATTTACTGGACCAATGACAGACTGGGGGGCCTTAGAGAGGGGGAGAGACGGAGAGAAACTTGGAACTTTACAAATTTGAAAATCGAGGAGTTGAATTTTGACTGTGCTGATAGAAGGTCGCGAGTGCGATGATCGCGTACGGAGCCCAACGGACAAAGCCGTAACGAGCCGCCGACAAGTCCGGGATCGGCAGTGATGACCGAGGTAGGACAATTCCTTATACGTATTTTGCACGATGGCCCATTGTGGCGTTCTCGCTCTCTCTGTCTCTCTCTCATTTAAGCTCAGCTAGCGTTAGGAATATTAAAAGTTTTTGAATTAAATGCTGTATGTGGGAAATGTCTTTCATATGTAACGTAAAGTGATAAGAGAAATTTGAAGCACTTGAATTAAATATTGTAAGTGGGAGATTTATCCTATAAGAAAAGTAGGATGGAACAAGGTATTATTAATAATGGTTTTCAGAATATAAATACATAATTATAGAATTGATGGGTTGTTATGAGTAATGGAATATTAAACAATAAATGTGTAATTGTAGAATTGATAAGATGTTAGTAATAGTGGAATCACAAAATAAATGTCTTTTTGTTATTGTTTAAAATCTGTCTCTTCATTTTAATTTCTTGTACAATGCATCTTAATTTACTTCCCTTTACGAAAGCGGCCTTCTTAGCGTCCTTACCGGACGTGTGGTTTTCCACGTATCATCATTTGCATATCCGGGGGCGTTTCCGGAACAGTCTATTTTCGGATATATAAGACCTCGTCCTTCGACCGGTGAGCACCTCTTTTCGCGCCTTGCCTTTACATATTGTAAGCATAAAACATCTCTCAACCATATTTCCTGAACCTATGGTTCAGCAACACACGTCAGAATGAATGATCAGATTTACGACCTACTAAATGGCATACCGCTGGAATCCACACCATATCGAATTTTCGAGCTCCAACTTCTGGTCAAGGAATACCTGCCGACACCGGACTTAGCCCCAGAACAGATCAGATCAGTGGAGATGGCGGACCTATCAAAGGAATAGCCACAAACGCCTTAAAATATCAGCTCGCAACCAGGATGGATGCAGACGCCAAATCTCGTGTTGTCAACGACATCAGAGGTATGTTGAATGATTTATCATTACTCTCATGCTCCCCCCCCCCCATGCTCGACTCAATCGAGAAAGATATCAGGTCAATAAAGAAGCTAGGAGACCTCACAAACCTGTACCTCTCAGAGGATGATAAAAACCAAAATTTAAATAACAACCAAGATATTCTAAATCAGAAAAAGGAAATTAGTAAACCAAATAAAAAATCAGGAAAAGCTAAATCAAGTGTCGATGTAAGCAAAAGCAATAAGGAAACCAATCTAGCCAATGGAAATTTAAATAGTGAAGAGGAACTAATGATTGTAGAAACCCAAATTGAAAATTACTTAACTGACCAATCAAACAATGATAGACCTAGTAGCTACCCAAATCTTGAAATAGAAACAGAAAAAGGAAATGATGCGGACCACTCCGACATCCAATCAGCAATTGACAGTGATGCAGGTTTTCAAACAGTAAAAACAAAAAGTCGATCCTCAAAGCGGAAGCTCAGAAATTCCATTGGAATAACATCGCCCACCCCCAGCACTTCCAATAAAAAACCAAACTCCGAAATCTCGGCCAGCGAAAATACTGAATACGAATACTTGAATCAAGAATCTGACCACTCATCCAGGATGATGCCCCCCCTCCCCCCCCTTAAATGATAGAACTGGACAGCCGGAAACCAGATTAATTCACAGATCAGCATACCCAGAACCGTTCTTCGTCGAAATCGACGAAGATCCAAAGAAAATGATGTTGGATCTAGCCACATTAACAAAAAATGATGCTCGAGCGAAATTCGCCGGCGAAATGCTTAGGGTCTTCACCACCACAGATGATAATTATAGAATAGTCCAAAAATACCTAATAGAGCAAAAATTCAAATTTCACTCGATAAATCTTAAAGCAGACAGGCACCAAAAAGTCGTCGTCAAAGGACTCCCTCCCACCTACCCACCCGAAGAGATAAAGGAATTTTTAGAATCACAGGGATTCCCTGTAATTAGAGTGTCACCCATGAAGAGCCTAGTAAACAAACAGCCCCTCCCAAACTTTCTTGTTACCCTCCCACCCAAATCCAATCTTGAACAAATTTATAAATTAAATCACATAAACTTCATTTATGCAATAATTACCCCTTTGTATCCAGACAATTTAAACAATGTTACAGGTGCCAAAAATGGCAACACTCCAGCCTCGGGTGCACGAGAGACCACAAATGCCTTAAATGCGCAGGAAATCACCCCACTAAAGAATGCACTAAGCCACTAACCACCCCCGCAAAATGCGTCAATTGTTCAGGACCCCACCCTGCCAACTACAGAAACTGCCCCAAAAACCCATATCTGTTCGACCAAAAAACTCAAAACATAAATTTAAATAGAACCCCCCCCCCTCACCGAGAGCCGAGAGAAGACAAATCAACCAGCCCAGCACCAGCAGGAATCAAACCTCCCCGCCCCGCACTTTTAACCCAGCCGCAGGCAATGCCTGGACGAACCGCCAACTCTCCAACGTAAGATGTCAGGATATCCCCTCTGTAAGAGAAAATTCAATAAACTCAAACTACCCCAGACCCGCCAGTAATTACCCAAACCTTCAATCTAAAACCCCTAGAACCAAAATACAACTAGATGAAACAATTAAACGCCCACAGCCACCCAAAATCATTTCAAACTCAGAACCTAATAGTAACACAACCCAAAATCTAGCAAATTCCGAATCTACCCCCCCCCCCCCCTCCCAAACCTCAGCGAGCCTCAAATAACCAGAACCTGACTGCAGCAAAGGCACAGGAATCCAGTCAATGCATTCAAAATACCACAGCAAATAGCAACACCCCCAGACCCACCCCTGAAATCGAAATCATAAACAGAACCGAAAGTAACCCCCCCCCCCCCACAAATAAACAGAAATCAACAAACTGCTCCGAAAACACCCGAAATTGAAATTGAATCCCCTCAGACATGACATGAATCAGAATCAAACGACAACCCTTTCGCATTTAAAGACCTCCTTCAAATTTTTAACGAAATCAAAAATGCCCTAAAGGTGATAAATCTAAAATTTATATTAAATATACTAAAAGACCTACAAAGAATTTTCATCAGCAACAAATCCATTGTCGATAAGGGTTTGGATATCCTCATCCTTATCGACAAATATTTCAATCAATTCAATATACCTGAGTGATGTACCCCCCCCCCCCACCAAATGCTCTTAATATCATATCGTGGAACGCCAATGGCGTCGGCCCCAAAATAGATGAACTTCGGGACTTGGCACAGGACCAAAAACCACATTTAATCCTCGTACAAGAGACAATGGTAAATCCACAAACCAACATTAATATTCCAAATTACAGACTGTACCACACACCTAGAGAGACACTAAATAGACCGCGTGGCGGTACCGCTATCTATATTCAAAACATAATTGATCACACACACATTGATAAAATCAGCACAAATATAATAGAACACACCATTGTAAAATTTAAAATTCCCCACACACCCAGTATACTCATCAGCTCCATATACGCCAAACAACACTGCTCACAGGACATTAAAAATGATCTCTCCTCCCTATTTAATTTACACGATTGCGTCATTCTTATGGGTGATTTTAATGCACACCATAAGAATTGGAACGGAAGGAAGATAAATAAATATGGTAGAGAGATCAACGAATACATAAATAGCAATAATATCAGACACATCTTCCCACCCACTCACACGCACCTAAATGCCAATACATACGATTCCACAATTGATTTCGCCTTAATTAATAATATCCCATATCCACATGAAATATCTACAATAAACGACCTTAGCTCCGACCACCTTCCAGTTAAACTTACACTCTTACTAACTCAGGATGTCTGCACCTATCTCTCCTCCTCATCTTCCTCCATCCTGTGATTCCGTGTCCATCACTATGGATCCTCCTTCGTTCTCTGCTCCGGCTCAGCCAGTGACCTCTCCTTCTGCTCTTCACTCCTCGGCTCCTGTGTCCTCTTCTGCTCCGGTGGCTCCTGGATTGCCGACTGCCTCCCCTTCTGCTACATCTCCTCCTCCTGCGGGATCCCTTACACCTTCGACCTCTGCTCCTGTGTCTCCTCCGCCTGCTGCTCTACCCGTTCCTTCCTGTGACCTCGGCTCCTTGGATGATGCCATCTCGTGTACAAATACTACAGATTCATCGGACTTTTGTATCTCGGACCTCAACAGTGACTTTTTAGCACAAATCGTCAAAAACGTTAACAGATTGCAAAATTATATATTCAGATATGTGAGAATTACATTTATTCAGAAATCCTATATTGACAAAAGGGTATCCGAGATAAAACAATCTTGTGGAGCCCTGGAAAACCAGAATGTCACTCTTCCACCACAACTATCATCTACTTCTATTACTCAAAATCTGGACGCTGCTCACACACTAAATGATGAACTTGTCTCATTTAAAAACTCTATGTCTGCAGAATTTAAATCCTTAACGGACAATCTTAAGAAAGATCTTCCATCCATCATAGATAGTGCCGTCAGGAATAATATTGAGAAAAACTTTGCTTCAACCTCACGTATCAGTTCTTCCGGCAATCTATCGGCCTTCCCTTCTTCGGTTCCACCTAAACAAAGAACCTATTCAAGTGTGCTTCTCCAAGGTCATGACAGGGCAAAATCAAACGCAGAGTTAAAGCAAGACCTGCAATCTTTTCGTTGCCCTAAGGATGTAAACATCAAAAACATTACGGAACTACAAAATGGAACCTTGAAAATAACCTGCTTAGAAAGCAACCCCGACAATCTTGTACCTCTTTTCGAGAAATCTGCCCTGGCGGAAAAATTTTCAATTCGGAAGCAGGAGGATCGGAGGAGAGCGTTAATCATTTTCAATGTGCCTGCTGATTACTCTGAGGAAAACGTGAAGGCACTTATTGCCTGAACCATAAAAACTTGACCGTCAATGACATAAAAATAATCAAGAACTTTAAGACCCGAAACAACTTTGTAAACTGGGTCTTTTTGGTTAGTGTTTTTGTAGCTGGCAAGATTCTAGAGGGCAAAAAACTATTTCACAACTTTAACTCATTTTTGGTAAAAAAGTATATACCTTTCAAGTGGTGCTACAAATGTCAGGGGTTTGGCCACATGGCCAACTTCTGCCCTCACCCTCGTGGCAATTGTAGCTTTTGTACAAAAAGTGACCATACATACCGAACCTGCAAAGCCAAAATTCCTGTGTGCATTAACTGCAACACAGCCAACAACGAAGATCCTTCTCTGCACTATCCAATTGATCATCATGCTCACGACCGGGGGGCTTGTCGCGCCCTTCAGGCGGAATTTAAACGAATCAGAGATCTGCAGAGGGAGAATTAAATCTCTCCCTTTTCACCTTGGTAATATCTTCTTTACTTTGTTATAAATTGTTACTGTGTATATTTTGGTGTATATTAATGTATATTTTGTTATGTTACTATCTTTTGTATACCCAGTGGTATACGAATTTGTTTGACAATGTAAATATTCTGGTTTTGCTCCCCATTCGTGCACGAATTGCTCCTCTCAATGGTCCTTAAATTCCTTCAACAGAATACCAATCATTCCCTTGCAGCCCATAACAATCTCATTCAGTATTCCCTAGAAAATTCTCTAGATTTTGTCTGCATCCAAGAGCCCTACATTAATAAAGGTAACATTCTCTCTCCCCCCTCAGGTGCTCAACAATTCATATCACTCTCAAAAAAAGCAGCAATATTAATTTTCAACTCTGAGATCTCCGCTCATCTTAAATTTGTATCCCTCTCCTCTGTTTTTGTTGAAATTAACATATCTCCCTCCCTTACCCTTATTCTTTCCAGCATTTACTTTCCCCCGCACGATCACTTCCCCTCTCTTCTTGACGAACTCTCATCTCTTAACTTTTTAAACTCCAACTTCCTCCTGTTGGGAGATTTCAATGCTCGTGCACGAATGTGGGGTTATGGTTTTACAGACCAGCGAGGTTTAGACCTCATAGACTTCTGTATGGAGAACAACCTATTAATCTGCAACGACCCCAGCATTGGTCCCACCTTTGTTTCCCACTCTGGAGTCGGATTTCCTGATCTTTCCATAATTAATTTCTCCCTTTTCGACACAATTCGCTGCTGGGAGGTCCTCCCGGACGACACCCTTAGTGACCACCGCATGGTCCAAATTACCTTAGATATCAATTATTCACCTCCTTCCGATTTCTTTTTTAAAACAAATTTTAGCATTGGTAAATTCCTTTATAAATTCAAATCCCATCTCAACCTTCTTAACTCCCTCCTAAATAATGTTAATGACTCCCCTTCTCTAGACGAATTCTTCTCCAACTTTATCTCCCTTGTCAAAAACTGTGCTTTTTCTAATATTAAGAAAAAAAGGTCTGCCCTTCCAAAAGTTTCACTTGGTGGAAGAACGACCTGAAATGTCTCAGAAACTTTGTTTCGGCCCTCTACAAGCGAATCAAATCCCTGGAAAAAAACTCTGCCTCCTCGGAGGATATCTCCGCAGCGAAAATCAAATATAAACTTAATAGGGCAAAGTATAAAAAACTCATTAACAAAACCAAACTTAACTCATGGAAATCCTTTTGCGGCAACTGTAACTCTACTTTCGGTACCCACTTTAAATATGCCTTTCAAAAACATCGCAAAATTAATAGCATTGAATTACAGTTTCCCGAAGATATCAACTTAAATTATCAGGAAAAAATTGACCGACTCCTGGACCACTGCTTTCGGGAAGATGCAGATTTCTCGGGTTTTCCTACCTTTTCTCCGCCGGTTCACGGCCTTGGAGAGGTCTCCCCGGAGGAAATTTTCATTGTGCTTAACAACTTAAAGAGTGGAAGGGCCCCTGGCCCCGACAAAATTGATTTTACCCTCTGGAAGAAATTTTTTAAAGCTTTTCCCTCCCTTTCTTCTAAAATGGTCAACTTATGCTTCAAATTCTGCCACTTCCCTACATGTCTTAAAACAGCCAACGTCCTATTTTTCAACAAACCCGGCAAATACCCTTCCCTCTGCTCATCTTACCGGCCCATTTGTTTGCTTCCCACCTTAGGGAAAATTCTCGAAAAGTTATTCATAAACAAACTAAATCATTGGCTCTCCTCCGGGGGGGTTCTTCACCCTCTTCAGTATGGTTTCCGTGAACTGTGCAGTTGCGAAGATGCAATTCATGGGTTGATCGGTTCAATTTCAAAGCTCAGGCCAGGACATTATGTATCGCTCACCACCATAGACATCTGCGGGGCCTTCGACAATTTAAATTGGAATATTCTCCCCCTCACCCTTGAAAAAATCAACCTCCCTACTTCTTTTCAAAATTTTATCTATTCGTACCTCCAAAATAGAAAAATTTCTTTTGTAGACGGCCTTTTCACCCACTCCAGGGTACTCTCACGCGGAGCACCCCAAGGCTCTGTGATCTCCCCCACTCTTTGGAACCTTTATTTTAATAATATCCTTCTCTTAAATAACGACCAACATTACTTGCAGGCCTTTGCGGATGATCTAGCGGTGGTGACCTTCGATCCCTCTCTTAAATCCCTTGCTTCAAAAAATAATCAACTTCTCAACACAGTTTCGGACTCCCTTGCTCAGCTAAAACTTGATATTGCTCCCTCAAAATGTAAAGCAATTGTTTTTAATAAAACACGTTCTAAAAGAAAACAAACTCCTACTTTCAAAATAAATGGCATCAAGATTAATATCTCCCGAAACCTAAAATTCCTTGGTGTCATCTTGGATGATAATTTTAAATGGAGTGCCCATGTTTTCCACCTTAGAGAGAGATGTTTTAAGATAGCTACAACCTTCGGAAAACTTGCCGGTTCTAATTGGGGAGTTAACAAATCATTTTTAAAAATTTGGTACTTGTCGGTTATCGAGAAAGTTCTCTCTTTCGGGGCGGGAATCTGGGGCGGTAAACTAACTGGGGCTCAAATTAAATCTCTTTTATCTCTTCAAAGGATTTTTCTACTTAAAGTATCATCAGGTTTTAGAACTTCTTCCAACATCTCTCTCTATTCCCTCACCGGGATACCCCCCATACATTTTGTTATTAAATCTCTCCATTCCAAATATTCCTTTTGGAAACAACGTAATAATCCCTTTTCTGACCCAGCTTTTCCCGCCCCCCCTTTGTTTGACTTTAACTCTCCTTTTTCGGGCACTCCTCCTTCTTCACGCATAGCACTTTTCGAACCTTCGGACCCCCTTCATTTTTCTAATATAAATGTTTACACAGACGGTTCATCTTTAGATGGCAACACGGGATTTGCTGTCTGTTTTTTCACTCATGATGTCCTGGACCGAGTCTCCTCTTTTAAACTTGGCAACGGGAATACAGTTTTCCAGGCGGAAATAGCAGCCATTGATTTCGCCATCTCCTGGGCAATTGAAAATAATACTAAAATTAACATTTTTTCTGACAGTCTCTCTTCCATAATGGCATTTAAATCTATTAAAAATAAATCTAACTATCTGAATAATATCAAAATAAAAGCTAATTCTCATAAATCTCTCATAAATCTTACATGGGTAAAAGCCCACGCGAATATCCATGGCAACGAGGTCGCAGACCATCACGCTAAACTTGCAACTACTTCTGGCACCCCTCTTCATATTCCCTTCCCATATTCTTTCCTTAAGAAATACTGTAAAAACCAACTCATTAACCATTGGCAAACATACCTTAATGAATATGTCTCACCCCGGACCCATGATCCCGCCAGAATCTCAAAATTTCTGCCCTCTGTCGACCCTAACACTTTAATCTCCAATCAATACCTCACCCAATTTTTAACGGGCCACGGCCCTTTTCTCGATTATTTATATTTTTTCAAGCACAAAAAATCCTCTAATTGCTCCTGTAATACATTCGGTGATGCGGATCACTACATTTTTTCTTGTCCTCATTCCCTCCCTTTCCATCTTTCCCGTCCCACTGATGCTAACTCTGCGGCCTGGTTTTCCAGGATCCTTAAAAACTCTTCATCAATTTCTAAAATCAAAAAATGTATTCTTGTGGCCAGAGACATTTCTAATAATATCGCCTGAATAATCAACCTGTGAACCCTCTGGTCTGTGGGACTCTTACTGCTCCCCTCCCTTTTGTATATATTACCTTGTTTTGTATATATTAGTATTTTGTATATATTTGTATTTTGCCTTCACTGCCTTGCATACTACAACATTCTATCGCTCTGCTCCAATTTTGGACATTTTGTCGAAAATTCCATAATTCAAGGCATTACAAACCTGTCTATTCTCTTCCGAGGTAGTTGCGGCTGTTTTTGTGTTTTGCTGTTTGTTGTCTGTGATATTTTTTTTTGTGTGCGTTGAAATATTTTGGTGTTGACTTCGCTCCACCCAACAATCATTGTAATTACTCTCCACTTTGTCTTGGAGTTTGTACCTTTGTAACTTTTTAAATATGTTTCAATAAACGTTGCTTCGGACCGTCGAGCGTTGACCCGGGGGTTGGCTTCCGCTAACTTCTGTTCCCGGACACACAGAAAGCTACCATTAGCCTATGGGTTGGTCGTGTGGTCTGGGTTTTCTACACTCTTACTAACTCAGAACATTCCTATCACCCCCTCAAATAAATTTATAAATTGGTCAAACTTCACAAAACATCTAGAAAACTCCAACCTAATCTACGCAAATTACAACAGTACACAAGACATTGAAACAAACGCCGCCACGCTAACCAATCAAATTAAAGACGCCATAGCCAATGCCACAACCTACAACCCACCATCCACGTCGTATAACAAGCTCCCCCTTAACATTAGGAAAATTATTAAAGAACGTAACCACACTAGAAAAACCTGGCAAATTACTAGACACCCTCATACAAAAACCCAACTTAACACACTAAATAAATTAATTAAACAAAAAATCACTACCCACAAACAAAACAATTGGAAAAATTATATTAACTCGCTAGCTCCCCAGGACAACTCTCTATGGCACTTTTGCAAAATTCTCAAAAACAAAAAGAAACACACAACACAAATCCAAACACCAAACGGACTCTCTGGCAATAACACAGACATCACTAACACCCTCGCAGACAATTATCAATCCCAATTCACTATTAATAAAGATCTTAATTGCCCCGAAAACGAAATAAAAATAGCAGAAACTCTCACAAACTTCCAGGAGACCCCTACCACACACATTATCAATCCTTCCTCGCCATCCGAAATCATACATGAAATCAAGAAACTGAAAAACACAAAAGCTCCGGGAATAGACAATATAAACAATAAAGCACTTAAATCCTTACCCATCAATATCATTTATTTTATCACACTTCTTTTTAACGCCATCCTAAAATACAAACACTTCCCGGAGCAATGGAAAATAGGTGTTATCATTCCAATCCTGAAACCAGGTGAAAGCCCGACCCTCCCGCAGAGCTACAGGCCCATTACACTCCTCTCATCCATTAGCAAACTTGCTGAGCGCATCATACACACGCGTATCAAGCACTTCATATCTGAGAACACCTCTCGCCCAAACATTGGATATTCAACTGATTGCTCCAAGAAAGCAATCAGTAATTATCTTCAACCTTCCACCGGCCCTCCAAGAAGACGACGTCAAAGAGCTCGTCACACAAAACGTACCGTCATTAAAGCCGGAAGACTTTCAAGTCCTGAGGAACTATAAAAATGCCAAAGGAGGAATCAACTGGGCATTCCTCCTAATCTATAAAGACGCGTCCACACTGCTGGAAAAAAATGCGGATCTTCCTAAACTACAACAGCCATCAAGTGAGGCGGTACATAACGCTCAAGATATGTCATAGATGCCAGGACTACGGACACACGGCAACAAGCTGCCATACCAGAAATTAATACTGCGGCCACTGCGGGGACCCACACAGTACAAGGTCCTGCACCTCCAGCCAAAAACATTGCATTAACTGTTCATCAGTCAATGCGAAGAACAAGAGTGAAGGACGCAGGGAACGTCTGGAGGCAAACCATGAAGCAGTAGACAGGAAGAACTGTAATCTCTGCCTCCAAGCAATGGATGAAATACGAGCAGAGCAAAGAGACTCTTAGACTCAGAATGCCTGGAACTCTTAGCACAAACACAACAC
This sequence comes from Amaurobius ferox, assembly GCA_951213105.1. Lineage (NCBI taxonomy): Eukaryota > Metazoa > Arthropoda > Arachnida > Araneae > Amaurobiidae > Amaurobius > Amaurobius ferox. Next base: position 5,603,254 of record OX578150.1, on the reverse strand, counting down.
AACCACAACCGACACACAAAATTAAAATTCTACAAATAAACCTACAAAATAACAGAGCAGCCACAGCACTAGCGGCAACACTTCACGACAAAAAATACGCGATGGCCTGCCTGCAAGATGCATACACAAATGAAGATAATCACCTCTATGGCTTCCCAAGACACTGGTCTGTCTATTCTTCGTTTAACAACAACTGTCATATAGTAATAACCGATAATAACATCAACGACATCCAAGCCCTAACAAATATAGACAGCATCTTTATAAACATCTCCCTCCCAACACAATTATTCACACTAGGCAACACATACATCCCACCCTCTCACGACATGACCACAGCTCTCTCAGCATGGACAGACAACAGAACAATACACGACACAAGGCTTCTTCTCCTCAGAGACTTTAACGCACACAGCGCACTCTGGAGCTACGACTCGGAAGATGAGCGAGGAGAACAAATGCAGTAGCTAATTAGCTACCTGGACTTGATCGTCCTTAATGACCCCTCCTCGCAGCCGACATTCCAAGCTACACACATAAGAGGTTGGCCGGACTTGTCCCTCTGCTCAGCGTCTCTCTTCAACCTTCTGTCCTCATGGAAAGTCAAAGACGAAGAAACACTCAGCGACCATAAATATATACAGATCACCCTTAACGTCTCCCCCCCCCAAGCAAGATCGCCTCAGATTCAGAATCAAAAATACAAATTTAGCTAAATTCAAATTAAATATAAAGCCCATCTTGTCCACCTATATTCAAAAACTCCAGGCGACACCAGGTAAGGACCAACTTAACGAACTTGTCGACGAAATAACGGAAGAAATCAAGAAAGTGTGCAACAAAACCAATTCTGCAGCACTCAATCCGACAAATACGGCCGCCCCTTCCACTTCATATTTTCCAAATTCTGTCCGTCAACACTAAAAGTTAAAACCAGCTACGACAACCCGACAAACAACATGGACTCATTGAAACAGCTCGCAAACATAATATACGGAACAGACCACAACACAACACCACCAATCAATCCGCCGTATGCTGGAACACACATCGCCTCGGACCAACAAACAAACAAGTCCGAAGTCACAAATATACTGAGAGAGCGCAACAACAACAAAGCACCAGCCCCAGATGGCCTAGATACGATCCTCTTAAAGGAAATACACAGAATAAACAATAACTTCTTAACTATATTATTCAACAAATGCATTCAATTCAACCTCTTCCCGTCGGCCTGGAAAATAGGTAACATAATATTTTTCAACAAACCCAATAAAGACCCAAGCCTCCCAACTTCATATCGCCCAATCCACCTTCTCCCCACTATCGGCAAGCTTCTAGAGAGACTGATAAACAACAGACTCCAACACTTCCTAGAGGCCAACCACAAACTCTCCCAACACCAGTACGGCTTCAGAAAAAACAGGTCAACAATAGGAGCAATAAATAGAGCCCTAACAATAGTTAATGAAAACAAGACAAAGCACAAACATTACACAGCAATGGTCTCTCTAGACATCACTAACGCCTTCGACAACATAGGCTGGCGCGAACTCCTGAACAGCCTCAACAACATAAACATACCAGACACACTGTATAACCTAGTCTCATCCTTCCTAACAGACAGAGGCGTCAGTAGAAGAGAAAAGTGCGTTCACCATCAGCATGCGCAATATTGCGCCTGGAGGAGGAGGAGGAGGAGGCCCTCTTTGGGAGGAGGAGGGTCCCTCTTTGGGAGGATGCCTCTTTGGGAGGACCCTCTTTGGAGTGGATCCTCTCAGAGGGTCTTGAGACCCCCAGGAGGATGCCTCTCTTGAGAGGATCCTCTTTGGGAGGATGCCTCTCACTGCCCCCTCCCCTCTTTTCAAAGTTTGGTACAGCACCGGATGGCTCTCTTGGGAGGATGCCTCTTTCCTAGTATTGCGAAAGAGGGCAATTGCGAAGTCTTTCACAGAGGCATGATGACTCATACGGAGTGAGTTTCACTTCACTCGGAGTCTTGAGAGGGAGTGTCACAATCGCTGACTGACCCTTGACCTGAGGAAGGGGTTTCAAGCGATGTCACAATCACATAATCTGGAAATGACGTGTCGCGATTGATAACCTTAGAAGTGACCTTTGACAAGAACACACGTCCTCCCTCTCTGCTGGTCAGTGACAAACTGAAAGATCTTATCAGCGGGATGTACTTAAAGCGCCCTCTGGCGAATTTTGATGAAGTGCTGCCATCTATCGGCATTTTTTTTTCCAAAAGAAATTAATGTTTCACTGGTCAGGAGCTGGATTCGAACTTGGAACCAGCCGATTACAAGCCGCGCGTCTTACCCCCGTGCCACAGCACCCGTGCTTCATAGAAAGTTATCTTCGAAGTGTACCTTATCAGTGGAAGTTAGATTATTTTTCGAAGTTCATTCGAATCGCTCGGTGAATAGCGATGTGTTTTAAAACAGAATGCTACGGAGTGAATATAAAATTGTGTTATTAATTGTGTATTATAACACTATGATTTTTTTTAAAACAAATTGTGTTCAGTGGACACAAAACTTGTATTCAGTGAACACAAAAATTGTGTTCAGTGGACACAAAAACAGTGTAAAGTGAATAGGATTCGACCATTCTAAATGCGTGTGTGTGTGTGTATAGCAATGCGGATTTTTTTTTTTTTTAAATAAATTTAACAGCATATATCAATATGATTTTTATAATAATAACGAAATGATTTCAAATGTTTAAAAACAAATTGATTATGGATTTCCAATGAACACACAAATTGTGTTCAGTGGACAGGATTCGACCCTTTTAAGTGTTGCGTATCTAAAAACAAATATGCACGTACACTATATATTTGCTAAGTTTTAAAATTTAAACGCATTAGATAAAATAAAGTGAACAGCCCTTTCAAATGTTTAAAAATTAATGTATTACTACATTGCACTTAGCCATTTTCAAAAATGATGCGACAATTGTGCACTCCGCTCCATTCGAAAAGAAAGTTTCCACTAGAAAATATATCTTATTATGTACTCTTACATATATACTAATATTTAATTAAATGGAGTTTAACTGCATTAAATAACACACATAATTAGTTAAAATTGCAATGACGACCCAAAGATTGAGAATATATGGAAATAAAACACATCAGAGAAGTAGATATGAATTATGTTCGAAAATAAAACTATTCAAATTCTAGCCATTTCTAGCAGGCCATCGAATGTTCCAGCTTATCGGAAATCATGTGCTTCTGACTTTTCGGAGGACGCTGTTTGTTTAGCACAAAGCAAAGGTCCCCTCGGAAAAGGGTATAAAATGCGGTCCTTATCGAGCTATGGTCAACTGCTCTTTTTTCAGCCAGTGCTTTGCTTTTGAATTAAATACGATAACGACAATATTTACGATGTCTTTCTCCCGTGCATTTGAAGTAAGTAAAATTTTGATTTTCATTATTTTATGATTTATTATATGTGACTCAACGATTAGCACTTGAATTTTATATTAATTATTTTTTTTATGGATTTTCAGTTCGACTTCGGCATCCCAACTGAGGAGATGGCTTTTATATGTGCAAACAATCCCACGACCAAAGACGATATAAATCAGGTGAGTTATTTTAATAATTTTTTTAATTGAAAAATGTATTTGTTTTAATTTTACGCATACGTGAAAATACTGTTCAGTACATTTAGAAATTAAACACAACAATTGAATTAAACCTTGAAAAAATATAAACTTATTTCATGCTCCATCTGAGCGAAGCCACCGCTGACATTATTAAAACATTTAATAGGTTGGTTGGTTGATTATGGTTTAATGGCACAAGATCCAAAGAGGATATGCTGCGCCAGACATATGGTACCAAGATACATAAATTACTATGGGTTAAAACATGTGTATAATTTAAAATAGTGATAATGTGTGAAAAAAACCATGACTATGGAACATGTACAACAATGAAAACGAGATGAAAAATGACTAAAAGGTTATAAAAAGTGAAGTTAAAAATGATGGAAAAAACCAATGTCCAGTAGGAATGGGAAAAGCTCCAAATGAGGATTTTCTCCAATCAATTCTGCCAAATGTAAAGTATAAGTCTTGAAATGCTTAAAACGGAAATGTTTATATCTCGAACATTCAATTAAAATATGTTTGATACTTGCTGACGTTTGACAACTATTACAAAAGGGTTCAATTTCTCCTAAAAGTAAGTGTCTGTGGGTAAAACGAGTATGACCAATGCGCAAACGAGTTAATATAACATCAAGTTTCCTACACTGAAAACTAGTCCACTTCTGTATTAAAGGCTTTATCTCATACAATTTATTTTGAGTTTGCTGATTCCATGAATGTTGCCATTTGTCATATAATATTTTACTAATAGTTTTTTTAATATCTGTCAAAGGAATGGGATGATTCATAATACGATTAGCTGTTTTTGCAGCGGTATCAGCCAATTCATTTCCCTTTATACCAACATGCCCTGGAACCCAACAAAATTGAATATGGTGTCCTCGTGCCTTCAGACGATGCACAAGTTGGAGGATATCTGAGGCAATGGGATGAAGCATGGCCATTCTAGATGAAAGTAATTGCAAAGAACTTAATGAATCTGTATATATGATGTATTTATTTACCCTTTGATGGGTGATGAAAATTAATGACTGGTGAATTGCTGTGATTTCTGCAGTAAAAATGGAGCATGAGGTATGAAGTTTAAAAGACTTAACTATATCATTACATACATAAGCAAATCCGACATGTGCTGCTGTTTTGGAGCCATCTGTAAAAATAGAAGTGAACTCCTTAAATAAATCACTATGTTCTGCAAAAAGTTGAACATAAATGGAATCAGGTGTACTACTCTTTAAAAAATTATCAAAAGGATTGAGAAAAATGAAATTTGGGACTTGCCATGGAGGTATTTCACAAGCCTTTCTCTTTCTAACAATGAGATTTTCTAGTGCAGTTGATGATACACTATTGCGCATTCGCATGCCAAAGGAAGGAATACAGGAGGGTCGGGCTGAATACAGCCGATCGTACTGCACATCCAGGATGATCCGTTGCAAAGGATGGTAGTTCATGGACATAACTCTAAAGTGATAATTCAGTGAGAGCTGTTCTCGCCTAAGTTCGAGTGATGTCTCATTACAGTCAACGTATATGCTTTGAATAGATGTTTTGAAGGCACCAGAACAAATACGAAGAGCATTGTTATGAATTGGATCTAGCTTCTTAAGCACAGATGCTCGTGCTGATCCATACACAGAACATCCATAGTCAAGCTTTGACCGAATAACAGCTCTATAGATTCGAAACATGGAAATCCGATCTGCACCCCATTTTGTATTTGAAAGAACTTTCAAGATATTTAGAGCTTTCTCACATTTCGTTCGCAGTCTTTGGATGTGGGGCAAGAAAGTGAGTTTCCTATCAAACCAGATTCCGAGAAATTTGACTTCGTCTGCTACTGTGATCTTAACGTCTCCCATAAAGATTTCTGGGGGTAAGTGAATACCACGTTTTCTTGTGAAGTGAACACAACATGTCTTTTGAGTAGAAAAACTGAATCCATTCAAGTTTGCCCATCGCAAGATACAATTAACAGCAGCTTGACATTGTCGCTCTACTGACCGCATATCATGTGCCTGATAGGAAACTTGCAGATCATCAACATACATGGTTTTATGAACTGACAATGGTAATTGGTTTAAAATACTGTTGACTTTAATATTAAAAAGTGTCACACTCAGTACACTTCCTTGTGGCACTCTTTCTTCTTGTACATATGTGTTAGAGAGAACTGAGCCAATGCGAACTTGGAATGTCCTAAAATTTAAAAAGTTTTGGATAAAAATGGGAAGATTACCCTTTAAATTAAAATCAAAGAGGTCCTTAATAATACCATAGCGCCATGTTCGATCATAGGCTTTGTCTATATCAAAAAATATGGAAACTAAATGGTTTCGCCTAAGAAAGGCAGTCCTAATTTGTGATTCTAAGGAAATTAGATTGTCGGTGGTAGATCTACCTTGTCGAAAGCCACTTTGATGTGGCGATAATTTTTTATTGTCTTCTAAAAAATATACAAGCCTAGCGTTTACCATTTTTTCTAGCAGTTTACATACACAGCTTGTAAGTGCTATAGGTCGATAACTTAAAGGACTTAGTGGGTCCTTACCTGATTTCATGATGGGAATGGTGATAGCTCTTTGCCATGATTTAGGAAATTTATGTTCGAACCAGATTCTGTTGAACAGCTGCAGGAGGTTCAACAAGGAGTCATGAAAAAGGTGTTTTAGCATGAGATAATTAATTTCGTCTGGTCCACTACAAGTTTTGTGTGTTTTTGATAAAGCTGTCATTAACTCTGTCATGGTAAACTCTGAATTGTACTGTTGATTATTTGCTTCTCGGAAAACAATAGGTTTATTTTCCGACCTGAGTTTATGATTTAGAAATGGTTCAGGGTAGTTTGTTGCATTAGAGACATTTGCAAACTGTTTGGCAATTTCATTAGCAATGTCTAACGAGGAACTAATAGTTGAACCGTTGCAATTTAGAATGGAAATGGGATGTTCTCTATATAATCCAGAACACTTTTTCATCCTTTCCCATACGATTTTGCTTGGAGTAGAGAAAGTTATTTCGGATACATACTTTTGCCATGACTCCCGTTGACACTTTCGACGAACTCTTCTAGCAATTGCTTTTGCTTGCTTAAAAGCTATGTAATTAGTCATTGTAGGATAACGCCGAAAAATACCCCAAGCCTTACGTTGTTGCTTAATGGTCACCATACATTCAGAAGTCCACCAAGGAAAGTTAAATTTGGTTGTTTTTAAAGAGCTTTTTGGAATAGCATCATCTGCGGCCTTGATCAGCAGTTGAGTAACTCTATCCACCACAGTGTCAATATCTCCATTTTGGATAATACCAGTAGTAATCTCAGCAAGGTGAGTATACTGTGTCCAATTGGCTTTTGAAAAAATGTATCGAGATGGTTTTTTAACAGATGACCTGACATGACTGCCAGACATGATGATAGGAAAATGATCACTATTATGGAGATCATTATCAACTGTGAAGTTCCAGAATGGAAATATGGCTGGTGTACATATAGCAAGGTCGATACTGTGATAGGTCCTGCTAGGTTCATGAAAGTAAGTGTATTCCTTATTATTAAAAAGGCACAGACTATGAGCACTAAGACACTGCTCAATTTGCTGTCCTCTGCTATTTATGTCTTTGCTTCCCCACAGAGGATTATGACCATTGAAGTCACCCAAGATCAGATATGGAGTAGGAAGTTGGCTAATCAAGCTATTGAGTTCATTTTGATTAATATGGATATTAGGTGGAAGGTATATACTGCAAACTGTAATCAATATGGTAAGATGAATTCGGACAGCCACAGCTTGTAGCTGAGTATTTAAGCGAAGAATGGTAGATGGGTAGTTATGAGATACAAGCAAGACAACACCACCAGAAACCTTGTCTCCTCCATGATCACAGTCTTTCCTAATTGTGCTAAAACGGCGAATTTTAACTGTGTCGGCAGATTTTAAGAATGTTTCTTGGAGAGCTATACAAGCAGGATTGTATGTATTCAAAAGGGCTTTAATGTCATATAGTTTATTGCGAAGACCTCGACAATTCCAAGAAAGAATAGTAGCCATAAAAAAAAATTAATCCGATGGCACAGAAGCAAGCTGCTCTTGGAAGGCCTCATCTGTCGCCATGTCTTCATCTTCAGAAACATATCCATGTACAGCATCATCCTCATCATCATCATCATCAGATACCCGATTTTTAGATTTTTTCTTTAAAAAGTCTGTTCTTTCAGGGGGTCTTTTGGTGGTAGGACCCTCTTTTGATATTTTCATCTTTAAAGATTTATGCTTTGCTTTTACATTTTTAGTGTTAGTATCTTTAATTTTACTTGTCTTATCATGTATTGTTTTGTTTTCAGTGGTTCCATGGAAGTTAGGTTTAGTATTAGTTAAAGGTTTTGCAGGTTTTATATTTGTGTTAGACGGTGCTGATTTTTTAAGTGTGGTCGATGTTTCTGTTACAGGAAATGTTAATGGTTTATCTTCTGATTCTGTTTGAGTACCAATAGAATTCATTTGTTTACTGTTTCTCATGGAAGCAGCATATGAGATACCGGCTTTAGGTGTACGGGAACATATTATTTTTCTTGCTTCTGGATATGAGGAATTACTGTTTACTTTAAGGGTCAATATTTCTTTTTCAAGTTTAAACGTAGGACATGATCTTGAGTAAGATGGGTGTTCACCCTCACAATTTTTGCATTTTGCTGTCTCAGAACAAGAGCTACTATCGTGTCCAACCACTGCACAATTAGCACAAGTCACTTTTCCTCGACATGCCAACTTTGAGTGTCCAAATCTTTGACAGGTGAAGCATCTTAGGGGGTTTGGAATGTATGGTCTTACTGGGCATTTAAGATATGCTACGTTTAATGTTTGGGGCAGAATTGGTGTTTCGAAACTTAATATCAAATGTTTTGTTGGTATAAATTTTCCCTCTCTTCGTATATTTATGCGGCGGACGCCACATACTTTCTGTTGTCTTAGGTTTGTTAAAATTTCTTCTTCAGAGTCAAAAATGAGGTCCGGTTCTGAGATTACCCCCCGTGAGAAATTTAAAGATCTGTGGATGGTAGCATTTACTTCAAAGTTTCCCATTGTTTTCATACTCATGATGTTTTTTGCTTGTGCACTGGATGACATCTGCACCATTAAATCTCCTGATCTTAGTTTTTTTATAGAAATGACATCACCAACAATTGCTTGTATGCTTTTTTGTATCAGAAATGGTGAAACATTACTGAAAGAACCATCTACTTTTTTCAGGATGAAATATCTTGCCTCTGATGGTAAAGATGTTTGATTTTCATAGGAAGATTGTCTCATAGATCTTGAAGCTTCCTCCTTCTCTACTTGGTCTGCCCAATTGGAACGCCCCACCCTGGAGGGTAAGGGGATAGTTGGAGTCGAACTTGAAGAGCATGAAGAACCCGAGACAAAAGGCATTCTCGAATTCTCCATGCTTGTAACCACTAATAAAGAACCACGGTTTACTTCCAGATCGATCGGAGCCCCCGCCAGGCTCCGTCTCACCACACTTTTCTAACGTGCCAAGTGTAACCGCCGGAGTCATTCGCAAAGCCAGATGATGGAGAGCGGGTCATAACGTGCACCTGGTGCACAGGGCCCATGGACCAGCAAGGATCCATGGGGGATTTCTCGATATGAAACACTCTCCACCATCCAACCAACGCAACCAAGGGACTCACCTCTGGAACCGTTTACTGCAGACGTTTCTCGAAAGCAAAACTACTGATGCACACAGCTCTACCCCTTTCGCATCACACCCACATGAACCCATTCCCGAGCCCAAACGGTGTACCTTACGGCAGAGGCCGAAGAGTGGTACTAGGGCCCATAGAGCAGATGTGATGTTTACTAAGGGCTCGGCATTGATGACACCAGCAGCTGAGAGGGACAAGAAACACAAAACACTAAAGGAGAACAAAACAAAAAAGGAGGGGAAAGGAGGATAGACAAAAAAAAGGGAGTAGGAAAAAGAAAGAGAGAGAAAGAAAAAGGAAAGAAAAAGAATTGCTAAGGTACCTCGGGATTGCAACACCCGTATTCACTAAAGAAGTGAACCCCTGAGGGGAACATTTAATAGGACCCACACATATTTTTTAGTGTTTCACATATTGAACCATTCAGTTTAATTGTACTTTGAAAAATATAACGTTATTTCCATCGGAGTGGAATCATTTTTTTTTTTTTTAGTGATAGATTTGTGTGGACTTCCAAAAATTATATCTTACAACTATAATTTTTTTATATCAACATTTTAGTATGTGGTTTTAATAACACTTTTAAATTTAAATAAATAATGAGTTTAACACATAACTTAAAATAAAACTAAGAATGAAGCATCGTTTAAAGAAAAAACATTTTTAATGAAAGCTATGTAATACATAGATTTTTACAAAAGTAATATTCTACTAACTTGTATTTCACATATGGAACAGCGCAATCATCGCTGTATTACAGTGAGACTTTTAAAAAATTCAGGTGAAACATTGTTTTCATTTGTTTCACAAAACTCTCGCGCAATTTCTTGAGTGTTTATCATTAAAAGTTCGTGATCGACTAGTTCATAATCCACAAATTGCATATGAGTGGATAGCGTACAGCACTTGTGTTTCAAATCGGTACACCCGTGACTTTTGCATGTTTCGCGTTGATATGACTTATACAACTCTGCACATAAATTTTTATGTACACACTGCATTAAAGTGTGTTTTAATTCATAGGGTGGCAAAGTCGGTAGTGCTTCGACAGGTTTTTGATACTTCACAATACAATTGGGTAGAATATTTGTCAGTAACTGATCCAAAACACAATTAGTAACATCTCGACTAATGTACTGAAGGGTATGAAAATTGTCCTGATTTAATAAGATTAATTTCTTTTTGAACTGTCCAGTGCAAGGTGGTAATTGTTGTAAATATAGATTGCTTTCACACACACAAACTAAAACGTCATTAATTGTGAAAAATGAATTTTCACTGTCCATATTTGAAATGCGTTTTAAAAATACACTCCACGTATTAGGCGTGAGTGTTACTCCATGAGGGGTAGGCACGATAACATCAGAAGCATTCATCTTGTAGACACGAAAGTGTACTTTAACATTTCCCCGAAAATGTTGCACGGTAAAGTAAATGTTACAGCCCAAATGGTAACGGAACTTTTCAGATGAGGATAATTCTATCGAAACCGATCCACTTTGAGAAGTAGCGTAGTTCAGAGCCGACGATACCAAATCACTTTGCGAATCTGTAGTAGTTATAGATGGAGTATGCATAAGACTCCAATCGATTTCAGGTATAGGCGAAAGTGCTGCAGGCGGGACATACATTGGAAACTCGCACTTGCGTTTCTGTACAGGCGTTTTAGGTAGAATTTTTCTAAATGTTAGACTTATTCTAGCTTCTGAGACTTCGGGTTCCGCAGCAATTCCATGAGAATAGAATTTGTTGGTTGGCGCATGCATCGCATAAAGCGATCCGTGCTGAATTGGAATACTTAGAGGAGATTGTCCTTTTCTCTCGAAAATGATAGATCTCGTAGCACCGAAACTGAGAGCCGCTATAGGTGTTTTAGAGCATAGGGAGGATTCATTGTCCTTGTGTTGTCCTATTTTAGCATGTCCATCCACATAGTGGTTTACTAACACAAAATTGTAGCTGTATCCCATATGTTCTTCCACACGTGATTTTATCTCCGATAAGAGAGGTGTCCATCCCTCAGAGCTGTTTCCACCGTCTCCAAATGCATATACTTTTTGAGCTGGTTGGTATGGACGACCGTGCACCATCCCTTGTGATTGTTGAAAGGGCAGACTTTTCAACTCTTGAAAAATTAAATCGGCTACATTTACCGAATAAAATTCGCGAACATATTCTACATTCAACTTCTCGCGTTTAAAAAAGATAGACATTTTTAAAAATAAGCAACGACAATCTTCTAGGAGAACAAACGTTGAATGAATGAGCTCTTATCTAAATAATATCCCTTATCGTATCATTTCTTATCTGTAAATCACATGACACATCACATGATATTTCTTATCGCATCATGTGATGCATCACATGATATTTCTTATCGTATCACGTGACATCTTGTTAGCGAATCACAAGGTTCCACGTATGGAATCACGTGACAAACCAGATAAGGTTTCCGCCCACAATACATGCTACGTGGAGTTCACTTTGACTCGAGACTTGCGCTAGTAAAGACGTCCTTTTAATTTGCTCCTCTTTATTAAAATATCGACAAATGAATTTACCACAATGATGATTGTTTCAAAAGTGAGTTCAAAATGTTTTCGAATTAAAAATAAAGATACATTTTTAAAAATTCATAACACAAAAACTTTTAAAATGTACAACACAAAAATTAGCTTCATACACATTTCACTCTTTTACATGTTCTGTGTTTTTAATATTTAGGATATGACTGTGGAAGCTGGTGTTACGCCAGTTGTGAAAGCTGGTGTATTGCCTGCGGCAACACCCCTTGTGGAAACCAATGCAACAATACTTGTGGCAGCACCGACCGTGGTGGGAGAGGCCGGACCTAGTGGAGTTCACGTAAGTTATTTTATTTCATCTTTTGGTGGAGATAGGGAAAATCGGCTGTTTTGGGGAGTATAGGATTGTATCGTATATATTTCGCATTTCAGAATTTTAAAAATAAACAGCTGATCCAATATCTACCTCATTTTTAGATTGCGTTTAGTTAGTTAGAAGTTTGAAGCAGACGCTAATGTTGGACTTTTGTCTGTTTTTCAGATGTGTCCAACCTGCCACAAAGTCTTCACTGCTAAACATAATTTGGTTCAGCACATCAAGACTCACAGTGGAGAAAGAGCTTTTTCTTGTGACATCTGTGAAAAGCCATTTTTAAGAAAAAGTGATTTAAATCGCCATAGCAAAACCCACACCAATTCTAAATCACTCCAATGTAACATTTGTAATAAAATGTTCACGAGGGAAGATAATTTAAACACACACAGGAAAATACACACACAGATAAAGACATATCCCTGTTCCCTTTGTGAGACCACCTTTACGAAGAAAGGAAATATGCTGGAGCATGTGCGAATTATGCATAAAACTCCTGCCCCTGTTGGATTGAAACGCAAGATCACTGATGTGGCTTCCGCTTCTAGGAAGCGTGTGAAACGTAGTAATAGGGCTTTGGGGGTTTTCTTAACAGAAACATTGGAACCCTCCGAAGAAAATTGCCACGATTTACTACTATCCCTGGAAGAAATGAAGCCGCATATGCAAAATCTTATCCTGGCAGAGTTGAATACGCGCCAAATTAAATGGTATGCCGTTCTAAATGTCAGGATGAGCCGAATCAATTCTGATGGGGAGGAGGAGTTTGCTACACCGTATTTTCGCACAAAGTGCGCAATATCACTACAAGAGTACAACGTTGAGGAGCATGTGAAACAAGGCATTCAAAAAATTTTGAATTCTGTGGAAGACTTTCACCAGCTCGGATCCGGATGGACCTTGGATCGAGTATTGAATATGGATGTCTATATCGGATCCTATCGTCCCTTGCGTCCGTCCAGCTTCATTCCGTTACCTCCCAAAATAATGGCAAAGAAGGTAGTTCTGAACATACAGAACGAAGACCAAAAGTGCTTCGTGTGGTGTCTCATCGCACATTGGAAGAATTTAGACTCTTCTAATAATCCTAATCGCGTGAATCACTACTTGCCATTTGAAGGGGAGGTGAATCTGGGAAACGTGGAGTGTCCAGTGGCAGTGTGCAAGATCCCGATTCTCGAGAGGCTGAATGATTGTCGCATTAATGTGTTCGGATATAAAAAGGGGGAAGTTTTCCCTCTCCAAATATCTGAGCGGGAGGATTCCGACGTTGTTAATTTACTTTTAATCAGCGACGGGGTCCAACAGCATTATTGCCTTATACGCAATTTTTCACGCCTTCTCGGGGATATAGTTAATCACAATGCTGCTTCTCACATATGCTACCGATGCCTCCATAGATTCTCCAGGGAAGATCTCCTCCAGAAGCATACACCTTTTTGCAAAGAGCATGCTCCTCAGCGGGTTTCCATGCCAAGTCCTGACAAAAGTCTTTTAAAATTTAATATGGAGCACTACCAGCATCCCGTACCGTTTGTATTGTATGCAGATTTCGAAGCGCTTCTGGTGAAGCTGAACAGTAGTGAACCCTCTCGTGAGAATGCCTTTACAGAGAAGATGGCTGTTCACGAACCCTGCGGATATGCTTACGTAGTGATCGATTCACAGGGTAAGTGTCTCAAAGACCCCAAGGTATACCGAGGCATTGAAGCAGTCATTAACTTTATAGAAGATGTCTTGCGAGAGAAGGATGAATTGATCCCCAAGATCAAGGCCAACAGGCCAATGAAGCTCACCAGGAGTGAGGCAATTGCCTTCAATCAGAGCATAGAGTGTTATTTATGCAAGAAGCCCTTCAAACATGATGGGGTGAAGTATGTAGGGAAATGTAGAGACCACGACCATGTGAGTGGTGCATATCGAGGAGCACTCCATGTGGCGTGCAATCTAAGATTTCGTCTCCCTACTACTATTCCGGTAGTGTTCCACAACTTGAAAAATTATGATGGTCACCACCTGATGTCGGGGCTTGGCAAACTGAAAGATTATGAAATTACACCCATTGCAGTAAACATGGAGAAGTACATTTCGTTTACCCTTCAGAAGAAAGGCGAGGGTGTGAGGCTGCATTTTATTGACAGTCGTCAATTTTTAAACACCTCCTTGGAAAAATTGGTAGCCAATCTACCCAAGGACAAATTCACAATTACGTCTACAGCTATACCATCCAATACAGATCTGCTGCTACGTAAGGGGGTGTACCCATACGAGTACATGGACTCGTATGGAAAATTTGAAGACCAGATGCTACCTCCACCTTCGGCCTTTTACAGTACACTGACAGATGAAGACATATGTGAGGAGGACTACAAACATGCTCAGAATGTATGGAGGACATTCAATCTGAAGAATCTTGGCGAGTATCACGATTTATACGTCAAAACGGATGTCCTTCTGCTGGCCGACGTATTTGAGCATTTTAGAAAACTGTGTATGACATACTATGGTCTGGATTGCGCTCTATGCTCTGTATCCTCTTTGGATCTTGTGCCATTAAACCATAATCAACCAACCAACCAACTGGATTGCGCTCACCTGATGACTGCAACGGGGCTGGCGTGGCAGGCCTCCCTGAAGATGGTAGAACAACCCTTGGACCTCCTGACCGACATTGATATGCATCTTTTCGTTGAAAGGGGGATTCGAGGGGGAATATCTATCATCACCAAACGGTGGGCGCGGGCAAACAACCCATACATGGCCGAGTATGATCATACAGAGCCCACCCGGTATTTGATGTATTTAGACGCCAACAACTTGTACGGGTGGGCCATGTCTCAGCCCCTGCCTTATGGGAATTTTGAGTGGGTGTCACCATCCATAGCAAGTCAAGAATGGATTATGAGTCTCCCCAGCGATGGAACAGATGGGTATATATTAGAGGTGGATTTAGATTACCCATCTGAATTACACGACCTTCATAATGATTATCCACTAGCCCCGGAAAAGCTGAAGATCTGTGAAGATATGATTTCTCCATACACGGTAGAAGTTATGAAATCCCTTAAGATGTCTCGGTTCCAGAGTCAGGAAAAGTTAACCCCTAATCTTAACAATAAAAAAAACTACATAGTACATTTTCAAAATTTAAAGTATTATCTGGAATTGGGACTTAAATTAAAAACCACCCATAAAATTTTAAAATTTAAACAGCGAGCCTGGTTGAAGCCCTACGTTGACTTCAACACCGAACATCGCAAAGGGCCCAATCAGGCTTCGAAAAAGATTTTTTTAAGTTAATGAATAATGCCGTGTATGGGAAATGCATGGAGAATTTAAGAAACCGGGTGAAGATCGATCTTGTGAAGGACGAGAAACGTGGGGAGAAACTTATGGCGGCACCTACATTTAAATCTTTTAAAATTTTTAATGAAGATTTGGTAGGGGTCGAGAGACTATACAATAACATCTTGCTGAATAGCCCATATACGTCGGTTTCGCCATTCTGGAGCTTAGTAAACTTCTCATGTACAGATTCCATTATGGATATATAAAGAATAAATATGGATCAAATGCAACACTTTTGTTTACCGACACCGACTCTCTCACTTATGAGGTCGAGTGTCGGGATTTTTACAAAGACATAGAAGAAAGCGCCCACCTCTTTGACACATCGGATTATCCGACAGATCATTCCGCCCACAATGTGTCAAACAAAAAGAGGATAGGCTGTTTTAAGGACGAGTTGAATGGAACACCTGGACTTGAGTTTGTGGGGCTCAGGTCCAAAATGTATTCTCTCCTCTCCACACAAGGGGAAAAGAAGACGGCTAAAGGTGTTTCCAAAATATTTGTAAAGAAGCATGTAAAACATCAACATTATGTCAAATGTTTAAAAGATGTACAAAGCACAAAATCTTTTCAACATCGTATAGGGAGTGAATGTCACCGTTTGTATACACTCAAACAAAGTAAGGTGGCACTCTCCCCATACGATGACAAACGCTATGTATTGGAAGATGGCATTCACACATATGCACATGGACACTGGAAGATATCCAAGGAATAGCCACTCCATTCTTTTTTTTTTCAACATTCAAGACCATTCCAAGATTTTTACATTTCTATTCAAGAACTTTCCGCGATTCAAGACTTTATCACGTTTTTTATTCAACAACTTTTCACTTTTTTTTAACACAAGAACTTTCCACGATTTTTTTTAAAACAAGTCCTTTTTCAAGATTCAAGAACTTTCCACGATACATGAATTTTCACGATACAAGTGCCTTTCAAGATTCAAGAATTTTCCATGATTCAAGACCTTTTGACAATACAAGAACTTTTCACGATTATGAGACCTTTTTACTATTTTGAATATATGAATTTTTCAAGATTTTTTATCACAATTCAAGAATTTTTACTATTTTGAATATATGAATTTTTCAAGATTTTTTACCAAGATTTTTTAATACATGAAGATTTTTCCATGTTTACTGCAATAGACCTTTTCAAGATTTTGAACACAAGAACTTTTTACTATTTTGAATATGAGAATTTTTCAAGATATTTTATCATAAATTTTTACCAAGATTTTTAATACATGAAGATTTTTCCATGTTTACTGCAATAGACCTTTTCAAGAATTTGAAGACAAGAACTTTTTACTATTTTGAATATGAGAATTTTTCAAGATATTTTATCGCAAATTTTTACCAAGATTTTTTAACACAAGAAGCTTTGAAGATTTTTCACACAGTGTATTTTCCTGTTCTTCCCTCGTGAGAACTTTTGAAGATTTTTAACACAAGACAAGATCCTTTCAAGATTTTAAACACAAGAACTTTTGAAGATTTTTCACACATGACCCTTTCGGAGTCCGACCTCTGCGCTGACGCTGTTCGGACGCATTTTTTCGTGCTCTCGTGTTTTGTGCCGTAGAATCGTGATTTCTTGTTCGCTATGTTTTTTGAGTGAGTGTTTATTATCGTCCCCCTTCTGGGCTTTATTCTGATCCATGTGGCTTAGCTCTACGACTATTCGTCGGTGAGATATGTTTTAATATAAAATGTAAATATTCCGTAGCATATGCAATCCATTGTATTGATGAAGCCATTGAACTGTCCATAAAGGACGGTTTATACATCTGTAAATCTCTATATATTACTCTTCAACTGTTTATAAAATGTTAATATTTAGTTAGCTTGTAATGTTTACTCTGTTAAATGAAAAAATTTTTTTACCCAGGAGCAATTATTGATTATGTAATCTGTATTTTAAAAATGTTCCTTTCTGTGATTTTTACTTCTGTTTCCGTTTTCCCCCCCTTTTCAGATTTTGTATGTATTCCATGTAGTTGCACATATGCGGTTCCCCTTTTTTCCTATGAATGGTTTGGCCCCGTCAGCATTGACTGCTCTAATGTCCTCTTCTTCCTTTTGATCTGATTGAAAATGTGTTTTTTCGCTTCCTGCCCTGGTTCGTCCCCCTGCTGGGTTGCTATGGTTACCGCTGTTTCGGTTCTCCTCTTCTTAGTTTTTGGCCCTTCTGTGTTTTTATATATATTTCTTTCCTGGTCGGTTTCGGACCTGTTCAGTTTCACGGTGAAACTTTGAAAAATTCCAAAAAATTGTTAAATTTTTTAATTTCATGGATTCCTTATTCCTTCGGCACTTAGAGTCCGTTTGCCCCCCCCCCCCCTTGCTCCCCTCTCATTTTGAACCTTCTGACGTCATCCGTTTATAACTTCTTTTGTGGCAACACCAACTCTTTTCCTAATGGATATAGAAACTATTCCTTCGGCTGTCCTTCCCCGTTTGCCTTCAGTATGTCCAAATATTTTTTTCTAAGCTCTCCGTCCATTTTTATTTTTTGAATTCGACCTTCTTCTTCCTGTTCCCTCCTTATTTTTTGTTTTTTGGTCATAGCTCGCTCATTTTCGATGCTTTTTTCCCGGGATTTTTTCCTTGTTATTTGGGACCTTTTTTCCGTCCCCTTGATGTTATTGTGCTCGCTCTCACTCACCACTCTTAGTTTTGCACTTCTACCCTTATGCTTATAATGTGTCATAACCCAATTTTTCCATTAGATTCAAAAAAATTTTATATAGAGTTGTACCTTTTATCAGTGTATTATGAGTTTACTGCATTTCCACCTTTTTTGCCTGGTGGTACTACTTTGGAATCTATTTATCTTACAACTTATACCCTTCCCTGCATAATCTCAGGAAATCATTAATATATCATATTCTACTGTATACTTTTATATATATTGTGTTTTGTGTATTATTATTCATAATGAGCGATACGGATAGAGACATTTCACTTCCCGAAATCGGTCCTTTTGACTCTTTCACAAACTTTCCCTCCCTGACTCAGTCCTTCGTGCCTGCTTCTGCTGTCACGCCTCCTGTCTACGTGATCGCTTCTGTTGCTGCTGGTGCCTCTACTACTAATTCATACGCCTCAACGGTGTCTTCAACTCATGCATCTCAAACTTCTCCAATCAGTGCTTCATGTCTTGACCAAAATCTACAACCCGTCGTTAAACTAGTCCAGCTTAACTCAACTATTACATCTTCGGCTCAAACATATTCTAGTGCCATTCGCACCCCACTAACCCATTATCGGCCTCTCCCTCAGCGATCTTCTTTGATATCTCCTCGACATCAATTTCAAGTCTTTTCCCAACCTATACGTTTGGGCAACCGTCCTCCCAGTCCTCAAACTGCTACTGCTTCCACCCTTCCATGGTCATCCTCTCCACCTGTCCGCTCCTCTTCTGCACCTGTTCCCTCGTCTGCTGCTGCGGCGTACTCTGATGACCCTTTGGCTCCTCCGGTATTTGCTGACTCTCCTGTTTCTCCGGCCTTTTCATTGCCTGCTGCTCCTCCCTCGTTGGCCTGCACGTCTTCGACTGCCTCTGTTCCCGGCACCTCCTCTTCACCTGGATCCTTGTCTCCCTTGCTGGCTCCTGTGACTTCTTCGTCTCCCCTCCTGCCAGCTCCTGTGCCTTCTACTGTTCCGGTCTCCGTCCCTGTTACTGACTTTTTACCTGCTTTCCTAAACTCCGGTCCCTTCTCGAATCATTGTGCTGATGATTCCACTTCTACAGCGGACACCATGGACTCCTGTGAATTCAACCCTGCTGACAACTCTGATCTCCTCTCTCAAATTATGTTACACTTTACCAGATTACAAAACTATATTTCTAAGAATGTTAAAACCAATCAGGTACACAGAAACTACCTTGATGAAAAATTTAACAAAATCAATAACTTCTGTTCAGCAATTGAAAACAATTTCCAGAAAGCTCCTCCTCCTCCTCCCTCCTGCAACTGCAAAGAAGATATCTCTGGCCTTCGGGACTCTCTCACTCACGACTTACATGAGCACAGTTCAGCCTCCAACCTCTTGATAAAAGACATCAAAAAGACTATCGTCGACAGCTTACCTGCTCTAATAAACAAATCCATTCAAAATATCTTACCTTCAGCACTTTCAAAACATTCAACCTCTGGAGGCTCATCTTCCTCACCTACTCCTGCTCCTTCGTACTCCAACATTTTGCTGCAGGGTAAGGATCGTCAGAGGGGCAATGCGGAGCTCAAACAGGACCTCTTTTCATTGCCTCGTCCCAAGGGTCTGGAGGTTAGAAATATCACTGCTCTCCCCAATGGGACACTAAAACTTTCTTGTGTTAACCCTTCGGGCTCTGATCTCTTGCCCTTAATTGAAAACTCGGCCATTAAGCAGAAGTTTAACTATAAGATGGAGCCACCGCGTAAGGAAGCGTTGATTGTTTTTAACATTCCTTCAAGTTATAACGAGGAGAACGTCAAGGCTTTGATCAATACAAACTGTCCAACTATTGATCGCTCTGACATCTCTATCATCAAAAATTTCAAGAACCCTCGTGGATCAACAAATTGGGTTATTTTGGTGGAGGTGACGAAGGCAAATTTACTTGAGAAAAGAAAACTATTTCATCATTTTAACTATTTTTTCATAAAAAAATACATCAGTATCAAAATATGTTATAAATGCCAAGCATATGGTCACGTGGCCAATTATTGCCCCCATCCAGTTGGTAACTGTGGCCGCTGTACCAGCAGCAAACACGATACCCGTTCATGCAAGATCCTCATACCGAAATGTGTCAATTGCTCTACTGCTATTGCTGACGCTGATGATAGGGGTATTACCCTGAACTGGAACTACCATCATGCAACTCACGATAGAAACTCTTGCAACTCATACATTAAGGAAATTGAAAGGATCAGGCTCCTTCAGAAAGAGCAATGATCCTTTGTTCATGTTGTTCTCTTTAATTTGGGTTTTTTTGTATATAGTGTGTATTGTTTTATATTATTTTTGTTATTTTTTCCCCTCTCTGTGCTCTGCTGGGAATCACCTTTAAATGGTTCTAAAAATAATACAGTTCAATTCAAACCACTCATTGACAGCCCATAGCAACCTATTTCAATTCTCCTTGGAGAATGCTGTTGATATGGTTTGCCTGCAGGAGCCTTATGTCTCCAAGGAGGGTATTCTCCGCCCGCCCTCCTCCTTTCCTATGTTTTCCTCCCTTTCCTCCAAAGCAATTATTATTGTTTTCAATTCCTCGCTTTCGGTTAAATTAAAATTTCAGTCCCTTTCTATCGTTATTGTCGAAATTTGTTTACCAAATAATCTTACCATTAACGTCGCTTCACTGTATTTTCCCCCCCATTCAGAGATCAATGATTTAATTACAGAATTCTCGAACCTTGATCTCTTTAACTCCAACTCTTTAATTCTTGGTGATTTCAATGCCAGAGCTCAGATGTGGGGATATAACTTCACTGACCGTAGGGGTACATGTATCATGGATTTTTGCTTAGAAAATAATTTAATTGTCGCGAATGAACCTAAAAGTGGTCCAACATTCGTTTCTCACTCTGGCAGGGGTTTCCCTGACCTTTCCCTGGTAACTTTTAAACTTTTCGACCTTCTTCAAAATTGGGAGGTCCTTTCGAGCGATACTCTCAGTGATCACAAATATATTCTAATTTCTCTCAACATTGACCCTCTCTCGAACTCTTCCTTCTTTCTTAAAACTAATTACAGTCTGGGCAAATTCCTCCATAATTTCAGGCCTCTCATTAAAGATTTTAACTCTTCCCTGGACTTGGTTCTCGACTCCACCATGCTTGACGAATTCATTAGGGACTTCATTCAAAAAACTCAAAAATGTGCTCTAAACTTCATAAGGAAGAAAAAATCCTCGGGAAATTTTAATCTTAGCTGGTGGAGCCGTGACCTTGCCAAGTTCAGAAATTTCGTTAACGCCCTTTTCAAGAGAATTAGATCGCTCGAGAGGAACTCCGCTTCCCCTGATATTTTATCCCAGGCCAAAATTAAATACAGACAAAACAGAGCAAAATATAAACTCTTAATCATAAAAGCTAAATCGAATGCCTGGAAATCTCACTGTAGCAGTTGCTCTGAAAAATTTGGCTCTTTATTCAAGTACACCTTCCAAAAACACAAAAAATTCAACAATATTAATTTAATATTTCAAGATGACCCTAATTTAGATTATAATGAAAAAATTAAGCGTCTGTTGGACCACTGTTTTTCGGAGGACTCTTCCTTCTCTGCTTTTCCTTCTCACGTCGTTCCTCCTGGGGGGTTGGGTTCGGTCTCGGATGATGAGCTCTCTTTCGTCTTCAACCATTTAAAATCTGGCACAGCCCCTGGACAAGATAATTTGGACTACACCATTTGGAAAAATTTATTTAAATCTTACCCTTCCCTCTTTTCAAAAATAATCAACCTCATATTCAAATTTTGTAAATTCCCTGACCCTCTAAAAAATGCCAAAGTACTGTTTATCTTAAAACCGGGTAAGGATCCCACGGCCTGTAATTCCTACAGACCCATCTGCCTTTTACCAACTTTTGGCAAGATTATAGAAAAAAATTTTGTAAATAAACTTAACCTATGGTTGGGGTCGAATGGATCTCTTCATCCGCTCCAATTTGGTTTCAGGGAGTTACACAGCTGTGAAGATGCTGCTCATGCGCTGGTCAACCGTATAGAATCGCTTCGACCTTTGAGTCTTGTTTCCCTGACCACTGTCGACATCAGCGGGGCCTTTGATAACTTAAACTGGAATGTTCTACCGTCCACCCTTGACAAAATTAATCTTCCCCCCCAATTCAAAACTTTTATTTTCTCCTACTTACAATCCAGAACCATTTCATTTTCTTACAATAACCTAACACTGACCAAATCAATCTCCAAGGGTGCCCCTCAGGGCTCAGTAATTTCACCCTTACTTTGGAACATATACTTCAACAACGTTTTAAATTTAAATAATGACCTTTTTTACCTGCAGGCCTTTGCTGATGATCTGGCCGTGGTCACTTCCGGCGGAGACATTAACTCTCTAGCCAAGAATACCAACGCCGCCCTTTCCCTTATTGAAACCTCCCTTGCTTCGTTAAACCTCACAGCCTCGGCTGACAAATCTTCCTGTATAATTTTCAATAGATCACTGAAAAAACGTAAATATTACCGCCCTATCAAATTTTTTAATAAAACCCTTAAACTTTCAAGGTCCCTCAAATTTCTAGGTATCATCATTGATGACAACCTTAAATGGACCCGTCACATTTTATATTTAAAAGAGAAATGTTTTAAGCTCTATACTACCTTTGGAAAGATTTCGGGCAATAACTGGGGTGTTAACAAAACTTTTCTTAAAACTTGGTATCTCTCGGTCATTGAAAAAACTATTACTTATGGCTCGGGAATCTGGGGTGGGAACCTTACTGGGGATCAGATGGCTAAACTTACTTCTTTACAGAGAATCTTTCTACTGAAAATTTCTTCCGGCTTTAGGACATCTTCAAACATTTCTCTTTTTTCAATTACTGGAATTCCTCCCCTACATTGTGTCATTAAAACCCTTTACTTTAAATACCATTTCTGGAAGCACAAAAACAACCTTTTTCCTGGTCCTCCCTTCCCCGCCCCTGCTCTTTTTGACTCGAATATTGCACTTTCTGGTCTTCCCCCTGGTTCCCGCTCTTTAAATTTTGCTCCCTGTGACCCTAATATTCCCTCCAACCTTAACATTTATACCGACGGCTCTAAGCTCGAGGAACAGGTTGGATTTGCTGTTTGCATTTTTGAGGGTGACTCTCTGGTCGAGACGCTTCTATATAAACTTAATAATGAGAACACAGTCTTCCAGGCTGAATTGGCTGCTCTAGATGCGGCCTTTTCCTGGGCCATTTCAAAAAACCTGAACGTTAATATCTACTCTGACAGCCTTTCGGCCATTTTGGCTCTTAATTCCCCTAAAATTAAATCTAAATACTTGAATGATATCAAATCAAAAATTTTACCTTTTAAATCTCTATTTAATCTTTCATGGGTCAAGGCCCATGCTAACATTCGGGGTAACGAGGTCGCAGACCTTAACGCCAAACTTGCCACTTCCACCGGTTCCCCTTGCACTGTTCCCTTCCCTTACTCTTTTCTGAAAAACCTCTGCAAAAACTATCTCCTTAATATTTGGCAATCCCTCTTAAACAATTATATCTCCCCCCGGACCCATGACCCAGCTCGAATCCTAACCTTTCTCCCTAAAGTTAATTTAAACGTCCAAATTTATAATAAATATCTCATCTACTTTCTTACTGGTCATGGGCCATTCCTCGATTATTTACACCATTTTAAACATAAGAAAACCTCCTGCTGTACCTGTGGGGCGTTTGGTGATGTGGACCACTTTGTTTTCTCTTGTCCACACACCTCCGCTTTCCACCTTGTTAAACCGTCCCCTGCTCTCTCTGCGACCTGGTTCTCCGGTGTTAGTAAAAACCCTATTCTTCTAAATAAATTAAAAAGCTGTGTTCTCATTGCGAGAGAAATCTCTACAAAAGTTTCATGACCTGCCCGTGAGCTCCCCCTGCTTTCAACTTTTCGTTCAGTGGAGTTATCATTTTGCTTTGCTCTCTGGGTTCCCCCCTTTGACTGTTTGTCTTTGCTTTATGTTTTTATTGTTATGCACTGCTTTTTGTTGTTTGCTGTGTTTTTGTTGTTTGCAGTGCTTTCTGTTGTTATGCAGTGCTTTTTGTTGTTTGTTGTGTTTTTGTTGTCTGTTGTATTCTAGCAGTCGCCTTCTGCTTCTTTTCCTGTCCCTCGTCTGTTTGGGAAATTTTGATTCCAGCCTATGCTGATGAAATATGTAAATATGTTAATATGTAAACTTTTTAGATTTTTTCATCAGTCGTCTTCAGCTACTTTTCCTGTCCCTCGTCTGTTTGGGAAATTTTGATTCCAGCCTGTGCTGATGAAATATGTTAATATGTAAACTTTTTAGATTTTTTCAATAAACTGCTGATTTCGGTGCCCGTTGCGGGGCGCTTGTGGGGCCCTGTGGGGGCGTTGGCTGCTTCGTCTGTGGCTGTGATCGTGGGGGTCGGACTCCGCTATCTAAATTTTCTCCCGGCCATCCAAACGGTTGCTCTAAGTCCTTGGACGAGCCGGATGGTCTGGGCTTTCGACACATGACCCTTTCAAGATGTTCATATAGACTGTTTTCAAGAATTTTACTTTCCTCGAAAGAACTTTGAATTTTACTCTACAAATTTTGAATGAACTCTATTCATTTTTAATGGGAAAATAGGTCTGCCAGTGTGAAGTAATCTAAACTAATAATATTTAACTTAAAATTAATTTTTATAATAATTTTCTAAATTTTTTTTTTTTTTTAATTTCATTCGTTCTAAAATAATAACTCATTCCTTAAAATTAATTGTTATATTCATTTCCTTTTCTAAAGCATTTATTCTAAAATATTAAATAATCATTCCTTAAAATTAATTGTCATAATCATTTTTTTTTCCTTAATTTCATTTATTCTAAAATAATAAATTACTTACTTAAAATTAATTGCTACATTCATTTTTATTATATAATTTAATTAATTAAAATTATTTCACGCTGGTGGAGAACACTGCCCGAAAGAGTGAAACGACAGAGTACACCACCTCATGGGGCTGTCGGAAGTGTACAAACTTTCTCTGCTTCTACTAACATTTTCCCACTTTTTCTAACACTCTTCTCTTATATAATATGTAACAGTTCTTAATAACATATATTTTCTAATGGAAACTTTTCTCTTTCTTTTCAGTTGGAGCGGAGTGAGTAGCTTGTCGCATCATTTTTGAAAATGGCTAAGTGCAATGTAGTAATACATTAATTTTTAAACATTTGAAAGGGCTGTTCACTTTATTTTATCTAATGCGTTTAAATTTTAAAACTTAGCAAATATATAGTGTACGTGCATATTTGTTTTTAGATACGCAACACTTAAAAGGGTCGAATCCTGTCCACTGAACACAATTTGTGTGTTCATTGGAAATCCATAATCAATTTGTTTTTAAACATTTGAAATCATTTCGTTATTATTATAAAAATCATATTGATATATGCTGTTAGATTTATTTAAAAAAAAAAAAATCCGCATTGCTATACACACACACACACATTTAGAATGGTCGAATCCTATTCACTTTACACTGTTTTTGTGTCCACTGAACACAATTTTTGTGTTCACTGAATACAAGTTTTGTGTCCACTGAACACAATTTGTTTTAAAAGAAATCATAGTGTTATAATACACAATTAATAACACAATTTTATATTCACTCCGTAGCATTCTGTTTTAAAACACATCGCTATTCACCGAGCGATTCGAATGAACTTCGAAAAATAATCTAACTTCCACTGATAAGGTACACTTCGAAGATAACTTTCTATGAAGCACGGGTGCTGTGGCACGGGGGTAAGACGCGCGGCTTGTAATCGGCTGGTTCCAAGTTCGAATCCAGCTCCTGACCAGTGAAACATTAATTTCTTTTGGAAAAAAAAATGCCGATAGATGGCAGCACTTCATCAAAATTCGCCAGAGGGCGCTTTAAGTACATCCCGCTGATAAGATCTTTCAGTTTGTCACTGACCAGCAGAGAGGGAGGACGTGTGTTCTTGTCAAAGGTCACTTCTAAGGTTATCAATCACGACACGTCATTTCCAGATTATGTGATTGTGACATCGCTTGAAACCCCTTCCTCAGGTCAAGGGTCAGTCAGCGATTGTGACACTCCCTCTCAAGACTCCGAGTGAAGTGAAACTCACTCCGTATGAGTCATCATGCCTCTGTGAAAGACTTCGCAATTGCCCTCTTTCGCAATACTAGGAAAGAGGCATCCTCCCAAGAGAGGCATCCGGTGCTGTACCAAACTTTGAAAAGAGGGGAGGGGGGGCAGTGAGGGGCATCCTCCTGGGGGTCTCAAGACCCTCTGAGAGGATCCACTCCAAAGAGGGTCCTCCCAAAGAGGCATCCTCCCAAAGAGGGACCCTCCTCCTCCCAAAGAGGGCCTCCTCCTCCTCCAGGCGCAATATTGCGCGCTTGCGCCTGCTGATGTTGAACGCACTTTTCTCTTCTACTGGCGTCATCCTGGAGGACGGCCTGGGCAGCTCCTTCTACAGAATAGACAAGGGCACGCCGCAAGGCTCCTGCCTGAGCCCTCTTCTATGGACCATAGTGGCAGATAATATTCTCAAGACATTTCAAAATTTACAAAACACACACATAACTGCCTACGCTGGCTTCCTACTTCTAACATCCGGGAAGTCAAGGCAACTTCTGGAAAACACCACAGACACAGCCCTATCCCTATTCCAAAATTGTATCAACGGGCTTAACCTGAAGATCTCTCACCAAAGCACAGAGGCGACAATATTTGGCAACCCAAAATTATTAAACAGATCCCCCTGCATTAAACTAAACGGCGCGAACATCAAAATTGTTAAAAGCATAAAATATCTGGGTATTCACATAGACATCACACTCATCTGGACCACACATTAATTACATTAAAAATAAGATTCAAATAATAACTAATAACATAAAGAAATTTGCACCAACAACGTGGGGAATAAGAAATACAATATTAAAGGATTGGTACCACATAGTCATAGAAAAGATCATAACCTATGAAGCCTCTGTCTGGGCAGCCAACATTAACGCCATAAAAAGAGCCAATCTACAATCAATACAAAGTCATTACCTCCGAGCCGTCAGCAGAGCCTATAGAAAAACATCCCACGCAGCCCTTAATATCATAACAGGAATCTCATCCATAAATATCAAAATTCAAGAGATAATAGCTACCCAGAAACTCATGCAACTCAAAATCCCTATGATCCACAAAGATGTAATACTTAACCCCGCTGACTACGAACAGAAGTACAAAATCTGGTACTTGCCCCCATCAACAACCTTCAATCAGTTCACCTCCCTGTCAAGCTTCTCCCCCTCTTATAACATCTTCACTGACGGCTCGAAATCAGACAAAGGAGTAGCATTAGCCTACTGTGTCTTCAAAACACACACAATACCTGGTCGAATAAACTTCACAACACTAACAGCATCTTCCAGGCCGAACTATTTGCCATTTACAAAGCCATTAAATACACACAAACTATAAAAAGGAAAACACTAATACACACTGACAGCCAATCGAGCATCCAAGCCATCCTCAACAACACAACATACCAATCTAAGCTGCTCCTACACGTAAGAAAAGCACTTCTAACAACAGGACATGAAAACATCAGACTACGTTGGGTACAGGCTCACGTAGGAATAGAAGGTAACGAAGCCGCAGACAAACTGGCGGTTGCCACGGCTAATGACGAAAACCAGAAAAGAACAAAAAAGCGGAAGCAATAAAGCCTCCGAAATCCTTCCTGAAGTACAAAATGAGGCAAAACATCCAAGCAGATTGGGCACAGTCGTGGCAAATTGAGACCAAGGGGAGGTTTACCCACTCCTTACTCCCAAAACCGTCGAGATCATTCTGCACCCCCAATAACTTCTTCTCCTGGTTCCTCACCAATCATGGACCATTTCCGTCCTATCAACATAGAATTGGGAAAATTCCCTCACCGGACTGCGTCTGCGGAACCGCGGAGGGTAACTCAACCCACTACGTCTTCAAATGCCCACTTACAACACATCACCACATAAAGGAACCAGCTAGCCAAAATTTCCAGGCATGGATTTCCAAAGCAGCAGAGAACCCATACATGATTTCCAAAATCAACAAATCTATGGCTTACGTTTTCGAAAACCAACACGTCATATATAAAACCACATAACCAACCCCTGGTCTCAATCTTCAAGAGTCTATACCCACAAAACAGACACTAAACTCAACACACACAACACAGCAAGAATGCAATGCAATCTTATTGTAAATACACTCCAAAAGAAACATTTCTGTATATACCATCCCAGAGCACTAAATGTGATGAACAGTATGACATTGTCACCATACTATTCTGTATAATAATTTATTGTTTAATGTATCAAATGTCTGCATGTATCATATGTTTCATGTATCATATGTTTCATGTATCATATATTGTATTATAATGTATAGCATAGATTCTCTATTCACAATGGCCAGTAAGTCATGCATAACTTAGCAATTTCAGAACCAACGGAAATCAGCACATAGATGCATGGACATCAGTTTCGACTAACAGCCAATCACGACTCAGATCTCAAGTACACAGTGCACATAGCATGAACTAAGAACCTGATCACAATAATAGTGATACAACCCCGAGAACAATCTCAGCGAACTGCAAGTTCTGCAACTCTGAGCCAGCAATGATCACTAAATGAACTCTCACGAACAATAACCAGTGAACGTTCAAAATGAACAGCAAACAATGCACCAAAGAACAATCACACGAACCCTGAACCGGCAATGATCTCTCTGCAGCACTCTGAACCAGCTGAACTCCGAACCAGCAATGATCACTAAAGGAACTCTCACGAATAATAATCAGTGAACGTTCAATGAACCGCAAACAATGCACCAAAGAACAATCACATGAACTCTGAACCAGCAATGATCTCTCTGCAGCACTCTGAACCAGCTGACCTCCAAACCAACAATTCTGAACCAGCAATTATCACCAAACGAACTCTCACGAACAATAACCAGTGAACGTTCAATGAACCGCAAACAATGCACCAAAGAACAATCACATGAACTCTGAACCAGCAATGAACTCTTTGCAGCACTTTGAACCAGCTGAATTCTGAACCAGCAATGATCACTAAATGAACACTCACGAACAATAATCAGTGAACGTTCAAAACGAACTGCAAACAATGCACCAAAGAACAATCACATGAATTGCTGTTAAAAACCTAAGAAGAATTGTCAACACCAAAAAGAGAATCAATGTAATATGATAACATGTAATCAAGCTATGTAACCATCATTCAATTTTGTAATAAACCATCACCGGCGGTCGGGTGATCCACCACGGCAGCGGCGCCTCTCGTGCCCTTTCGTGGGGTCGCGGATCAAGATTCGGCGGGGGTCTTCGTTCTGCGCCTGTTTCCCCAGATTAGATAGTAGGTAGTGGTTAGATAGTAGAGTCGGAGCCCTACCACTAATCCTCTAAACAGTCTTCGGTCAGGAGGTAGGGTCCTCCAGCGAAGTTCCATTTCTGCAACGATGCCATGTCTAGTTCTAAAGAGATAGTTTGCACTCATTCATACCATTACGAAGAGAAACTCCTATGATTACACCATGTTGGGGATTAAACGAGCTACGGAGTGACAAAATCGTGCTATTTCGGGACATAGGTGTCAATCTCTGACACTTATAAATGACATTGGAACAATTCTACAAAGATACACAGTTTAAACATTTTCTCCTATAAACTTTACAAGACATTCCACGAATGCAAATACAAGGTGTCTGATGCAGAATAACAGTAAACGAACTGGTGCTTACATCAATAAACTTTCCAGGATCACTTTGAATTGTATATATGCAAACAGTGTTTTGTATTTTGTTGCCATTGATATTATGTAGTACTGAAATGTATAATATATGTATATAAAGTATATTGTTACAGAAGATGCAGTAGTTGGGAGAGGAAGGAGTTGACGACACAGGTGATACTTCTATAGTGACTGAGAACTCGTCACTCTATAATTGGCTTTTCTCCCACCAACTTTTGGGGGGAAGAAGGGTAATTGTTATATTGTGATTTGCAATCACAATGTAACATTGCTGTTTTGAAAGGAGGAAGAAGACCTGAGAAGACGGTCCCTCTTGCAGATGCAATAAGTATAACGCTCCCTATAACGCAGCTGGACCGGACGTGATTCGAGAAAGAAAGATGGGCTTCTCATATTCAAGTCAGCATCGGGTGCTATGATAAACAAAAGGGGTTGAACTTCTTAACCCGAGAGGTCAATTTATTTTCACATGGACATGGGAAAATATCCGTGAAAACTCTCTGCACCTAAAAACAAGAAGTCAAATATCTTATATTTCAAGGGGGGCCTTGGCAAGTATGACAGAAGGAAGGCGTAGTTTATATATTTACTGGACCAATGACAGACTGGGGGGGCCTTAGAGAGGGGGAGAGACGGAGAGAAACTTGGAACTTTAAAAATTTGAAAATCGAGGAGTTGAATTTTGACTGTGCTGCTAGAAGGTCGCGAGTGCGATGATCGCGTACGGAGCCCAACGGACAAAGCCGTAACGAGCCGCCGACAAGTCCGGGATCGGCAGTGATGACCGAGGTAGGACAATTCCTTATACGTATTTTGCACGATGGCCCATTGTGGCGTTCTCGCTCTCTCTGTCTCTCTCTCATTTAAGCTCAGCTAGCGTTAGGAATATTAAAAGTTTTTGAATTAAATGCTGTATGTGGGAAATGTCTTTCATATGTAACGTAAAGTGATAAGAGAAATTTGAAGCACTTGAATTAAATATTGTAAGTGGGAGATTTATCCTATAAGAAAAGTAGGATGGAACAAGGTATTATTAATAATGGTTTTCAGAATATAAATACATAATTATAGAATTGATGGGTTGTTATGAGTAATGGAATATTAAACAATAAATGTGTAATTGTAGAATTGATAAGATGTTAGTAATAGTGGAATCACAAAATAAATGTCTTTTTGTTATTGTTTAAAATCTGTCTCTTCATTTTAATTTCTTGTACAATGCATCTTAATTTACTTCCCTTTACGAAAGCGGCCTTCTTAGCGTCCTTACCGGACGTGTGGTTTTCCACGTATCATCATTTGCATATCCGGGGGCGTTTCCGGAACAGTCTATTTTCGGATATATAAGACCTCGTCCTTCGACCGGTGAGCACCTCTTTTCGCGCCTTGCCTTTACATATTGTAAGCATAAAACATCTCTCAACCATATTTCCTGAACCTATGGTTCAGCAACACACGTCAGAATGAATGATCAGATTTACGACCTACTAAATGGCATACCGCTGGAATCCACACCATATCGAATTTTCGAGCTCCAACTTCTGGTCAAGGAATACCTGCCGACACCGGACTTAGCCCCAGAACAGATCAGATCAGTGGAGATGCCGGCAACTATCAAAGGAATAGCCACAAACGCCTTAAAATATCAGCTCGCAACCAGGATGGATGCAGACGCCAAATCTCGTGTTGTCAACGACATCAGAGGTATGTTGAATGATTTATCATTACTCTCATGCTCCCCCCCCCCCCCCCATGCTCGACTCAATCGAGAAAGATATCAGGTCAATAAAGAAGCTAGGAGACCTCACAAACCTGTACCTCTCAGAGGATGATAAAAACCAAAATTTAAATAACAACCAAGATATTCTAAATCAGAAAAAGGAAATTAGTAAACCAAATAAAAAATCAGGAAAAGCTAAATCAAGTGTCGATGTAAGCAAAAGCAATAAGGAAACCAATCTAGCCAATGAAAATTTAAATAGTGAAGAGGAACTAATGATTGTAGAAACCCAAATTGAAAATTACTTAACTGACCAATCAAACAATGATAGACCTAGTAGCTACCCAAATCTTGAAATAGAAACAAAAAAAGGAAATGATGCGGACCACTCCGACATCCAATCAGCAATTGACAGTGATGCAGGTTTTCAAACAGTAAAAACAAAAAGTCGATCCTCAAAGCGGAAGCTCAGAAATTCCATTGGAATAACATCGCCCACCCCCAGCACTTCCAATAAAAAACCAAACTCCGAAATCTCGGCCAGCGAAAATACTGAATACGAATACTTGAATCAAGTATCTGACCACTCATCCAGGATGATGCCCCCCCCTCCCCCCCCTTAAATGATAGAACTGGACAGCCGGAAACCAGATTAATTCACAGATCAGCATACCCAGAACCGTTCTTCGTCGAAATCGACGAAGATCCAAAGAAAATGATGTTGGATCTAGCCACATTAACAAAAAATGATGCACGAGCGAAATTCGCCGGCGAAATGCTTAGGGTCTTCACCACCACAGATGATAATTATAGAATAGTCCAAAAATACCTAATAGAGCAAAAATTCAAATTTCACTCGATAAATCTTAAAGCAGACAGGCACCAAAAAGTCGTCGTCAAAGGACTCCCTCCCACCTACCCACCCGAAGAGATAAAGGAATTTTTAGAATCACAGGGATTCCCTGTAATTAGAGTGTCACCCATGAAGAGCCTAGTAAACAAACAGCCCCTCCCAAACTTTCTTGTTACCCTCCCACCCAAATCCAATCTTGAACAAATTTATAAATTAAATCACATAAACTTCATTTATGCAATAATTACCCCTTTTGTATCCAGACAATTTAAACAATGTTACAGGTGCCAAAAATGGCAACACTCCAGCCTCGGGTGCACGAGAGACCACAAATGCCTTAAATGCGCAGGAAATCACCCCACTAAAGAATGCACTAAGCCACTAACCACCCCCGCAAAATGCGTCAATTGTTCAGGACCCCACCCTGCCAACTACAGAAACTGCCCCAAAAACCCATATCTGTTCGACCAAAAAACTCAAAACATAAATTTAAATAGAACCCCCCTCCCTCACCGAGAGCCGAGAGAAGACAAATCAACCAGCCCAGCACCAGCAGGAATCAAACCTCCCCGCCCCGCACTTTTAACCCAGCCGCAGGCAATGCCTGGACGAACCGCCAACTCTCCAACGTAAGATGTCAGGATATCCCCTCTGTAAGAGAAAATTCAATAAACTCAAACTACCCTACACCCGCCAGTAATTACCCAAACCTTCAATCTAAAACCCCTAGAACCAAAATACAACTAGATGAAACAATTAAACGCCCACAGCCACCCAAAATCATTTCAGACTCAGAACCTAATAGTAACACAACCCAAAATCTAGCAAATTCCGAATCTACCCCCCCCCCTCCCAAACCTCAGCGAGCCTCAAACAACCAGAACCTGACTGCAGCAAAGGCACAGGAATCCAGTCAATGCATTCAAAATACCACAGCAAATAGCAACACCCCCAGACCCACCCCTGAAATCGAAATCATAAACAGAACCGAAAGTAACCCCCCCCCCCTCCCCCAAATAAACAGAAATCAACAAACTGCTCCGAAAACACCCGAAATTGAAATTGAATCCCCTCAGACGAGACATGAATCAGAATCAAACGACAACCCTTTCGCCTTTAAAGACCTCCTTCAAATTTTTAACGAAATCAAAAATGCCCTAAAGGTGATAAATCTAAAATTTATATTAAATATACTAAAAGACCTACAAAGAATTTTCATCAGCAACAAATCCATTGTCGATAAGGGTTTGGATATCCTCATCCTTATCGACAAATATTTCAATCAATTCAATATACCTGAGTGATGTACCCCCCCCCCCCCCCCCCCACCACCACCACCACCAAATGCTCTTAATATC
This sequence comes from Amaurobius ferox, assembly GCA_951213105.1. NCBI lineage: Eukaryota > Metazoa > Arthropoda > Arachnida > Araneae > Amaurobiidae > Amaurobius > Amaurobius ferox. Next base: position 5,569,202 of record OX578150.1, on the reverse strand, counting down.
ATATCGTGGAACGCCAATGGCGTCGGCCCCAAAATAGATGAACTTCGGGACTTGGCACAGGACCAAAAACCACATTTAATCCTCGTACAAGAGACAATGGTAAATCCACAAACCAACATTAATATTCCAAATTACAGACTGTACCACACACCTAGAGAGACACTAAATAGACCGCGTGGCGGTACCGCTATCTATATTCAAAACATAATTGATCACACACACATTGATAAAATCAGCACAAATATAATAGAACACACCATTGTAAAATTTAAAATTCCCCACACACCCAGTATACTCATCAGCTCCATATACGCCAAACAACACTGCTCACAGGACATTAAAAATGATCTCTCCTCCCTATTAAATTTACACGATTGCATCATTCTTATGGGTGATTTTAATGCACACCATAAGAATTGGAACGGCAGGAAGATAAATAAATATGGTAGAGAGATCAACGAATACATAAATAGCAATAATATCAGACACATCTTCCCACCCACTCACACGCACCTAAATGCCAATACATACGATTCCACAATTGATTTCGCCTTAATTAATAATATCCCATATCCACATGAAATATCTACAATAAACGACCTTAGCTCCGACCACCTTCCAGTTAAACTTACACTCTTACTAACTCAGAACATTCCTATCAACCCCTCAAATAAATTTATAAATTGGTCAAACTTCACAAAACATCTAGAAAACTCCAACCTAATCTACGCAAATTACAACAGTACACAAGACATTGAAACAAACGCCGCCACGCTAACCAATCAAATTAAAGACGCCATAGCCAATGCCACAACCTACAACCCACCATCCACGTCGTATAACAAGCTCCCCCTTAACATTAGGAAAATTATTAAAGAACGTAACCACACTAGAAAAACCTGGCAAATTACTAGACACCCTCATACAAAAACCCAACTTAACACACTAAATAAATTAATTAAACAAAAAATCACTACCCACAAACAAAACAATTGGAAAAATTATATTAACTCGCTAGCTCCCCAGGACAACTCTCTATGGCACTTTTGCAAAATTCTCAAAAACAAAAAGAAACACACAACACAAATCCAAACACCAAACGGACTCTCTGGCAATAACACAGACATCACTAACACCCTCGCAGACAATTATCAATCCCAATTCACTATTAATAAAGATCTTAATTGCCCCGAAAACGAAATAAAAATAGCAGAAACTCTCACAAACTTCCAGGAGACCCCAACCACACACATTATCAATCCTTCCTCGCCATCCGAAATCATACATGAAATCAAGAAACTGAAAAACAGGAAAGCTCCGGGAATAGACAATATAAACAATAAAGCACTTAAATCCTTACCCATCAATATCATTTATTTTATCACACTTCTTTTTAACGCCATCCTAAAATACAAACACTTCCCGGAGCAATGGAAAATAGGTGTTATCATTCCAATCCTGAAACCAGGTGAAAGCCCGACCCTCCCGCAGAGCTACAGGCCCATTACACTCCTCTCATCCATTAGCAAACTTGCTGAGCGCATCATACACACGCGTATCAAGCACTTCATATCTGAGAACAACATTATCATACCACAGCAATTTGGCTTCCGCCCTCAACACTCAACAACACACCAGTTGTTACACATAACCGAATTCATATCCGAAGGAATGAATAAGGGCCTAACAACTGGAGCCATACTTATCGACGTAGCGAAGGCCTTTGATCGTATCTGGTTTGAAGCCCTTATATACAAACTAATTAAGCTTAATTTCCCAGATGCACTCATACAACTAATACACTCCTACCTTCGCAACAGATCTTTCACAGTCCGCATAAACAACACTTACTCCACTCACAGACCTATCAGTGCCGGGGTCCCACAGGGCTCCCAATTGGCCCCAACACTATTTAACATATACATAAACGACATTCCCAAATCCCCATACACACGCATTGCACTTTACGCGGACGACACAGCCATATATACACGATCATCCAACTTCAAATTCATACGCGCTCGACTACAAAAGCACATCAACACCCTTTCCACCTGGTTCCAGGAATGGAAAATTAAGATCAACCCTAATAAAACAAGCTGTATCCTATTCACTAAAAGAAAGAAATTCCCCCCCCCCCATAATCGTAAACAACATACCCATACAATACACAGACAACTGTAAATACTTAGGAGTAAACTTCGATAAAACACTAAATTTTTGCAAACACATAACCAACACAATTAAGAAATACCACATTGCCAGAGCCAAACTATATACCATACTGCACTCAAACTTCATAAATTACAAAAACAAAATTCTTTTATACAAAACTGTGCTAAGACCCATTCTACTATATGGAGCCGTCGTCTGGGGTTTCACGTCTAAAACCAACCTAAATAAATTGCAAACTATCCAAAATGTAATGTTGAGAAAAATTAGAAATCCCCCGCGGTACCTAAGAAACGATATCATCCACCGAGATTTCGGAGTTAAAACCATAAATGAAGAAATTAAAAATCTAGCTTTAAAATTCTATAGCAACATCCCCACTACTCAAAATTCTGAACTTGAGAAAATTAAAATATATGACCCCCACCAATGGAATTTCAGGAAGCGACCGCGAGCTACCACAATACTAACTTAGCCTATACAATTAATTATAATGCCAAAACTAATAAAGTAATTATCTTATTCAAATTATAAATTTAATAATATCTAAAATCATCACCCTTGTATTACAAATTTCCTACTCTTGTAAAATCAAACTTTTATGTTATTATGCATACACTTTATTAACTATGAAAGAAATACTCTAATGCAAAACTACTGGGATTCTGGGAGAGCCAATAAGAAAGCTTATACAGCCTCCTCTTTTGACCACTCTCCACCGGCCCTGAAAAGGGACTTTTTCTTACAGCCTTGCTGTACTACAACCTCCTTCATACTCAACCGTCCCTAGGGAGCATGAAGTAATGTTATTTTCATTTGATATATCCTTACAGGAGATGCAGCCCAGTGGGCTAGGAGCTCCGAAAACGTGTGTTCACACAACGGTGGTGAAGCAAATCGGATATCATCAGACGACGATCAGAGCAGTTCATTGGATGGGTCTAGATCCTTGAAGTTGTCAGTTTAGACCAGTACGTGTCGGATGTGTTTACTTTAAAACACTGACTCCTTTTAAAGTATGATAGCTTTTACTTAAGTTACGTGCGTTTAAATAACGTTTAAGGCTTAAATTTACTTACGTTGATATGTTCTGAAGTCACGTTAAAGTTTGCCGTTGTTTCATCCATTGGACTTTATTTTGCCAAGTGTGATACCATCAACGGTGGCTGTCAATGCATGCAAGTTATCGCGGTAGTATGATTATTTACTACAAATGCTTCATGAAAGTTCTGTCGAACTATTTGGATCAACAAACATCTTTTGTACATAGTATTACTTAAAGTTTTTACGACATGGAAGTTACCAGATGTGTAAATTGCCTAACTGTGTTATTCACGCAATAAAGTGAACAGTGTTTATCTTTCAAATTGATTTCGTATATTTCTTATGGCCCAGCCAACACTTCACAAGTGGTTATTTGATTGTGCATACTTCTGGTTTTAAGATTCAAGAACTGTATCGCTCAACTGCTACGCCTAAATTTTATTAACAACCTAGTAGCCAACGAAATTAAGTTCTTGCTTTTAAACTTAAATTTTCTATCAAAAATAGTACCGATCAACCTCATGTCTTCCAGGGTGGCAAACGCTGAGATTGCCCAATTCGCAATAGAAGAGAAAATAGATATAATACTAATACAGGACCCATACAGATATGGTAACTACCTTTATGGTCTCCCAATTTCTTGGACAACCTACAAGTCAAAAATCGACACAAGCGCAGTAATAATAACCAGAAAGGATATTTCAAGCATCATATCAGCAGCATACAACAACTCCGTATTCATAACGTAACTGTAACCAGTGTGCAGATTCTGACTTTAGGATCTCAGTACTCGCCGCCCTCGGGATCACTGGAGGACGGCCTGGAGGCCTGCAAACAGACCCTAATCTAAACCTAAACAACTTTCTTCTAGGAGGGGATTTTAATGCCCACTCACCCCTCTGGGGATACAGCAACACTGACGAAAGAGGTGATCACCTTCTCCAATTCTGCTCATCGCATGGCCTCATAGTAATAAACCCCCCGGACGCCCCTCCAACTTTTGATTCTCAAATAGGGCAAGGCTGGCCAGACCTAACAGTTTTCTCTCCATCTATTGCACCTTATGTACTAGAGTGGACAGTTTGGGACGTCCCGGACCACAACTATGGACATACAACTACCATAACATATCAGACCACAACTACATAACATATAATTTAGGTTATAATATTGTTGCATTTACAAAAGAAGATACAAAACAAAGAACGTTAACCGCAATAAATTCTGTGAAAACTTGGAAGAATATTTAAGCACAGAACAAACTACACTCGACCAATGCAATAACCCAACACAATTAAATAAATTCATAGAAACACTCACAACACAACTAAACAAAATAGCATGCAAAAATTTTAAAATGAAAAAGATAAACTTTACTCCAAGAATAACTTGATGGACGGGGTCGATGAGGACAACACGCTTTCACTTGAAGGCACTGTGGAGAAGACACTTAAGGCTCTCTACACAAGAATCCAAACTAGAATACAGCAAAGCCAGAGCTCAATATAAGAAAGACATACTAAAAGCTAAAAGACACGCCTGGATCTCGTTTGCCTCCTCCACAGTGGCACGCTTTGGCCCAGCCTTTAAGATGGCCTTCTCAAAAATTCTACTATCAGAACACTTGGTCCACTCTGTCCTGCATTCCACTAGCCAACCAGCCACGAGCAAGGAAACCGTCCTGGAAGACCTCATCCAAAACTACTTTCAAACGACCCCAACCCTTTACCTCAGTCGCAAGACACAGAGTCTCCCCGCTGCTTCCAGGAAATCCCCATTACTAGACATGAAAGAGAATATGCCTTAAAAACCAGCAACCTAAACAAAGCACCTGGAGTCGATAACCTCGACTTCAGGATTGTTCAAGATCTGCTAACGACCAACCCGGAATTTATGATCAACCTTTACAACAAATGCTATGAAACTAATTGCTTTCTAAGTTCCTTGAAGGAGGCGGAGATAGTCTTCTTCGTCAAATCAGGCAAGGAGGCGGAGGACGCTGCATCATACTGTCCAATTTGTCTCTTACCCTCCCTAGCTAAAATACTGGAAAAACTCATACAAACAAGACTTAATTACCACCTTCAGAAAATAGATTTCATCCATGACAACCAATATGGTTTCAGAGAGGGACGCTACACAGAAGGAGCCATTATTAAAGTAGTCGACTTTATCAAAGAAAGCAAGATCCTCCACCTCTACAGTGCCCTTATATTATTTGATATAAAGGGAGCATTTGATAACTTCAGATGGGACGTCCTCCTGTCCTCCATCGAAGTTAAACCATCTAATCAAAGACTGCCTATCAGAAAGGAAAGTCTCCTTCGTAAGCCCGGATGGAATCCACTCTCTTCCCTCCGTCTGTGGCTGCTCACAGGGCTCTTGCCTAGGGCCGCTCTTCTGGATTATAACAGCAAATTCAATATTGAGAATCTTTGATGGAGAGGATATGGTTAAACTAATTGCATACGCGGACGATTTCGTCCTGCTCACCAGAGCACCCTCCAGATCAAAGTTAGAAGACGTCCCCAACAGAGCCATAAGCAAATTTAACAGAGCTGTCCAACATCTAAAACTTAAAATAGCAACAGCAAAAACTCAGGCCGAAATATTTGGAGGAAAGATGGCTAATCAAGAAACCAGGAAATGCGCAGGCATCCCTACTTCAAAATTGATAGTGGAAGTAATGGACCGACTAATCTAATTAACATCCCCAAAAAAACACTGTAAAATATCTAGGAATAACGATTGACAACAAATTAAATTGGATCCCACACACAGATAACTTAAAAATCAAAATGGCCAAACAAAACATCACCCTAATCAAAATAACACCACCCAAATCCTGGGGAATTCACCCTAGTGGAAGGGATTTAAATCTAGTGGCAAAGAGAAGACTCATGGCAGCGGCACTTCAAGTCTAACCAACATCCCGCCAGTAAGATTGCTACTAGAATACGAAGCAAACAGGTCGGCTATACTTCACCATTACCTGAATACATATACAGACATCCACTATCTAATAGCCTCTAATTTTGACACAAAGAACTCAATCCTATACAAATACCATTCGATCATAGCACCCATACACTGCATAGATAGGGTAAGCCGCATACACAGACACAGCATACACAGACACGGCCTACACAGGCGGTTCAAAGACCGATTCTGGCACAGCTTTTGCATACTGCATCTACAGGGACGGAACCAGGGGCCCTATCACCGACACATCGTCAATCTACCCAAGTTCGAAATAACCGGTTATTCCGCACGTCAATCAAATTTTACGAAATGTGGTACCACAAAGTCTTATTAAGGTACATAAAGTTATACGAAGGTACGTAAAAACTCCTGGATAATTCAACCACCTAAGGAGACTGTGAAATCTGAATTACGTAGGAAAAAAGTCACAAATTCAAGATGTCTGCTATCGTGCCTATCATAACACTTGCTCTTTCAGAAGAGGAATCCAGACAAACTCTAATACATCGAATTATTGGGCCACAATGAATAAAATCTTTCCTGTTGCCTGACAATGAATTTATTTCTCTGTTCAGGCTAAATAAACATTTAGTGGCAGAACTAATAGAATTGCTACGCCCTGAACTTGAGCCAAGTACTTCAAGAAGAAATGTCCTCTCAGTGGAGACAAAAGTAACTAATAATTTAATTTAAGTAATATATTAATTTAAGAACAATGCTATGTATTCATTTATCTTTATTAAGACTTTTAAAAAAGTAAACATATGTTTTCGGAAGGGTCGCTGCATGCTTGAAAGTTTGTTTACTTGTAAACGTATAAAAATATTTTTATTGCTGACCAATTTTAAAATTTGCAGGTTCTTTGTGCTCTTCGATTTTTTGCCACTGGATCATATCAAAAATGTGTTGGAAATGACATAAATTTAAGTGTAAGCCAACAGAGTGTTAGCAACTGTGTCATGACAGTTTCAGAGGCTATAAATAACACTCTGTTGGAACAGTTCATAAAATTTCCTGTAGATAAAAAGTAAATAATTCATAAATTATTTTCATTATAGATCGATATTTTGTTGAAATTACATATTTTAAAGTTATCATTATGTTCTTACTCTTATCACTTTTATGTAGAAAAAACTTAGTAAACAATATCTGTAGATATTACAAACCGAAATCAAATAAGTAAATGCTTATTTGATTTATTCATTATTTTATATACAGGAAAGAGGTTTTTACCTCGTATTATAAAGTATACTTAACACGTAGATACTTGTAATTAATTTTGTTATTGTATTTATATTGTTAAAATTTCTAGTTAATTTTATTAATTTTTATCATTGAATCCATTTATGTAAACATATTTTACTTTTTAAAAATACTGTAGAATTTAGATGTACATGCATATCATGTAGATGCTTATCCTTTCAAAATTTCAGTTAAGTTTGCAGATATTTTACAAAGAAATACAAATTTAAAGCATCTCATAGTGCCGTACATAATAATACTATGCTCTTTTCTCATATATGATACTTAAAATTCTAAAGCAATTGTTTTTTTTTATGTTGTATAATTAAAACATTTGCAGAACATATTCTTGCAAGATTCATTCATTCACATATGAGAATACATTTCATGTTTACAAACTGTACACAAAATATGTAATTGCCGAAGCAGGTATACACATTTTTTATCAAAACCAGAATTAAACATTTCCAACTCTTAGCCATAACATGTTTTCAAGTTAATCTGAATTATTATATTTTTACTTTTCGAGAACATGATATGCTAAAACAGGAGTTTATGACGTATAGTGGTTTCCCAGGTGTTATTGGAGCTATTGATTGCACACATGTTGCAATCATAGCTCCTAGTGATAACAACAGCCAGAAGGAGAATTATTTGAATAGAAAAAAAAATTCATTCACTTAATGTTCAATTAGTAAGAAAATTTCAATTATTAGACAATTTGTCTCAAGTCTTTTTATTAGAGTAAAAAAATTTAAAAACATGTTATCATTTACTTCTAGGTGTGTGATATGAAACAGGTAATTATAAACATATCAGCACGATTTCCAGGCAGTATGCATGACAGCTATATATGGCGAGCATCAAATCTGCATGATGCATTTGAATATGGATGCTTAGCAAACTGTAATGGTTGGCTATTAGGTAGATATTAATTGTTTTATAAATATTATATTATTTTTTTTTAAAATGTGTGTAAATGCCAAATAAAAGTATCTTTCACTTTAAGTACTTTTAAAAATTCACTTTCTTGAAGAATTGAGAAGTATATTACATCTGCACTATTAAAATGTATTGATCCAGGGATCTAAAATGCAAATGGGTGTAAAAAGTTACGCTTTCTCTTTAATAAGAGGCACAGATATTTGAATTTAAAAAAATTATATATATTTACAATTAACCAGCAACTTTTTTCTACACCTCACCATTTGCTTCAACTTTCTTTTGACTTTCAAGATTGAACACGCATGATAGACATTATGATATCCCATTTATCGCAAACTAACAGACACAACATTTAGGGGTAAGTACCAAATGTAATAAATTGACTAAGAATAGTTAATTTCGTATTTTTAATTTTAACTTTTTAAATCTTAACAGTTAGTGCTTCAAAATGAATATATACTGGCATTGCTGATCAATTATGTTTTTCTTATTCTTACTTATGAACAGATTCAGAGAATATAGACAAACGTGTGAACACTGTTCACAGAAAGTTTTTCGAATTGCAGAAATTTTTAAGAATTATTATTTTTTTTTTTGTTATTATGAGCAATGCATATGCACTGTTACTTTCATTTTCAAAAACTATATTATATATCTAACTCTGGTAAATCATGTCCCCCCCCCCCCTACTTTTTTTTTCCATTTACCGGTACCCTGAAAATATTACCTAAATAAATTAGGTGACCAAACAATCAATATTTGTGTGACATGTGTGTGCATATACCATATATGACTGCAGATTTTTGCAGAAAATTTTTAGGCAAATACTTTTGTTTACAGATAGTTTTAAATTTTATATCACTCTGCTTATGAATTACTGATTGTTTACTGATGAGTAATTTTATAGAGCGCATATAGGGCAGGTTTATAATAGACAATTCTATGGAGGGACATTCGAAAGTATGTATTGGAGAGGGAAGGGACAAAATAGAGTGCAGCAGTCTGTGTCACTTCATTTCTATCCTAATTTTATCAAATTGTATCGTTCGTTGTGACTTGCTGTATTTGCTCAATATGCAGACACGTAGGAAGGTCTACTGAGTAATCCTTAGAGCTTTGAAAAATGTTAACTGTTTTTAAAAATAACTGGGCTGGTTTCTGTAGTTGGCTAGTAAGGTTTTTTTCAATTGGGTTATTTTTTTATTTATCGATTTCACCATTATTGCATCGAATTTTCTGATCTGTTTTACATCATTTAGGTCTGGTTTCACCAACATCAAACTAAACACGGATCTACTAAGCTTGATCAAAGTTAGTGGAGTTCACCTCAGATCATCGATTTTGAGTTAGTTGATCCAGTTGTTTGAAATTAGTTGATTCAGATTAAATTGGGAACTTGGATGTAAGCTGTGCTGTGATGTTATTTTGACTGCACATGGGAAGAAAATATAAACAAACACTAACTTTTGATCATTTAACATGATAATTTTGTTGAATCTAGTACTAATAATACATATACTTTACAGAAGCGGTTCCTAAACTTTTCCATCTTCATTTGCTTTTTTAATTAGTTAATTAAATCCAGGACTCGATTGTAAGCTGTGTTGCGTTTGCTCATCTGCCAAAACACGCATAAAGGAACAGGAGGTCGTAGGTAGCATTCCCACTGTAATACAAATTGCATTGATTCTTTGTAGTAGGTCCATATAGAAAAACTGAATCCAGTATTATAACCCCATTCGATTATTAACCCCCCACTCCCCACCAAATTCCTTACACATTGTGATAAATTCTTTTAATATATTCTGAAAATATTCATTTTCACTCTCATTTATGCCCACAATAAAAAAATTTGTACAATAAAATTAAAATTTAGACTATTATTGTCAAAATAAAATATATTCATACATACAAAGTCAAAATCAAAATAACATTGGTATTTAATTAATATTAAGCAAAATAATTAAAATTTGGCAAATCAGTTTTAAAACATAAAATTGGACTTTTTCTGTATTAATAGAACATACTAAATCCACAGAAATTAATTATATTAAGGAACTTTTAGTATAATATAGCATATGAAATGCTAACCTTTTTTATAATACTTCATTTTCAAGTGACTGCCTTTTTTAAATGTATTATAAAATGTGTAATCGCAAGAATGGTTCATATCATCACTCTAAAATAGATATTATTAGTTTTCTTATAATGAATTATGTATAAAGTGGTGGTTTATTTAACGTGATGAACTAACTTAATATTTTAAAAATAATAATTCAAGGTGGTTTTCTTTGACTGTGCTTATAATCAATAGAGTTCCAGTATTTACTAACTATGGCAAGTATACCTAATTTGAATTAAAATTAATTCATTTGTTTGTGAGATATTGCATTCACAGATATCACATTACCATGAATTTAAGTTTAAGCCAGCTCATTCGACTGTTACTAATGTTATTTAATCGTATCCGTTCGGATAAATATAAGGGTAAAAAGAACTTTAAGTGCCAGACTGGGGTGTATGCTGCCTTCCTTTTATCTCCTGATAATAACTTTAACTTCTATAATGGCAGTACTAAATGTACTGTCTGTATTTGCTTAGCTGAACATGCTCGAGATGTTAAAAATGGTAAACTGTCTGCATCTCTTGCCCAATGTGTTATTAGCGTTATATTTTAGCCTTTGATTTTAAAATAACATTAATAATGTTTGATTAGAGTTTAGAGATGATCAAAATGTGTAAATCTGTTAAAAACTTAATGGCTTAAAAACCGGCCCTAACAAGATTTTAGATTAGCTAAATTTTAAATGAGTAAAAACCTTGGGAAAATGTGAAATTGTAATTTGCTGGTTAATATGTATTTTGACAAATATTTTTCATTTCTTTTTAACAGGGGATTCTGGTTACCCATTACAATATAACCTGATAACCCAATATCCTGAAGCAGTGGAAGGATCTGCAGAAGACCACTTTAATAAAGCTCATTCGCATGGCAGATCTGTAATTGAAAGAACTAATGTAACATTAAAATTACGTTTTCGATGTTTGTTGCACCATAGGACACTGCATTACACACCTCCTGTGGCAGCTAGAATTGTAAATGCCTGTGCTGTTTTGCATAAAATGTGTATAAAATCTAATATTATCATCACAAGTACGGAGATGGATGATGATGATATACCGTTTAATACTGGTGCACCTGAACCACCTCACAGGCAAACAATAGAGGTGCTAGGGATATGATTTTAAGAAATTATTTTTAATAAAAACCTTCACATTGTGTACCAAGTTCTTTTTTGACATTTATTTATAATCTTTCATAAAAATTATTTATAAAAACTGTATTACCAAATTTTGAAGTATTAGTATTTAAGTATATAAGCTGTACTGTTATAATTACTTATAGATGTGGTGAAATTCATAGTATTTTGATTAAATTAAATAATTTTTGTTTGAGAGATAGTGTGTGCAAAATAATGCATCCGACAAGTGAGTTATTTGTTGGATGCATGATTTTGTCGCACTATCTCCAAACCCAACTTATTTAATCTAAATACTATATAAAATTTCACCACAACATATAAACCATATGAAATAATTAAATATATGTTTTGATATTTTATTATTAAAATATTTGATTAATTTTTATTTTTAATAATAACATCACAGTTAATTTTAATACAACTATACACTGCCAATTATTGCTTGTCATTTGAGGAACATAATTAACTTTTGTACAAGATACAGTGTGAACCCTTTTAAGTAGCTATAAGAAAGGTTGTTTATATTGCATTTACATGAAAATAGCAAAAAATATACGAATGCACAATAATTCTTACAATGTATAACAACTAAGAAAGTGTTTTGCATTTTATAATAGATGGCATTAGGTATCATACAGTTTCGAACATAGAATAAATGTGCACCTGTACATGTTACATTTCTTTATGATTCCATAACCCGAGGATATTTCAGATATAATTTTTCAGCAAGATCACGCTCCCCTTTGGTTGGACCAATGTTTCCCATAACATAAAATCGAGGATGAAAGTCTTAAAGAATGGTCATACCATTCTCCTCATTTTTTACCCAGTGTGTGATTTTTTCCTTTAAAATTTATTAAAATAATAGTTTACATAAGGAAGGTGATGCCACCCTCATCTATATAACTCCCAAAATTCTGAAGTGTAAATGAGATGAATGAAATTATATTCTAGATAGCCACTGAGCAATCAAAACAGTGTATGTGCTGACTGTGAAGGCTGATTTTTAAAACTTTACAACATAGTTTAGAAGTGTTTATTACTTTGGGGTTATTCTCTGTCCATTCGCATGATAACTGCCATAAAAATAACTTTATCAAAATGAAATTTTAGTATGTTGTTGAGATGGTCAGTGGAACATATGGAAATGTAAATTAAAAATATCATCCAATTAGTTGTGGATGGAACTCAGGTTGAAGAAATAAAATACATTGAACCTTATGGTACCTAATTTTTAAAAACAATTTTAAGAAATGTTAAAATTCATAAATTGCATTTTAGGAAATATTCAAATTATTCCATAAAATATATAAAAAAAAATTTCAGCAAAATATGTTTGGTAGTTTTTAAATAAAAATTAAAATAATAATTACACCTATATAATATGAAGAGATCAAGTAACCCATATCAAAATAAAATATGGCATCCATCTTTTTTTCCCAGAGTAAAAATTGTGATTTTTAAAGTTCTATTAAATTTTGATTTAGTGTTGCATCCATCCTAAAACTGCTTTATTTTTTATTTTTTCTATGCATCTATATTCTGCGCCAACACAATTACAATATTTTTTAGTTTAAATGATCATCAAACTTTGATCATTTCTACAACGAAGCCTAACTTTCACGTATGGAGAATGTAAACATATCAAGCTGTAAGATGAGTTGTATAAGAATTGCTGATTTTTTGTTTAAAAGCAGAATTATTTAGCTCTGGACTCTGGAATATAGGTGATATGACTGAAATAGTCATTAATTTTACATAGAAAAGCAGATGATTTTAAAACATTACCTTTTTCGATACATGCAGAGCCAGACGATTTATATTTCGATAATGTCATTTGAAAGTTCATTTTTTTCAATGAAGTTTGAAGTTTTCAAGTAAAATAAATTATTATAGTTTTGTGATAATTAAAAAAATATTCGCATTTTAGAGATGCGATACATTCAGCTGATTGCATTTCAGTTGGAAAGTGTTTCATAATCAATGCTTTATGCATGATTTATCTTCCTTATTAATATACTCCAGTCTTATCATTTTGAAACACTCTTTGGCTGACCACAATGAATTTGACTTTCTAAATGTTGAAAAATAATTTAAAATCTAATGTTTTTTTTAATTTTTGTTCTTCTAGCAAAAATATTTCAATGTGCAATACAAATTTTTAATTTTAAGATAGATAGCAAGAATGTGTTAAGAAACACAACCATTCATTACTTGAGAGTAAATCCACAAGTACCATCCTAAGAGAAATATCTGATCTCACCGAAATTTTATGCTTATTTTATATCGACACAGGTACTAACAATAATGGATACCAAACTCTGTCCAAGCTCAAAAGCATTTTGCAATCTGAAGCCCAAGTTCAGGCCATTCAAAACTGTTTATTTATCACATCACCAAACGATATACAGTAGAACCTCCATATATCGAAGTCGATGGTTCAACGAAAATAAATAATTCAATATATAGGTTCTAATGTCTGGTTGCACAACAGGTTTCGATGATAATTCATCAGAAAAGTGTTCATACTTATTAAGTCCATGAAATACATCATCAGGAATATTTTTGTCAAATTGAAAACCATGATGTATTGTATCAAACGCAGCCAAAATTTCTTGTTTAGAAGACAGAAAAAATTGAACACGCACTGTCATCATACAACTGTATCCCATGTCGCTGTTCAAATGTCCTATTCGCAAGAACGGAAAACAGCAAGGTTACTATATCTATAAAAACAAGGGAAAACAGTGCAAACGGGGGAAGGCTAGCTAACACTTAACTATCGCCATCTGCCTACCATCGACGAGATGTTAAAAGGAGAAATAACCGTACAGGGGTATTCTCTTCGAGTAAAATCCCTTCTCGATGGGCGCTGGTGATTTCGCGGTAATGCAAACTTGGGTAATGCAAACTTGTTTTCGACTGATGTGTGATGCAATACAATCGGCGTATTTTTCGAAGCCATTGTGTCTTTGTTCTGCTGAATTGTTCATACGATCGATTTTCGCTTCATTTCTTTGTTTAATTTAAGACTCCAAGCTTATCAATAGAAATTTGCTGTGATGGAAAATTTAAATATTTCTTCAGGAGGAATTTCAAGAGATAATGATTCAGGGTAAGTAATTTATTTTTATTTATATTTAATTCAAAATTTTCAGTCATGGAAAAATTTAAAAAATATTCTCAATATTACACTTCAGTTGTAATAATTTATGCAGCGACATTTTACAGCTACAGTCACATGTTACATGACATAATTAAGAAATGTTCAAATTTAGAAATAGTAAAAAAAAAACTATGCATGAAAATATCTTACATCTGTGTGTATTGTAGTCAGCAGCTACAAATTAATATTTTCATCAAGTATATGTTTTTTTTTTAAATATATAAAATAATTCTGTTTTATCTATAACAAGAATAACAAACGATTTTTAAATCACAAGTTTAAAACATTGTACACAAGGAATAGCAATTAAATAAAAAATAATTTAAAATTGTTAAACCGAATCAAAATCTTAAATAATTTGCTGTTTATTATAAAGTATAAAAGATATATTATTAAATATAATAAAAAAAAGTTGAAAACTTCGTATAATATGCAATTTAAAAATAGTATCATATAAAAAAAATTAAAATACCTAAAATTGAAAAAAAATAAGTTATTAAATATATAAAAAAATAAGACAAAATTATAGTTAAATCTTTTTTTTTTTAAATAATTTTATATATATAAAATAATGAAAATTGTTCAAAAAATACCTAAATAATTTTCCTAAACAACTTCTGTACCTGCTAGTAATTGAATGGGTAGTAACATGAGATAGAAGAGAATTTGGTAGAAGCTGATTTAAGCATAGTATTTTCTTTTGGCAGAAGTACTTGTGAAAATATTCTATATTTTTATAAATTTAACTGAACTTAACACTGAAAGAAAAGATAGGCTTCTTAAAACTTCACCTGATTTTTTCACAGAATATTTGTAACCATTAACACTAATATTGTAACCATTAACGTTACTTTTTAAGTGTTAAAAATTTTAATACAACGAGTAATATTATTATGATTAATACTTATGATGATTCATATACCTTATTTTTAAATTTAAATTTGCTTATATGAAAAAATATATATTCAATATTCACCAAAATGAATAGTGTAGCATTTATTATTGACAAATTTTTGTATTAATTTTAACATTTTTTTTATCTAGATCTAAAGGTCTGTTTGGAACGAAATGTGCCATTATGTGGTGATTACAGCATGAATCGCAATTCTTCTCAAACATTCCATCATTTTCCTAAAGATCCAGAATGGTAAGTATTAGTTATTTTTAATTTATAAAAATTGGAGGGTCAAATTTTTGACCCCAGTACAATATTTTATTTTATATATACTGTGTATTATAGGAAAAGTATAAGAATCTTTGGCTATTTAAAATTATCTTAGCACACAAATCTAAAAACTAAAAAAAAAATGCTCTTTTTACAGTAATCAACTAAACATAATATAGAAATAAGACCAATTTGAAAATGTTTGCCAAAATAAAACAAATAAATTGCAAAGCTTAAAAAAAAACCATGTGATTATTTATATTGGATAAATAGAATTAAACTTTGTCTTCTACCTCAAAATTTTACATAGAAAATAAAGAATAAAAACATAACAGTAGCTAATCAATGTTATTTTCATCAAATAAAGTTTCATGCGAAACATTAATCCGCTCAATGTTATCTATAGGTGGATTCATTTTATAGTTTTTCTTAATATAGCACCAAACCATAGGCCTAGAAACTTAAAATGTAGCCACATTTCAGCAGTAAAATAAGAAATAAAAATAGATATATGTTTAGCAGAAAATAATTTAAAAATATATATTTAGAATTGAATAAATAGTTCAGTTATTAAGAAATGTTATGTAATTAGTTCCCTCTCAACCCATATAGATCAGTTAGTAAAGTGTTAGTTTTTAGAGACAGAATCCTTCTCAGGAAAGATTATGTTCAGAGCCGTAGAACATAAAAATATACATGTGTGCTGAATGCATATAATTTCCAAATTTCAGCTAATTTGGTAGATATAAATCTTGGCCTGTTAACGACCCAAAAGTAAAAGCACCAAATTTAAATTTTTAATCAAATTTCAAATTAAGTATTAATTTTAATAATTTTTAATTTTGTCTGACAGTTATTGTTTTCATCAACATCTGGAGAGTTGATTTATTTAGCAAAAAAATATTTGCATTTTTTACATTTGGGGAGAAAACATTGTTTATGATTATACCTTTTTTCAGGTCAAATAAATGGGCTGAGACTTTGGGGAAAAAATGGATTTTGAAAGCATCACCAGATACAAGAAATCGGAAGTATGTAATCTGTTCAAAGCACTTTTTGGACTCTGATTATATGAATGCAGCCAAAATCAGACTTATAAAAAGCGCAATTCCAAAACCAGATATGGAAGCTATGGGTGAGTATTAAGAGTAATTAAATATATCTTAATATAGTTTAAATGGTAGTTTTTAAATTCTAATATTTACGACAAATTGCCTCGATATCGTAAGCAAATGTAAATAGTAAAATGTGGCATTTAGAAACTCAAAAATTTAAAATTACGTATTTTCCAGATCGTCCTTTAAAGCTGCTCTATGTCTTCGGATGAGTCGGACGGCCTGGGTTTTCGACACCTAATTTACATAGAATTTTAATTATGAAAAATTATTTCAGACATTAGACAGGTGTTATCAAAGTTATTGTAAAAAAATCTGTAAAATAATAAAATTTTAGTTCTAGAAACCATACAATGCACAATGCATGTAATTAAATATTTATAATCAAAGCTAACTATAATTAAAGAGCTTAGTTCAGCATGCTGAAATTAAACAAAACCAAAGCAGCTTTTGCAGGTAGTAAAAAATATTATTTTATTATGTGTAAAAAATATTGTTTTATTGTGTAAAAATATTGTTTTATTATATTAACTTTAAGATTCATATTTTCAGATGTATCATCACCGAGTGTTGCAAAACTAAAGAGTTGCCTGAAACTGAGTTTATCTATTTCTGTGTCGGATGAAAGTTTTTGCCATCAGAAGAGTGCCAGACTTTCGCCAGGCGTCAACACCACATCTGAAGACTCTTTTACAGTTCCTGAGTATGATTCCTTTACCGGAACAGATGCTAGTACTCCAAAATCTTCGAAATTGAAGAGAAAGGTAGTAACACCAAAAACAAAGAAGTTTCGAATTTTGTCTAGCAAATTATACCACTTGAAAAATAAATACTCAAAATCATGTAAGCCAACAAATTATAAGCATGTCTTGCAGCAATTAAAAGGTTTGGTTTCACCATGTATATACAACTTTATTTCATGTCAACTAAAATCGTCTTGTGTATCCAAATATGGACATAGGTGGAGTGTCAAAGATAAAAATTTAGCTTTGCAACTCTATCTTTCTAGTCCAAAAGCATACAACTCCCTTTCTCAGTATTTTAATTTGCCAACTAAGAAAACTTTATTGAAATGTTTATCTGGCATCAAAATGACTTCTGGTTTTTCAGATACTGTACTGTATGCTATCAAGTTAGTTGCCAGTAAATTCAAATCTTATGACAAAAAGTGTATTGTTTCATTTGATGAGATGAAACTTCAAAAAAGTTTGTCATACAATGTAAAATATGATGTAATTGATGGATATGAAAACTATGGATCTTACCAGATATCAAATCAAAACATTGCAACTCATGCCCTAGTATTCATGGTACGTGGGCTATGCAAAAAATGGAAACAGGTTTTTGGTTACTTTTATTCCTGTGAATCTGCTTCATCATCAGTGTTGAAACACCTTCTGAATGAGGGGCTATCTAAACTCATAGAATCCGGTCTTGAACCTATAGCCGTTGTTTGTGAACAAGGGGCTAGCAATCAACGACTATATTCAAAGGAACTGGGTGTTTCAACTGAAAAGCCCTATTTCTATGTTCAAGGCCGTAAAATTTATTCTCTGTTTGATGTTCCCCATTTATTGAAGAATGTTCGCAACAACTTTAAACGTTACCCGGTGAAATTTGAGCACAAAGGTATTGCCAAGGTTGCTCACTGGGCTCACATTGTATCCGCTTGGGAATTTGATTCCAAGTTGGATCATCGTATGGCCCCAAATTTAACATGGAGGCATGTTGAAGTTGATGGCTTTAGCTCAATGAATGTGCGTTTGGCAGCTCAAGTCTTGAGCGGGTCAGTAACCTCAATATTATGTTATCTGAGTGCTACTAATCAACTGTCTTCCACAGCAAGTAATACTGCAGACTTGTGTTTTGTTATGAATGAGCTGTTTGAGAGTGTCAATAGTCGGGTTGTTAGACATCCTAATCGACCATTGCTCTCAGCAGTCTCGAAATCTTCGCCCCACCTTGAGAATTTGAAAAAATTTTCTGAATTTATTCAGTCTATTGATTTTCAAACTCAAGGGAAGAAAATAACTTTTCCTTGTCTGCAGAGTTGGTTGATCACACTTTCTGCATTCAGGAAAATGATTCCTGAATTGCTGGTCAACATACCATACATTTTAATGAGCAGATTTACACAGGATTGCTTAGAAAACTTTTTTTCCGTGGTAAGAAGTAAGGTAATAATGACCACCCAACTCCCAGTGATTTTAATTCTAGGATTAGATTGTTAATGGCCCAACATGTAATTAGCACATGCGGGAAAGCTAACTGTGAACCTGACAATGACACAGTTTTAGTACCTGTTGAAGTGCTTAGAGTGTACAGAATTATATCAAAATGCCTATTATCCCGGTGAAGACATTTACGAGTCCAATGAACTTTTGATCTGTGAAAATTCCTTTCCTGAAAATCCCAGTAATGTATCTAATAGTCCTACCGGTGAAACAAATGAATATGAAATGGATAAATTGAATAGCCAAAACTCCACGTCATACATAGCTGGCTATGTATCAAAAATAGCTTTTAAAAAATTTAAGTGTGATACCTGTAAAGATACATTACTGGGAGATAAATCCCTATCCCGGTCAACAATTTTTTTAAATTTTAAAGAATATAATATAGTTAAAGATGGCCTACATGCCCCTTCCAATTCATGGTTGTTAACCGCATGTGAATTTGGAAAGAGGTTTCATAATGTATTTGTAAATTATTCTAATGTTATTGGTGTACATAGGAAAATTGTAAATAGTTTGTATGATATAAATCATGATTGGTTATGCAGTGACCATCATGACCAATTATGGGAGTTTATTGTAAATTTTTATGTAAAAATAATGATACTGTATAAAGTTAGATTTTTAAATAATTCAATAAAAAATACTAAGAGATCATCTAAGAAATTAAAAAAATTGTCATAATTATGGTAACTATATCACATTATTTTATTCAATTTTCCATTTAATTTTTGATATTTCAATAATAACTAAGTATTTCTCGTAAGGTTTTTAATTTTTATTTCTAAATTCTTTCTTACCACATAATTTTACTTAAATAAAAATTACCCCAATTATGACATATTTTTTGGTTTAAGTGTTATATTTTTAAATGTGAATTTTTTATAAGTATTATTTTCTTAATTGCATTTATATATATTTTAATTCGACAAATATTTCGTTTTATAACTTTTATTTATTTATTTATTTTATTTTATTATTTTCTTAATTGCATTTATATATATTTTAATTCGACAAATATTTCGTTTTATAACTTGTATTTATTTTATTTTATTATTTTCTTAATTGCATTTATATATATTTTGATTTAACAAATATTTCCCTTTATAACTTCTATTTATTTTATTTTATTAATTGCTTTTATATATATTTTGATTTGACAAATATTTCATTTTGTAACTTCTATTTATTTATTTATTTAAATTTATTATTTTCTTAATTTCACTTATATATATTTTGATTCGACAAATATTGCATTTTATAAATTATATTTATTTATTTTACTTAATTTTCTTAATTGCATTTATATATATTTTGATTCGACAAATATTTCATTTCATAACTTCTATTTATTTATTTTATTTTATCGTATGTTTATATTGAATGTATAGCTTTGGATACACACGATTTTAGCTTTTCCTGTAAAATACTATTTTTTAATAACTATAATTATGATTAATGATAATTTAATTATAATAATATAATATTTTTTGTATGTCTCTTGTTCATAATACTTTCTTTTAAATGTTTAAATTTATTTTTTGGAAAATGCTTATGCATAATTGCATAATTTTTTTTTTAGAAAATTCATAAAAAAATAAATAATAAATTTCTTTATAAAAAATTTCCTATAAAACTTAATTATTTTGTTGATAATATTTCGATAAATTATCGAATATGTTTATTTTAAATTTCTGAAATTTAAAAGTGTATATTAATTTTCCATTTTCTAAAGTGTTTATTAATTTCCTATTTCAATTGTTAACCAAACCTTTTATTGCTGCTGCAACAATGTATTTTTCTCTTCAGCATGCTGCATATATTTAAAAAAATTGTTGTACTCCACTAAAGAGTAGCATAACTAGTACTTTGAAAAGAAATTATACATAGTTGTAGATACTTTATAAATTTTATCTTACATTAAATATACTTCCTAAATCTAGCCCAATTAATGGTCCATATTTAATCATAACTTATTTTACCACATTGTATCTTGCAATTCAGATTAATGAAATATTCTACCCCATACATTATTTTTCCTCAGATTCATTTAAAATATTACTCATGATATTATTTTTTAACTGTAGCATGCTATTTTGGTAACATAAGTAATTGTAATCATTTATTATAACTCATTAAAACTTTGTTTAAAAGTACATGAATTTTGTATAAAAAATTATACTGTGAGGTAATCTAATTTTTCTTTTTAATGTTTTAAACTAGCAAATATAAAATTCCTTTCAAAATTATTAATGTAAAAATTGTATTAGATGCTTATGTGTAATTATAATAATTATGTGTTATTATGTGTATATATTGCATGGTAATTTCCATTGATAGTTTTCATATATATAGTATATTTTCTGATAAACCAGTGATTGTATTTCTGGTGATTTCAGAGTTATTTCAGGTCATCAGGTGATTTCTTTTAAAAATCGAGTGATGCACATTTGTAGTAATATGTATTTAATTGATTTGTGCCCAGTATTTACATTTCTAGTGATTTCTTTTTTATAAATGATTTTATAAAAATTTTGATTTTTTTTTATAAAAATTTCATCTTCCCTGGTGTTAAACTAATTTCTTACTTCTATAAAAATAAATTATTAATTGTGTTATGAGTTGCCTTTTATATTAATAATTGTATGACAAACTATCCAAAGTTAAAATGAATGAATTATCCAAAGTTCAAATGAAATAAACAGGTAAAATATTACAAATTTTATCTGGAATAATTTTTGTTCAACATCTACTCGAATGATTTCTTATGTATTTTTCTTACCCTAGTAGAAACATTAAGGCGTATAAAATGAATTTCATCCATTCTGAAATCACATTTTAATTTGATTAAGAATTTAAATAAATTTATTATAGTTACGTGTAAATAAAATGGTACTTTATCAAATTTGATGTAACAAAAATATTAGATTTTGATGTTTTGCCTGTCAAAACTGTATTTTTATTCATCAATTATTCAAATTTGTTTAAAAATCTTGTGCATTTATAAGAATCGTTTATTTAAGACATGTGTATAAATGTAAGAAAATTTGCATCCAGTCTTAAGATAAAAGTGTAAACTTATGATTTTCTTTTTATGTAAATATGTTTATAAAATAAATATATGTAAATAAAAATTGTTTAAATAAATTTTGCTTAGCTTTACTCATGTTTCATTATTTTATTTGTCTTAATTTATTTTTATAGGACTTTTTTTTTTCTTGGTAGGAACCATTATAGATTTTACAATTATTACTGGAATTTTTTTCTCCTTAATTTCTGTAGTTTAAGTTACACTTCTGTTAAAAGAGTTTATCTGAAAGAAATATGTAAAATATAGAAGAGTTTATTTCTTAAAAACATTTCATCTGCAACTTATAAATTGCAGTTGTATTATTAAAATTTACAAAAATAACGCTTCTATGAAGAGAAAATATATCTCTAAAATAAAATCTGAGAATAAAATATATCTGTAGAGCGAAAATGTGTGAAAAAAAAAATTGTGGAACTTCTTACTCTTTATTTGTTTTACCTGATCATGTCAAAGGTAAGTGCATTTATAATTTCTATTTTATTAATATTACATATAAGAGTGCACTTGAATTTGAGTGTAAAAGTTTTTTGTAAGATTATGCATGCAAAATAAAATTCTTATTTTAAGTATAATTAGATATGAAATAAAATAATTTTTTTTAACTGTAATATCTTTTAATGATAACAAAAAAATTTATGCAAGAAAAAAGCATGCAAATTTAAATTCTTATTTTGAATGTAACTGGAGGTATAAAAATGCATTAAAATTTTTTATTTTGCTTTAAAAAGTCATTATGTAAATGAAAATATGTTTTCCATTTAAATTGCATCACTTGTCATGCGATTATCAAAGTTTAACAAAAACAAACCGAGAAGAAACAATAAAGAATCCTTCCTTCATCCCGAATTCTTGTCCTGTAACGTTGCTTTTCCTGCATGACAACGCGTTAGCAATCGCGATACGGCTGTTTACATTGGGTCTACAGAAGCTTCCCTTCTTTACGGTTAGATTCTTTGAACAGTGGGTGCCTTGATATTGATTGGTTGAGCTGATGAGGGTGGGGTGGGGCCCCCTCAGTAATAGTGACCAGTTGGCACCCAATTCGCAGTGACCTTGACTCACCCTTCTTTCTTCCTCTCGAGTTGAGGCATTTACGTTTCTTTTTCTTATAACATTCATCAGTGTCAGTACGGAGAGAAAGAAAAATTCTGGATGTCTTTCAAGAAATTCTACATATAGAAATTTTTTTTGGTATACAGAAACAGTTTCCTAAGTAATGATGATGGGAATTAATAAAAACTTCGGTATAAAGATAATTTCAATATATGGAAGTTCCATTTATATCTAAATTCCTACATCAAAGAATGTAGGATTGCACTTCTATTACAGATAACAGCTTCCATGGATTGGATGGTAAGTTTCATTTCTCTACAGGTAAGTTTTATTTGAGTATGAATATGAAATATACTAAAAGCTTTTCCCAACTTAACTGCAGAAATTTCCATATATTTTGCATTAATATTTATTTATAACTCAAACACAGCTTAATAACTGTCACAAACTATTGATTCGAGTTCAGGGGCCCTACCACCAATACATCATAAATCTACCTGGGTTTGAAATAATCGGTTATTCCGCATGTCAATCAAATTTTACGAAATGCTTAAGAAAGTACCTAAAGTTATACGAGGGTTCATAAAAACCTCTTGATAATTTCACAACTGAGGAGATCGTGGAATCTAAAAGAAGGTACAGAACACCAGTATACAAGATGGCTGACTTATAAAAGAGTGAGTGCGAGAGACCATTTTTGAAAAGAATAATAATTCAACCATAGAGGATAAATTTATTATGGTAACTGACAATGAATTTGTTTCATTGTTCAGGTTAAATAAACACCAAGTTGTCGACCAAATTAATGGCAAATGCTTCGATAATAATTTCTTTGAAAAATGTAAGACTACTATTAGAAATTTTACAAACATCAATTTTTCATCAAATCTGAATATTTTATTCCACATATTACCTGAAATACAAGCTTTTTTGTAATTTCAGAGGATCTGAAATTATCCGAGGATCATTATATTGAGGATCTGCCTAACCAATTTTCAAAATATTTCTTTTTTTTTTAAAAGTTCATATAATTATTGTAGTGTTCTATTATGTTTCGGCTATGTTAAAGAACATTACATAACTATCTCTTTCTAGTATTGTTAAATAAACGTCTGATACAATTTAGAAAATAAAATCCCCTATATTTCTCTACAGTTCCTTTGCTTTTCTAAAACAATGTTAAAACAAAAATATATTCTGCTTTTAAAATAACACCCTGAAATAGCACTATAAGTTTGAGAGCATGTAAATTCTTAGTTCAAAGGAAATGGTATAATACTTCTGGCTTGACAGTAGGAGAGATGCTATGCAAATGAAAGGTCTTCGGTTCGAATCAAAGCGGATATCTAAGTTTTGCAACTTGTACTGCCATCTCTTGCTAAAATACTCAAGAAAATTCTTTTGTAATAATCTACAGAATTTTCTGTTTAAAAATCTGAAGTTTTATCCACAAATTACCTAACTTAAGCAAATTATTAAGCTTCCTTTTTTATATAAATTTATTTTGATATCAATTTGAAAAAATTCTTAAGTATCAACAACAGATGGAAATTACATTTTCTATTATGGCAGAGGATGTTTTGCCTTAAAATTAATTTTCTTGTAGTCCGTAGGGCGTTGGTTTGATCATCAACACACGCAGATTTAAAATTTTGTCCTATTATTTTGATTATCAGCGTTTTACTTTTGTAAGTGATTTTTGCTACTTTATGTTGTTAATACTTGAGAAAAGAAAACACTGGGGTTTTTTCTAAGCATTGTACAGGAATTTCATCAAATTTCGTACAAGGATGGGAAACTCCCATTACTTTTCAAATACAAAAAGTAAGAGTAAGATATAAATTTTACTACTCATCACGTTTTCAAAAGAATTTTGTGTTTTCCTAAATTTGTAAAAGTAAATATAACAAAAATAAAGAAACTAACAAAAAAAACTTTGGCATTTAAAATTAATTTCTTATAGGTGAAATAATTAAAAGAGCTTGGGACCACAAAAAACTGTTAAAACATTCTTTAATTTGTGCTTCTGTTTCTGTAGCACTAACATCAAAATGAAATTCTTATAACATAAAATATTAATCTTAGTTTTATCTGTTAGATGTGCAACTATAAATTGCTTAAGTAAAATTTCTTCTGTCTAATAAACATCAGTTGATATTTCTGTTATAAATTGCTTAAGTAAAATTTCTTCTGTCTAATAAACATTAGTTGATATTTCTGTTAAGTGTTAGCATTAAAAAATTTTTAATGTATTTGGTATTTCCTTTTTTAGGAACTTTGAGAACAAGTATACTGTAATTTTCGCAAAAATTTATATAAACTTCCCTAGTATTGTGGCTCATAGTCTCCACCCCTTGTTGCCATTCATTAATCGTTATCATGAAAAATTAGGATTCCTTATTGTAAATGTTGTTGCCACTTCAAAAGAAATAATATTTAAAAGAAGCTCTGAATAATTAATGTACTATTTTAGTTGTTTAAATAAAAAATTTAAATATATTTTAAATAGCAACAGCATTTTAACAATGAAAGCTAAATCATATAAATATTACTTCTTAATGGCAACAGCTTTTCAACAATTAAGGTATGTTTTGTTGTTAATGCAGTATACAGGTGTATTACACTTATCGGTTCTCTGATGCTTGCCAAGCCCAGGAACTCATTTCATGACGCTCTTTCACCTCGCCTGCTCTACAGCTTGTAAACAGTACAGTTTGGTATGCAACATCCCCTAAAGTAGACAATAATGGAAAACTGAAATTGCTCACTTTCTTTCTTCCAAACTATTTACATGTATACCAAATCTGAAATCTCAATCTCATTCCGAAGCATGTTTTTTTTATAATTTCACTTTTCGAGCATTTTTTCCTAGAGCTTTTGTGAAACTCTTCATCTTGTGTGTTTTCATGAAATGATTAGCCCATATACCAAATTTCAATCCTGTATCAAATTTTGAAGGAGGTGATTCTCATTTGTTCGGCAAATCGAATATTTTAGTACACTGCACCCCCTTAAAATAGCAAATATTGGAAATCTGAAATTGCACACATTTTTCCTTTCGAACGATTTACCCATACACCAAATTTAATTTGAAGTTTCTACCTTATTGCAAAGCATGCATTTCTATCATTTCACTTTTTGATGTGGAGCTCCTCTACAAAACATTTTTAGTAAATGTGATTTTTTTCAGGGGGTTTTATTGAACGATTGCCCCATATACCAAATTGCAAGTCTATTCAGAAAGTGCCTAAAAAACCATAGCAGAAACAATTAGTATATATAAATTGAAACATAATCAGTACCAATACAAAACCACTAAACCTATTCCATGACCAAAACGGATAAATTTTTAGTAATTAATCAGAACAATCACATATCAACTCCAAAGAAAATTTGCACATCATGAAGTTTTTAAAACCATAAAATAGTGAATTACTAATACAACACACAAGTAACATTATTTGATTAATATTGAAGCATTATTTTAAAAAATTTCCGATTAAAGCCAATGCATCTTGTCTCAATTTCAATAATATATGTAATAAAATCTAAATTACTTAGAGCTTAACTTTGCTTATGCTCTAACTCTATAAAAAATAATACTGCACTCATGAAAACACAATATGTGACAATTTATTTTATAATACAATATTTTATTGTAAATTTGCCAAATAATTCGCTATTTTTTCCATAGTTGCTGCACTTTTCTCTTTAGTAACAACTCTTTCAATGAAGTCCAATTTGAGTCGTTTGGCCTCCAGTTGGCCTGCTACTATTCTCTTGGATAGATCTATCTGTAAGGCAATATCAGTTAGTGCTTAAGCGGTAACTTGTTGGGAATCGACAAGGTTTTGTGTTTTTTCGGCCGGAAGCACTAATGGCCTATTTCGCCTTCGTATTTCATATCTGAATGTGGTGTTTGTTGTATTGTGTGGAGTGCCTATTTGTGTGAGTGGAGTATCTGTTTGTGTGTGTGGAGTACCTGTTTGTGTGTGTAAAGTGCCTGGTTGTACATCTGGAGTGACTGGTTGTGTATGTGAGATGCATGTTTGTGAGTCTATGTATGCAGTGTCTTGTGAACTTCTAGTGTTGTTTGGAATGCTTGAATTGAATCTGGAATGCTTGTCATGTCACATGAAATTGTTGGCTGAAACTGAAAAAGAAAAAAAAATGTCTTTAAAATGAGGCAAAGTATACAAAGTTTCATTAAAAAATAAGAATGATGTATATTATACAAAATATTCATCAACAAAATTATTATAAAACATGTGTGAATATCATAAACTGTCAACTAAAAATATAAGTTAAACAATCATTTTACATTGTTAAATTCATAAAAATACCTTAATTTATTAAAGTGCACATTGAGCAATAATTTCTAATCTGGCAAAGTATATATGTAAATACATTAAGAAGAAAGGTTCTGTTTCATTTAATAATTTAATTTCATAATGTAAACTAACATCAATATTAACAAATATGCCAGAATATCTTAACAAATTTGCAAGTCTATTCAGAGATATCTATACAAATTTAGATTAAACACAACTTCAGCTTTTAATTTTTATGAAATAGGGCATGTAACAATTTGATTGTTAAAAATATATTTATATAATATATTATTTATACACACACAAGATATATTTATAGACATCATATATTTCATTTTATGGCGACGTGGTGGTCGAGCAGTCAAGGCGAGCATTTCCAAGTGATTGTTCGACCGCCGCTTTTGGGGGTTCAAGTCCCACATAAGGCATGGATGTTGTGTTGTTGAACGCAGTGTGTTCCATCCCCCTCTGGTGCACCTGGGCAATGTCCTAGGATGGCTAAATGGTTCACGTTCCTGGCCAATGTATAGGCGAATGATGGAAGTCAAGTGCCTGGCCATTTGATAAAAAAAAATATATTTCATTTTATTATATAGTGTATAAAATGCTATGACTGCCTTTTAAGACTAGAAACTGACATTACATTTCTATTATTTATAAAAATAATTATCAGCTGTTTAAAATAAAATATCCAAATATGTTTTAAACCAAATGTAATTCGAAAAAGATAATAAAGTGTTCTACATTAAAATATGAAATTGAACTGTTAAAACCTTTCTTTTAAATTTCATTATCATTAGATATTAAAGACTGAAAAAACTAAGTCACAATATTATTAACAGGGTTCATCCTAGGTGTTTTTCGCAGGGCGGCCTGCCCTGCTGCCCTTAGAAATTAGAAAACCCGCTCCGCTGCCCTCAGAAATTAGAAAACCCACCCTGCATTCCCCAGTACTATAATTTTGTGCCTTGACATCAAAAAATGCTGCTTGCAGTGGTGAGTTTTTTTTCATCCATACTCTTTTCCCCATTGATTGCACGTTGAATAAGAAGGTGTTTTGCTGAAATACGTATTAAGTAAACATGTATAATAACAGATAAGTAAATAAAAAACATACAACTCCAATTTTTAATAGTTCCTCTTGGTGTGATAAATTTTAAGGGCTAGTTGGTTCTTTTTGGCAGGGTGTGAGATAACTTACGCTTTGCTGAAATAAGATTCAAAGCATTTGAGACCGCCGTTGCTTTGAATGTGAAATCCCAACAATACTGCATTTATTTTATGCGTGTTTACGAAATACTGCCTCTGATAAAATTCAGTTTGTAGGATATTAAAGACTGAAAAAC
This sequence comes from Amaurobius ferox, assembly GCA_951213105.1. Taxonomy (NCBI): domain Eukaryota; kingdom Metazoa; phylum Arthropoda; class Arachnida; order Araneae; family Amaurobiidae; genus Amaurobius; species Amaurobius ferox. Next base: position 5,540,053 of record OX578150.1, on the reverse strand, counting down.
CTAAGTCACAATATTATTAACAGGGTTGCAGCCATTCACTCAATAGATATAGGGTTCGCGACCAAAAATCAGCATCGTGGGTGTCAAGTTGTCTTCATTAAATCAGTGCTCACATCCAGTAATGGGGATCGCACTGGTAGGGTGTTCCTACAATGCAATGCGGGTACCCAACAGCATCATTGGTCCTTTAACATCAACACTTCACAATTACTGATTTATTCAGACATTCATCTTTGCTCTCGAACCAAGGGCCAAAACAGCATCTTCCTCAAAGTGTGGCCATCAAACGTCAGCTGCGCTCACTGTGCTCAACAGCGGGAGCTCATGCTCAAAAACTGTTTCAACCACCAACAGCACAAACGAGCCTAACCAACACTTTGTGTTTACATACAGTGTCCCAGGACTCAGTGCACGCATGTGAATACACATCCACTAGTGAATCTTCACTTACAAAGTTTTCCCTTATTTACACCTGTAAACTCTCAACCAAAACAGAAAAGTTTTCCAGTATTTACATCTGTAAACTCAACCAAAACAGAAAAATTTTCGAGTATTTACATTTACATCTGTAAACTAAACCAAAACAGAAAAGTACCTATGAGTACTGCCTTCTGTCCCTACATGGACGATTCTTGCCAACAAGCAAACTGTACAACCTAAAATGTAAATTCCTCATATAAAGTTTTAAAATAAATGCCACAGACTTCGCCACTCCTCTCCCCTGGTTGGGGTTTCGTACGACAGCTAGATATGTCCTCGGTGGCCCACGGGTGTAAACCAATAGGTCGGCCCCACATTGGATGATGAACCTGTCACTCAGATGAGTGAGAGACTGGAAGCCAGAGTTTTCAATCATACGAATTGCTCTTAATCGCCTAGACTCTATTGACTGCTTAGACGAAAGCAAGATGGAATCAAGAGCGAGATGGAGACGAAAGTGAGATGGCAAGGACGAAGTACAGGTGCTGAAAAGGAGCGTGCAAAGATGATTGCTCATGACATTCGATATCTTCCACTTGTAAATAAATGTAAATACCTCAAACAGGATGTATAACTGAATGTCTGAAGTAACGGTATGTGGTTATGCAGAGTGGAGTTGTATTTTATTAACTTTTCAACTGACAAACTCACATATATATATTTTAAATCAAAATTACTAATTGTTTAAGATACCCGAGAAAGAGTTTTGGTAATGGAGTGTATATGTGTACATGCATTAGGCTATACAAAGTATGATATAACTAAACCACTATATATATAATAATATAGTTAATTCATATATATATATATATATATAAATTAATGAATAGCGTAATAAACATAGCAAGAGGGCAGAATGATTGACAGTGGTGAAATTACAGTTCGACGACGGAAGTCAGGGAGACAACACATAACAGGGCTTCAGAGAACGATGCCCCCCTACGACCAGATTAAAGCTCCATGGCGACAACCATACGACCAGATGCACAAAAAAAAAAAAAAAAAATCCACGCAGTGGCGTGCCTTATCTACACACTTCTTAGTTAACAATTCCTCGGAATTGTGCCATAGACTTTCCTTCCAGCCAACTAACGCAGTGGCGTGTGTCGTCAAAAATTTTCAATCTACAATTGTGCTATACACTTTCCTTCTAGCCTACTTACGCAGTGGCGTGTGTCGTCAAAAACTTTCAATCCACAATTGTGCTATATACTTGCGTTACAGTCAACTCACGCGGTGGCATGTGTCATCAAAATACTTTCAATCCACAATTTTCATATACACTTTCATTGCAGTCGACTCACGCAGTGATGTGTGTCATCATCAGACTTTCAAGGTCACATTTTGCTTCCATATGTTTGCCTTACAGTGAAGTGACACAATGAAGTTTCTTTAACAGATTTTCAAAGTTTTTTTTTTAATAATATAATTTGGAATAGAATAAATTTAGAATAATAATTAAAGACAAAAGTTATTAAAGACGAGTGATGTCTCATTACTGTCAATGTATATGCTCTGAATAGGAGAAGTTCTAAAGGCACCAAAACAAATAAGAAGAGCATTATTATGGATTGGATCAAGCTTCTTGAGTACAGATGTCTATCTTGATCCATACACAGAACATCCATAGTCAAGCTTTGTACAAATAACAGCTCTGTAGATGCGAAGGTAGAAGTACGATCTGCAGTGTAGTGTTTTTCAGATTGTAATATGAGTATCTTCTGGTAGGCACTTTTGAGATCAATAGTACTAAATATTTCATATTGAGACACTTGTGAAATAAATTCTTCGATTCTAGGAAGAGGATAAGCATCAAGCATTGTAAATCTGTTAATTGTTGCAAATAATAGACAACCATTCTGAGCTTGTGGTGTTCTTCTATTACAACAAATGCTTGTGTATGCCCAGGTGAATTACTGGTTCTACCAAAGTATAGCTTCACTAGTATTCGGCACTTTTGTACCAGACATTGGTTTAGAATACTGAGTGAGCTCCCAGTATCGATCAAAGCATTCAGCTCTATTCCATTTATATCCAATTTAGAAATAGACTTTTGGAGACAACTGGGGACAATTGATGTTTACGCACAAGTTTGAACTGATGCAGTAGAATTGTTCAGGAGGTAAAACGGCCTGAACTTGCAAACTCTCTGATAATGTCCTTTTTTCCCACACCCTTTACATAGTGCATCCTCAGGCGGCAGGCATTTTGAACATGGCAGTTATTCCCACAAAAAAGCATTTCCCAGAACAGACTAGAATAGCTGCAGCTGAGTGAGTCTCCTTGGATTTTTCTTCTTTCTGCTCCATAGCAGCCACTGCTATCGAATTCCAAGTTGCAAAATATGAAGTGGAGTGATGTTCCACCAGTTCTAATGCCTTAGCCTGGTCGAATGCATTATCCAACATAATTGTAGTGTTCTACAACAGGCGTTCTCGAATTCAACTGCTCTTTAAACCCCGGATGAATGTGTCTCTAATATACTCATTTTTGTATTGTTCAACTGTTACAGATTTGACCCCATAATCTTTGCTCATTTGTTTAAGTATTTGTAGACATTCACTCACAGACTCTCCTGATTGTTGGGTTCTCAAAGACACGAGGTGTCTGGTGAATATTTCGTATCGTTTAGTAATATAATAGAATCCTGGACAGTAATAGCCGTACTGCAGTTTTCGGCCTCATTGATATACTGATAAACACCCGCTGAAACGTAGTTAGAGATTAAGCTTATTTTCCTCAATCTACTGTTGAACGTTTCCTAGGATATTAAAAAATGTCTGCTTCTAATGTTTCCATTTTACTTCAGCTCCTACGCACATGGGATTCACTTCGATAATCTGTGGCTTGAGAAGTCATTCCATCTTATGTGAATTAAATCCCAGAATTCTAGTTGATTAATGGTTGGTTGGTTGATTATGGTTTAATGGCACAAGATCCTAAGAGGATATGCTGCGCCAGACATATGGTACTGAGATACATAAAATAGTATGGATTAAAACACATGTATAATTTAAAAGAATGATAATGTGTGAAAAACCATAACTATGGAAAATGTACAACAATGCAAATGATATGAAAAATGGCTAAAAGGTTATAAAAGGTGAAGTTAAACATGATGGAAAAAACCAATGTTCAATAGGAATGGGAAACCAATGTCCAATAGGAATGGGAAAAGCTCCAAATGAGGATTTTCTCCAATCAATTCTGCCAAATGTATAGTAAAAGTCTTGAAATGCTTGAAACGAAACTGTTTATATTTAGTACACTCAATTAAAATATGTTTGATACTTGCTGAGGTCTGACAACTATTACAAAAGGGTTCAACTTCTCCTAAAAGTAAGTGTCTGCGGGTAAAAGGAGTATGACTTATACGCAAACGAGTTAAAGTACCTCAAGTTTCCTACATTGGAAACTAGTCCACTTTTGTATTAAGGGCTTTATTTCATACAACTTAATATGAGACTGCTGGTCCCAGGAATACTGCCATTTGTCATAAATATTTTTCAAAATGAATCGTTTGATGTCAGTTAAAGGGATTGTCGGGTTTCAATTTTGAGTAGATGATTTAGCAGCAATATCTGCGAACTCATTTCCTCTGATACCAACATGTCCTGGCACCCAACAAAATTCAGTATGGTATCCCTGTATCTTCAGACGATGTTCATACTTAAGAATATCAGAGGCAATAGGGTAATTCATAGCCATCCTAGATGATAAAAGTTGTAGCGAACTCAATGAATTGGTATAAATGATGTGCTTTTTGGAAATTTGATGAGATATGAATATAAGACTCTGGTATATTGCCATAATCTCAGCAGTAAAAATAGAGCAAGATCCATGCAGTTTAAAAGACTTTATAGTATTTTTAGATACATAAGCAAACCCTATGTAATTGCCAGCTTTTGAACCATCTGTGAAAATAGGAGTAAACTTGTTGTAGAGATTTCTATGTTCAGCAAACAGTTGCAGATAAATAGTCTGATCTGTGTTTTTCTTAGTAAAATTACTAAATGGGTTGAGATATATAAAATCTGGAACATGCCATGGAGGTGTTTCAAAATACTTGGTTTTCCTTACATTAAGATCTAGTTGTGGGGTTGTTGATAATATATTGCGTATCCGCTTGCCAAAAGAAGGAATGCATGAGGGTCTGTGGTCGTAGAGTCGATCATAATGCTCATCTAGTATTAGTCGTTGCAGAGGGTGATTCTGTAAGGACATGACCCGATAGTAATAATTCAGCATCAACTGTTCACACCTGAATTCTAGAGGTGGCTCATTGCAATACACATATAAGCTTTGAACAGGAGATGTTCTAAAGGTACCTGAACATATACGTAATGCTTTACTATGTATTGTGTCGAGTTTCTGCAGAACAGATGTTCATTCATTCCCATAAACTTGCATCCATAATCAATCATGGAACGAATAATAGCCGTATATATACGTAGCATTGTAGTTGTATCTGCACCCCATTTTGTATTTGACAGAACTTTTAAAATGTTAATGGCTCTCTTACTAATGTTAATGGCTCTCTTACTAATGTTAATGTTAATGGCTCTCTTCTTTCTTAGTTTCTGAACATAGGGTAGGAAGGTGAGTTTTCTATCGAACCAGACTCCAAGAAATTTCACTTCATCAACAACAACAATTTTAGTATTCACCATGAAAATCTCTGGAGGTAAGTGTAGACCTCGTTTTCTGGTGAAGTGAACACAACAAGTTTTTTGGATTGAAAACCTAAATCCATTAAGATTAGCCCATCGCAGAATGCCATTTACTGCAGTTTGAGACTGTCTTTCAATGGTGTGCATATCATGTGCTTGGTATGAAACTTGCAAATCATCCACATAGAGGCTTTTATGAACTGATGATGGTAGATGGTTTAAAATACTGTTGATTTTTATGGAAAATAGAGTCACACTCAATACACTTCCTTGTGGCACTCCCTCCTCTTGTACGTGAGGGTTTGAAAAAACAGTACCAATATGAACTTTAAATGTCCTATGTGCTAAAAAGTTTTATATAAAAATGGGAAGATTTCCTTTTAAATTAAAATCAAGAAGGTCCTTAATAATATCATAGTGCCATGTGCGATCATAGGCTTTGTAAATATCAAAACATATTGACACTAAATGATTTCACCTAAGGTAGGTATACCTGATCTGGGATTCCAGAGCAATAATATTGTTAGAGGTAGATCTTCCTTGTCTAAAACCACTTTGATGTGGAGATAAAAGTTTACTTGTTTCAAGGAAATAAACAAATCGGGCATTTACCATTTTTTCCATAATTTTGCAAATACAGCTTGTCAAAGCAATGGGTCGGTAACTGGAAGGACTTTTGGGGTCCTTTCCTAGTTTTATAATGGGTATGGTGATTGCTCTTTGCCAGGATATCGGAAACTTGTCTTCCATATAAACCCTGTTGTACAGATGTAAAAGGTTCAATAAAGACTAGTGAGAAAGGTGCTTCAGCATAGTATAATGGACACCAACTGGCCCACTGCATGTTCCTTGAGTCTGTGATAATGCTGTAAGAAGTTCAAACTCTGTAAAAGGAAAATTGTATGGTAAGTTTTTAGCTTGTAAGAAGACAATTGGTATCTTTTCTGGTCTGATCTTGTGTGACAGGAATGGTTCTGAATAACTTGCTGAGTTTGAAACATCTGCAAAGGCTTTGGCTATTTCATTTGCTATTTCTGCCGGAGAGTTAAAATTGAGCCATTACTATTTATAACAAATATGGGATGGTCATTATAAACACCGGAACACCTTTTAACCCTTTGCCATACTTTCTTGCTGGAAGTAGAAGAGATTAATCCACTGGCATACTCCACCCATGACTCTCTTTGCCTTCGTCTGCGTATCCTACGAGCAACTGCTTTTGTATATTTAAATGCAGTAAGATTATCAGTCGTAGGATACCTTCGAAATTTGGCGCAGGCCTTCTTTTGTTTTTTGTATGCTTCGCGACATTCTTCATTCCACCAAGGAAAGCGATACTTAGATGCTTTTCCAGAACTCTTAGGGATTGTAGTATTAGCAGCCTTAATCAACAGATTTGTAATATTATTTACAGCTGTATCGATGCCACAGCTCTGTACTGTGTAATCAACAACCACAGTTTGGGAAGTAAATGTCAACCAATCAGCTCTCGTAAAGATAAATCGCGATGGTTTCACAGGTGATCTGCTTTGACTGTTAGAGAGAACAATGGGAAAATGGTCACTATTGTGTAGATCTTTGTCGACTAAAATGGACCAGTACGGAAGGACTGATGGGGAACAAAAAGCAAGATCAATAGTTTGGACTGTCTTGCTTGGTTGATGAAAGTAGGTATGTTCATTGCTATTCAATAAGCACAGGCTGTGATTACTAATACACTTTTCGATTTGCTGTCCTCTGTGATACATGTCAGAACTACCCCAAAGAGGGTTGTGACCATTAAAGTCACCCAATATTAGGAATGGCGGAGGTAGTTGGCCAATCAAATCATCAAGTTCCTTGTGATCAATATTATTTATTGGTGGAATATAAATACAGCATATACTGTAATCAATGTCTTAATATAGATACAAAAAGCAACAGCTTGTAAGTTAGTAGTAAGTTGTACATTGGAGGTAGGATAGTCTTGGGAAATTAGCAAGGCTACTCCCCCAGAAACCCTGCTGTTTTGATCAAAATCTTTGCGAATGCAAGTAAAATGTTTAAAATTTATACTATTGTTAGAATTTAAAAAAGTTTCGTGAAGACAGACACAAATGGGATGGTAAGTATTATTTACAGCTGTATCGATGCCACAGCTCTGTACTGTGTAATCAACAACCACAGTTTGGGAAGTAAATGTCAACCAATCAGCTCTCGTAAAGATAAATCGCGATGGTTTCACAGGTGATCTGCTTTGACTGTTAGAGAGAACAATGGGAAAATGGTCACTATTGTGTAGATCTTTGTCGACTAAAATGGACCAGTACGGAAGGACTGATGGGGAACAAAAAGCAAGATCAATAGTATGGACTGTCTTGCTTGGTTGATGAAAGTAGGTATGTTCATTGCTATTTAATAAGCACAGGCTGTGATTACTAATACACTTTTCGATTTGCTGTCCTCTGTGATACATGTCAGAACTACCCCAAAGAGGGTTGTAACCATTAAAGTCACCCAATATTAGGAATGGCGGAGGTAGTTGGCCAATCAAATCATCAAGTTCCTTGTGATCAATATTATTTATTGGTGGAATATAAATACAGCATATACTGTAATCAATGTCTTAATATAGATACAAAAAGCAACAGCTTGTAAGTTAGTAGTAAGTTGTACATTGGAGGTAGGATAGTCTTGGGAAATTAGCAAGGCTACTCCCCCAGAAACCCTGCTGTTTTGATCAAAAT